>VIBL01000041.1:2400000-3080624 GCA_008271625.1 Lutraria rhynchaena
ATTTCAGTTTACATCAATTTTTTTCATCCCCTTTTTGCAAACTACCACGTTAATTTTCCCTAAATTTAAAAAAAGGCCCCTTCCCTTATCTGTGAAAATAAGCCCTGGTTTACACTAAGTTAGTCTTGAGTAAGGTGCTTGGAATTTAGCCAGTTGTACACCATCTTGTTTTGGTGAAAGCTATGTGAAAATCTATTCACACATCACGAAGTTACATAATTTTTTTTTATTCATAAGACATACTATATATATATTCATTTATAATGTAGACAGTTTTACCTTATGTTCTCACAATAATTCACCATACTTTCAAAATTCTTTAATGCAGCCTTCAACTGCAACTTAACGGCTTCTTTGTCCTTCTATAGTTACACAAAACAAAATACAAAAAGTTTATTTATTTCAACATCATTAGGCTTAAAGGCCCATAAGAATATAACAATGTTACATAAATGAAATAACATACAGCTAATAGTGTTTTCATTAAACCTTTAAAACAGCATTTTGACTCTTGAAATCAGTAAAATAAAGCTTTTGGCTCTTTTGAGAATTTGTACCAAAGGGTAATATTTACAAAAAAATTATGCTGTTGTTGAAGGGGGGTTTTGCTCAAGAGGGCCGCTCTGGAGAGGTTGCACTGCAATTTAAATTGAACAGTGAATTCATTCTGACCCAACATAAAAAGATGATACAGTCAAACCATTATACCTTTCTGCTCCTCTTGGCCTCACTCTGTATGAGAAATTCCACTGTGTTCCTGTCATCTCTAGAGTAATACAGTCTACAGTATGAATTGTTTCCATCTCTACCCGCACGTCCAGATTCCTGGTAATATCCAGCCATTGATTTAGGTATATTCCAGTGGGCTACGAACCTATGACAAGAAATGTCCACAGAGTTAAATGAAATATTATAACATGCATATTTTTTTACTGGGGTTAAATGTCACACCAACAGCCAGGGTCATTTGGCAACTTTCTAGCTAATGGTGGAGGAAGACCCCAGGTGTACACCTGGGTAGAACCACCGACCTTCAGTAAGCTAGCTGGACAACATCCTAACAAGTGAAATTTGTCTGATGTCAGATGGGATTCAAACTAATGGTGGTGAGGGGCCAGGTCCATAAAATCCACAATGCTGTTTTAATTCAATACAAAAAAATAATCAATCCATATAACTGTAATATCAAAAATTATTAAAAGATTTAAGATATCTGTCTGTCTTGCCACACTCATTGAATATCTACCAAAGTCATATGGAAAAATACAAACTACACATAATATCAATTATCAATATCAATTATATTCATAATCCAAGATTCTGACATTACCTGACATTGGCCTTATCAACTCCCATTCCAAAACTGATGGTTGCAACAATAACTGGGAATATTCCTTCCATCCAATCAGATTGATTTGCTAGTCTAATGCTGTCTTTAAGACCAGCATGGTAGGGTCGAGATGGAATTCCTTTTCTAGAAAGGCGACTAGCGATCTCATCACAGCCATCTCTAGTTCTTGAGTATACAATACCACAACCAATGTGATTCTTGTAAAAACAAGACAAAATTTTAGCAAGGACACATACATGAATTTGTACAATGATTTGTTTTGCAATTTTGGAAAAAGATCCCGTCCAATTGAGAAAAAATGCATGGTGTGATGCCAAAATTGGGAATTTTTAGGTCAGAAATTGGGAAAAATGTCTCTATTTTCAATTGAGAAGGGTCTGTTTACATTATAAGCAGTTGTGGCCGTGGTTAATGCACTGGACTTGTAACCCGCAGATCTGGGTTTGAATCCCAATCACAGCGGGTCATATCCTTCTACGAAAATAGAGGAAAACTGGTTAGTGAACCAGTCGCAGTATATAAGTGAAAAAATGTTGAAAAACGATGTTAACCCCAGTGACAATAAGTCACATAAAAACAAAAAAAAAAAACAAAGAAAAAACATTATAAGCGCCACACACCACACTTAGATTTTGCTTCATGAGATGAAAAATTCTAAATCTTAAATGTTTTTTACCCATCTTTCTCCTTCTTCAGCTGCACCACCAAGTGCCTTCAGTACAAAAGTTTTAAGATCTTCATAAATATCTCCTACTGTATCCCTCATTTGTACATCATAGAAAAGATTTGGCCTAAAAACACTTTGTCTGAACTTGGCAATGGGTTCTTTAAGTCGTAATTGTTTGATGATATCCTCAATCACTTGCTCAGGGGCTGTGGCAGTTAATGCTACACAAGGAACACCTTTTAAATATTTAGTCCTAAAATAACCAAGTCTGAGATATGTAGGTCTAAAGTCATGTCCCCACTGTGATACACAATGTGCTTCATCAATAACTAAATATTTAATTAATTTCTTAGCAGCTAGACCTTCTGTTAGTTCCTTAAAGTTATCGGTGTCAGCCAATTCAGGTGTAATATAAAGTAACTTTGTCTTTGGTCTATCCCTATTCAAATCTTTCATCACTCGTTTCCGCTCATCATTGGTCAGTTTTGAGTTGAGAGTTTCAGCAACAATACCGAGATGTTGCAAGTGCTCCAACTGATCTTGCATCAATGCAATTAAAGGGGAGACAACAAACGTTATGCCAGGGGAGACAATGGCAGGGAGTTGATAACACAATGATTTACCTGCCCCAGTTGGCATACACACAAAAACATCTTGCTTCCCTGAAAAGATAATTGAATCCAATTAAAATTTAGATTGATCATTAATACACAGAATGCAAAAATGGGCGCACATAAAACGCTATCAGTGAGATTATCTAGCCAAAAAGTGAACATCACGTGTATAACAAAATTGACATTCATTCATAAAACAAAAATAATTGTAGACTTTGAATCCAAAAAAATTACAACAATTACAAGAAATATAGTTTCAATAGTTGTCCTTGTTACTGAATAAATAACTAAGAGATTCTCATACAACAAAAGTTAGTAGGGATAGAATATGACTCGAGAAAAAAAGGTGTATCCGAATTTATCGGCCTATCCGAATCTTGTACACTTATGTAAACACAGACGGTGTTACGCCCATTCAAATGATTATACGTCATGGTAACTACTTACGATCGACGATTGTTAATACTGCAGACTTTTGTATCTCTGACCTAAATTGTTTATGACCAAAAACATTTAGTAGAGTATTTTCTATTTCTTCTTCCATTATGCTGACAATCTATAAAGAAGATTGTGAACCCATTAACCCAATCAAATTGTGACCAAGAAATTCAATGCTCGAAAAGGAGCAAACTATGTCAGAAGTCCTTGGCCCGCTTGACCGCTCCTGTTTGCAGGTTGAAAGGGCCGATATAAAAAAAGCATTAACATGCAGCGCTTGAAATATCTTCTGGTACACATACTTATGTAATTTATGCGACTTGAAAATTGTACTTTCGTATGTTTACATAAACATGGCTTTTAATTTTCAAAACTGTTGTCACGATATGTAAACTCATATCTGACAAAGATAAAATTCCCTGCATTGTGAAAAGAAGCATGGGATCAAGTAGCCACTATGGTCAATGCCGCTAATGGGTTTCCATATGGAACAATTTTGTATCGATAGCTGGATTAATCGATGTTATTATCTCCCTTGATAATTAACTGATAAGCCAATATCTGGCGGTCAGCGCTTAGATAAATTCATATAGATTATAGAGTGACTTCACTTTCAAATTGATATAAATGCTTTAATTTATCATTTGCCAACTTTTTCCACATATGACATTTTAGATAATTTTAAAATCTTTCAAATGATATATTTTATTAGAAAATTAATTTTCATCTTCGAGCGTATTTTTTGCGCTTTTTGAGGGCATAAATCTGGCCTAATTCCTTTTGTCTATACAGGGTATAGAAAGGACTAAATTCTGTCCTTCAAAATTAGTTTCGTCCATTATTAGCACAAACGAAACACTAATACTACCAGAAGTCGGAAATGATAATACAGAAGGTGAAGTCGAAGTAGAGACTGAGGATGTTGCTGCTTATGAGGAAGTTGGGGAGGGAACTCAACAGTCTTCAGTTGTACCCGTGCCTTCCACATAAACAGAACAAGCCGATATCCTTAGGCCTTCTGGTGACACCCTGAACAATATGATCAAAACTTTGTCATTAGCGTCATCGCTTGTTAAGAAATGTTTGCAAAGAGACCATGATTATGTTTCTCCTTTGCTTCTTTTAATGTCTCTGAGCCAAAACAGACATAAAGGGCTATAAGAATTAGAGACAAACTTCCCAAAGCATTGTCTGATAGTGAAGCCTTAAAATTATCAAGGAGAGAGAAGAACATAAGTAGACTAAAGAAGAAGCTAAACTAAAATGAAAGTGTGCGCGAGAAGAAAAAAAAAGATTGGTAGAAGCTGTAAGCAAACGAAAGGAACGTGAACAGAAGCAGCAAGAAAGAGAAACGAAAAAAGGTAGTAAAAAAGCAAAGCCCAAGAGGAGATCATATAAATCGTCTTCTGATTCTGACCAGGAAACTGAAGTGTTTTATATGGTTACAGATTTTTCAGAAGATTCTGATGTTCTCGATGCTACCGAGCTTCGGGTCATCCATCTGAATGGATGACTTGTGAAGTTTGCCTTGCGAGTTGGCACAGTCGTTGTGCTGGTATGCTGGAATATCCTCTACTAAATGAGGAGGGCAGGCAGGGAGTGGAGTTTATTTGCCCAGATTGCAATTAGTTAATCTGGAGATAAAATGTTCATATATAAGTTATGAAGTTAACCTAAGAATAGTTCAATAAAAAATCAGTTTTTAACAAAAAATAAACGATAGTTAAATTTTTTCATATTTTAAGAATCATTTCATAACTTTTTATTAAGCAAATAAAACAGATATATCTTTTTCATAAGAAAGAATAATATTGCACTAAATTGAAATTTAAACATTTTCTATCACCCTTTTTAAGTTTTTATCAAACAAATAAATGATAATTTTTTTAATAATAAGCCAACAACAACTGCATATCGCCTTCTGTAATCGTCTCCTTCTGTTTCTTTGTTGTCTGTGTTTTCCTTCTTTTTCTTTATCGTCGGCGTAAGAGTGCGTTTTATACCCACCCTTGCTTTTATAGTGTCCGTTCGTTAGATAGCCGTTTCGTCTTTTCGATTATTATAATCTTTCCGCTGCATTATCAGTCACGATTTTGCGAACAAGTCTCGGAGGCTGACAGCATCTGTCATTGGGTGCTAAAATTAGGTTTTCTTAGAATAAATGGTCGGATTTATGTGGTAAGAGTATTTAACAATATACTTATATATTGCATTTATGATTCTGTCGTCCAATTATTGTTGAAACAACCTGTACACAATGTTGATGGGTACGAAGTCTCTTCGTTCTCAAACACAATCGTACCTATCTATATGATGCGAAGCATCAAAAACTCTTTTATGTTTTCTTTTATTGTGCTTATTACATAATGGAATGAGATATTCTATCTTGTCTATTTAACTTGTTTGCTCGGAATTTACCAACTGTGGACCAATTGCTGTGTTTACCAACTGACTGATAGACACCATGATGTTCTTAATTTCTTAATGTTTTATCATAAATTTACCTGTGTAAATGACTTTAAAAGATCCATTCTATGGACAAAATCTAACCAAAAATACATAGAAAATATGAATGTGCAATTAGACTCTACATAATTAATAAAATTCTACTATTTATCTAATTTTTAAATTATTAATTAATTTTTAAATGACTTTAGTTAGATCCAATCTATGGACGAAATCTCGGCAAAAATACACAGAAAATATGATTGCTCATTTGCACAATATCTAATTAATCACATTCTTCAACAATTTTTGTAATTTTTAAATTTTTGTGGAGTAGAATGGAACAAGTTGCAAGCATTGCAACATGTTGCCTTACTTATTTGGCTTTGGGGTTGTCCGATTTCATAAATGAATTCAGAAGGACCATCCTCTCAGCCTTTGAGGTCGGGGCCAAACCAAAAAAGGTCTCGCTGTCACAAACAGTCTAATTAGTTGGACTATGCAACATTCTGCATCAACATGCTGTGCTATAGCTGTGGTGCATTGCCATTAAATTTATATTTATATATATGTAAATCTAACCATTTGAACTATTGCTTCTATCTACGAAAAGATTGTGCAAATAACTTCAATAAATTAATTTTCAATTTATAGACGAATATCAATGACTGTTTGACAACACAGACACATTAATTTTGTTGAGAGACTGTTAAACTCCAAGGTCACAACCATGATCAAAGTTGTATCACTATCATACGTAATTATTCAGACTGTCTTAATCTTGTCCCTGCAGTGTAACTTTTAATTTACTTGATATTTGGATGACAATTTCAGTATCTAGTTTACAATTGACAATTAAGATAAACTCCTTATTCAGGTCAATTGGTTTTACATGCGGCTTATAAATCATTTATCAGATTGATTACTTTGTGTGCAGTTAGGCGAGTGAATATGAATCTAAGCTGGTCGTATTTCTGACAATTTCTAGTTTCAGTAGCAATGAAATAAATTAATGTTCTTCCATCTGAGCTAATAGGAAAATGGAGCGCATGTTTATAGTTGCTAAGCAAGTGTGCCAAGATTTGAACTATTACCCTACATAAGAATCTCCTTCATCAAAATGCGATAAATCATGTCGGTACTGCACTTCAATGACATAAATCTTACATTTGTTACTTGCATTTTTAAAAGCTGGTTGTATTAAATTAAATGATTAATTAAATTCTTATGATGGTTATTAACAATATGATTCAAATTCCTCCGTGGGGCTTGAAAAATGGCAGACAGATTTTAGTGGATGTTATTGTGTTGTGCATCAGCGCAACACGTATTCGGGATGGGGTAATTTTCTTGGCATGGCATGAGGTAGCAATGAATAGTTCATCAAGATGGTTGGTTTTATTAATGGGGATCATCTAAAAATCAAAGAAAACCATGCAAAGTGTCTGAAATCTTTCATTGAAAGCTTTGTTTTAATTACCTTGCTGTCATTACGTATTTTGGTTTCCAGCTAATATCATGTTTGTTTCTCTTAAACACATTTTTATTGTGCTTGAGGAGAGGAGTTACTTAAATAATACTGCGAGTAAAAGTGCTTTCTGTCCAAAACAAGACGGTAGTATATTAGACTGTACATTACACATTAATTATTGAATGACCCTCGTCGCTTTACTTCTTGATATATACCAGTATGAAGTATTAGTATTCCATTGACCCTATAACTTTTACTTCCACTTTCAATATAACATCACAATCAGGAATTGTTGATAAAAACTATCCTAATTTATAATTACAATTTTTATCATTTCTTTATACATGTGTGTATTTATTATTTCTTAATTTTGTCCAAAGGTCTCTTGCCAGCCAGAATATCTGTTATAACAAATGTGCTTACTTTACATTTTTGTTGAGGAGTAACTCCTGTTTTGGTTTATTTTAATACTTGCCTTATATAACACTGATCAACTTGTTATTGTTTCCAGTTATTACAATAAAGTTTTATTTCAGTTGCTGCACCTGCTTTTTATCTACACACATCTTGGATAATTTTTGGTGCAACGCTTATTCTTTTGCTGCGATTTGCAGCAATTCTTGTACTTGTTGCTTGTTGATGTTGTATAGTGTACATAGTGTGTGCATTAACAATTTACACATGGTGAAATGTGCACGAAAATGAATAGATCGTTTGTAAATTGTATACACTGCATGGTGCTGGGTGCAGTGATATTATGTATTATGTTACTTGTATGCGTAAACTCTTAACGTATGATAATCCAAAGTGTGCAAATAGGCACTGACGTAATATCAGTAGGTATTGGGTTTCGTTAGTGGTTTTGCAACTTGGATACAAGAATTGTACCAGAAATTCTTGAATCTTTTAATGATTTTCGGACCTGGGCTGTGTGCGTGTGGATTTAACAAAAAACTAGCCCTTTTCTTTGTACGAAATACCAACAAATTGCTTATTATTCTGAGAATGAATGACTTGGTTACATTTTTATGAATTGGTCAAATAAAGTCATTGCTCTTTGCACAGGAACTGGAATTTTACATCAGGCCTAAACAAAAATAGGTTAGTTTCCGGTTATATGCCCAAAGAAATATGGGTCATTAAGTAGGGACATTAAAAGACATTAAAACGATGCACACAGTGTAATATTAACTAATCCATCAGTCATGGTTAGACAATGATCGAGTACTGATCATAATCACTACTATTTTCTGTTAATTGTTGAAAAAGCAGATCACAATTAGACTTACAATTTATCATGCAATGTATTTAGGTTAAGTTTTGTTAACATTTATCACATCTTAAAACCAAAATCTAAAAACCTCGTGAAATCTTAAAGAAAAAAAAACTGAAATAATACTGTCTTCCTTGTACTGAATTTGCTGTTCTGAGATTTGTTTCATTTTATTATACAGTAAAACCTCGTTATCTCCGAGGGGTTATCAGAACAGATTAAATGATTGAGATAGACGTGGTGCTTTTAACAACAAGATATTTGTTTGTTGGTTGAAAATTATACACAACTGATAACCAAAAAATTGACTCATTAGAACAGACTAACTGCTCAAGATAAACGTTGTTCTCGTAACAATGAGGTATTTCTTTGTTGGTTGAAAATTATACACAACTAAGGGCAAAAATTGACAGGTCTTTAAAAACTCTTCAAGATAGGTCGGGTGCTCATGATAGTGATGCTCGTAATAACCAGGTTTTACTGTATTTATTGTAATTTGTATGCTTACATACTTAATTGTTACTTCAGAATTTCTTTTTTATGTCAATACAGATTTTATTTGACCATATTTGCTGTCCAAATTATTGTCTTATGAGTCAAAGTAAAAACATTGAACATTTAACTTGTGAACATATAATCTCAGACAGGGCTCTCATTTGACCCTTAAAATGGCATTTTGGCTCTTAGAATTAGCAAAATAAAGCTTCTGATTCTTGAGAATTTGTACCAAAGGGTCAAAACTACTATTGAAATAGGAGGGAATTTTGTCAAGTCTTCAAATTATACTGGCTGAGGGTCGCATTTGACACATAACTTTTAACATCTAGTGATCACCTGCCTCAGATATCAAGGAAGAGAGCTATCTGTGATGATCTCACTTGAGAAAAATAAATCTTAATTCTTTCTCCTTTTATGTGTCTCCCATATGAGAATCTGACATGAGATCAGTATGTATGGAGTCAAGGTTTTTTCCTTATAGCAGTGGCCATTTTTAGGCATCTTCCCCTCAGGAAAAACATTCAAAATCGCAGTTTTCCCCAGAAAGTCAGTTTACATCAAGTTTTTTCTTCCTTTTTTGCAGAAATATTGTGTAAAGTTTCCCTAAATTTATGAAATATGCTCTTTCCCCTACCTCTGAAAAAAACTTGGGAGATCTTGATTGAACAAGTTTGATCTCAGGGAACTTGTTCCATCTGTTGAAAATATAGTGCGTATGATGCAAGGAACTTAAACAAAATATTACTCTGTGTAACAAAAAAGTTCAAATCCTTGCTTCTTTCAGTGTTTTTTGTGCTGTTTCAGGCTGTTTGGCTCATCTTGTTCAATTCATGAAAGGCCCAAAAATGTATTAATTACAAAATTCACACTGAAGTTACTGATGAACTGAAATATTTTTTTAGTTATCAATAAAAATAGAATGTACATTATATTCAAAGAATTTGATAAAAAATTTGCCTTTCATTTGGGGTTTTTCTGAAATTAAAAACAATTGTGACTCTTTTGGATTAAAAATGGATTTGTTTGTAAAACTTTTCAGTGTTGACATGAAGTGGTTTCATATCCTATACATCCACATTCCCATATGTGGATAGTTTGATAAAATTAATATAATACCATATTTCTCCTGACAATTGTTCCCCTCTGTTGTAAAGGGGAGCAACTCTTCTTTTTTATGCAGACTTAATTGCTTTATGTTTTATGAAAATGCGTATGACAACAGCAGTTAATTTTGCTTGTACCATTCAAAACAGTCTTTAAATGCAATTTTTTATGCTTTGTTTAATGGAAATCTAACCTTACGTCTTTACTGTTTCATCTAGAAGACTGATCACATTACTGCCAACAATGCTCAAATGGCTGGTTGATTTTTCCGGCTTCTGGCTTATTTCTACACACCTGCGCCTAATTGTATAAACATTGGTTAACCCATGGTTAAAGTTAACCATTTTGGTTTACTAACCATTAAAAAAATCATATAAACATTTAAAAAGAGCTGCCATTTTGGTACTGGTTACCGTTTTTGTTAAGATTTAACAGCATCTTAGACTTGGGTTAGATTTATCTGTGCTTTAACAAAAACAAAATTTGGTTAAACTTAAACAAAATTATCTACAACAGCTAACCGACAATTTAACCAAAATTTTAACCAAAACTCTGATTTAACCCAGTGGTTAAAGTTAACTAATATTTATACAATTGGGTGCTGATTTATACACTGCTGATCACATATTTTACATGTGATAAATTTCGTGGCATTTGCAAAGTTTTCCAAACAGAGCATTTCTCAGTATCATTGATGACTATGTTCGCAATTTACACACGGCAGACATGGAAGAATGGTAGGACCGTCATTTAGTGTATTTACCAAAAAAAAACTCGCATGATTATACATTGTTCCAGTGTTCATATGCTCTACATATTGTTTCTGCATGGATTGATGTTTGGTTTTATAAAATCAGTTCTACAAGACCTTAAAGATGATATTTGTCAATTTGATTCTTGATTGATTGAAAACATATTTTTAAAATATTCTTTTGAAAGTTTTAAATTTGTTTGAGTCCTAAATAAACACTCCCTGCTCATGAAATGTAACGTTCCTAAGTGCAGCAATTGAGAAAAATACGGTATAAAAGTGCTGGATCTTCCTATTAAATAATGACATTTCATCGTCAATAGTGTGTATATTTATTATTTAACTGCAGGAGGAAGTTTTATGCACAGGCAAAAGGTGCTGTACAAATCAACATTGATAAAAGTGTAGTTGGGATTTTTGTGTTTTAAGGGGACAAAGGATTTTTGATCACAGTACTGCGGTAAAAATATGAAAAATGTTTTATTTCAATTTTTTAATTTTTTTTATACCTGTACTTTGTTAAATGGATTTATTTTCAGATTGGCATTAAAAATCTTAATTTTGAAAACTTTCCAAGTGTCACTTTAATGTTTTAAGCAGACTTCCCAAAAGTTGCCAGACCGTCAGACATGTCAGGCAAATTTCAAGCAGGTCCAATATCTTATTGGCGAGTACCGGACCAGATGTCTGGCAGTGGGGCACAATTTACGGCATTTATCACTTATTTGTAATATATTTGGTCAGTCAAATTTTCATTTGGTCAGACAGAAATTCTAACTTTGCCTGACCAAATGTCAGGCAAGTATTCCGGCAGTTTCGAGAAACCTGGTTTTAATTGTTCCATTTATTTCATCATTGTTGATTTTGTTTAATACTGAAATACAGTGCAACTACTCCAAAGCAACACCCCTTGGGAGAATCAAAATTATGTTGTTGTTGTTGTTGAGATGTTGTTGCTCTATGAGAGGTTAAATTAATAGTTAAATCGTACAGTAGGAAAAATCATGCTGTTGTTGAAGGAAGGTTGTTAATCAAGAGAGGGCCGCTCTGGAGAGGTTGCACTGTTCTTACAGATAAATTCAGGCTTAAGTAAGACTTAATTTTTGTGTTACTTATGTGGTATATGTGATGTTATTTCTTTCTAGATACAGGTATTCATGTGAACACTTAGTGTTTGTTGTTTTTTGACTGAATTGAACATTTTTATGCCCCCACCCACCTCTGCTATTGTTAATTGCAGCAGTCAGGTGGAGGGGTATGATTTTCCTGAAAAATATTTGTGTTTTACATATGAATATTTTTTCCCAGTGTTTTCAATGATTTTTTTACCTGTGTCTTATACACAGGCGCGACCTATATTATACCACAAGTGTTAATAGTTATGAAAAATTATCATTCATAAACAAAACATGCTGGAAAACAAAAAAAAATGTTTGTGTACATTTCCAACTATTTTCTCAGCTCATTATAACAAATGCAGTGTTTATATTCGCCTCTGACATTATTAATGTTGGATATTAAAGCACCATGGGTAAGTCGTATTTCAACAAAAAAGCTTTGGGCATTAAATAGGGAATAGTTGGTAATTTGACTTTGAAATTCATGATTCGTTTATGAGTATTTATTGATTACTGCACAATGATACATGGAAAATGTTCATTTATAAATAATTTATAAAATGCAGTGGTTTAAAAATGAGCTGGAAAAATCGACTGGGTATTTGAGTATTCTTACTGGCTACTTTTTTCCCACGGGGGTTGTTGCCCCTTTGCCTCCTTTTGGGGGAACCCTCAGAAACCCCTTCTACTTTTATCAGCTTACCGGCTACATGAAAACTTTCCTACACCCCTGAAAATGAGTCTCTTTGTAGGAGGAGATTTGTTATTATGAATCCAGGGCTTTTTTTCACAGGTAGGGGAATGGGCCTCTGTCCTAAATTTGGTGGAAAATTACACAGTATTTTTTGCGAAAAAGGGAAGAAAAAACTTGGATGTAAACTGAATTTTAGGGGAAAACTGCATGATTTTAAAGATTTTTCTTTTGGAGAAGATGGCTTTATATAGACACTGCTATTGAAGGAAAAAAACCTGAAGTCATTGAATTTAAAACATTTAAATGTTGAAATTAAAAACCATTAGTATAGTTGTCATGTTTTTTTAAGCAAACTTTATTTGACCAAATGAACTTTTACTGGACCAAAAAGGTACACACAAAATTTCATAAAATTTAGATACTAGATTTTAATTTTACATTTATCGTAGTTTTATTCTCTGCAAAATGTATTTAACAAGGGAAACACAGAGTTTTTCACTGAAGTAAAAAAAAAAAATTTTTTTTTTACTTTGAAATATGATAAAATTATCTCTGAAAATTTTACTGGACAATTGGACCGCTGAACTTCCAAATTTACGGGACCGACGGCCACTTTGGTTGACTCAATCCTGGGTCCATGGCTAAATTCGGAGACTGTTATTAATATTATAATGATCGTCTGTCGGTGTTTTTTTTATTTATTGAATACTATTAGATCTGTTGACATCCATGTAGTCTGTGAAAATATAAAAATCCATCATTTAACAGTAGAGGACTCATTTATTTATTTATTTGTCATTGGGGAGTACTTTATTTATTGTTACTGAAGATTCTCATGGTTACTGTTACCAGTAACAACAAAAATTCCCACACTTGGAATTGTGGAGTAAATTGAATTTTGTCATATTTTGTGTCATTCCATTCAGTACGATGGATTTGAAGAAAATTTGAGAATGTTGAAGCTAAGTTTATTGCGTTGTTATTGTTATGCAGAGTTTTCACTAGACGTCAAAATTTGAGAGTCAAAAATAACCCTTGTCTGATGATAATTCAAAGAATCAAAATTTCCTTCTAATTTTATTGTAAACATGACCGTTAGGTGCAAATTCTAAAGAGTCAGAGACTTTACTTCATGGATTTCAAGTGTCAAAATGCTGTTTTAAGGGTCAAATGAAAGCATTGTTATGGTAGCTATATGGTCACTTCAATAAATGTATTTCCTGTTTTGTGAATACTTAAAAGGAAGCACACTGTCTACAAGACAAGGTTAGTATTAAAATGATTAGGTTACAAATCAACTAGGTAAAGTGATCTACCATTCAGTTAGAATTTTAAACAGCCTTTATGTTGTATGAAAAGTCTGATAGATTGTTTAAACATAAGTTTTGATGGATAGGGGCAAGTACTGGTAGTTGTGAATGAGTTTAACTTAATCACCATTTGGTAAAACAAGTAGGACGGGTCTATAATTTGTAAAAAGTAGGATCTGTCTGTATTTAGTAAAAAGTATTATATGTCTATTTTAGTAAAAAGTACTATATGTCTATTTTAGTAAAAAGTATTATATGTCTATATTTTGTAAAAAGTAGTAAAAAGTATTATATGTCTATATTTTGTAAAAAGTAGTAAAAAGTATTATATGTCTATATTTTGTAAAAAGTATTATATGTCTATATTTAGTAAAAAGTATTATATGTCTATATTTTGTAAAAAGTAGTAAAAAGTATTATATGTCTATATTTTGTAAAAAGTAGTAAAAAGTATTATATGTCTATATTTGGTAAAAAGTATTGTATATCTATATTTTGTAAAAAGTATTATATGTCTATATTTTGTAAAAAGTATTGTATGTTTATATTTGGTAAAACGAGTAGCATCAATCTATATTTTGTAAAATGTATTGTATGTCTATATTTGGTAAAGCAAGTAGGGTCTGTCTATGTTTTGTAAAAAGTATTATATGTCTATATTTGGTAAAACAAATAGGATCGGTCTATCTTTGGTGATACACACATAGCAAGACATGAAGTTGGGAAAATTAAATACAGTAAACCCTTGTTATCTTAAGGAATAGTCAGCAACGGATGAAATGCTCAAGATAAGTCAGATGCTCGTAATAACAAGGTATTTGCTTATTGGTGGAAAGTTTTGTGTCATGTGCTTGAACGAGCGTATTTACATGATATTACGAAATGCTTATGTAAAATGTGATCTATGAAGTCAGAGTGGAGTATACTTGTCAGTTGATTGTTTGAATATATTAAGCTGATTGATTAAATAAAGTTTTGTTATGCCAAGTACATGTGTACTGAAGTAGAGAGAAAGCAAGCAGTAGTATGTATGCTTTATTAATGACATAATTGCATTTACAAAGGAAAATCACACAGTTTGCAAGTACACATATGTATTTACTTAATTAATTCATTATTTACTTAATTAATCAAAGTATATACTTGATTAATTTATTAATATATTTAGTTATTCTCAATTAAGTACACATTAATTATAAATTTTAAACAAAAGTCGGTGATAATAGGAATTGAGTGCGAATTTGCACTAAATGTTTCAGTTTCACGATGTGTGAAAGACAAATTACGCAATTAAAATTTCACTCTTACATTGTGTAACCTGCCTCATTGGCACATAAATATCATTGCACATGTATTAGGTGCGAACATGATATAACTTAACACTCCTGAAGATAATCTGGGCACTTGTTACTTAATATGTCATGAGACCATCATTTGCACTCGAGATATTGAGATAACGATGGAGATATCGAAGTAAGGATGTTCGGATAAACATGGACATTCATACATAACTAAGAACAAATATTGACAGGTCTTTAAAAGCTCCTCAAGATAACTTGGATCAGTCCAATGCTCATAACAATTTACCCTTTGCCCCATAAGCTTATTTTGGACTCTTCCAAGTTCAAAACAAATTCACAAAACATCAAAATTGGGTTATTTCTCTCTGACAGAGTTGAAAACATTGTGGCAAGAGAAGCCATTTCTCATTACAAGCAATGGCTTCTTTTGCCACAATGTTTTCAAAAGTCGTCTGCTTCAGATACAGGGGGGGAATGCGGTATTATGAAGCAAAGGGTTGAGAATAATATATCCATAGCTTGAATGTTTTAATGTTGACTTGAATTTCAGGTCTTCGTATTCATGTTTTTTTTCATTATAAGTCTCATATCATTCTGCTTATTTGGCTATTCATAATTCCAAGCATTGTATGATATTAATGTCGCATATGTTTCAGTCTCGAATTGATAATTAGTATCCATGGTGATAAGCCAATTGTTTGATAATGATGGAATAATTTTATCCTTTAACATGTTTTAGTCACTGAGTTACTGTTTTAATGTCTCTAAAGAGATTATTCTGTTGTTATATTGAATAGAAATGAGTTTTGAACGTAACAGATCAGTTTGAATTTTAGTCAATTTTTTCATATGCATTAATTTGTAATTGCTTGCGCAAGATGTGCAGGAGACATGTGGACACGCTTATAAATAGATCAGGGTATTCATTTGACCCTTGAAATAGCATTTTGACTCTTGAAATCAGTAAAATAAAGCTTTTTGAGAAATTGTACCAAAGGGTCAAATTTACAATAAGATAAAATTAGAAGGAAATTTTGTTCTCTCATCCGTCAGCCAAGGATCATTTTTGGCCCCTAACTTTTGACGTCTAGTGAAAACCCTGATAGATGTATGGGAGAAAGGGCTATAATATGTTTATGAAGTAACTTTCACAGGATAAATTACCTACTGTATGGGAGTTAATGTTTGTCCAAGAGTTCGATGAATCAGCAACAACGCACTGATGCGTGACTGGTGAAATAATGTTCTTGGGATTGAGTGGCATTTTTTAGTTTTTTTTCAATGGGGTTTAATATTGCACAAACAGCCAGGGCCATTTAGCGACTTTCCAGCTTTAACAGTGCATAGACCCCCAGTGTACACCTGGGTAAAACCACCGACCTTCTGTTAGGTAGCTGGACAACTTCCTCACATGAAATTTGGTCCTGGATTGGATTCGAATTCACAGCAGTGAGGGGCTGATGATTACTTGTCACAGACTATAACTATTCGACCACAGAGGCCCCTGAAATAGTTAAATTGGAAAATGAAAATCATTAAATTTAGAACACACATTATGAACTGTATTGTATTATACATTAGTTTAGTATTGACTCGCTGATAACCTAATGTCTGTGTGGTGTTTATTGTAACTACATGGTTGAGTGTTAATCAGTTTTAATCAGTTGAATGATAACTAAATATTAAATCATTATTTAAAGGATTTCATTGGGGGAGATGATTATTCTGTGAACTAGAATGTTCTGCACCATTTTACCTTTGTTTTTGTCCTCTTTACTTGTAACTATACATGTATAGAACCTCATTCTGTTTGAACATTCTTAGATATGTGGTAAGAACTATATATAATTATATCAACCTAATTTCATTTTGGTAATTAATTTATTTATCAAATATAGTACAACTTGAATGTTCCAAAGTTCTCCTCACTTTCTGAAACTCCTGTATAATTCAACTTGATAATTAGACCACCCCATTATTACAATCGATTTATTGAAGGTGGCCTTATTATCGAGGTTTTGCTGTGTCATCAAAAGGTCAAGCAAAAAGTAAATTATATCTACGGCATTTTTCAGGATTTTTTCTCGTCATTTTGGGAACATGAGCCTACTCCCAGAATTGGGAATTTTCGCGACATTTTGGACAAATTGGGAAAAAGTCTCACTGTATAAAATTACTTAAAATAATCAAATAAAACAAAAAGATAGCAAATATTACGTCTGTTTTTGTTTTTAGATATTGATAACTTTCTTATTTGAATGATTTTTACATTCAATAAGCATTTGAACTGCTGTAAATTAAAATTTTTTTTTAGTTTTTTTTCTCATTTGAATTGGGAATTTTTGCCATTAGGAACACAACTGAATATCGATTGTCAAAACAGGCACCCCCAAAAAACTGCTTTTATTTAGTTATATGTAAAAAATGGCAAAAGTTGATTTGATGCTCCATAGAAACCTAAAATAAAAAATGTTGGCCTTTTGTTTACTGAAGTTGACAGCCATGATTATAGAAATATTAATATTGTCGATATTTTTGTACATTTTAACAGAAACAATTTGTGAGTCACGATCATTACTGTACAGACAGTAATTCATTACTGATAAGATTTCATAGTTCTTGTCTGATCAAAACTTCTTCACTCTTGGAGCTCATGCAAAGGTATATTCTCATTTTTTTTAATTTTAGCTTTGTAATTATTTTTATCTGGTCTGTTTTGAGGAAAAAGTCAAGTTATTATGGTTGCTGGGTCGTCGTTGTTGTCATTGTCGCCATTGTTACGCAAAAATTTTAATGTAGGCCATTACTCTGATACTTAAAGATATCAACACAACACTTGGAATGCTTGATTTTTATGATAAGACGCAGTTTTAAAATAAGGCACATTATTCTGAAGGCTGTATTTTTAGAGTTATGCCCCTTTTTGACTTGAATTTTCATCAAAATTGCGTATTAAATAGTGACATGGTGATAAATAGTGAAAAGGTGACATGGATGTCACTGTCTAACCTCGGCAGTACCTTGTTAGCCAATATTGGAATTTCTAGGAATTTACCAGGCGTAAAACTGAAAATGAAAGTATTATACAGCTTGAAAGACTATTATGCAATGAAAACTGTTGGAAGTCTTCGACTGGAGCCATTTTGAGAATTTAGCTGTTTAGTGGTAACATTTCCTTAGCAGTAAATTGGAAGCCATCTCACATATGTAAGCTGTAGACGTATGTAAAGTTACCAGGTACAATTTAGGTTAGTTGGAAGTACGGAATCAGCTGATGTTACTATTGTTCTTAATAGCATGTTATGTACATAATTCTACTGTGCAAGGTTGTTTATTATGATGCTATAAGGAGCCATAAAAAAGGAATTTTAATTGTGTGAATGATTTTAAAATAACTGTACAGTAAAACCTCTATAATGAGACAACCGTCAGGACCCGAAAATTCATTTGTAATAATGAGATGGTCTCATTATCAAGTTGAATTATAGGGGAGTTATTGAAAGCCATTCCAAAAATATGTGATCATTATTACGAGGTGGTCGTAATATTGAGGTGGTCACAATGTGCCACATTTAATATTCAAGTTTTGATAAATTTCTGTAAAAGTCAGTTTTCCTACAATCTGCACAAACATGAACAAACCTGTCTTTACCTGAATTATAATTTTCAACAATCCCTTTCAATGCGGTGGTACTTATAAGGCTTCTATTATGCTGAATCTTTTGTCCATATATTCAAACTCGGCATTGTTACACCGTATCAAATAACTGCATCTCGGGAATAATTTATTACGCAAACTTTTGAATATTTGCATACATTCATTATTGTTGTTTGTTATGCATTTTCAATTTAAATTCTCCTGTAACAAAACATTTCTCTCACACCAAACTTGACTCTTCAAATAGTGGAATTTTGTAACCCAGCATTGATTATCATATAAAATACTTTTATGTATATATATACTTAATTAATATTTGAATGATCGTACATGCTTTCTAAGACATCAGTTTACTCCTGATGAGTTAGTAAGTTTATGAATATTCTATACAGCTCAATAAAACATCCTAGATGTATTACTGGTGGCTTACTGTAAACATTTGAATATAAGACACATATAATGTGATATAATTAATCAGTGTATATACAGTCAAACCTGTGTATGTGGCCACCTCGGAATACAGACCACCATGAGAATGAAGGCCATTCTTTGAAAACCCTTCACTGATTATTTTGAATAACCTGACCTTTGAAAAAAGGTCACCTGTCAATGAAGACCACATTTTGCTATTCCCAAGGGTGGACTTTGTTCACTCGTAATTACGAGTAGATATTGACTCTGGACAAGTTAATTGCTGAAGAACTGGATCAAATTCTTAGCTGGTTGTCCTGCAGGATGAGTATCCCGAAAAAAAATTGTCGAGCCCTAGTTTGTCTGCTTCAGATGCAGGTAAATGCGGTATTCTGAGGCAAAGGGATGAGGATGTTAACCAATGCCAAATGAACTGAATTTTTGATAGGTTTTCGTGTCCGTCTGTGTAGATTTTCGCCTTGACAAGCACTGGAAATTTAGTAAGGATGACAAAAATATTCTCAACCAGACTTCAATTCTCAATAAGTAAAACTTCATTATTATGAGCATCAATATCACGAGCACCGAACATATCTTGTGGAGTTCTTAAAGTACTGTCAGTTTTTTCTCTTAGTTGCGTATACTTTTCAACCTATGAACAAATGCCTCCTTATTACTAGCACCACATTTATATCAAGCATTTAGTCTGTTCCGATGACTCCTCGAGATAACAAGGTTTTACTGTAATTAGTAATAAGGCTTTTATCTCTTGTGAAGATACATCTTGTTTGTCGTGTTGTTTATGTTTGTTGTTGTTTATGTTGTTGTTTTATATTGTTGTTTATGCTATATTTGTCAGTCTAAGATGTTGTCTGACATTAGTTCTGCAATGTTGCTAGATTACGTACGGAGTAGACAAATAGATGTCTGTGACTAGATTACCTCAGGGTTGGTTTTAAAATTGAATGATTAAGTTGGACAGACTTCAATTTTCATTAGTTTTATTATGCTTCAAGAAGCTTAAAAGTTTGATGGAAATTTGCGGTATTGATAATCTTTGCTTTCTACTTTCTGGTATATGAGGCCTAAAAAAATGGTTTGTTTCCGGTTACCCGACCGACCCAATATTTTACCTGCCGACTCATAAGTTTTTATGGCATCCAAATCTTTGTGCTATATTGTAATTTTCAAACTCATTAATATTACAGTGCACATATTCCCATACAGTGTTGCTGATATATGTAAAAAAAACATTAAAAAAGTTCCTTCTTACCGACCCATATTTTTGGGGGGCATGTAGCCGAAAACAAACCCTTATTTTAGGCCTGACAGACCACAGGCTACTGTATTCATTATCAGAATGCAACCTGTGTACTTTCATTAGTTGTACAATTTATTGAAGTTTTAAAATACAAGTGATTGTGCATTGTTGTAAAACTTTTTACTCGCCTATTAAATTCGCTATTTGTCTTGGTCTCTCCATTTAGAATAAGTTTTATGCTTGATAATTAAAGTTGTATATTTCGTTTCCTTAGAAAGATTGATAGATCTTTTAATGTATGCGTCTATTTACCAGTATGATAGATCAGAACTCTACAATTTTTTCTCTGGCTACTTATCCTGCAAGACAACAAGCTAAGAATTTAACGTGTTCTACTGCAATTTCAACTCGTTCTGAGTCAATTTCTACTCGTAATTACGAGCGTACCAGTGGCTTTGTTGTGCCCTGTTGATGGTATGTGGTTGGTGACTCTATGATGTTATAATTTTAAGAAATTGACTTTCAGTGAAATTAAGTCAAATTTTTATTTTACAGCTTTGATTAAGCTTTTTAATGTAACCTTAGTATTACATGTGTAACAAAACTGTCATAAGGAAATATCAAAGGAAAATAGTTTTTCTCCTACCTGAAAATTTATCAAAAAACAGATAAATAATAAATTTATCTTTTTTTTGGAGGGACAATTTATCTCGAAATAATGGTACGAGTCTAAAATGGGAACGCTTAAAGCCATTTCTAGGTGGGGGATGCGTCAGCAAATGACTCTATATAGACCCATTCCCCCGTGGATTGCATTCTGAATTTCAGACGTATTTATTCAGAATGTTATTTCGTGCTGCTGTATTGTCATACCTGGCATTCTATACATAATAACAGCATATGGTATATGTTCTGTAACTATTAAAACAACACACTTTGATTTTTATCTGGTATTAAATGTCACTGCGGAGATTTATGTTCTGTTATTATTCAAAATATATGTTAATAAAAATAATTTAATGTCAGTTTGTTATACGAATGTATGTTACACTTGAATGTTGGCAAGATTTTTATTGCTCCTATATGAGAGCGCTTTAATTGTTTGAATGTAATATATGAGACTGTACTCAGAATGAAACATTTGGCTTATTTATAATGAAACAGATTTATTGTTTTTTTTTTAGTCTGTTAAGTTAATTGGCTTAATTAGTTAGTGTGTTTGATCCATAACATTAAAGAAATTTTATGTAAAATGTACATTCTTGATCCAAAATATAAACCACATTTGGGATTGTCCGTAGTGTTCTGCATGACGTCACTCCGTTTGTTTTAATACTATGTTTATAATTGTTTTACATCGTAGATAATTTCTAATAATTTCGGAATCATGACGCTGGAATATTTTTGTGGTATGTTAAGTAAGAAAACACAGATAACTTAAATAGTTCACTAGTTCTCCGTCTAACGGAATACTAATTTGTGTGTAAGTACAGTGTTCTGTCTTAAAGAAAACTAATTTGTGTGTAAGTACAGTGTACTTTCTAACAGAATACTAATTTGTGTGTAAGTACAGTTTACTTTCTAACAGAATACTAATTTGTGTATAAGTACAGTGTACTGTCTAACGGAATACTAATTTGTGTGTAAGTACAGTGTACTTTCTAACAGAATACTAATTTGTGTATACGTACAGCGTACTGTCTTATGGAATACTAATTTGTATATAAGTACAGTGTATGTGTTATTTTTTCCTGATTTATTTGTGTTTTATGACTGACAATCTTCATGGTATACAGTGAAACCTCACTTATGACCAACTTATTATAACAACCACTCATTTTTGGTCTAGCTTCCTGTAACTTCCCTATAATTCAACACGATTATGAGACCACCTCATTATTATGAATGTTTTTTTGGTTCCCAAGGTAGCCTCATTATCAAAATTTTACTGTAATTGCTTTGCCTTTTTAAATTTTCTACCATTTTATGTTGCCATAGAAACATGTTTTGTGTTTCAAAGTTTTTGACACATTTAGACGAAAGAATAAAAATTTTGTGTTTTCTCTTAACATAAAAAAAATACAGGATAGGCAGGTTGACAGAGCATTTTTTTGCTAAATTCGGAGATAAAGTTCATGTGAAAATAACAATATTAACAAGAAAAGTTGGCCTAGACAGAAAAAATCCAGGGTTGGCAGAAAAAATGGGGTTTATTGGTTACTGGAAACCAGGAACTTTTTTTCAAAGCCTGACGATATCTGAATACGGACTTACCCCTGTGTAAATATTTTATTTTATATCTTGTTTAAATAATTTTATCTCATACTGGTATGTGTTATGTGAGTCTTGATGAATTTTATAAATCTTGTTATTTTTTTATAGTTTTTCCCTATAAACAAAGAGATTATTATTTTTTGTGAAACGAAATATGAACTGACATTTTACGAGTTTTTTTTTTACGTTACTGTTTTTTAATTATTATCCGTGACAACAAGATTCCGTGAATGATTCTTTACGTTTTAAGGTGTGGTATGAATATAATCAGGATATAAATTGTATGACTTTGTGAGTCAGTTTATCATCCTATATTGTTTCACATTCATCTGTCAAAGCATAATATTGTTTTGAAAGTAAACAAATAATTTTTTTACACTTCCTCCTTTTGTCAGCATTTAGTGGTTCCCAGCCTTCAACATCAGGTTACACAATTTGTAAGCAGCTTGATCATATACTTTTTTATCAATCAATGCAATAAGTTTGTTCATGATGTAAGCCACCAGTCCAGAATATATATATTAATAATTATTACAATAAAGGGTCTGTATCTGATCAAAGTGGGAAAAATGCATTGTTTAATTTTTAGGTTGGGAATTGGGAAAAAATCTGTTTATTTTCAATTAGGAAATGCTTACAAAGACAGAAAAAAAACTGTGAAGTCTTTATTTGTTTGTTTTATTGTCTAGATTTCCTGCTTGCATTCATTCAGTGTACATCTTCGAATACAAACTTTTTGTTAAGAATTTTTAGTTTAGACTTCAGTTAACAAATAGCAAATTGTTCTATGTACTGACTATACCAGTATGTAAACAATCAACTGATGCTAATGTATAGAGTCACAACAGAACGGATGTCAATCATTTTCAGAGTTGTGATTTCCCAGAGGTACTTGCAGTCGATTTTATAAATGAAAACCTGTCTTTTCTGTCTGTTTTAGCTGAGATTAAATATGTTATGGAATAATACTATTACAGCATGGACTGATTAGATGCTTAGTTCATTTATCGCTAATTCTGTGGTATCACGAATATTCATGGAACATTTACTTTCGTGGATTTCGTGGGCAAGTTTATCCACGAATTTTAAGTATCCATCAATTGAAAATTGGATAAGTTTAGAATGTAGCTGAAAATGCATTATCCGAAATTACCACGAATTTACTGATGATGGTAAATCTTCGTGTGCTGTAAAATCTGAAAAGTCGCCAAATGACCCTGACAATTGATGCAAAGTTAATAGTGAAAAAAAAATGTAGTTATACCTACCCACTCACTTATATATAGTGTTGCTTAACTGTATAAACTAGGATTACATTAATTACAACAGGTACCCAATAATTCTCCAGTGTTGACCTAAATAAGCATAAAACAATAAATACTGTAAATAATCATTTAGTCAAACCTATGAACAAAGGCCACCCTTAGGAGAGACAAATTATGGCCTTTATTTGCAGGTCAGTTTGTCCTAAATAATCAGTGATGGTTTTTCAAAGAATGGTCTGTATTCACAGGGTCTTTATTCAGAGGTGGCCCCCCCCCAAAAAAAAACAGTGAAAACTATCAAAAGTAACAAGTTAATCCATTGCAAACTCTCACTATGTCATGTTGATGACAATTATGCATGGCATTCAGCAGTATTTTTCCCCTATATTTTTACTATACCATAAACACTTTTGTTCTAGTCATTTAAAATGTTTCATTGTGTATTTGTGTGCACATGTTAGTCCCATTACCAGTGGTCCGTATAATTAATTGGTTATGCAACAAACTGTTACCTTTTATGAGGTTTTAAAGTTCAATAAACTTGATCATAGAAATTTTGTTTTTATCGTGCCAATTCTTTTGTTTTCCTGCCTGGTAGGTAGGTTTTCGGAAAATCATCCGGACATAAAACATAGAATCACTGTGGTGTGGCCTAGGCAAGATTCTCATGGTCATACATGCACAGTGTGACAGTCATTAAAATAGAAGTGTTTTCAATTAAGTTTGCGCTTTTTCTTTATTGGTTAATAATTTCCTGAATGTATTTTTACTTTTTATCTTTGTATTGCTAATGATTTTGTATAAAAATAGCACAAGAATAAAATAGGATGAGTGTTACCGTTTAGCGGGTTATTTCCGCGGAAGTAATATTTCTGCGATTCTGCGGATGTTGATATAAACCATTATCGATCTATTGTATAATAATGTTGTTTGAAGGTGATGTTTATTCAAACTCATATAGAGCTAAGGCTGTGGTCCAGTGGTTAGTGCGCTGGACTTGTAACCCGGAGATCCGGGTTCAAATCGCAGTACAGCTGGTCATACTCTCCTATGAAAATTTGACTATAATGTCGATTCTCCTCCATGTGTGGATAAGTTGCCGGCTCCTTGTGGAAGGGTAAGTTAGTACTGGTTAGTATACAGTCCAGGAAAACTGGTTAGGTGAACCGGTCGCCGTATATAACTGAAAAATTGTTAATAAACAGCATTAAACCCCAGTGACAATAAGTCACATAAAAACAAAAAACAAAACTTCAAACTTGTATAACTGTTAATTGTTTGCAAGCTTGCAGTTCAAAATAAATAATCTGAGTAAATTTTAGTAACTTTATTATTCTTATTCATGCATTCCTGTCATGTATATCGTAAATGGGACAAGCATAGTAGCGAAATGAGCATCCTACGGTTCCTAGAAAAGGATACGTCAGAAGTAGAACCGGAAACGCAGAAATTTATTCCTTGTGAGTTTGGATCCACAGAAATAAAACCGCAGACATTAATCTCTCCATTTTTTTTTTGCCAAAACGCAGAATTTTTTACCGCAGAAATAACCCGCTATACGATATTTGTATATTGTAATATTAACAATGAACCATCCCCAATATGTAATCTTATAACTGATGCAACATTAATTGAAAGTTATGACTCATGACTAGCTACATCATGCATCTGATTATTATAAAACAATTAACAATAAATGACGGTCATGTATAACATATGTACGATGAAGGAACAATTGAACATATCTGCATATAAAATTGCAGTATTTGACATTTTTTATGTATGAATTTTTATGAGGGGCCTCTGTGGTCGATTGAGTGATTGTTGTCTCTGACTAGTAATCACTGGCCCCTCACTGCTGTGAGCTTGAATCCCTAGGAAGCTGTCCATCAAGGCTATGATGGTCGTTGATTCTTTCCAGATATGCACCCAGGTTTTCGTCCACCAGCGATGCTGGAAAAGTTGCCAAATGACCCTGCCTGTAGGTTCAACTTTAAATCCTAGTAAAAAAAATGAATTGAGGTTCTGACAAACTAGATTATAACTTCTTATGTCAATCATTTATGATACTTTGTGTTGGAATTAAAAGAAGGAAGAAAAAAAGACGCCGTGCTATTTGGCTTGTGGCTTCACTTGCCACAAAAAGTACAGTCAAACCTGTTTTTGTGGCCACCTCCAAATAAAGATCACCCTGTGAATAACGGCCATTCTTTGGAAAACCATCACTGATTATTTAGAACAAAACTGACCTCCAAATAAAGACCATCTGTCAATAAATGCCACATTTTGTCTTTTCAAAGTGTGGCCTTTGTTCACAGGTTTTACTGTACTGATTTCAGACATTGTACCATGTTTGGAGCTGTACCGTGGTTTGAATTAGTATGTTCTTGCATTTGTGATTATTGATTACATATTGTTAGTTATGATAGTAAATGTTCAGTTCTATATATTTATATCTCCAGTTGGTACCCTGACCCTAAACTTGTAGAAGGGAACATCTTATTCCAAGAGATACAGAAAGCTGGGAACCAATATATTCTGTCAGGGAGCTGGGAACCAAAATATACTGTCAAAGTGCTGAGACCCGAGAGATACTGTCAGAGAGCTGACACCCAAAATATACTTCAGAGAGCCGGGAACTAAGATATTCTGTCAGTGTTTAGAACCAAGATTTACTATCAGAGAGCTGGGAACCAAGATAATCAGAGTGCTGGGAACAATTAAACACTGTATCCATGTATTAGGGATTTTACATTGACCGGCTGTTTACTGCATGGTAAGACTATACATTTTGAAGTGTCCGTATTGAATGATACATCTCTGACATTGTGTATGATATTCACTACTGATAATTGTACAACACATAGCTCTAGTACAAATATAGGTAATGATGAATATTTCTTTGTCACAGTGTACTTGATAAGTAAATTGTGCATGTGTGATTTGTAACGAGTAGGATTTTAAAATGGATTGATAAGAAAAATTTTGTATGTTAACTGAAATTGTGTCTTAATGGAGAACTGTTGATAATGTTTAATGTCATTTATTGGACTAATAAATGGATTTGACTGGAGTGAAATCATTTATTGTTGAATTTTCAAATCTTATATCTGGCATTTATTGACTTTAACGTTTTTATGGATCTTTGAGAGTACAATGTTGGCATTGTTAAGAGATATTGTGTCAGGATATTTGGTTTAAGAACGATTCATTCAAAGTAAGTTGTCACAGTTAAACCTGTGTTTGAGACCACCTTCAAATAAAGGCCATCCTTTGAAAATCCCTGATTATTTAGAACAAACTGACCTCCAAATAAAGGCCATCTGTCAACAATGGCCATATTTTGTCTTCCCCAGTGGTGACCATTGTTCACAGGCTTGACTGTACGTTTTTTAATTTTCATCTATTGTATATAATGAACTAAACTTTGGAGGTGAGAATCAGAGGTAATACAGTCAGACCTGTGAACAAAGGTCACCCTTTGGAGAGACAAAATATGACCATTACTGACAGATGATCTTTATTCACAGAGTGGTCTTTATTTGGAGGTGTTTGAAAACACAGGTTGGACTGTATATTTATTAGTTAGATTGGCAAAAGTTTATTTTGCTAGATCTGAACATATGCTCTGCCTTTGTAATGAGAAATTCCAGTTTTGCAGTCTTATGGTTTCTACTGTAGATATGTTTGCATGTTATAATGTATTGAGACAACTTTGAATTCTGTCTGTAAGGGATATTTCTTAATTTCAGGAACTTTGAATGTAGTGATTTATTTCAACTTAACACCTTAATATTTGTGCCTTGAAAACAGCCATGATATGACTTTCATGTAGCTGCTGTCTACTGCTTGAGAAAAGGTTAAAGAAATCACAGATTGCTTCGTTAACGTGTTAAGTGTTTTGCATGGGTCGAATGAGAGCGAGGTTAAAGAATGTCGTCGTCACGGGAATCATTGTATGCTGTGCCATCTTCCTATGGATGCTGGGAATATCAAAACAAGGTGAGTTTATTCTTAGGCTTTCCAGTGTTCCTTGTTATTTTACTAGTTTTCCAACTTTGTCCTAGATTTTTAACCCTTTGCCTCATAGTACCGCATTTCCTAGCATCTGAAGCAGACAACTTTCAAAAAAATTGCGGCAAAAGAAACCATTGCCTGTAATGAGTAATGGCTTCTTTTGCCACAATGTTTTCCACCCTGTCAGAGAGAAATATTCCAAGTTTCTTAAACCTTTGCCTCATAAGCATATTTTGGACTTTTCCAAATGCAAAACAAATATAAACAAATATGCAAAAGATAAATTTATTAAAGAAAATTGGGTTATTTCTCTCTGACAGAGCAGGACTATACATTCATGATGCACTCAAGTGACTGAGAAGCAGAAGCATAGTTACAGTGTGTTAAACGATCCTATTTTATGTGTTTGTGATATTTATATAGAAAAAGGTTGCAAAGGTTACATACAATTCTATTATAGAGAGGATATCAAAAACAAGAAAAAATATGAGGTTGATATAACAAAGTGGTCGTAATAATGAGGTGGTCTCATTATCAAGTTAAATTAAGCCAGTCTGTAAATAAGCTGTCCTTATAACAAGATGGTCATAATATTGAAGTGGTTGCTATATGAGGTTTTACTGTATTCCTTATTTGGTTATGTATGTTTAGATGGTACCTACGAGGCTCTGATGCAGGACCGTTTTATTGAGATGCAAGATAAACTTCTACGATCAGAACTAGTTAACAAACAAAGGATGAGTGACCTTCAAATTTTACGCAGTCAATTTAATGTCTTAGTCAGCATAGTCACGAATAATTCATCAAATAGGTAAGAATTTTAGGATTTTTTTCTGCATTCCTAATGACATGAGTGAATAGTGTGTTTCAGATAATGTGTGAGAGTTTGCACTAGTGCTTCAAAAGATGATCTGACTGAATTTCATGTTTTCTGTTGGAGAGTAAACTTTGCTTAATAAAAATTTCATTCTAGGTAAAAATCTATTGTGTCTTCAGAAATATAAGGATTTTTTTCTGTTTGGTTATGATGTAAAAGGACTTTTTTCGCCTGGTTTAATGCTGTTTTTTAATAATTTATCGGTTATATACAGCAGTCAGTTCACCTAACCAGTTTTCCTGGACTGTATACTAAACAGTACTAACTTACCCTTCCACAAGGAGCCGGCAACTTCTCCACATATGGGGGAAAATCAACATTTTTGAAGGGTATGATCTTTAATGAGGAGGATTTGAAGTTAGATTGCATTAAGCTTAAAGAATTTCTTGTCAATTACTAGGGATGCTCCAAAGGTGTTGTTTGTTTTCATGTATATTTCTTAACCCTTTGCCTCATGATACCACATTTCCCGGCATCTGAAGCAGACGACTTTTGAAAACATTGTGGCAAAAGAAATCATTGCTTGTAATGAGTAATGGCTTCTTTTGCCACAATGTTTTCCACTCTCTCAGAGAGAAATTACCCAATTTTCTTAAATAAATTGATGTTTTGTGTATTGGCTTTGAATTTGAAATAGACCAAAATTATGCTTATGAGGCAAACAGTTAAAGTATTCATCAATTTACTTTAGACATTTGTATTTATTTCAGTTCCATCATCAATGACTTACCAAGTATACCCAAATCCCAGGGATTGAATTTAAGCGATCAGTTGGGATCGTTGCATCTACCTAGTATATTTACCTACCTGCCACATCTAACAGGCCATCCGGAGAGTCTTAAACCAGTGTTCAAGTTATCCAAGAACAGATTTGGAGGTAATTTATGTTTATATATTTTCTAATTGTCAGCTTGATGAAGACAATTTGCTTGACTGTTCAGTTGCAAGAGTGTAGAGCATGCTTAATCATGCTGATCATTAGATCAGCTCTTGGTACTAATATTTGTCATATATAAAAAAGTTTAAGTTTTTACAAACCATAATAAGATACTGTTTCTGTCCATCCGTCTGTGATGACAACCTTACTGCATTAAGTTATGTTGGAACTTCAAGATCACATGACTACATGATCACATGACTATAAGATCACATGACTACATGATCACATGACTACATGATCACATGACCACAAGATCGTGCAGTATTAGATTGTGTATACACATCTGTATAAATTGTCAGGGTCTGTACTGAAAGACATGCATGTAGCTAATTTTGGCTCAACCCTTTGCCTCATAAGCATATTTTGCTTATATATACATCAATTTATTTGAGAAAATTGAGTTATTTCCCTCTGACAGAGTGGAAAACATTGTGGCAAAAGAAGCCATTACTTATTACAAGCAATGGCTTCTTTTGCCACAATGTTTTCAAAAGTTGTCTGCTTCATATTATGGGGAAATGCGGTATTATAAGGCAAAGGGTTAAATGTTTGCAAGAAAGTTTCTTTGTATATGTAATAATTATGTACCTGTCTGGACACTTATTTCAGGTGATGTTTTTGGTATGTCCTGAGCTCATAATATTTACAATTATATATATAAGCTGCTTCAGACTTGTTACTGATTATTATTATTGTAAAAGCGTAAAAATGTCACTGCACATGTTTAAAAACAGCACTGCAGAAGCTTAAGAATAATAGCAGTTAATATTTATATTTTATATTTAAATATTTCTGTAGATGTTTAACAAATATCACTTTTGAATTTTAGCAAATATCACTATAGAAGTTTATCAAATATCACTTTAGACGTTTAACAAATACCACTATAGATGTTAAACAAATATCACTTTTGAATTTTAACAAATATCACTACAGAAGTTTAACAAATGTCACTTTGGAAGTTTAACAAATACCACTTTAGAAGTTTAACAAATATCACTATAGAAGTTTATCAAATATCAGTTTAGACGTTTATCAAATATCACTTTAGACGTTTAATAAATACCACTTTTGAATTTTAACAAATATCACTGTAGAAGTTTAACAAATATCACTATAGAAGTTTAACAAATATCACTGTAGAAGTTTAACAAATATCACTGTAGAAGTTTAACAAATATCACTATAGAAGTTTAACAAATATCACTATAGAAGTTTATCAAATATCACTTTTGAATTTTAACAAATATCACTATAGAAGTTTAACAAGTATCACTTTGGAAGTTTAGAATATCATTGTAGAAGTTTCATTAACAACCAATGATCTTTACTTGACATTTAGCACTAATGTCTTCTTTAATAAGAATATACTCAACTCGTCTTGACAAAAGCTTGTCACCAACAATCTTCAGAGAAAAGTTATTTGTTTTAGTTATTGTGTACTTAAGGAAGGAATTAATGATTATAAAAAACAATCAATTAATTTACATGTAAGTATAAATAAATAAATATCTAAAAATAAATATATATAATAAATGTCTATTTTCAGTGTAAACTTTCGTAGTTTTGTTTGTAAAAATTCCTGATTATTAGAGCTACTGTCAAACCTGTGAGCAAAGGCCACTCTTTGGAAAGGCAAAATGTTGTCTGTATTGACAGGTGTCTTTTATTTGGAGGTTAGCTTGTTCTAAATTATCCATGATAATCCATGACAAATTTTCAAAGAATGGCCTTTATTTAACAGAGTGGCTTTTATTCAGAGGTGGCCACACAAGCACAGGTTTGAGTGTATGTAATATAACTTATCATAGCTTTGGTGTAACTTTACATGATGTATGGAGAGTCAATATTAATTCTGTGAGTATACTGAATATAGATAGCTATTATTATCATTAAATTGTCATTCGTGGCTTATAATTGATACTTGACATTTCTACGTTGATCAGCTCACAGTCACATGGGGATTAAACTTGATGTACGCTTTAGCATTCAGAGGATTAACTATGGTGACACCTCTATATTTAGACCATCTTCAGGATCAGAAAAATCGGTTGTAATAATGAGGTGGTCTCATTATCAAGTTGAACTATAGGGGATTATTGAAAGTCAGTCCGAAAATAAGTGGTTGTTGTATCAAGGTGGTAGTAACATTAAGGTGGTCACTATGTGAGGTTTTACAGTACCAGATAATTTAGGCAGGTAGGGAGTTCTTATCCATGCAAAGGGTCTTCATCTATCCATGTGGTTATATTTACTCCAATGATTTCTCAGATAATGATGATAAATAGTGTTGTTTAATAGTATTTATCTTTGAAATCAACTTGAAGTGCGTCTGTGTTCAAGAACAGGATATGATATATTAAAAATACCACTTCAAATGTGCAGGCTAAATTTCCTTATGCAGTGTAGTATGAAACCATAAAGAAAGTCTAGATTTACATTCAGTATATAATAGTTCCATAAAACTACAGTGAAACCTCAAATGGCTACCACCTCAATATTACGAATACCTTGTTATAACGGCTACTTATTTTTGGCCAGGCTTTCAATGACTCCATTATAATTCAACCAGATAATGTGATCACCTCATTATTCTGACAGATATTTCAAGTCCCAAAGATGGTCTCATTATCAAGGTTTTATTGTACAATGATTTGTTTCTTATAATACTAGTAATCATCGTTATTGTGTTACAGTCATTTTGTGATTATAATTATCTCATGTGAGGCTTGCCACTAAGTCTCATATTTCTTAATTGCAGTCCCTGATGTTTGATTGGCTGAAATTGAGGATTTGCGCTCTGATCTCATGCTGAATGAGATTTTGATGTCCCTGATATTATCTTTAGTGGGGATCTTAAGATTTTGTATATTTTGTATATTGAGGATTGGTATGAATTTGTTTAATGAAGACTGGTATTCATATTACTGTTATACAATCAGATCAATTCTTTGTTTGTGCTTGTAACCCTCAAATAAAGATCATAGAATTCTTCATATGGTAGTCTGTTGTTGTGGCAGTGACACAAATTCTCAAAGGCCACTCGTGAGGACATAGATGACACCTTGTCTTCCTTCTTGCTGGTTATACTTGACACAGTATCAACGTTTTATCTAGATAATCTTCTTTAGACAAACGTCAACACGCGGATTTAGGTCAAGAGGTTGCGGGACTTCTCTCCAGTGTTGATCATCCAATCTTTTTCTTTGTGTTTAACTTTGTGTTTAATCATGTGCCTATCTGGATACATTATGGGACCACTTGTAGTTGGGTGTTGCCCGTAAAACTTGAGAGTAATAAATCATGTGTATTAATGTCACTACCCTCCAGTTTACCACAGTTAGGACTGTATAAGTTCATAGATTGACTACTTCGAAATCTCATTTAATTGAACATATTATAGTTACTTTCCTATATTGTGGTAAACTTCAAGTGTCCATCTTTGCAATGGTAATCAATCATATCAATTATAATTAAAGATGAATTGTATAATAGCTTAATGTTGCAATTCTAATGTCACTGGTTTATTAGGTATAACAAAATTAACTGAAATTGATTGATTGATTGATTGATTGATTGATTGATTGATCGATCGATCGATCGATCGATCGATCGATCGATTGATTGATTGATTGAACCTGGATCTCTGGGTTACAAGTCCAGTGCACTAACCACCTGGCTTGCTCCCTGTAAACATTCATCTTGTCTTCAGTTGGTGATCATATGTCCTACATGTACTGTCTTGTTGTAAATGTTCATACTGTAAAACCCCTGAAAACCAGTCCCTTTCCAGACTGGACCAAAAGTCCGGTTTTCTTAGGATTCCAGTTTTCAGAGATTTACTGATTATCTAAGGGGAAAAATATGACTTAAAAATTCGTCCGATTTTCAGAGAATTTCTGGTTTTCATAGAGCCCGGTTTTCTGGGGTTGTACTGTAGTATTACGTGATAGTTTGTATTTTCTATCAACATGCGTCGCTGGAAGCTGACTATGTGAATAATAACGACATTTGTCTATTTATAGTAACAATTTATGACATCGTTGTTCTGTTTTGGTCCCCGAACTAATTGATTTCCAGACAGTTTAGTTTAGTTGACCGCTATAAACATCTCGTTACGATATGTTTGTGACATTTTCAGCTGTGCAAAACAAAATATCAGTTCCTAAAAAGAATACAATTGATTATTAATGCAGTGAACATTCTATACTTTACTGATAAAAAATCTCCATATTTTACCAAATGGAATTATTCTATATTGCTGTATATTGTTCTGAGTCGTTACAGTAAAACTTAATTTTTTTGTACAGTCTAACCTGTATTTACATCCACCTGTGAATGAAGGCCACCCTGTGAATAAAGGCCATTCTTTGAAAAACCTTCATTGATTACTTAAAAAAACTGACCTTAATAAAGGCCACCTGTCAATAAAGGTCTCATTTTATCTTTCCTAAGGGGGCCTTTGTTCACTGGTTTGACTGTAATTTCATTCCCTTTTTGTTTGGGCTTTGCTCTTGGGGATTCCCCTTCAGCAGTTTTTTCCCATTCCAAGGATCTCTGTGTGAGGGCCTTGTTTCTAAATGTTCCACATTAATCTGTGTGGAGAATCCTTGTTTGTAAATGTTCCACAGGAATCTGTGTGGAGAATCCTTGTTTGTAAATGTTCCACAGGAATCTGTGTGGAGAATCCTTGTTTGTAAATGTTCCACAGGAATCTGTGTGGAGAATCCTTGTTTGTAAATGTTCCACAGGAGTCTGTGTGGAGAATCCTTGTTTGTAAATGTTCCACAGGAATCTGTGTGGAGAATCCTTGTTTGTAAATACTCCACAGGAATCTGTGCGGAGAATCCTTGTTTGTAAATGTTCCACAGGAGTCTGTGTGGAGAATCCTTGTTTGTAAATGTTCCACAGGAATCTGTGTGGAGAATCCTTGTTTGTAAATACTCCACAGGAATCTGTGCGGAGAATCCTTGTTTGTAAATGTTCCACAGGAGTCTGTGTGGAGAATCCTTGTTTGTAAATGTTCCACAGGAGTCTGTGTGGAGAATCCTTGTTTGTAAATGTTCCACAGGAATCTGTGTGGAGAATCCTTGTTTGTAAATGTTCCACAGGAATCTGTGTGGAGAATCCTTGTTTGTGAATGTTCCACAGGAGTCCATGTGAAGAATTCTTGTTTGTGAATATTCCACAGGAAACTGAGTGGAGAACCCTTGTTTGTAAATGTTCCAAAGGAGTCCATGTGAAGAATCCTTGTTTATGAATGTTCCACAGGAGTCCATGTGAAGAATCCTTGTTTGTGAATGTGGACTTTCTATTGTTCCTTATTCTCATTGTTGTATTATCTAGGCAGGTTAGAATTACTTCAGTCCAAGCAGTATCTGAATTATCATTATATTAGTATAAAGGCCAAAAAATATGGTGTTTATCTCAATTTCCAATCATTTTATAGCGAGACTGGAGCAAAAATCATATGGGGGAAAATCAGTAATCAGTAATATGTGTGTCTCTTTATATTTGTATCTCCTGATTGTGGTTGGGCTTATTTATTCTGACATTTCTGTAAGCTTCCAGTATTAGATATCAATCTACTCTTGTTTCCATAGTAATTAAGGTTATGAACTATAGGAAAAAACAACATCATATTGATCTGGTCTGTATGTTTAGTAATCCCTGTTATTTTGATACATTTTCTTTGTACAGAAAAACTTGTTTTAGTTGCTAAATTGTACAAATACAGCTTCATATTCTCCTTTTGACAGATCAAAAGTACAACATATCTCCCCCATTTAGCCTTACTGAAAACTTGCATATTTACTCTACTATTACTGCTTAGTAAGAGATCTATCTGACTGGTACCAGGCCCAATGGTTCATATCTGACTGGTACTAGGCCCAGTGGTTCATATCTGACTGGTACCAGGCCCAGTGGTTCATATCTGACTGGTACTAGGCCCAGTGGTTCATATCTGACTGGTACCAGGCCCAATGGTTCATATCTGACTGGTACTAGGCCCAGTGGTTCATATCTTAATGCTACTTGGCATAGTGGTTCCTGTCTGACCGGTACCATTCCCAGTGGTTCATATCTTAATGGTACTTGGCTCAGTGGTTCATATCTGACTTGTACCATTCCCAGTGGTTCATATCTTAATGGTACTTGGCTCAGTGATTCCTGTCTTACTGGTACCATTCCCAGTGGTTCATATCTTAATGGTACTTGGCTCAGTGGTTCCTGTCTGACTATGTTCTAATTTTATGGCTGAGGTTGAAGTATCTAGCATACATTGAGTTGTTTCTATTTATGGCAATACTGGAAATATTCATGAATAATAAACAAATGGTAGAATAACCGTCATAATTAATCATAATCATAAGTCATAAGGAAAATTTACTTGGAAAATTATCTAGATTTCCCACTTAACATGAATTTGTGAAGGAAGTTTCCTATGTTTTAAACATTAAACTTTTATCAGCTGGTTATACAGCTCTGTTTTATTGGACCGGAAACTGATTTCATGAACAGGAAACTGATTTCATGAACAGGAAACCAATTTCATCAACAGAAAATTGATTTCATGAACAGGAAACTGATTTCAAGAGCAGAAAACTGATTTCATGAACAGAAAAAGCTGAATTCATGGACTTGAAACTGATTTCATGAACAGGAAACTGATTTCATGAACAGAAAAAGCTGATATCATGGACAGAAAACTGATTTCATAAACAGAAAACTGATTTCATGGACAGAAAACTGATTTCATGAACAGAAAAAGCTGATTTCATGGACAGAAAACTGATCTAATGAACAGAAAACTGATTTCATGAACAGGAAACTGATTTCACGTATTGCCTTACCTTTTTGTTGACAATGTAATAATTACCATTGATGTATAATAACCTTATAATTCTACTCTATTTTCAGCGTCTATTGTGATGGGCATTCCTACCATAAAACGAGAGAATGTTGATTATCTGTCTCAAACTGTGAAATCTTTGATCGATGGAATGACGCCAGAAGAAAAGAAGATGTGCCTTATCATTGTATTTGTGGCTGAGGTAACACTTCACTCTTTATAATTTTTTTTTTCGCTGGAATTTAACGTCACACCAACAGCCAGGGTCATTAAGCGACTTACCAGCTTTAACAATCGAGGAAGACCCTAGGCTTACACCTTGGTAAAACTACTGACCTTCTGTAAGCTAGCTGGACAGATGTCTTATTGGACTCACCCAATATTTGCTTACAGGCGCTGTATCACACCGTATCCGGGCAATAAGAAACTGTGTAACTAATAATATTCTCATTATATTCTTAATTTATTTCACTGTGCTGTTTCTTCCAAGATTTTCTACACATTGCATGATCTGGCATGAATCTGTTGGTTAGGTACTGCAATGTTACTGATTTGTATTTTGTGTCAATTTTCAGCCCTGGGATAAAGCCTATGCAGAAGAAGTTGGGAACCGTCTTAAGTCTGAGTAAGTCACTTCTGTATATAACGTGATGTAAATGTTTGTGTTAGGCTTTATATTTTGGCCTTATATATCAATATGGTACCTAGCCTTATATAACAACATGGTGCCTGGCCTTATATCAACATGGTACCTGGTCTTATGTATCAATATGGTACCTGGCCTTATTTATCAACATGGTACCTGGCATTATTTATCAACATGGTACTTGACCTTATATATCAACATGTTACCTAGCCTAATATAACAACATGGTGCCTGGCCTTATATCAACATGGTACCTGGTCTTATGTATCAATATGGTACCTGGCCTTATTTATCAACATGGTACCTGGCATTATTTATCAACATGGTACTTGACCTTATATATCAACATGTTACCTAGCCTAATATATCAACATGGTACCTGGCCTTATATATCAATATGTTACTGAGCCTAATATATCAACATGGTACCTGATCTTATGTATCAATATGGTACCTAGCCTTATTTATCAACATGGTACCTGACCTTATATAACAACATGGTACCTGGCCTTTTATATCAACATGGTACCTGGCCATGTATATTATTAACAGATAACTATGATAGAATGTTCTTTAATGTTTAATGGCCTGATCATTAAGAAATGTATAATTATCTAAATAATAATAGGCATAACTTCCAACTTTTAATCACTTTGCACAAAAGCCAAAAAAATAACACTTTTCCATATTGTTGGCACTTTTGGTCATTTTCTTTGCTAAAAAAATATATTTGTGTTTTATATATGAAGATATTTTTCTTTGGATTTTCTCTGAATTTTTACCTGCGTCTTATACACAGGTATGACCCATACACAAGTATATGGTAATAATCTGTTTTCTCTAATCCTGAAAGTTAGATTATAGACATACAGTCAAACTTGTGTAAAAAGACCACCCTTGGGAAAGACAAATGTGGCCTTTATTGACAGATGGCCTTTTTTCAGAGGTCAGTTTGTCCTAAATCATTGGTGGCAGCTTTTCAAAGAATTGCCTTTATTCTTAGGGTGGTCTTTGTTCAGAGGTGGCCACAAACACAGGTTTGACTGTATAATGATAATACTATAATACTCTCAAGCTTTGTTGTAAACTCAATTATTTTAAAATGATCGATATAGTTCCAGTCTGTATATAAAGGATCATCTGATTCATAATATTTGTAGTTAATCGAGACAAAGTACACATGTACTTAATAATTGTGATGCGTATTGTATGTCAAGTTGATTCATTGACATATTTTTTGTTTTATTGTCAAAATGTAATTCATGCAAAAACCTTGTAACCATAAGGCCATCTTTGAAAAATTGTTTGTGTGCTGTAAACCAATGTTTTTTCAGGAAGTCAGTAGGTAGGGATTTTTTTCTTTTGGTAAAATACCAGAAAGCAGTTACTAAATAACAAAAGGGTAAAAAAAATCTTTTACCGGAAGAGTTAAAAAAGGTTAAATTATAGCGATTTTTATGAGCCAGTTGCGTCACAAACATAATTTTTTTAGGATGGCCTAATGTATATTAAAGTGATACATGATGGTTCAAATGTCATTGGGCGTTTACTAAACAAACAGTTTTTGTTGTTTGTTAAATGATTTAATTGTTGATTGGTGACGTTTTTTTCGTGTTTGGCATGTTGTAGGCGACTTTTCAGTTGTTTTGCTGTTTTCCCTTTTTGAATTCTTCATCTTTTTTTAATTAAAGGTATCGTCAACAGTGAATCAAATGTTTAGCTTTTTTTTTTTTGAACTGCCTTTTAACCTACATGAATTTAGTTTATAACCATCAATCAAAATATTCTGTTCAAATTATTGCATGTATGTTTTTTTTTTATGTTAACATATTATTTATTTCCTTGGACATTAGAAGTATGAATCATAAAGTTGCCTTGTGCTTTGTGATTTTAAAGTTCACATCAACATTTTGATTTTTTTTCTCGTTAAGAACCGACATGTCATCTTGAATTGTTGTTATTGGATTTTATGGTATAAATCAGTATTATTCGTGATGCCTCTATTGTATTACTACTATTTTATTTGAGGTTTTGAATTTGGTTGTTGACCTGTGCCCAATTGTATAAACATTGGTTTAATTTAACCAAATGGTTAATTTAACCCAAGGTTAAATTTAACCATTTTGGTTCACTAACCATTAAAAAAATCATTTAAACATTTAAAACGGGCTGCCATTTTGATACTGGTTACCATTTATGTTAAGATTTAATCAGCATCTTAGACTTGGGTTAGATTTATTTGAGCTTTAACCAAAACAAAATTGGTTAAACTTCTACAACAGCTAACCAAACATATAACCAAAATTTTAACCAAAACTCTGATGTAACCCAGTGGTTAAAGTTAACCAATGTTTATACAATTGCGTGCTGAAGGTTAAGGGTCAAGGTCAAGGAGTTAATCCTCTTTGACCCAGATTGAACCAGCTTGCACCATTTTCTGAGCAAGACTCAAGTTCTGATTACTTAGCACTCTACCAATTGTTTAGAATGTCTGAATGTTAAAGTTTTTTTTGAGGCCAAGTTTCATCATTACGTGTGAAATTAGAAAGGAATTGCGCTGTAAGTTTGTGTTAACATTGCATAGAAGCAGGGCTCAACAATTTTTGTTCAGGCTACTCTGTACTGCAGGACAACCAGCTAAGAATTTTAACTAGTTCTACAACAATTTCATCTTGTCCTGGGCTAATTTCTACTTGTAATTACGCGCAGATGAGTGGATTTGTCGAGCCCTGATAGAAGTATAGTTGATTTTCATTATATCGAACTCACTTATATCAAAATTTCATTTACATCAAACTGTTTTTTCGTGGTCCCGATATTTTTCTCCTAGTCTCTATATGATATTAGAGAGGTTTCGGAATTGGAAAAGTTCCGATTAGAGAGATTCGACTGTGTAATATATAATTTCTGTTTTTCTTTATTTCTATATCAGATTCGGCGAAGCATTAGAGGCTGGGCTACTGGAAGTCATTGCTCCTCCTGCTGAATTCTATCCAGATATGAATAATCTTAAACTTACCTTTGGTGATACGCAAGAAAGAGTTAGGTATGTATCGCACATTTTAACAATTCATCAATCAAGAGAGTGATATTGTTCAGTATGAGATGTCGAAGTGAACCTTGGAATCATTTGGCCTATAAAATAACTTGTTTCTGCTACCGGCTCTAAAAAAAATTGGGTCAGTTGGTAGGGAATTTTTTTATCCCAGAATAGGACTGACATTTTGTTTTGCAAAACTTTAATTTGACCATAAAAAATCATAGGGTTGGCGCAAAAGATAGGGTCGGTCGGGGTAGCGGAAACAAGCTACTTTTTTAGGGGGCCTTAGTTCATTCCTCCTTGAAACATGATCAAATCAAATCATTTTGTGCATGTTGACTTTAACATTGCTGGCATCAATCTTACAACATTAACCAAGATGTCAATTTGTGTGATATTTTTGTAGAGTTATGTACAATTGTAATGTCTGCTTTTATTTTTGTTAACGTATTGCTTAGCAACTTTGGCTTTGATTTTTTATTTTTGTTGTACATTTTAGATGGAGGACAAAGCAGAATTTAGATTTTACATTTCTTATGTTATATGCAAGAACTCGAGGTTTTTATTATCTTCAGGTAAGAATATGTTTGTATCTATTTAATACAGTCAAACCTGTGAACAAAGACCATCCTTGGGAGAGACAAAATGTGTCCTTCATTTTATTGACAGGTGGCCTTTATTTAGAGGTCAGTTTGTTCTAAATAATCAGTGTCATTTTTTCAAAGCATGGCCTTTATTCACAGGGTGGTCTTTATTGGGAGGTGACTGCAAATACAGGTTTGATTGCATATGTCTGTATATGTTAATATATGTCTGTATATGTTAATTTATGTCTGCATCCATCTATATAAATATATGTCTGTATCCATCTGTGTAAACATAAGAAAAATCATCTACATTTAGTGTAAGGATGTCTATCTAGCCATGGGTAGATGTCTACTTATCTACTTCTCAGCCCCTTTTGATCATGGACATGTCTACTTCTCAGCCCCTTTTGATTGTGAACTTGTCTACTTCTCAGCCCCTTTTGATTGTGGACTTGTCTACCTCTCAGCCCCTTTTGATTGTGGACTTGTCTACCTCTCAGCCCCTTTTGATTGTGAACTTGTCTACTTCTCAGCCCCTTTTGATTGTGGACTTGTCTACCTCTCAGCCCCTTTTAATCCTTAGAATTTGATCTCTCATTGAATTACTTCCCATGCTTCTTGTTATTAAAGACATGTAATAAATATCCAGTTCCCTTCATATAACGATTGTTCTCATATGTAAATTTTATGGCTCTGTATGAATAACAGCAATTGTCTGATCTGCTTCTTTCATAATAACACTTTTTAGAGCTCACAAGGAATTTATACCTGAATCAAGTTTGTTTAATGAAAAGGGGTACTAAGCTTGATAGTAGAAAAATTTTATTACTGAAATCATGCGTCATAAATCAGCGTCATAAAATCCAATACAAACAAGAATAGAAGATCACTGGATTGTAAGTTATTTATTAGAACTCCATTTTACCAGACGGAAAGATCATAAAGTTATAATCATTTACAGTGCAACCTCTTCAGAGCGGCCCTCTCTTGAGTGACAACCTCCCTTCAACAACAGCATAATTTTTTCCTACCGTACGATTTAACTATTAATTTAACCTTTCTAGAGCAACAACCTCTCAACAACAACATAATTTTGCTACTCCCAAAGGGTGTTGCTTTGGAGAGGTTGCACTTAACAAGATTAATGATAGCTTTATTACAATTTCAGTGCTGCTGTATTGTGAGTGTTGGGAGTTGTATATGAGTTAGCTTATTTGTTTATTTTTCATTTGTATTTTGTTCTAGTTGATTTCAATACAGAGAAATGCAAGAACTTCTATTTCATGGAAATTTTGTCAACTTTACAGAATTTTCCCTGATAAAACTGCTCCCTTAATTCATGACCCCCTAGTCATGGTGAAAAAAAAGCAACAGAATTTCATGACTGACCAAAATCTTTGAATTGTAACGCCACCTGGTGGGGGAATGGGCATTTATCAGGGAAGATAATGGTAGACTTACAAAATTCATACCTGAAATTCATGTTATGTGTCACTGATAGGTATAAGGAGTTATTTTTTAAAATTTAACTTATTTTAGGTAGAAATAAACTGATACTGGTTCATTCCATTGAAAATTTCTAATATTTTTGCTGTTATTCCCTCGCAACAAATGAATTTTTCAAGTAGCCGCTACCATGGTCCAGTGGTTAGTGCACTGGACTTGTAACCTGACAATCTGGGTTCAAATCCCAGTTGCAGCAGGTCATACCATTCTGTGAAGATTTGACAAAAATGTCCATTTTCCTCCATATGTGAAGAACTTGCCTGCTCCTTTTGGAAAGGTAAGTTAGTACTGGTTAGTATACAGTCCAGGAAATCTGGTGAACAGGTTGCCGTATATAACTAAAAAATTGTTGAAAAATGGCATTAAACCCGGTGGATGTTTTCAAACTACTCAGTAAATGTTTCTTTTATTTACAATTACTGAACATTTTGTAGTTTGATATATCGCATCAACCTGTGTTTTTTTTCGATGCAGTTTTTTCGGGACCTTTGAAATACTTTGTTTAGTTAACAAAAATTTGACATAAACTTTGACAGGCAGATTTGGCTATATTTCGTGAGAATTGAACATTCATGAAAAAGCCTGTGCGTTTCATGAGAATATTTTTGTGCATGAATAATGATGACAGGATTTTGGGTGATCCTACTAAGGTATATTTCAACATGCTTGCATTTGTTCGTACATTGTATGATGTGCAGCCGTACAGATTATATTGCAGACATTAGACGTTAGATTCAAATTTAGATACAATTTTGCATTAATTTGTTTACATTGTAAAGCTAGCCATGTTCTATAGAAATTTATGCTTCTTAACATAGGTTTCAAAGCACTTTTAAGTATATACTTAAAATTAATGATAGTCCCACATTCAAGTGAAATATGATGCTTGGCAGTTCCAAACACTGATTATAATATTACACAAAAACTTCAATGTCACCAGCACGCAACTTATCTCAAGGAGTTTTTGAAGTCTGGCAAATTTTTAGTCATTAGTGGAGCCTAATTTTCAACCAACAAACAAACACCTCGTTATTACGAGCACCACGTTTATCTTGAGCATACAATCTGTTCCATTGACCCCTTGAGATAACAAGGTTTTACCGTAATGCTGAAAACGTTTTTAACTAAACCCCTGGATTTTAAACGAGGTTCTTCACTAAATTATTCAGCATCATTTTGCTAGATTTGTGGTAATAATGTGTTTGTTCATCTTGAATTGTATGGGGGTATTAGAAGTTGTGCGTCATTTTATTTCAATATGTTTTTGTGCTGTGATTTTCACCTTGTTTTTGTAAAGTGAAACACACACAAAGTTCAGTGCAACTGTATGTCATATAGCACTGACGCCTGATTTTTTTCTCTTATCTAATGAGACTCTGAATGAAGTGTTCTATTCTGATATTTTCCTACAAATTTTATTAATATAAATTCAACAAAGTCAACAGTGAACAGTGAAAACGCATGATTAAAAGTTTTCCGGAATTTTCCGAAACCTCTGGTTTTTCCCAGGTCCGGACCCTACTGGTTCTTATTGTTTCTGCGGCACTGAGGTTGAGATTTCCGTTTTTTTTTTAATTTTCAACTCTCACTTGTGAAAACGTCGCAGTAGATGAAGAAATGAAGGATAAATTCATCAAACCATTCATTAATTTGAAACAAAAAAAATATTTCCCAATCAAAATTTCATTTCATTTTTGTATATCAAAGTTACAGTGGTGCAAGTTTTCCGGTTTATACCAGATTTCTGGTTTTTGAAGGGCTCCAAGGATCATTTTTCCGAATTGTCTAAATCTGTTGGGAAATTGGGAAGGGGGTATTTTGGGCTTGCCCTACAATTATCACTGAGGTTGACATTCATTCAAACTGTCTACCTGACAGCTTAACAATCCAAATGTTGCATAAGGGTGTAATTAACTTCAATACCAGACATTCGATATGAATTTCTAAAAATACTTTGACGTCACGAAAAACTATGAAACGAAAATTTGTCTTAAGGGACAGAATTTCATAGTGACAGAGAAGAGATAATTTGGGACTGACAGAAAACTTCGATGTAACAGAAAAATCGTGTTAAGCAAAGTCATACTAACAAGAATCAACTGTGTTTTTTAAAAAATTTCTGTAGGGAACAGGAAATATAATGTTTATGTCTAACCATATTTTCATATCTATTTATCAGTACACAATTCTCAGTAATTATTCAGAGGTAATATTAAATATTTTACAAAAAAAAAATGAAATTTTGCATTTTAATAATAACAATATAAAATATTTATGACTTGGGAAGCGTAGTATTGACTGTTTAAACAATGAATCTGTTCCATTTCAAGTAATACATTATTGCTTCCTGAAACTACAGTAAAACCTCAAATATGAGACCATCTTCAGGACCTGAAAAATTGGTCATAATAATGAGATGGTCTCATTATCAAGTTGAATTATAGGGGAGTTATTGAAAACCAGGCCAAAAAGAAGTGATTGTTATAACAAGGTGGCTGTAATATGGGGATGGTCACTATTTGAGGTTTTACTGTATTTTTACTGTTTTTTTATCTCATGTTTTATGTTTCGTGTTTCAAGTTCTCGTTTATCTTCTGTTACTGGTTCAAAGTGACTGGTTCTTAGTTCCATTTACATGGATTGTTTTTTTTTACAGAAATTCACAACCAGTCCTCATGTATACCTTTGTCACGTAAAGTGTCACTTTCCTTTAGTCATATACTATGATTTCTATACAAATGCTACTTTAACATGTGTGAGAGTGTGAAGGATCAGGTTCTAATGAATTTATTACCCATCAGCGTAGCAACAAGTTGATACTACTAAATATTGGATGAGATCTAAATGTTTTGTCACTTGTGTATAGTGTATATGTGTATATGATGATAAATGTTGTGTACTTGAAACAAAACTAAATGTCAGGTTTTTAAGCTGAATTCCCTTTGCCTCGTAATACCACATCCCCCCCCCCCAATCTGAAGCAGACGACTTTTGAAACACATTGTGGCCATAGAAGCCATTGTTTGTAATGAATAATGGCTTTTTTTGCCACAATATTTTCCATTCTGTTAAAGAGAAATAACCCAATTTTCTGAAATATATTGATGTTTTATTGATGTTTTGTACACTAGCTTTGAATTTAGAAGAGTCCAAAATATGCTTATTTGGCAAAGTGTTATTTCTTAATGTATTAAGTGTATGGTCCTGCAGTTCTATCAAACATTTGTTGCTATGATGTTGTTATCTGTTCTTTGTTCTGGAGTAATTATGGACTAGCAATAACCAGCCTCTCACAACCGTGAGTTTGAAACCCACCTGGGACCAACTTTCACATGTATGGAAGCTTTCCAACTAGCTTACGGAAGGTCAATGGTTCTACCCAGTTGCATGCCTGGGGTCTTCCTTCACAAACTGGTTAAGGTGCCAAATGACCTTGACTCTTGGTGGGACATTAAACACTGGAGATAAAAAAGAATCTACTAGCATACCGGTACAAGTTATTGAATGATTAATGGTGAGATTAATTTAGGCTTCGTCTTATCTTGACTGAGATAAAGTAATGGCTTAGTTGTATTTATTTCTTCCTGGCCTTGAATTTATCAGTAATTTACGAATGTTAACAGTACATTATGTATATATACGCTGAGCCAAATTTCTTGTGGTCCACCTTGTATTTCAGATTTCAACAATTTCCTATGAAAATTTGACAAAAATATCGATTTTCCTCCATATGTAGAGAAGTTGCTGGTTCCTTGTGGTAGGGTAAGTTAGTACTGGTTAGTATACAGTCCAGGAAGCCTGGTTAGGTGAACCGACCGGTGTATATTACTGAAAAATTGTTGAAAAACATGAGAAAAAAAGGCATGACGTACATGTATGAGATTCAAACTATAAGCTCTGATGGGCTTTTATTTGACTCTGCAATGATCATGATTTGTATGAAACAGTCAATCAGTTCATTGTCTTGTTGTACTCGTAGGAATACATGCTTGTCGTTTAATACGTTCTACTTACAGTACAATACTTACAGTACAATACACTTATTTGTTTGTGGTTGTAATTAAAGGAAGCAATTAGTTTCTCTACTTAGATGTTAGCTTTGCATTAAAACGTACTTAAATCAGCAATTCTGAAATCAATCTACGCTTTTAATGCTTTGAAAACACAGCAATTCTGAAATCAATCTACGCTTTTAATGCTTTGAAAACAGTTCAAAGAATTTTATCAAGACAGAGTTAGAAAAGTGTTAAGCTTGTTTTAGGCATAAAAAAAATATTTGTTTCTAGTTACCCAATCTACCCTAATTTTACTTCGCAACCCTAGACTTTTTGTTTGGCCCTAGGAATAGTACATACACTTTTTTACCTTTCTGTACAAAAGTAATCTAAACAGTGGCATTCAAGACTAATAAAAATAATAAAAAAATTCCTGACCTGCCTACCCTATTTTCAATGAGCATGTGACCAGAAACAAACAATTTTTTATGTCTTATTGAGGAGAAATTTGACATTTAGAAGTGTGGGGTCCTGTACGAGAGTTCCATGTTCAGGTAGTGCATATAGTGTGACTAGATTTTATTGTGCAAGTTTATTCTTTTACCGTGTCATTGTAGATCATTGTAACTGTGTACAGGGCAACCTCTCCAGGGTGGCCTTCTCTTAAGCAACAATCTCCCTTCAACAACAGCATGATTCTTTCCCGCTGTACAATTTATCTATTAATTTAATATGTCTAGTGCAACAACCTATCAACAACAACATAATTTTGCTTCTATCAAAAGGTGTTGCTTTTGAGAGGTTGTACTGTATAATAGGACTGATCATTCATTTATAGGACCAAATCTGTCCTCATATTAGGATCATATCAGTATTAATGTGTCATCTCATCTCTATGGTAACCTTGTCAAGGGTGTGGTCACAGAAGAGAATATTTATACTAATGCTTACTCAGTTTATCATGAAATCCAAGAGCAATATAAGGATGCATGCTGATGAAAGACGTTTTAGAGAAAGCTAAGTATCATATCATTAGATTGTATATGTTTCTGCATAAAAACTGTGATAATTATTCAGTGCCGGCAATTTTTTCTCATCTTTGTTTGGGTCTGGTGAACGGACCCTTCCCGACCTAAAAATTCCCAATTTCGGCATCACACTGCACATTTTGTCGCAATTGGACTGGACCTTTTCCCAAAATTGAAACAAAAAAAAACACTGAGTGTTTTTTTTATTTCCCTTGGGTATAACATTGCACCAACTTCAGGATACCAACCCCCAGGGTCATTTGGTGACTTTTCCAACTTCAACAATAGAAGAATATCCCTTGCATACACCTGGGTAGAACCATTGACCTTCCATAAGCTACCTGGACAGCTTCTTCACATGTGAAACTTGTCTGGTCCCAAGTGGAATTCAAGGTCCCTGCGATGAAGGGCTAGCAATAAATAATCAGAGACCATAACTATTTGACTATAGACACCCCTTTTCTGTGATGGACTATTGCGTAGTCAAAATGTCGAAGTGTTGTATTTTTGAAGTCTATGTAGAGACTTTTCATACTTGAAGACAGGTGACTTAAAACTACATTCTTTGTCCGTTTTTTGTGACTTTAATATTTCAATGTAATAACATGAATCCAGTAGTTGTGTACATATTCTGAAGTACTTCGATAGAGTTTTTTCCTAGTGAAGTTTTTGTTTTTTATCTTTTTGTCAACAAATCAATGCCTTGATTTTATAACAAGTATTTTGAAGGATTTAATTCATTCATTGACTAAATGAATTCAATCAATACCTGTGCCTTAACGGTATAAAATATTCACCAGATGGCTTATATAGATAAAACACTATACGTAAGTCTTTCTAAAGCCCCCCCACATGCTTTCAAATTGATTGTTCAAATTTATGCTTTAAATCTCTATTTGATGATCTTACATTGTAATCTCTGCATGGTGATAATTAGGATGTTGATAATCCTTGCATTTTTGTTGTTGTATTTTTTATCACTGTGCTTGTCAAGTTACTGATAGCTAATTGTTAATCTCAATCTGCAGTTTTATTAAGCTGAGTGACAAACATTACAATTTAAGCATCTGATTGGTTGGTTCAAACTAAGTTTAAAAAATTGGCCAATAGTATGGCTGCATTCTTAGGCCAGTATTCATTCTCAGTTGTGTAATTGGGCCGTGGTTAGTGCGCTTGACTTTTAAACCGGAGATTCGGGTTCCAATCCCGGTCGCGGCAGGTCATACCCTTCTATGAAAATTTGACAAAAAAGTCGAATTTCCTCCACATGTGGAGAAGTTGCCGGCTCCTTGTGGCAGGGTAAGTTAGTACTGGTTAGTATACAGTGCAAGAAAAACTGGTTAGGTGAACCAGTTGCCGTATATAACTGAAAAATTGTTGAAAAATGGTGTTAAACTGCAGTGACAATGTAATTTGCTGGTTTCAGAAATGTGATGATGATATTTGTATAAATTTCTTAATTTCAGTTAGAAGATGACGTTGTAGCTAAGCCAGGTTACATATCTATAATGAAGACATACGCTGATCAGCAGAAATCTAACGACTGGATTTTACTGGAGTTTTCAGCTCTTGGTTTTATTGGTAAGCTCCTGTTTTATAAATTGTTCAACCTGTTACAAGCTTCTATAAGTTAGCAGTTGAGAGCAGTATAAGTTTATTATTAATCACTTCAATTGATTTTTTATCTGCATTAGGGCAGGGGTTGAATGTGATCTGTGCATTTCTATCTCCATTTCGCCTTCTAAAATTCCACATGTATGCAAGATACCATCTTTAGAAATACGATATCCTATAAAATTATCACAATAGAATTTTGTTGTTAAAGAGGTCATTGAAACCGCGTCTGATGGTAAATAATCGAGGGGTTCTTGAAGCTCAAACTTGCAATGCATCCATGTTTTTAGAACTACGACAAAACCTCGATTAAGTTGTCGTAAGACACGTTGATTAAACAGACCCCTGATGTTTATATTATTTCATAGAGACATTTTAGTCCAATAACTGAGGTTTATACTTCTTTTCCAAAGTTCATGGATTTCAATTCTTCCTCTTATTATCACAATACCTGGACTTAGGTGTGAACTGTGGTTTGTTACCTAGGAGACCGTTATCCAGAATGATTGATATAAGTTAATTACTTCCTTTACAGATAAAATTTACTCGTGTCATATGATTGTTAACTGTTTACGTTGTCTAGTAATGTTTCCTATATTTGATTTTTTTTATCAACTTTGCTTGATTTTAGCTTGCCGGGCTCGATAAATCCACTCGTCGGCTCGTAATTGTGATAGAAATTGACTCAGGACGAATTGAAATTGCTGTAGAACTAGTTAAAATTCTTAACTGGTTGTCCTGCAGGACAAGTAGCTTGAAAAAAATTCGTCAAGCCCTGGCTTGTTTCTCATTGTCTGATATCTATTACTTCCCCAAGACTGCAGTTTAATTTATCTGTCTGTCAGATAAATTTCAATGCAAATTGTGACGATCATGATTTTTTATTTCAGGAAAGATGTTTAAAACGTCCCATGTACCAGTGATTGTTGAATTTTTTCTTATGTTTCATAAAGACAAACCAATTGACTGGTTACTTGATCATTATCTTAATGTAAAAGTTTGTAGTCCAGAGAAAGACAAGGTTGGTAGAAGTTTTTCTGTTGTCAAAATTAAATTTTGAGATATTTTAAAGTTTATATTTGGGCTTATCTGGTCTATATACCCCCCACTTCTTAGTACCCAGTACAAGTTGGGATAAGTTGTTAGTATATTGACATATTTGTAATTTAGTATGATAGAAAAAATATTTTGAAATCTGGAAATGTCTTTGAGTATGTAAAAAATATCTTGAAATCTAATAATGTCTTTGAGTATGAAAGGCAACAATCACAATGTTACATTCTGCTACTGTAGTCCAAGGGAGGTAATGCATGATAATTCAATTACCTCAATGTAAGGGACACCACTCTTGATAGCAATGTAGTATATCTCTATTTATTTTCTCAGCATAAACAAGACTTGCTGAAATCAATCTGTGTGATGTAATAAAAGTCTTAACTCAAAGATTGTGTATCATTCAGCCTTTATTTGTCAATACAGCATTAATTTTTGCAGTTGAAAAATAATTCAATTTTCACAACTTCAGTTATGGCTAACCTCCAGTTAATTGGAATGCTGACTGAATTTTGAATTACCCTCTTGTATATTTTATAGAAACATTGTGTACGCATGATACAAGAAATACGTAAAAGATTCAAGCCTTCATTGTTTCAACATGTTGGTACGCATTCCTCACTGAAAGGAAAAACTCAAAAATTGAAGGTAAGAACTCGATATTTAATTTTTTACACTAATATTTTGGTTTCTTTTAAGTCGCTTAATGACCCTGGGGGTTGGTGCAACTTTGAAATAAAAAAAAGCACTAAATAATTTTAAACGCAATTTTTACAAAGAAACTATTAAAGCTAGAAATTTGCTAAATGCCCCTGGCCATTGGTGAGTCTTTAAACTTCAGTGACAAACAAAAATTCTTAATAAAGATATTATTTCAGGATAAAGATTTTGGGAAGCAGGCTATTTACAGGGCTCATGTAAATCCACCGGCTGATATTGTATCTACGATAAAAGCCTACCAGAAGTATTTTGTCAAGAAGGTGTATATCGGAGAGGACATTTTCTGGGGTCTGTCCCCTGCAGCCGGGGATACAATAGATATAAAGTTTAACGACCCTTTGGATATTGAGAGGTATGGCTATATTAAGTTGTTTTTGATTGTAAGCTGCAACCATGGTCCAGTGGTTGATGCACTGGACTTGTAACACAGCAACCCGGGTTCAAATCCCAGTTGCGGCAGGTCATACCCTTCTATGAAAATTTGTAAAAATGTCCATTTTCCTCCAGATGTGGAGAAGTTACCTGCTTCTTGTGGAAGGGTAAGTTAGTACTGGTTAGTATACAGTCCAGGAGAACTGGTTTGATGAACCAGCTGCTGTATATAACTGAAAAATTGTTGAAAAAAGTAGCATTAAACCCATAGAAAAAGAAGTTGGTATTTATTGTACCTTTTAAAGTATCATATGATTACTATAACATAACTTGCAAGGGAAGAGAGAATAAATTAGCATGTAAGGAGACAGACTTGATAATGTATAGCTTCCAGCAGAGGTGTAGACATGTTTTCATGTTGCCAGTAAGCTACTAAAAGTAGGAGGGGGTGTGGGAATTCTATGTGATATTGTGTCCATTTTTTTGGAAAAAGTAGCTGATCAAATAGCTGGTTGATTTTTCAGTTTCTGTCTCATTTCTTCACCCCTGTTCCAGACTGATTATCAATTTTTTTCAATTTAAAGTTCAATTTTTCTTAATTGTTTTTAGTTTCCTGTTTAGAAGTGGTAATGTGAATCATCCTGATGATAAGTTTATAGATACAATAGTTGAAATACAGAAGGAAAATGCCAAAGAAGATGAGTTTATTAAGATTGGTGAGTTTGGTGAGGACGGTCTTGCTCAAGGTGATGTTGCTAGTGATGTTGGTAAAGTTAGCGTGCTGCGTCTTAAAGTCCTCAATGAGAGTGCTAACTGGGTGATTCTTAGTGAGGTATGTACAGCTCTAGTTCTTCCTTTAAGGTATCTGGGTTTTTTCAGCATTTTGGGAACATGACCGGTCGCCCAGAATTGGGAATTTTTGCTACATTTTGGGCAAAATTGGTAAAAAATCGCACTGTCCCAGATCCAGTCTCTACTGGTTTTTATTGTTTCCACGGCACTGAGGTTCAGATTTCCATTTTTTTTTTAAATTTTCAACTTGCACCCATGTGAATGTGAGTTGGCAATTTTAGAACCTCCTGCTTAACAAGAGCTCAATCACTGTTTATGTACTGTCAAACCTGTGAACAAAGGCCATCCTAACATTTGTGCTTGCGACCATCTCAGACTGATGGGAAAGACAAAATGTGGCCTTCATTGACAGGTGGCCTTTATTTGGAGGTCAGGTTGTTCTAAATAGTCAGTGACAGTGTTTCAAAGCATGGCCTTTATTCACAAGGTGGTCTTTATAGAGATGTGTCCACAAAAACAGGTTTGACTGTACTTGTTCAAAGATGATATTCAGTTTAATTTTATGATCCAAGATTTTCAATCTTGATTAAATGACAAACCAGATGAAGAATGCCAGAAATAGCTGTCTGACTCAGACTTATGATTTCAGAACCTGGATTCTTGTATTCAGGAAACCAATCTGTAAGTTTCATGTACAGTGTAAAAGGTATCCATAATTTCTGGTTACTGTCTTGGATAATATGTGATCTTCCGTTTAAAGCAAGCAAAGTATTCTTTTTGGTGAGGCCTCCATGGTCAAGTGGTAATGGTCTCAGACTATTAATCACTAGCCCCTCACTGCTGTGAGTTTGAATCCCGCCTGGGACCAAATTTTATTTGTGAGAAGGCTGTCCGGCTAGCTTATGGAAGGTCGATGGCTCTACCGAGGTCTTCCTTTACTGTTAAAGCTGAAACCCAGATGATCTTGGCTGTTGGTATGAAGTTAATCCACAAAAAAAATCGTTCTTGTCCTAGTCAGGTTAGTATATATCTGAAAATTCTCATTGAAACATACTTAGTCTAGTCTTTATTCAAACCTGTAAGAATATCACATTAAATATTTTCAGGTCCATGTTGTGCCAAGGAAATCCAACTAAAGCAGTCCCATATTGTGGTTCAGTTCTAAGGACCACTTGTTACAGAGGGAGCGATCATTTGGATACAAGTGATTAGAATTCTAGGTTATATGAAATGATCTGTTGAAAACTTGATCTAAGGTTGAGTTTTAGATCTTGATGACCTTGACCTTTGACTGACCTTTGATAGGAGTTAGAATTGCTTTTGACCTCGAATGGGGTTAAAGGTCAAAATTAGCACAAGTCAGCCTCATTATGGTTGCCTTCTCTTGTTTGATTTCCATTACGGGGTAAATGCAATATTGTGTGTTTAACCTCTTTGTGTACGGCATTATTGTCTCACTTTTGTATGCATTATTTCATATTGTCCGTCTTGTTGTTTGAAATGATAAACGAGTTAAAAAAAACGTTATTATTTCAATGAGTCAGCTGCTGTCTCTGTGTTGTGTACAGCATTACCTCCCTTTATTATATGAATTCCTTACTTTTTGCATAAAATAAGAATCAATATACAACTTTATGTCTGCAAGGACTGAAGTAAATACCTTTTTTAAGCAGGGCACACTGACTTAGTGCTCCATCTTAATTGTACAATAGTTGATAAGATATTAGGGTTTGTGGTAGACCTGAATGATTTGAAATGTATGTGAGGAACTAATCGTGTACGTGGATGTGATAAACTGTGTCATCCTGTTGATAGTCTTATATTGTTATTCTGTATTTGTATGTTTTTTGTTTGAATTTATGTATAAATGTGTAAATGGTAGATGATAGAATTATACCAATAAAAAAATGGGGACCCTGTGGTAGAGTGGTTATGGTCTCTGACTAGTAATCATTAGCCTCACGCCACTTTGAGTTTCGAATCCCTCCCAGGACCAGACGAAAAAGCTCATGAAGGATCAGTGGTTCTACCCAGGCGTACGATTTGGGTCGTTCTCCACCATTAAAGCTTGAAAGTCGCCAAATGATCCTGGCTGTTGGTTCAATATTAAACCCCAGAAAAGAAAAAGCAAAACATAAAATATGATTTGTTGTATATTATACAATGTTTATGACAATCTGTGAGTTTGTATTACAATAATGTATACCTAGCATTGTATTTACCTTTGTTTTTAAGTCATAAAATTTGTAGATGCTTCATTTTCACTAATATTCACTTAAGAACTTAATCGGAAATCATGTTTTTTTTTAAAATTTAACCCATTTATTGCTTTGCTTAATTAAATTAATGCAAATAATTTAAAAGTACATTTATGTGCCATGTGCTCATGGAAGTTAACAAAATGTAAAGGATATTCACATAGTCCAATTTCTGAACGTCTGTCTTATAAAACTTGATTCTCGGAAGAACCCAAATTAGTGAATTAATTCTTACATTTTGCAATACTTACGATTAATCTTCACAAAGAAATCCAGTATCCAAAGTTAATGATGGATTGAATGTATTAAAAGTCCACCTGCACCCAATTGTATAAACATTTGTTAACTTTAACCACTGGGTTAAATCTGAGCTTTGGTTAAAATTTTGGTTAAATTGTCGGTTAGCTGTTGTAGAAAATTTTGTTTAAGTTTAACCAAATTTTGTTTTTGTTAAAGCTCAAATACATCTAACCCAAGTCTAAGATGCTGGTTAAATCTTAACATAAACGGTAACCAGTACCAAAATGGCAGCCCTTTTTAAATGCTTATATGACTTTTTAATGTTTAGTAAACCAAAATGGTTAAATTTAACCTTGGGTTAAATTAACCAATTGGTTACAGTTAGCCAATGTTTATACAATTGGGTGCTGGTCATCAACAGAGTATGTTCAATGATTTTCCTCCAGGGCTATGAAATACAAGGTAGATGTTTAGAAATTTTCTTCGTTAAATTACACTATTTTTGTTAATTTTCAAACTCAAGATAAAAACATAATCTGTCCAGTGCCAGAATTTTTAGATTAAAGCTTATTTAGATTGTACACCAGTGCTCAGACTTTTTTGTGTTTTATGAGTGCGTAGAATATGTTGTTGCTTTTTTTACATGAAATATTTCCATTTTTATGATGTACTATTTGTGTGTTTAAGTCTTGTATAAGTTGAAAATTGTACTGACTCTTTATATATTTATTGTGATACAATTGAATTGTTGAAAAGTAAGAATTATAATGGTGTCTGTACGGTGATTAGTTTACCCGACGTCATTTTTAAAGATGTTATATTGCCCTGTTGTTTAATATTCAACTGTTTTATTAAGGTACAGTTATTATATACTGTGAATCTTCGTCCTGTTTTTTTACACAGTGGATAAACTCCCTTTCTGTCCCCTACCAAAGATTTGCTAGTACGAAAGCTTTACTTTGTTTGATCATAAAATGCTTTTTATTACGATTTTCAAAATTATGTTAAAACTTCAAGCTTTATGCTTTATATATAATTTTACTTTTCATATAATTTAACTGTTAGATACAGTCTCAGTGAAAATTGTCATTTTTTATCATAATTTAAGTTACATTTAAATGCTTTTTGTACACATTAATATTGTCAGCTATTCACGAATTCTGTAATTTTTATTTTGTTGCCATATCAGAATGACAGTAGGCATATTAATAACTTTTTGTTTGTATATTTCAACACTTACTTGTAATGTAATGATATACATAGATTGCATTGAAATATATAATTCATCTTTCTTTTGGTAATTTTAACTTGACTTTCTGTGTAGCAATTTGCCCCAAAATTTCAAGAAGAATGAATGATTTGAATTATATTCTGGTGTAATTTTTTCTCGAAGTATGTTGGAAAAATTAGAAATGATTAAAATTATATTCTGGGGTAAATTTTTCTCGATGTTGGAAAAGGTAGATAATGCTTTGTTAGTTTCAATCTCCCTGTTTGACCACCTAATTGATGTTTAATATAATTTTATAATTTTGTATTTCTTATTTTCATATTTTGTGATGTCGTTAGATTTTTTTCAGCATTTTTATACTATTATAGGTCAGCTTGTAAATATATTTGTAAATAGTTTCATTCCAAAGACTAATATTAGATATATGTAACAATGTCATGATGAAGTTGGTTGAAAATAGTGATATTCTCTTCTAGATATGCATTATTTTGATGGAAATTTAAATTTGCATGTTTCTGTCGATGAAGTCTGAGAATTTATCGTACTATGATACAAGATAAATACAGACAAATATTGTCAGAAATACACACTGCCATGAAGACTAGTCTCCCAGAGCTTCTGATTGGTTGATTCTTACTTAGCTCAGTCTATGCAATTGACCAATAGAAAGACTGCTTTCTTAGACTGGTCTTGACCTATTGTAAGACTATTTTCGTAGACTGGTCTTCAATTTATGACTTAATTTTGGTGGCAAGGAGTTGCTTTAAGACACAGTTATGTTATTGTGGTGCTATTTTATTAGTTAAGTTTATTTTTTAATTTGTTACGAAGAATCTTGTATAAAGATCATTCTGATTCTCATTTTCAGTCTAGAGCTGTTAATTATCATTCAGATACATCTCTGTGAACTTCAGAATATGGGGAAGGATAAAACACTTTCGGTAAGGCGGGGGGGGGTAAAGTCTAGATGTTTATGTAGAATAGGGACACAATCTGCACATAACAGACTTTTTTTCTTATGCTTGCCAGACTTTAGAGGGTGCACACACTAGCTCCATCCCACCAAATCCGCCCTTAAAAGTAGTTCAAAAGCATGGAAACAACTCTCCTTTAGTTTCCATCTGATACTCAAATCCATGCTTTTGTTTTCCTTTCAGATGCATTTGTTGTCATAATTTTTCACGATATTGTTCAACTTCTGTTTTTGTTTCAACTATTAAGCTTTTGGACTTTGTAAACTAATAACTGAATATAAACAAATATTTTCTATCAAGCATTAGTGCACTTGATGAGTAAAATATTTTCTGTGACTTTCTTGTAAATTATTACATCTTTTGTCTCCAATATGTTGTACATGTATAAAGAAAATGTTTTTCTTTGTTGTCAAACCAGTACCATATGTTGCTTTATTTTTTGTTTTACACAAATCTTGCAAATGCTGAGACAATGACAGAGATGTATGCGAGGGATAATTTTTGACGACTTTAGATGAAGATTGTCTAATTGTAAACTTTTTTGTTAAATTGTGAAATAAAGAGAGATAATTATTATTTAAAGAAATGAAAACAAGGAAGATAATTTTGTGACAGAAAATCATGAAGACAAATAAGCTTTTATTTCTAGTCATGCAATATAAGGTAAATTTATTATTTTTTATTTAATCAACAGTACATCTTTATTGTTTTATTAGATGTTTTAATAAATATTGAAGTGTCTTTGTAAATACTGATCGTGGATAGATTGTGTTGTTGGTAATTAATAATTGTAATAATTAGAACTGTAAGGTTCTCATTTTGTATTCATGTTGAATGAGAGGAGAAATTTAGTTAATTACTGCAGTGAGTTCATCTTGATATCTGTGGTATATTGTAGACTATAGATTTTTTTTGCAAAGTGGTTTTTTTTATGTATTTTATCAAGTCTCCCATATCAGGAAATGTAACTCTGCCAATCTCTGATTCCATCCTATTTTTATGTTGTTTTAAAGGAAATTGGAGGGTTGAAAGTTTCAAATATTTAACCTAGTAAAATGATACAAAACTGAAGATGTTTTAGTCTCACAAGATTCTACCATAGATCATTATATAAGATCTATAGATTGTACGATGTTTTATATTAATATATTACACCGCTAATGTCCAAAATTATTATCTCAAAATGTTGGGGACAGTGAGGTTTTGAAAATGTTTTAAAAAGTTTTATAGATTTTCATGATAGTGGATGATTTATCATAAGATTTCTCAAAGTCCTATCATTTTACACTGTTGCCAATTTATCACACCTACTTGATAATTTGTTGTTGTATTAAATTTTGTGCCAAGTATTAACTATTTAATGCAGGTCAGATATTTGTACCTTTTTTTAGATTTTTTTGTAAAATTGTTGATTCTTATGTCACAAAAAATGCATTGTTTCATTTTGGTTACTGCGGTAACCATTTCATGTTTTACGGCATAATGTTTTACAAGTTACTATATTCTAAAGAGTCTGAGATATATATAAAATCTTTTGTTTTAACAATTGTGAAATATAGAATATTATATGCTTTAATGACTGTCAATTGTAGAATGTTGTATACTTTAACACATCAGATATATTTAGTTGCATTTAGACAACTTTTTTTTATTCCATTCATGAATAACTTGATGACAACTTATTGTTTCATCACTAAAAGGATGATTTGATAATTGAGTTTGAACTCGAGTTTTATAAAACTTAAGCTTGGGAACCAGTCTTAGATTGAAGTGTTGTGATTGGTCAATTTAAATGTTGTATTCAAAACCAACCAATCAGATTACTATACCAGAGACTGGTTCTTTGATCTAAATTTTAAAACCTCCTATTCCATTAAAGTTGCAGATATTTCTATGCTTCTATACTATTACAGTAAAACTTTGTTATTACTAGCATCAATATCACGAGCACCCTACTTATCTTGAGAAGTTTTAAAGTCCCATCAATTTTTTTTCTAAGTTGTGTATAATTTTCAACTGCATTTATCTCAAGCATTTAGTTCCAATGACACCTTGGGATAATGAGGTTTTACTGTATTAGTTTATATTGTCTAGTATGGTTGTGAATAATGAGATTTTTGAACCTCTGCTCTTGTCATGTCATTGCATTAGTTTATTCCTTGACACTGTTGTCATCGTTATATGGTACCATTTTTTATTCCATTTCATTGATAGAAATGCTCATCAGATGTACTGAAATCATGTAGAAGCTTCAAGCTTAAAACTGCCACAACCTTTTGCCTCATTAGCATATTTTGGACTCTTCCAAATTCAAAGCTGATATACAAAACATCAATTTATTCAAGAAAATTGGGTTATTTCTGTCCGACAGAGTGGAAAACATGGTGGCATTAGAAGCCAATACTTATTATGTTGTCTGCTTCAGATGTGGGGAAATGCAGTATTATGAGGCGAAGGGTTAATTGAAAGCACTTAATTAAATTGGATTATACAATAATCCATTGTTAAGAAATATTTCTATGGTTACAAACTATGAAGAAATTCTTGTGTCATAGTCATGTGCAAGTTATCATGCACAGTTAAAAGTTATCCAGAATTTTCTGGTACCTCTGGTTTTTCCAAGGTCCGGACTCTACTGGTTTTTATTGTATCCATGGCACCGAGGTTAATATTTCCAATTTTTATTTTTGAAAATTTTCAACTTTCACCCATGATCATGTTACGAAGATTACATTTATTTTTTCATTATTTAATGATTTGTTATCATAATTGTATCATGATGGGAAATTTCAAGCTGTGTACATCAAAATATTTCATTGTTGTCAGGAACAGAATTATGTGGACATGTGATAACTAGGACACAGGTTTGACACACACACCTGGGTTATATGATATTTAGGTTTGATAAATGTATGTAATTTAACTTACTGGTGAATATGTATTAACGTTAATGATGTAATTTGACAATTTTTCCGCTAATAATCTGTTAATTGCTTGTAGCACAGGCACATTTAAACTTCATTTACTACTGGGGCCTCCATGATTGAATGGTTTTAGTCATTAGCTGGTAATCGCTTTCAGTTAGAATCCCATCTGGGACAAGAAAAAAATCACTTGTAAAGAACTGTCCAGCTTGCTTTCAAAAGGTCCGTGGTTCTGTCCGAGTTTACACCTACAGTCTTCTTCCATTGTTAACACTGGAAAAGTCACCAAATGATGCTGGTGGTTCATTCGACATTAATCCCCAGTGAAAAAAAAATATTTACTGGTTGTGTAATCGTGTAATCATATTCTCGTTGCTGTTAGACTTTTAGATCATTATATCATTAATTTATCATACTTGTAATATCAAAATAATGCTTTCTGTAATGATAACGTAGTAGCAAGTCTTATGACAATGCGTGTTGATCACTTCGTATAGCTTAGATGAATAGTAAGGACTTTTATTGAAAGATTTAAAACTAACATCGAATGAAGTTTTTCCATCATCTGTACTTATTGTTAATATATTCTGACCATTACTTTATGCAATTGTTACATTGTGGTACCACAATATATATGAGCAGGTCTGATCTTAACTATTGTTTTTTTTTCTGTTACTAAGCTTAATATATTACTAAGCTTCAAGTATGAAGCTTATTATTCTAGTGATTAAGATCCTTCGAATCTTGTGGTCTGATAAAATTTCATGGAGTCGGTCTGACGTTTGTCACGGTTTATTTTATTAAGTGTCATTTTATTATATTTTATATGTTGAAGTTATACTTATTGTTGTGTACGGAATGATGTCTTTTGTTGAGTACCGTATATAAAATCATGAACTTATCAAATATAAAAAGTTTGCTATACCCAGATCGTAGTGTTTTTTTTATTTTATTCTTAGCTGACATACATGCTTTGTTGTATAAATATTACGTTGATTTTTCGTATTTTATGATAAGCTACAAGAGCTGTCAATTTGTTATGTTGGCTGTTGATTGTAGTGTATTTTTTTAATTTCTGTATCAGTCTATTATTTATATATGTAACTTCAATTTTTTGTTTCCCTGGAGGTGAGTGTGAGGCAGAGCCCTCAAAGCTACTTTAAACCCTCTATGGCTTTGCAGTAACCTCTGGGAGAGTGTTCTGTCCTCTATTTTTTGTACAATCCAATGTGTTGAGTGGGTTTAGAGTTAAGGGGTTTGGGAAGATAGCATTGTGGGGAAGATAGGTTATTTTTCTAGGAATCCTATTCTTATCTTTATAATTTATGCAAGTTATTAACTCTTTAGGTGCCATATTTCTGATAAGATGCAATTCTCAGCACTAAGTATTTCTTATTTGTGCTCACCCTATCCTCCACAAGTAACTGCAAACTTCTCCACATGAATTGTTTGAATTAGTGGTGGATAACAATACCTTCAACCAATTTGTGTCATGTGTCACACCCTTGGTTTGAAAACTGGAGCCCAAGATCTGTAGACTTCACAAAAGTCAGCAGACTTCTTTAAAGTCCAGACCTGTATTTGTCACTGGGAAGGGACATCAGTGCTCAGTATTAAGTTGCCACATGGCGACATTGGCACTGAAAGCAGGTCTTGCATGAAGTATTTGGGTATCGACCCTCAGAATGATCCATCTTTCTCCACAACCAAATATCTGACGATATTACATTCAAGATCATTGTCTTTAATCCCTGATTCAACTTTCATGTGTGGCCTCCATGGTCAAGTGGTTATGGTCTCTGACCAGTAATCACCAGTCCCTCACTGCTGCCAGTTTGAGCCCAACTTGGTCCCAAATTTCACATGTGAAGAAGCTGCCCAGGTAGCTTAACCTAAGGTAGGCCAACAGTTCTTCTAGATGCATGGGGGGGGGCTTCCTCAGTTGTTAAATCTAGAAAAGTCACCAAATGACCCAGGCTGTAGGTGCAATGTAAACCCCAGTGAAAAAAGAAGAACAAATAATTGTTTAAATACATATTTACTAAGAAAATTACAAAGATAGGAATAACAAGTTCAAAAAGTATTGAATGTTTTTAAGCTGTTCATGTATATCATAAATCAAACGATTCACGGGGTTAAATAAGGACTACTGCAAGGAGTCTCAGGCATGTAAAAATACCATGTCAAAATGATATGTAATCATTTGTGTCCTGTGGAGGTATACTCCTAGTTGATTGGTTTTAGTATTAATTACAGAAAATATCTACTCTAAAGGTATATAATTTATGTTTTTAAGTTTTGAAAACTTGCTAAAAAGTCTAAACATAGTAACCAATACAGCATTTATATTTTTTTTTAACTTCTTCAATAATGTTCTTTTATAAAAACCAGTTAACCAAACTGTTAATTGAATTGTATCTAACACAGCTTTAATTAGTATAAAATTACACTGAATTTACCACAGACAAGTAAAGTTGTTTACTTGATATGGAGTCTTCTTAAATACAATAGTAATTTAAATGATTATTTAACTATTATTTACAAGTCTCTGAGATCTTTCACAACAAATAATTATGCAACAAATGTAAAAACTTCATTGTTTTAGTCTCACATTGATTTTTTTTTACTTCAGTTTATTCACACAAAATGATGTCTATCGTTCTCTGAGGTTATATCGTCGTGAAGGGGTTTTTTGCGCTGGTGTTTCTGTTGTTTTTGCGCGGCTTCTTTGCGTTGTTGTTGTTGTTGTTGTTTTTGTCACTGATGGTGTTTTTATTCCGCTATCAACAAAGTCGTTCATCATCTTAGTACCACTTGTTGACCATGCTGAGTCGTATGAAGTATTGGAAAGTTTTCTTGCCGACAATGATGTTGATGATTTGACTGCATTATCAAGAAAATCTGGCGTAACTACCCAGATAACGTATAATGGAACCAAGAGCCATACTAGCCCGAGACCGAACACTAAGAATTCGTTCCACCAGCCTGTCATCTCGCGACCACCTTGACCAATGTCGAACGAGTACAGGAAAAACAGGAATGTTTTGTAAGCCGTCATAATGCTCGCAAACAGCGTAACAAGCTTCGTTAATCTTACAGTCTTGAAGACGTTCATGACAATCAAAACGCAAATGAAAGCTTCAACCAGATTACCGCTAAAAAAAGAAATGATAAAACTTAAGTAATAAGTATGTAAACTGCTAAATCATGCAATTGATTTCATGCCTTAGTTACAAGCAAAATAAAGTCCCACATTGCATAACTGAAGGCAGGCAAGTGTTATACTGTACTATATACTTCAATGTTTTTTTTTGGGGGGGGGGAGGGGTAATTATTACAAAAAACAGCGACTTAGAAGCATAGCTGAAAATTTCAGATTGTTTCAAATATATATTGTGACAACTGATTTATGTTTCTGTCCTTGACCAAGGTAGAGGAGATTTTAAAGTTCTACCAAAATCAATTCCATGAAATAAAGCAACTCTTGATACTGAATGAGCTGGTGTGGTCAATCTACAAGCTGAATTTAGACAGTCTCCTGACGACACGATACCTGGAGTTCCCCCCACACACTGTATCCAAGATGGCGGACTAACTTATTTTCAGTCAATCTAAAACTTCTTGAATAATTTAATCAATCAATTGAATATAAATGTCACATTGTGAGATATACTTACAATCCTTGAGTGAATATGAAAGAATCGCTGGGGTCAGCATAATGTTTATCTGCTTCGACATACCACTTATCTGAAATAACATAGATATAATATTATACAACATAATACATATAATATACTATTTATCTGAAATAATATATACCACATAATATACATATATATATATAATGATACATAATGTACCTTGTCACCTAGGGTCTTCCTCTAGGTTACCCAGCAAAGCAAAACTCATATTATTATGTATCATGTCATTATTTGTTTTTATGTGACATTGTCACTGGGTTTAACACCGTTTTTCAGTTATATATAGTGACTGGTTTACCAAACCAATTTTCATGGACTGTATACAGGGCTCGACAATTTTTTTCAGGCTACTTGTCCTGCAGGACAACCAGCTAATAATTTTAACTGGTTCAACAACAATTTAAACTTGTCCTGAGTCAATGTCTACTCATAATTATGAGCAGACGAGTGAATTTGTTGAGTCCTGGTATTCAAACCAGTACTAACTTACCCTTCCACAAGGAGCCGGCAACTTCTTCTCATATGGAAGAAAATTGACATTTTGTCAAATTTTCATAGGATGTATGAAACTGCTGCGACCAGGATTTGAATCTTGATCGCCAGGTTACAAGTCCAGCACACTAACCACGGGACTACGGTTGCGGCTTATTATGTCATTAAAATCCAATTATCCATAGATCTATGCACAGAATTAGGTAATAATTGCTATTGAACTTACATCCATAGTAAACATTCGATCCAAGACATCCGTTTGGCAGAGAATGTGGTCGAAGGACGCAGAACCCTCCATCATAGAACAAAATCAAGGAATTAATCACCAGCCACTTATATATCCAACTTGGCATTGCTTTGTCCATGTTTGTCATGGCTGAACCGAGTTGTTGAGATCTACAAACAGCAAAAGCATTTATATAATAATAATAAACAATACTACAGGAGTACATGAACTGAGAAGTCAAAGGTCAAAGGATCAGGTAAGGGGTATATGTTTCTTACGATATGGCAACCCAACGTCTTAAACCAGACTTGCTTGTTACAATGTGAATTTGCAAGAGAACAAAGTTTTCTGTATGTTTTAAATAAATCGACCCCGCAATGTAACCTGTCACCATGACAACTAACAATAAATCAAAATGTACATAAAAGATAAACACATTATTGTACAGTTTATGTTGCCCTAGGCCTGATGATAATATACTCATCCACATGGCCCCTACAGGTCTGAATTTAAATTGACAAGATTATGAGTTTTGTTAAAATTGTTACATATCTGGGTTGGTAGTTCAGTGAATTTGTTTGTAAATTTGTGAAAGGGTTTGGCCCAATTGAGAAAAAATGCATGCAGTGATGCCAAAATTTGAAATTTTTAGGTTGGGAATTGGGAAAAATGTATTTTCAATTGGGAATGGCCTGTTTACCAGAGTTAGTAGTAGTTCTGTCTACACCTGTTAACTTTAATCATGGCTGGCCTCGCCCCTTAATACCACTGTTTATAATTTGTCTGCTATTTAAAATCTCATTACAATGCTATCTTTTAACTGCCAACCTATTGTTTGTTGGTTCATGTACTTTGAGTAATCTGTAGACTAGCACTGTATTGTACTGTATCTATCTACCCTATAATAACGTGTTATTTTACACAGTTTGTACAAGACAGTGTAAAGAGCTATTTATGGGCTCAAAAACCGATCATCATAAATCAAATATGCCCACAGATGTGACTTAAATTCGTGTTTAGACATACATGTATAGTTTACAATTTAGAACTATAAAGGAAAACATTGTGATGGGCAAAGTTTCCGTACATTAATACTGTAGTAATCGAAACATGACACAAATCCACATAGAAATTAGAGTGAACTAGGTTGACCTTAAATATTTGAACAAATTGTAGAAAAGTAAACAATTAGAAGAAAGAGCGGCGCTTAGCGTACGTTAAGACAAAGTGATCGTGCCAATGCATGCGTTAAGAACCTGGAAGCGAACATAATCCGTACCGTCCGTTCTCCCATCCTTTTGATGATATATATCTTGCTAATCATTCAAAAAAGATAAACTGTCTCATTGTGCCATCAAACAATAATGACATCAAGAATAGAATACAGCTAATACTAGACTCGAAACCGAAAGTACTGTACATTAAGTTCAACATTTAAGAAACATAAAATAGTTAAAATTGTTGCAAAAAATCATAGAATAAACTCGACTTACCTAGATTAATCCAATTACGCTAATTATGACTCTCGCCCCCTGACCTTCGGTGGATATAAAATTGCGGTTAGCTCAACACACTTAAGCGTCAGTGACCTACTTAACTATCTTAAACTCCCGCGTGTTGTTTCGTGTTCAAAATCGATAGTTACTTCCCTTAGGCGAAGAAAAGGCGCATCGGAAAGTATGAAAATCTACATTTACATTGTGTTTGTTGAGATACATCGTACCTATAAGTTATTTTATTTTCTAAACTTGACAGGTTGTGCTGTTCTAAATGAAGTCAGTATAACGCCGATGAAGTTTATTAATTAAAGCGCGAGGATGGATCGATAGAAGGGCATTTATTTAAAATTTGTTCGAGGTTATACAATTAAATGGTTTCCCTTTACACAAAAATTGATCAATATTAATGGCCTTATACATATTCAATGTAAAAATCAAAATGATTCATTTAAATTGCATTCCGTCCAAATCAATGCTAATTAAAAAAAGTTTAATGTTCTGTCCAGGGTTACGTTCTTACACAGAACCTGTTCTGGTTAACAAACGATATTTTATCTTTAGTTGCAATTATGCTATAAAAATGACAAAGGAATAATAGCTATTATAGTAACAGGAGAATCAATAGTTATGCGGTTAAATAAGTAGCTTTAATTTCATAGTTCTGGCAAGACCATGAATATATAATTCCAAGTTTTCATCCGCTCTTAAGTTTTTTCTTCCTTTATATAGGTGTCTATTTACAGAGGTAACCAGTTTTTTTTATAAATGATCTGAAATTTGTCATAATACATTTTTACAGGTCTGTTTTAGAGAACTGAAAGTCATTTTTTACTAAATGAATTTATATTCCGTATGATCACCTATGTGACGGGACTGTATGAACTTTATTCATAACTCATTTTCATTGGTCAATCGTTTTCGCGGAATAATTAAATGGCGCTCCCCATGGACGTAGAAACTGTGGAACAAAAATGACAGATTTCCTTGTTGCTCATAAAGGTTTTATTGGTAAGATCGTACGAGAAAACAATGATTCGATTATCACTCACAAATTCCAGGTCAATGACATATCGAAGAAAATCGATAAAATCGGATTTTTTCGATGGACTTGCAAAACGAAACTAGAAATTCTGACAGCATCTTCGGTTGAAGAAATACTGATTGGTAGTTTAACCCCATTTATCATTGTCAAATCAGTCCCAGAAGGAGACAAAACGACCAAACAAACCTTATATATAGTAGGTGTTGATTTAGAGAATGAAAAGTGTACTCCACTGCGGAAATTCGTTGTGCACTCGAGTGTGTTACTTGATAACAGAGCTATTCATCTTTTAAACGGACCTAGCGTGGCCATTTGTCATAAATCAGGACTTTCGTTTTATACTTCTTTTAAAACTACCACATTGGTATGTTACAAGCATGACTTCTCTGATAGAAAAGCATTACCTTTGTCAGTTGTTCACAACTGTTCTTTTTGCTCAAAGAACTTTAAAATAAAGAAAGTTGATATTCTGGACCACGCTTATCAACAGGACAAGTGTTTATTATTCACAGTACTGACAGCTTCAGTGAAATGTGAAAATCATGCTAATATGAAAAGTTTTGCTCAAATTTTGTTATTTGCTGCAGATACACCCACTTTAGTTGAAACTCAAAACTTTTTTCCTGAAGAATACATTGACTGTGTCACTAGTGTTAAGTTTAAGTATCTAAGAAATATAAATGACACTCTTGTAAGTGAACTATACTTAGGAACATCAGAAGGTTTCATTGTGCATGTAGTAAATGGGAAACTTATGAATTGCATCAATGTGTTTGAAGAGAGTCCGGTGCTGACGATGGAGACTGGTAGAAGTTGTTCATTTACAGCTGATATCATTCTTGTGGGGAAAATTGATACATACACTGTATTAAATAACAAGCTTCAGGTTTGCTTTGTTCTGTTTGTATAACTTTGTTACATCGATTGTAATCTGTGTTGATAAATTAATGTTTCTTACATTCAAATGATGTATTGTTAGCTAACAAATTCAGTGATTGAGTGGTTATGGTCTCTTGGACTTGTAATCACTAGCCCCTCACTGCTGTGAGTTCAAATCCCACCAAGGACCAAATTTTACATGTGAGGAAGCTGCCCAGCTAGCTTACAGAAGGTAGATGGTTCTACCCAGATGTAAGCCTGGGATCTTCCTCCACTGTAAAAGCTTGGAAGTTGCCAAATGACCCTGGCTGTTGGTGCACCGTTATACACCAGTGAATATAAATTCAGAATCAGATTGTATATCTAGTTAGTAAGATGTTCATGACATTTTCTAAGAAATCTGTTTCACAATTACATTTAGCAAACAATCTCTTCATCCATTTTAATTTAGTATCCTAGCTATTCTTAGTCAGTCGATATTTTAAACCGAATCTCTGTTTCAGATTCAGAATATTCATTCAGGATACAAATTTCTGCTTACTGGAGATTTTTTGAGAAATGGTAGTGAACAGTGTTTGTTTCTAGAAGATGACCATATTGAACAAACATCATGGCTTCTGTCTGACTTTCAGAATGTTTCGTATTCATCAGCAGTTGATAATGGTATAAAATACTATAATACATGTAGATACTATTTTAATTCAATCAATTAATGGTATAGCTTTACAAGAATAAATAATTAGTTCATCGATTTGCATTTCTGACTTCTGAAAATTTTTATCGAATGTTGATTTAGTTCTTCACTAATTCCACTATTGTCTTCTATTGCTTAATGTAATAACAATATAAATAGTATGTCTGATTACCGCTTTGACTTCTTTCACAAGATACCTCTGGAAGATATTTGTTGGAATAAATAAATTATCTTAATACTTGAGTAAGTGAATTTAAATATTCTAAAACATGCCAAAAAATATCATTTTTGTGAATGATTCTATTTCAGACACAATACTTGATACTTTGGATGTACAAACTGGCATTGAAGCAACAGTGAAAGCATTAAAAACGAAACATCAGGTATGCTAATAGCAATGCTTCTACATGCGGTAAAACCTCAAATAGCGACCACCTCAATATTACAACCACCTTGTTATAACAACCACTTATTTTTTGACTGACTTCCAATAACTCCCCTATAATTCAACTTGAAAATGAGACCATCTTATAATTACGACCAATTATCTCATTATCGAGATTTTACAGTATATGTGAACTTGTAAAGATAGTGTTACCTTATGTTTAAAATCTTTGGTTTGGACCATAGTTAATCTACGGTAATTTTAGACTCAAGCTGTCTTTAATATTCATACTTTGTTTTCCTAACAGTTGGAACAGATCAGTTTGCACGAGGAGGAATTGAGATTACGACAGAGAAATGACTTTATTGTAGATACATTGTGCAAACAGAAAAAACTGGTTAGCTGTGATAATACTGAAATCCCATCTTCTCGTCAGGTAACATGACTTATTACGTTTAATTCTACAATATTTAGAATTGATAGTGTTCGTGTATTAGATTTGATCCTTTGACTCATAATACCGCATTTCCCGCATCTGAAGCAGACGACTTTTGAAAACATTGTGGCAAAAGAAGCCATTGCTTGTAATGAGTAATAGCTTCATTTGCCACAATGTTTTCCACTCTGCCAGAGAGAAATAACTCAATTTTCTAAAATAAATTGATGTTTTGTATATTAGCTTTGAATTTGGAAGAGTCCAAAAATTTGCTGATGTGGCAAAGGGTTAAGAGGTGATTTTTTTGATGTTTCAGACATTAAATCAAGTAATAAACCAACACTCCTCCATACTGTTGTTTCGCTTTCAGTCTAATATGGTACCTTTGATCTACAATAATACTGATGTACCAGAATGTTATCGTCACTATGGTAACAGAGAAAGTATTGAAATAAATGTCAAAGATATATGGCAGAGAACTTACCGCAACAGATGGTGTATAGGTGTGGATGTTGAATGTAGAACCTTCAGGTACAGTAAAACTTATCAAAACAAAATGCTTGTTTTTTCTATTCAGATATGCCAAAAGTTTCTGATGCAAAGGTATGATCCTGATTTCCATTTGTATTCACTGTTTACGAAATCATGGCTTTTTTTCACAAGTTAGGGAAGGGGCCTTTTTAAATTTTGGGAAAATGGCTCAGTATTTTTGCAAAATATGGGAAGAAAGAACTTAACGTAAACTGAATTTTTGGGGAAAATTGTTTGAATTTAAAGATTTTTCCCGAGGGGGAAGATGCCTATAAATGGCCCCTGCTATAGAAGGAAAAAAACCTGGAAATAAATTTATCATTGTTTACTTGTATCAAAGCATGATTTCATTTTTAGGTTTTGTTGATACTTCATGTAAACATGAGATAACGCTTACATGTACTTTACTGAACAATGGTTAGAGTTGTTGCCCTTTATTTCAGATCGCTAACCATGTGGTCGGACGTTGTGTTAACTGAAGACACATCAAATTCTACTTCAATGAAATCTTGCATAGAATTTTTACAAACTTCTAAACATTCCGATGATATTGAATTAGACCCTAGTGTAAAGGGATTTGTAAAAGGTTTCAGTGAGTCTTCAGCTCTGTTTGTTGGTACTTTAAGTGATAGGAATAGAAAATCCCTAAATGATATCTGTAATAAGATTAAGAACAAAAAGCCTGAGAGATACATTAAAACTTTTGTAAGTGTCATGTCCTTACCAGCATTCAATAGTTCCAAAGAATTAACTGCAAATGTGATTCTGAATTATAAATATTTAGATGAATTGGAAGAACTTGATGCTAAGTTTGATAATTGTGATAATAAAGAAAGTGATTGTGTTGAACATGTGGACAAGGATAAGACTGACACTGGTTCTAATATAGACAATGAGAGTGTTGGAAGATTGTGTGTACGAAGTTGTGGTACAGTAAGATTGAATGTATCTGATGTACTCGAAGGAAAGTTTGAACTCAACTTTGATATAAATACAGATTCAGACAATATATTTATGGAAAACATCAAAGGTGAGATTACACTGTTACACCTTATCTCCTTATTGTTGGTTGCCAAGATAATTGTAAAATATGGCCATTGTGTCTAAAAATACAGATGAGTAAAGGATTACTTAAAAAAAATCAAGTACCAAACAACCGAAAATACTACGCTCCCCTAATTCCCCAATGCATGCATATTTTTAAAATATCTGACATTTTCAAAATATATTTTTAAAATATCCGACATATCAAAAATATATTTTTAAAATATCCGACATATCAAAAATATATTTTTAAAATATCCGACATATCAAAAATATATTTTTAAAATATCCGACATACCAAAAATATATTTTTAAAATATCCGACACACAAAAATATATTTTACAGAGTTACAACATGACAGACTGGCCTGGAACCACATTCAGTGTAAGCATCATGTTGAGGTTGTGACCACCCCAGGTACTCTGTGCAGGTTTGAATCTCTGCTGACGAATCAGTGTAAATTCTTGTATCAGGAGAGATTTGACTGTTTTGTGTCACAGAATAGATGTCTGTGTTCAGTACAGATTCAGCTTGATGAAAGGACAAGGGATGACAGACAGTCCATGATAATTTCTACAAGGTAAATTTTATGTACCATTACCTCTGTCAGTTAATTGAGCTATTCTGAGAGAACTGGACTGTTAATATAATTATCCTGAGGGAGCTGGACTGTTAATATACTTATCTTGAGAGAACTGGACTGTTAATATAATTATCTTTAGAGAACTGGACTGTTAATATAATTATCCTGAGATAAATGGACTGTTATTATAATTATCCTGAGAGAACTGATCTGTTAATATAATTATCCTGAGAGAACTGGACTGTCAATATAATTATCCTGAGATAATTGGACTGTTAATATAGTTATCCTGAGAGAACTGGACTGTTAATATAATTATCCTATTAGAATTGGACCCTACAGCTTCCTCAATTCTGCAATTTAGTCCTAGATGGGATTCAAACTCACAGTTATGTGTGGCTTGTGATTATTAGCCAGGGACCATATCCACTCAACCACAGAGACCCCTATCAACTTTATGGGCATGCAATAACTGAATACTGCTATATACTGCTGAAAATATTGTCTGGGTCTATTTATTAAATGTTGACTCTCAGACTAATCCTACCTCTTCACTGGACTTTCCAGATGTTCGATGTCTGTTCGATGTGTATTTTATTTCTGCTTTTCATGATGAATGAACCAAATAAAACTGGGGCCAGTAATACATCTAACGTCTGTCTGGTTCAAATGTCACTGTCAAATTAATAATGTATACCATATCCCTGGTGTCTGTCTGACTTCTATATATAGATATGTTCGTTCATAAACTAAAAATACACTTAACAAAAGTTGATTGAAATATTTTAATCATGTTTTGATACTGGTATACTGGTATTTTAACCCTTTGCCTCATAATACCACTTTTCCCTGCATCTGAAGCAGACGACTTTTGAAAACATTGTGACAAAAGACACCATTGCTTGTAATGAGTCACGGCTGCTTTTGCCACAATATTTTCCACTCTGTCAAAGAGAAATAACCAATTTTCTTAAATAAATTGACATTTTGTATATTAGCATTGAATGTGGAAGAGTCTGCAATATGCTTATGAGGCAAAGGGTTAATTTCCAGCTGTGACATGAGTTTCCTCCATGTTTTGCTATGTGTTCATGTTAATGATATACAGTGCAACCTTCCTTCTACAACAGCATGATTTTTTCCCACTGTACTGTTTAGCTATCGATTTAACCCCTCTAGAACAACAACTTCTCCACAACAACATGATTTTGCTTCTCCAAAAGGGTGTTAATTTGGAGAGGTTGCACTGTATATAAAAAAACGTACACAGTACTTGCCTGCATAATATTGACTAGAAATTTTATTTGTATTTATACTGCACCAAAATAATGATTGTACACTGCTTCTAACACATGAGGCACTGAAATAATTCTCCCAGTTCTAAAGCATTACACTGTGAGTGAAAAAATGGAAACATGGCTGCCTGTCAGGAATGTGTACCAATTTTTCAATAGATGTAAATTACTTGTTTGCTTCTAAGATAACTACGAAAGCTAATGACTGATGAAAAGATGAAATGTGAATGTTGTAATCATGTACAGTATAACCCCTGAAAACCAGACCCCTTCTGGACTTGGCCAAAAGTTCCAGTTTTCAGAGAACTATGGATTATAGCAGAGACTTGAAAAATCATCCAATTTTTAGGGAACTCCAGTTTTCAGGGAGTTTGGTTTTCAAGGGTTTTACTGTACTAAGAAGAATTTCTGCTTGCACACATGATAAGCAAATTACAGTAAAGTTAATCTTTGTTCTGATTCTGTTAAAGGTGTGACGAGGACTTGTTTCTGGTTGTACATCATCTTTATGGTTATCTACCTGATTGCGCTGTGATTCTTCCTAGAGCAGTGTCCCAGAATGCAACACAAGCAACATGTCTGACAGCTCTTCAAAAGGAGGTTGATTTTGTACATGCTGGATTAAAAAAGCTTCTAAATGATTCTGATTCCATGCAGGCTTTTGAAGACTTAGATGATGAAAATAATATTAGAAAAGTAGGTGAAAAGTTCAAGAGAAGAAGACATGATGTCATTCAGAAGCACAATGAGATTATAAAAAGTGACAAAGTTCAACATTTTATGAGAACTTACAGACGCATACAGAATAGAACTGATTCATGTATGTTGGATATGATAAAACCTTGGTAATAAGATCCCCATTTGGACCAAAACAAATCGGTCATAATAATGAAGTGGTTTCATTATCAAGTATTGTGGAAATATTTAAAGCCGGTATGAAAAAAGGTGGTCAATACAATGTGGTCATATTTTGATGCATCGCTAATTGAGGTTTTATTGTACTTGGAATTATGATAAGTCACAATTATATACCGCAAGTTGTAATTGTTTAGTTTGTGGAAAAGTTTGGACCTCTTACGATAAGACATATCAGAAGAAAATATTGAGATATCAGTGACACGTGTTCTTTAATTGTTTTGTGATTGTCAGTTTTGATTTCTTATGTGTTTACATTACATTGATTAAAATACAAAACACTTTTGAGTACACAACACCGTACTTGTTTCTCTGATTATAAGTTTATTAATATAATTATATGTAAAACCTTGATAATGAGATGACCTTCAGGACCCGAAAATTTGGTCGTAACAATGTGGTGGTCTTATTATCAAGTTGAATTATTGGGGCGCTATTGAAAACTGATCCAAAAATGAGTGGTTCTTATAACAAGGCGGTAGTGATATTGATGTGGTGGCTATTTGAGGTTTCACTGTATGTATATCATAGAATCAGTTTTTATTGTGTGTCTGTATTTCCCTCTATCTTTTAAACATCTTACATTTGTTTTTCCCTGAACTTTGTTCAATGTGATAGAAATTACAGTCACAGTTTTCAGGGGTGTAGAATTTTTTTCATGTAGCTGGTGAGATACTAAAAGTAGATGGGGTCTGAGGTTCCCCTAGAAGTGGAAGGAGTCCGCGCACCCTGTGGGGGAAAAAGTAGCTGGCAAGAATACTCAAATAGCCGATGATACACCCCTGAGTTTCGAAAATTTTAACATATCACAAATTCGAACAAATATCATATTTCAAACAAAATCTCTCTGATGGAGTCAGGTGCTCCTGTCTCGTTATTTTTTTTCTCTGGGTGTTAACATGGTACCATTGGCCAGGGTCATTTGGTGACTTCCTGTTTTAATGGTGAAGGAAGACCCAAGGTTTACACCTAGGTAGAACAACTACCCTTCCATTAGCTAGTTGGACAGTTTTTTTCATTTGTGAAATTTGTCTGGTCCCAGGTGGGATTTGAACTCACAGTGGTGAGAGGCTTATGATTATTAGTCGTAGACCACAACCACTCAACCACGAAGGCCTCTTCCTGTCTCGTTAAGACAAAGTCTATGTTGTAAAATTGTTATAGATTTTTAGGTAACAGATGTTTTATTGGGATGACTCAATTAAATCCAATCAATTGTTTTGAATTATTTGTACACTATTCAGGATATGTATGACTCATATCAGAGATATACATGTCTTGATACAGGTGTTAATACTTTATCCTGTGAAATTAATTAATCTTCTACAATTATGTATTATTAAAAGATCATTATCATTTTCGATAAAACTTCAAATAATGTTTCAAGTAGGATAATATAGAACACTTCATTGTCTTCATGTATAAAATACTTTTGAGTAATTTAATACGGAAGCATGTTTTTTATTATCAATGTACACCTGTGTACCACAGTGTACGGGTGTGTGCATCATGCACACATCTGATTTTCTCATCCCAAACTTAGAGGGTAGTGTTTATCCTAACATTTAAGAGTATATGTACATATCACCAAATCTTTCCTGTTTGGCCACTCCTGACTGAGGTGGTCTGTCGGATTGGAGATTAACATAATTATGACATTTTAAGTGTTCACTTCCACTTTGTCTTATAAATTTTGTATATTTACTTTTCCCATCCTGTCATACCGTATGATACTGACATCTTGTGTGAATTCATTCAGTATAAAATTGACATCTTTTATGAAAACTGACAACTACACTTATATTGAATACTAAGTGTTAGAATTACATCACTTTTATTTTTACTGTCTTGCTTTATTACCATAAGAATTTTATCTTTACGAACTTTTCGTTCTACAACCATCGATAGAATTTTGTTCATTACGATAATTTGTTTCATGTCTGGTGGCTTGGTAAAATACATTAATGCATTATTTAATGGTTTCAACAGTGGAATTAAATCACTGTTTGATAGGTTTAAACTTGATGCATTTATACGATTGATGTTTAAAACCACAGAACTAATCTTCTGCATTTCCCTGGTGACTGTCTTAATTTTCGACCCAAATTTCTGCAACTTCGAATGTTTGCGTATTTTTCTGGTCATGGTTGGACGATCATTTTATTTGTTAACAATCGTATCCAAAAAATACCTTTTTATTCATAAGAATGTTTAAATTTCTGTATTGTGTGTAATGTATTTTATCAAATATTGCAATTAATGTTGAAATATGGAGTTCAACAATTTATATTTTCATTAACGTGACACATTTATATCTCATTAGTCATATTTTTTACTGTTTAGATTAATTTTTATTGCATCGTATAAATCAAGTAAGAATTTAATTCACTAATTGAGACAATTAATCAAGTACTTGTTGTATTAATTGTTTCATGGTAACCTATTGATTATAATGAATTCAAACATGTATCGAACTACGCTATCCACTCATGGTTTGTTCGTATCTTAACGGCTGATTTTTTGATTAATATCATTTTGACGAATCAACGAATTCGTACGGAATTTCAGCTACCATAAAATTATTGTCTTTGATTAAATTAAACGTTACATTGTGATATTGTCTTACCATGAGACTAACTGTGTCATAGATGTTTAATGATTTGTGTAAAAGCTTGTAATCGCTCTATACGAATTGAGGCTTGAAATTTTGTTTGAAAAAACCTGTTTTAATGATAAGTTTTGTGAATCAGCTCTCAGTCCAGGTGTTTTCAAGGTGTAATTTTCGGGTATGGGAAAAATATGTTGACTTTGTCACAAGTTTATGATCTGAAACTTCATTATCAAATTAAAATCTTTATTTCATTCAAGCCTTGGGTAAATTTCATTATGGGTTATAATTTTTTTTATAACCAGTGTAATTTATTCACTGTTATGGTTACAAAACTTTAACTGACAGTTCTGGTGTATTTAATTTGCCTACTTATGGCCATTTGTTACAATCCTCAATGTGTGTTACTTTATGTCTGAGTACTGATGAATTAGAGTGTCTCATTTAAAAACTAAAAGCCTAAATGATAACTTTATCTGTCTGAGTGACGGCTGAGGGATAACTTCCCCAGTCAGAGTGATAACTTCCCTTGTGTGAGTGATAATTTTATCTGTCTGAGTGATGACTTTCCCTGTCTGAGTGATAACTTCCCCTGTCTGAGTGATAATTTTATGTCTGAGTGATGACTAGAATATTGAAGTTGTGGTTTTGTAGCATCTCTCATAAATATGCAATACAATACCTGAGTGTCCACATTTCTGATATTTTCTTCACTTCAAAAGTCTTAAAACTAAAGTAAGATACTCATTCTTTTACAGACACATATTATCATCCCTGAACCTCAGAATTTTAGTAATAAATAGAAATATTTCACTGTTTTATATCTCTTCCGCAAACTTCTGAAATTCATTGTATCATTGTGTGGTATTAACGTGGATCATGCTGGTCACCTTATTGGAATGTACGAGTTTTTGTATAAGTTCAATAAACTTATTATATAGTAGCAAACATCATTTCCCACGATGCCCACTTCATTCTTTTTCTGCTTCGGTCAACGCATATTGAAATTTGCGAATGCATAATCCTACTTGTGGTCAAGTGTTTAAGTAAAGTCATATGTTATATTTGACCAAATTCCATACTTTACTGACCAGTGTTTGTTCTTTGTGAAATGACCATTCCTTAATTTCTATGTTTGACAGTAATGTACCATTGATATGTACCTGCCAGTGATGATAAAGTTCTAAATTACTTTGACTACAGTAATTTGTTATGAAATTTATCATCCCTGTTTGTGGGGAAATGAAGGGGTCACTTGTCAAAATGTTCAAGGAGTTATCAATGATGGTAAGACCAGAGTGGAGACAGTGACTGTCGAGTGTGTGTCAGAGGCAATAATTGTCTGTTGTTACATCTTATTGTCTCTCCATACTTTATGGTTGGGTTTATTTATGAACCTTTTGTCTTATAACATTATTGTCGGCCATCTTTGTTTTAGTACAGGTTTCTGTCTAGTCATTTTCCTCTCTGTCTGTGGCTTTTGTTACCTATAAGTAGTTAAATTAAAAATTTATAGATATTGATTAAATAAGGTAAATTTTTAGTTCAGAAGTTTAGAAAAATCCACATTCCTCCTCCTGCATGAAGAGCTTGTCAAACATGAAGAGCTTGTCAAAAATGAATTGAAGAAGCTCAGTGTTTTAATTAAACTTAGATTAGACTAAGTCACAGTGAAACACAAAGATGGCAGACAAAAAAAACAAAAAAACATTTACAGATGGCTAGAAAAATAGCTTATCAGTTCACTACCTACAGACATAGACACTTTTCTTCAACTTCTTTGTAAACCAGTCTTGTGTAATTTGATGAAATACATATTGAAAAAAAATCAAAACTGACCTTAAAGAAATTTACATTTTTTATTCCAATTTACATTTTTACAATGGAAATTTGTTTAATGTTTTATATTCATGCACTTTTAATTATTCTAATATCTGTTGTATCAAATATCCTGTGATAATTTATTCCTAGACACGATAATTGCAAAGATAATTACCATATACTGATTAGTTTCTTTGATCCTTTGAATCGTCACAGATATTTATTATGATACAGTTGACCACTGAGTTAATTGACTCTTTTTACAACCAAACAAAAACTTCTGTTGACCTCCGATAAGTGTAAAATGATGTTTTGATTTTTTAGAAGAAAGCTTTTGTATCTACTGGGACCTTAAACATGCTCCAACTCAATAAGCCGAAAGCTTTTTAATGGATTTTTCATATAAGTTTAATTTAAGGAAAGTTCCGCAGGTGGACCGAAACATTTTTCCTAGTTTTACAAGAAAGGGGCCAGACTAAACCCCTGACTGACAAAACCCCTATCAGTGATTTTTTTCTATATCTACCTGGACAAAACCCCTCCAGCACTTTTTCATTGAGGGCAGAATAACCCTGTTTAAAAAATGTCCCGACATGATGTATAATCATAAAGAAGTTGTTTGTGAAAACAATTGGATTGAGAAAACTTTTAATTGAATTTTAATCGCTGTATCCATCTGGTTTTGGTGCAATTTTCTGTGTTTTTATTTCATTCATGTTTTATGCTTTCTGTTACCACGGTAATTATTTAAGATTTACTATGTAGGATTGGTTCATTATGTGATAAATGACAGAATGAATATTCAAATTGGTCTTTTTTTAACAAGTGTGTTTTACAGTGTGGCTCACCGCAATATTTAGTATAATGAGAGGATTAGATGTTGATGTATGACTGGTTTACAATTTTGCATTTTATTTTGTAAATTGTTATCTTGTTTTCGAAAACTTTTAGTGTATTCTAAATGTATGCAATATTACACATGTGTGTAAAACTATCCACTGTGAGACAATTACATTATTACTGTTTGTGAAGATTATTTTCTGTCCATCTGCCTAGCTTCATGATATTTATAGATTATGGTACAGTGCAACCTCTCTAAAGCAACACCCTTTGGGAGAAGCAAAATTATGTTGTTGTTGAGAGGTTGTTGATCTAGAGAGGTTAAAGTAATAATTAAATCGTACTGTGGGAAAAAATCATGCTGTTATTGGAGGGTAGTTGTTGCTTAAGAGAGTGCCACTCTTGAGAGGTTGCACTGTACTTCTAGTATATGTCTACTGAAAATATGATATTTTATCATGATATTTTTATACAATTTTGATTCGAAGTCAAAATCTTGTTTTCACCATTTGTAATGTTTAAATATGTATGTAAACACCTAATTTTTCTTATATAACTTGATACTAACCTCAGGAATTTTAAAATGTTAGAGTGCTTTGAATTTATGTCAGTACTTAAGATATTTGATCTCTGATTGGTTAGCTTTATTCTTGACTAATTAACTGACTAATAAGACTCAAGTGCCTACTGATTTAAAATGCTAGATTCTATAATAGACATGAAATTACTAAGCTGTATTAAAGCTAATTATGTGTCATTTTACTTTACCTATAATTCTGTGGTTCTGAATTTCGTTCCTTCTCTTAATGTCAATATTTATTATTGTAATAAGGTAATTTTAATAATATAATGTACTTTTGTGATTCTGTGGACATATTTATCCCAATGGCAAACATAGGCTGGCATAGGCACAACAGTGACCAATCAATAAACACAAAAGCATTCCAAATGACATTGTTGACTTTACTGGTTTCTAACACAGGAGAGTCAGTGGTCATCAGAAAGTATTGTTATAATTTTTACCAACGCATTTAGTTGTCAATTAAGTCATAATCCTTGTAAATCTTTAAGATAATAGGGCACAGAAGTGTGATTACGGTTAACGCAACCTTAATGAATGATAGAACTACTCCGATTAGCGCATTATTTAAACAAACCATGAAGCAATAAGTGATGTTGTAATGGTATGAGCAGGGCAGTTATAACACTATGTAATAGTTTCTTACTGAAAGCTGTACTACCATTCAGGGTTATGATGCATCTATCATATCTGTAATACTGACAACATGTCAATTAATTGTGTTAGAAACATATTCTTGACAACATTGCCCAGACTGCAGGAAATGTGGTATTAAGAGGCAAAGGCAATTATGAAGTTAGCAGTTATGAATGGTAGATTTTAAAGATTCTATTTCTAAACTGTATAAAATAAAGTAATTGATTTTTTTCTTGATGTCTGCTACATTTGTTTATGTTCATTACTTCATTAATTAAGAGTTGTCATTTCAACATAAAAATATTTATTGAAATTTGTAATTAAATTATCATTTGCAAATAAATCTGTAGTATAAACATTGTATGGAATGGAGACAACCAACTCTAGGTTGCTCTGATACCCATTACAACGATCTATGACAGAGAATGTCCAAAAAATATATGCATTTCTGTTCTTGTTAATACTCAAAATATAAGTATACATCCATTTATGATCAATTAATTCTCATTGATTTGAATTTAATCAATAACTAAGCACAGATAAAATCTTTGTATTTTGGAATTAGATAATGGCTTTAATCTTTTGTACATTCTTTGAATGGATAGCATTTTTTTGTTAGTAATTGATGTATTTAATATTTTGTTCATACAGGCTGTGATTTTTATCTTAATGGTGTAATTATCACTTAGACTGGTGGCAAATTCTGGTTTGATTGAAAATTATTGTATTTTCATTTAATTGTATTTTAATTGTTGATATTCCTGTGTGTCAGTATAAATTTATTTTTGTGTTTATTGTCTGAATTCGTATGAATTGTGTTAACATCCAAAATATATTTTAATTGTATTGTAATGAAACCAAATCATGTTTATATCAAAGTTCTAGACATTTTATTAAAATTTAAATTTTAGTAGAATTTTCTTGAAGGAATTGATATAATGCTTTAATTAACTGCCTGAGGTATTAATCATCTGCATGTCTTGTAATATTATTATTGTTTTATATGATTCTCATTTATGAAAATTCAGTACTTATGTGAAGACATTGCCAATTTTATACATGCACTTCAAAAGTCTACTCCTTAGAAATAATATTGAATTCATTTTTGGAAAAGTGAAAATGATCATTTTATGATTCAAATGTCTTTCTCAGTGTTATGTAGTTAATATTTGTCCTATAAGGAAAATGCATTGAAACCTCAAATAACGACCACCTCAATATTATGACCATATTGTTACAACAATCACATATTTTTTGACTGGCTATCAATAACTCCTCTATAATTCAACTTGATAATGAGACCACCTTATTATTACGACCAATTTTTCTGGTCTGAAGGCGGTCTCATTGTTGAGGTTCTACTGTATATTGTTTATATACTTAATTACTTGTTTAAAATGCTATATATTTAAAATATCTCAAAAATATATTTAAGGTGAAAATGAACACAGTTTGGTCTGATAATTCTTTTGTAATTTGTTTTTAATCCTCGCAAATTATTGTGAATTATTTTTTGACAAATTTGGGAAATAAAAAAGATGCTATCTTGCATTAAAAAATTCTGTATTTTTTTTTCAATAATTTTATCAATGAAATTTTTATGTAACAAAGGGGAAAAAGAATGATCTATGTATGACATAAAAATAATTTGAATTTAACTACATGTATTTCAGATTTATTTGAATAATTTATATGCTGAATAATCAATAACCATCCATTTTATTTAAATTTATATATAAATCTTATAAGTGTGATTTATTTGTTCTTTCATAAATCATAATTAGTGTTCTATGTTCTCGTTTATTTGTTTATAAATACTTCTTTTTGTATTTATGACATAATTTTAATTGATTTGCTCCAAATTTACAAGTTTTCTATTATTTTTGAAAGAATGTGTGAAATTTAGACTGGTCTTATTTTTTGCACCTTTTCATTGGTTAAAGTGTATTTATACTACCTGCCCTGTCAATGTTTACAATAGAGGCATTCAGACAGTGACACAGTCCGCTGATTCGTGACTCAGTCAGCCTTATCTGGTTTTAAGAGGTTTACAATTTATACATAACCCTCGTACAGAGACACTGTCATACTTGTATCTTAAGCCGTGTTCGCCATAGTGTTATAGTTATGAATATCGTGTAAAACTTGCGATGGAATATTGAATGAAAGTTTACTCAATCGTTGTAATGTCATTGGTCGTCATTAATTAGCATAATTTGTGATAATTTTAGTCATCGTTAAGCTGTATATGTTTAAGCAGTACACCATTTGGAGAGCTAGCTAGCTGTATTTATAAAGCTATCGTACATTCGTCTTCTTAGTGGACTTTGATGTTGGAATCATTAACGAGGAGTTGATAGATTCGTCAAAGGATTTCAGAATGCATTGTTGAGATCAAAAATAGACAATTATTGTCAAGAGTCGTGGCAGTTTGACGTCGGGAAGAAAGATCTCGGAGCCTTGTTGAACAGATTAAGGCCCTGAAGTCTGTGACTGAACATTTAAAAGGACTTAACATGGCTATATTGAAGTCGTTTTTATGTATGTGCAATACAAGAACTGGGAGTCTTATCTCGGGATGTTATACTCTGGTATGTAAAATCTTTCTTTTCTTACATATAATAATAATTATAAATAATAAGCAATATGTCCATATTTTTTGTTGAAATAGTCTCAGCATACATGAAACTAGACATACCTGTGTTGTCATACATGGTGTATAAGTTAGGTTTCATTTTTATCAATGTTCTGGGGTCAAGCAACTTAATTTGTCTATGTTGTACATGTAATTTTTAGTATGCGTGTTTAATAAGTTGAAATATGTAAGCTTTGATTGTTTAACTCTAAATTATAAGTATAGGCATGATAAATATACAATATGTACATATTTTTGTTTGCAATTAAATTTACACAGACATGATCGTTATATTATCTTGATTGTTCAAACATGCACCATCTTGATTTATACATGAAGAATGCCTGACATCTAATGTTACATATTGATCAGTTTGTTGTATAATTAATTTCAAATATAAAGTCCTGCGTATGTCTTTATATATATCATAAAAATATTGTGAGCCTCCCCCCCTTCACCACCACTCAATCTGGTAGTACCTTGTAATGGTCAAAATTCATTTGTTGCAGACTAATTTTTACTATTTATAAAATCATGAAATTTAAAACTACAGAATTGATTACATCGTTTGTTGACATTTCAATTTGTCTCTAAGATAAAGTTTTACTCTGTTTGTATTTTGTTACATCTGTATATTTGCCCTGCTCTAAATGGTATTTAATTTCAACGTATTGTCTAAATACATTGATCGGAATGTATTTGTACAAATATAAATAGTACAGATAACCTATACTGGTACAAAGTAGATTTGTATTACAACGAAATAATACTAATTCTGTTATCGCTCGATTCCCGATTGATTTTTATTGATTACATTGAGCTGACTCTTAGTACATAGAGTAGATTGTACATAAATGTAGGTTTTATGATATTATCCGCGTAGAAGAAAATTACAGCAATCGTAATAGCTTGACTTTTTCTTTAAAACAGACAAATTATGATGATCACTGCATTGTCGTTGTTGTTATCATCATTGTCATGCAAAATTTTTAATGTAGCCCATTACTCAAACACTTTTAAAGATATCAACACAACACTTGAAATACTTGATTGTCGTTACAAGCCACAGTTGCAAGACTAATGGCATTATTCTGAAAGCTTTATTGTTGAAGTTATGCCTATTTTTAACTTAGAATTTGGACAAAATTGCTTATTTAATAGAATGATGTAAAACAGACTAGTGTTGGCTCCACTCTGCAGAGCCCGAGTTGACCTTACATATCTACAATCAGGTTGTTCCTGACCGGTTGAAATATTTTAACTTTTTTTTCGCATTAACTGACTTGTATGAAGCCAAGACCTGCGAAAATAATTTTGTTAAAAGTTTGGTAATTTAGTAAGCCGTGTAGTTAATACACAATTCTGGTAAAAAATGTGTCCATATTGCGGTGAAGTAAGTTTTAAACTCTGTGTAGCATAAAATTATGTTTTCAATATTTCTAAACTACTTAAGTCAAATATCTGAAATATGACGATGTAATGTTTGTAAATGTAAGTTTTATAGCCAAAGAAAGACAAACATGGTGCTTTGGTCAGGATGGAATACTTGTATTTCAAACAAGAATTTTTTATTGCTTTCAAGATTTTATAAAAACAAAATTCAGCTTTTATTTCAAGAAGGGTCCTATATAAATGCATAAATACAAAATATTCCTAAATGTACTACTTACACTATTTTTTTTATTTAAAACACTTTTTCTATCTTCATTGTGAAGATTGATTCAACTCTTCATTTGAAGTTCAATCTGATTTCTCCCTGATAGTTATGATTAATGAGGTCTTATTTTGATAAACGTATATGTCAGTCACATTACGATGGATTGAAAAAATATGTTTTCCATGAATTTATAATTAATTTTATATCAAATGTGTATTAGCTTAAAGAATTTTATGAACTGAACCCTTTGTCTCATAAGCATACTTTGGACTGTTCTAAATTCAAAGCAAATATTCAAAGCGTGAATTTATTTAAGATAATTGGCTTATTTCTGTCTGACAGTGTGGAAGACATTGTGGCAAAAGTCATCTGCTTCACATGCGGGGAAATGCGGTAATATGAGGCAAAGGGTTAAGTAGTTGTTACAAGGTTTTATTGTTTAATTTGATATTTGATCAATAAAAACTCACTTAAAGTTCAGTAATTCACTAATTCACATAATTGCAATCTAATTACTGTACAAATTACTGTAAAATTTCATCTTGTGCAATTACATTCTTTAAAAATCATGTTTACAATGTAAAAGTTTGAACAAAACTCCCCCACATTTCATTCAGAATTGGCATACTTTTGTTACATCCTATATCTTTGATATGATCATTCTAATTGCATAATTAAGATACGAACATGTATCGCCCGGGGCAACCATCAGGGAGTTTTTAATGATTCAGATTGACAGTTAGTGCGTAAAAGACTTGATAAACAATAGTTTTATGTCCCTCAATTAAACATCTGATGTAATTATAAATATGACATCTTGTTGTAAAATGCTTGACATTGTCAGTTTATTATATCAATGTTTCAGTTATGTAATATCATATCATACATAAAATTCTTCTCAACTTTAACAGCGTATGTTTTATTCTGTGAGTTACTTTCATCTTTTGTGAAACTAAATATTCCATTTCCTGCCTTAAACTTCACGGTGACATAAAAAGATTTTAAATCAATTTTACTCTCTGCATTCATCAGATTTGGTAACAAAATTACAAGTTTTTGTGTCTTTCTAGACTTATACGTTTGAAGTTTTTTCTCAAACATTGATCGTACAGGTGTCTTGTATTTTATACTTTGTGTAAAACTTTTTCCATTCTCAATGAAACATCGCACTAAATCAATATTTTAAATTCGCCTTGTTTGAGATATATGGCTCTAGTTATACACGCTGAACCTTAAAGGTTAACTAGTGTACATGATAAATCAAATATCATCAATTACAATTCAATTACATGTTTTGCAGATTTCAATGTATTGCTCATACCGTACTTTTCGCACTTAATTTATCTTAACCTTAATTTAACAGTCTATACATTTAGGCTGTGACCAGGGTGTCGCTGTCAGTTCACGACTTTTAAGGATGAAATTGTCGTCAATAATTTACCACCCTTTGTGTAAACTAAACAAATATTGCTCCTTAGATAAAGACAATAAATGTTTTGTGACGATCGTAACCACAGATAAGTTTGCTATTGTGATGTTTTGTGTAAAATTGATGAAAATCAGCGGGTCACATTCTTAGTTGAAATCTAATCTGAGTACATGCTGCTAGTCATTTCATAGAGACAAGAGTTTTCATTCCACCTTTCGTTTACCATTCAATGTACGCTATTCTAGTTTTCATATTATCACTTGTTGTGGCTGAATAAATGTGTTTTGTTTTTCCGAAATTTTGATAAATGATAAAAAAGCATTTTGTATGCTTCTAAGTGATGTGTGTCGATTATTTGTTTACATGTTTATGTTTTAACCTCAATAAATCGACAGACTGAGAAAATATCTAACATTCTTGCAATTTGTCAGTTACCAGCGGGGGAACAAAGAATTATTTGAAGTTCAATTCTCCCAAATTTTCCTTGCATTGATGATTACTCAACTGCTTAATTTTTTGTCTGTTTTGATTTTTTGTTTCGAAGTAATTTTTTGTTGAGGGACTAGACAGTATTTCTTGTTTTTTGTAAGATAGAGATTTTTCAACTCTCCTTTTTGTCCAGTTTTTAGCTATCTTGCAGAATTAAATGGACTGTGAAAACTTTATTTTTATTTTTTTTACTGAATGTGTTTGTAGCTTTGTGACTAATACAATATTCTATCTTTGGTATTTGACACTAAATAACTTAGGTAAATATATATCATGCTTCCATTGGCATACAAAGACTTTGGTCTGACACTGTTTTCGTATATATTTAATTTTAATCCTTAATATTAGATTATGCCAGATTTTAGCTATTTGCGATAATCAGGGGGTGAATAGACGTAGATCACGGTGTCTTTAATTATTACATAAGGCTGGATAACAATACTAGATAACCGTAATAGCGGAAGCGTCTAGTGGACTTAAAGTTAATACTTTGTCAAAGATTACCCACAAGCTTTAATGGTTGTCAAAAATTTGATTAATCCTAAAATTTGTTATTCTAAGTCATTTTTTGTTTCGCTAAACCTATTAAGATCTTTTGAAGTCTAATTTAGTTAAATTACAGATTTCTATCGTGGAAAGTAATGTTTATACTTGTCATGCTGATTCATTCCAAACATCTTAAAGCGTTTTATACTTTGTGATACAAACATTGCTTTCTTTACATATCAACTTTAGCAAAAACTGTTAAAAATATACATAAAAGATACTGGGCTAATTTACAATTGCTTTGATGTGAAAATTCTTTTTGTCCAGATCTGATAAAACTGTGAAAATCTGCTTTGAAAAAAATGTTTGCATGAATTCTACTAAAACTAGATAGGTAACCAAACAATTCCATAACTTGTAGGTTACAAAATAATGTCATAATTTTAATCACCAACTATATTGTATTGAAGAATTGGATTTTGAATTTAATAAAAATTTCAAATTTCTTGCTCTTTTTTTTTGCTTAAAGAAAAAAATCAAGTTTGTTTTAGTTATAAAGTCTTTCACAAATAATTATTTAATCTTACTTGGTAAATTTATGAAAAAAAAAATTAACACTGTCTTTGCTTATGTTGTTTCATGTCATAAAAAGGTAACTATTTTGGAATAGATTTATTATTTGCTAAATTTTTGGAAAAAATATAAATATAACTACTTTTACTTTATATTATTTTGATTAAGTATAAAATAAATATTTTAGAACAGACCTATTATTTGCCACATTTATGAAAATAAACGACATATTAAAATCAGCTTTACTTTAAATTGTTATTTCCCTGTGATAAAGTGAAAGATACTTTTGTAGAATGGTGAATTTTAATTTTAACATGTACAGTAAAACCTAGTCACCACCTCAATATTATGACCACTTTGTTATAACAACCACTTTTTTCTGATTGGCCTTCTATAACTCCCCCTGTAATTCAACTTTGTAATGAGACCACTTCATTTTTACGACAGATTTTCTGGTCCCAAAGGTGGTTTTATTATTGAGGTTTTATTGTAATAATTTAAAACAAACCAGAATGCCAAGTTAGAGACAACTTCAACCAATGTACAAAGAATGTTGGCTTTAATACTCAGATATTTTAGTGTGTTTGAACCAATATTTCATATCTTGAGTTAAAGATCATTTTCTCATTATCTCTCAGCCGCTACAATGGTCCAGTGGTTAGTATGCTGGACTTGTAACTTGGCGATCCAGGTTCAAATCCCAGTCACAGCAGGTCATACATTTCTATGAAAATTTGACAAAAATGTTGATTTTCCTCCATATGTGGAGAAGTTGCCAGCTCCTTGTGGAAGGGTAAGTTAGTTCTGGTCAGAATACAGTCCAGGAAAACTGGCTAGATGAACTGGCAACTGAATGCCACTGAAAAATTATTGAGAAACGGTGTTAAACCCAGTGAGAAAATAATACTATCTTATATCAAGAAAACATTAAACACATAACATCGGAATAATTGCCTGATCTCCGTCTTTCTGTGTCTCGTGTACAGCTTAATGTGGAAAGTGTTGTTTGACAGAAAGAAAAATGTCCGCCATAATTTGACAGATTGGAATGGACTGGTATTATCTTGGAGAGAATCTTATAACCACAGACTGTGTCCTTTATGTGTTTAACGTGATGAACTTACTGAGGTCAGACGTTGGACATGAATAGAAAGACCCGTGTAAACTCGAGCATCATGGGAAATATCGTTTCTCAGAAATCATACTTGACAGTTTACTTTCATTTTTCACAAAAATGCTTACAGCTAATCAATATTGTCTAAAATCTTAAAAAAGAGAAAGAAGTACTCTTTATACAAATGAGTACATAGACGGTGAGCTAAGTCTGTCAGACTATCAGCCATGTTTAGAAAAACTCGTGTTTCCATCTGATGGAAGTCTTGTGGTCATTTGGGAACTTTGCTGGCCATTGTCATGCTCAGGATTTTAGTGAATCTGACATTTTTATTTTTTTGGCGAAAAAAGTTGAAAAGCTTTTCGCCCACCTGGTATGTGGTACAAAAAGGAACGGAAGAATTCCTGCAGATTCGGTTTCTATGAATGTAATCGCGTCTGACACATTATTGAATTAACCGTGAAACTTGTCACGGTATTTATGCGGAATTCATTTTTATGCGTCATACTTTCTCTTCATCTGATAAAACATGACAGGCTTTAAATGTCCCATAGCTGTTTCCAGAGGTTAACTGAATGGACATAATTTGTTTTATGGTCAGTCTGTTTTCTAATGTCCAGTCTCTGTTTTATAGGAAATCTAGAGAAATAAAGCAAAGGACTAAATTCATTTTTAAATGACATTAACTGACGTGTGATTTGTGTACAATAAATGGAATGTCATACTCCCAGAATTCATTGTGTTCTTAATTTATAAAATGGCTGCCCGGCTCAGCATGTATGTGCCAAATAAGGGTAATTGTGGTTTTTACAATAGGGGCTATTAAACTTAGCTGTATAAAGTGGTGATGGTCATTATTGTGTTGATTCCATTCTTTGATCCAATACAACTCCAGCCATTTCAGAGGTCACAATCTTCTAGTAATTACAAACAAACCAGAACATTGATTGTGTCTGGATCTTTGAATGATCACCGGAAATAAATTAGTTATCTGACCGTATTTGGTAAACGTGTATTTTTATGTGACGAGAAAGATCACTCCTTGTACATGAACTAACATGCTAGAAATGTGAAGATGGATCTAGTATTGTAGGATAGAATTTCAGATCATTTAACCAAAGATATGTTGATTATAGTCCAATCTTTCACATTTTCTACAAACATTTCTTGAGAACCATCAATTTTGTTGATAGGTAGGACAATTAGTAAACACAGTGTTTTACTCTCAAAATTCATGATCTCTAGAATTCATTCTATAATTAACAAAATGCTAAATGTGAGATATATAGCTATTATTATACACTTTTGGCTGATATCTTTATATTTTAAAAACATGGTATTGTTTGTTTAAATTTTTTAACGCTGTTTGTGAGGTCACACATATATCCCCACATATGATCCTGATTCCATGTAAAAAAACTTGTTTTTCATGGCCTTAGTGTTATTTCATATTTCACAGAACTGTAAGCAAACCAGTCTGTGTGTGTTCGATTTTTTCATGTAATACTTAGAACAGTTCTAGGTTTCTATAGATGGTAATTACTTCTTTTACTAAGAGCGCTCATTGTCTGTTTTTGTCAGGATTATTCAGTCTTCGGTAGATTTCTCAGCATGTTTTTATTGATTTCATAAGTCAACTTCACAACTGCGTTATTCCTATGCGTCATTTCATTGAAGTTAACTTCCTATTGAAGATAATGAATCATTCACGTATTAGATTTCTCCGCAATTATTTGCATTTTACTCAATTAAGATGCTTTTTTCGGAATTTTTCTATCATCGTCTCGCAATCAGGTGAAACTGAAAAAGTTTGTCTCGCTGACAAAAACAAATTCAATAAACTAGATCCACGGTGGTGTGTTAGATTCACTTAAAGTATTGATTTCTATCGACAGTGATGCACTGTTATTCGCTATTAATCACTTGCAGGAAAACATGTGCAGTGAAAAAAAACTTAATTACATTTTCCAATAAATCAAGTGCTTTTCCATTATTTTGTCAGTTTGAACGGTAGCATTGATCCTAGACGTTAACTTTCTCTGATATTGATGAGGGCCTGTGGTCGTCTGCTTTTCAATTTCTGATTTTTACTGCCATCGTAAAATTTGTTTCTAAGGTTTATCACATGACTATTTTAACTATTGTCTTACCTCTTCTAAACATAGTTCAGTTCCGCTTTAAACGTTAGATTTGAAATTTTTTGTATGTCATCCTATTTGGAAAGTTTCCTAAAAGGAATCTAGTTAATATATTAGTAATTAGCATCTTATTAGAGTTTGAATTTCATTATAAAATCACTTGATTGCTCTGTTTGTTTTCCACGTAAATGTTGGCCATATAATCTCAAAATGTGCTTCATGGAATCAAGATTTTGTTAAAAAAAGTCAAATTTCGGAAATTTACCAATAAAAGTCGTATTTCTGTAAAGGTTAATGTTCACAGTATGGAACGCAATCACAGAACAATTTTTATATCTAATTAGATTTTTTTGGTGTCTAAATTTTGGTCTTTGAATGGAAAGCTATTTTCAAGATGCACCATTACTGTTACAGTATGCTGTTCTCACAGAATAAATCTTTCAAGTACGGACATTTTGTCTAGATTGGAAATAATTTCTTCTTAGAGGGGAATTAATGTTCCACTTTTGGTTAGACTTAAAAAAGACCTTTTTGTAAATGTAGGCATCACAATTAAACTTCTTAACGTTTTAAGCATGATACAAAGCACTGGAATCCCACCCAGGACTGGAGGAAAAACCTCCTGAAAGGTTGATGGTTCTACCCAGATGTACGCCTGGGGGTCTTCCCCCACCATTAAAGCAAGAGTCGCCAAATGATCCTAGCTGGTGGTGTAACATAAAACCTCAGTGTACCGCGAAATTATTCATATGATCAGTTTTTATTACATGTGTTACTATAACGATATTAAATACTATTTATGCTAATTTTACGAAAAATGACCCCCCCCCCAACTCATGTGTATTTTTTTCATGTAAAATTTGTTCCAAATTATTTATACTTCTCTAATCAAAGACGCTGATCTGCAAAGCAATGTTTGGTTTTGTGTTAAATAAATTAAATTTGATGTCTTTGATATTTGAATTTCTACATATCATAGATAAACACTTGGTTTGTGTTAAATGACCCCTTTTTTGAGTTGGAAAACTCCCACCTTTAAATGTAAGTTCTCTTTCATCCAATTGAAGTGTATCTCCCAAATTTATCCCGAAATTTTAATTTCACTGATTGTTAGTACAGACATCTTTACAATAATAGTAATTTAGTATACTATTGTCCTCTTATATGTACAATTGTAATACGAGGATACCTTCGCCATAAGTAGAATGATTAAGCAATTTAATACGTTCTATAGTCTATAATCTATTCTGTTTGTGCCCCAGGGTGGTGATAAATATATATCAGATAGACTGAGCTTCCTTATTCTTGGGGTAAAGATGTCTTGAACAGTAATTATTCGTAAACCAGTCTGATAATTGGTATTCACTGAAGATAGGAGCTTTCAAACGCAGAACCAGGCTATAGCAATCTTGATTTAGAAAGTTAGTGTTTGAGGTTAATTATTGAATCCGCATGAATAATAGAAAAAAACTGTCTGAATTTTTGCTGTTTTGTTGGTATTGTAAGTAAAATTGTTCTCCATTAATATGGTTACCATGGAAACGAAGTGATGAGCTACATCGTATGAACTATAAAATTCATAACACTCATTCATTGCTGAACTTTAAATCACTTTTATTTTTCCCCATCTTCTGTAAATTGGAAACATTATTTAAATGCAAACCATAAATCCAATTTTCTGACAACATTTTATGTAAATAAGTTTACAAAACACACCCTGTGTTGTTTACAACCCATATTTGAACTGCTGTTTGTTTTAAACATTGATTTGCAGAGCCTCCACGGTCGATTGGTTTTGGTCTCTGACTAGTAATCACTAGCAACTCACTGTTGTGAGTTTGAGTCCCAATTGGTACCAAATTTCACTTGTGAGAGAAAGCTGTTCAGCTATTTTATGGAAGGTTGGTGGTTCTACCTAGGTGTATGCCCAGGGTCTTCCTCCACCGTTAAAGCTGGAAAGTGTCCAAATGACCCTGGCTGTTGGTGCGATGTTAAAACCCAGTGAAAAATATAGATATGAAGAAGCATGTTTGCTACTAGCTTAAGAAAGCTCAATCGAGGTTCATTGTAGTCTTGTTAATTCTAATATTAATTCACAAGGTATCTGATCAGAGCTGTGCTTAAAGTACTATTTTATCATTGTCCAAGGAAATTGCATACTGGTACATGAATGTATTTCAGAATGAAGTTTTTAGTTTGAAAATAAATTGTTCATACCAAATGTTAAATCAAGATTGTAATGAATTGTTTTGTTTTTTTTATTTCAGGCAATATCCTTGCTATGTTTGGTATATTTTCTGTTTCGTTACGTCGGACATAAACTTGTTGAAGATTCTGCCGGTAAGTTTGCTTCATATAATATGTCGACCAGTTATGTTATTGTTGTCATCTTCTACTTGTATTTATGCTTGGCTGGTTAAACAGTTCTGACAACATAATGAATATATGAGGGTTGTCCCGCGTAATCATACTCACGAAATGAGAAAGTAGAGTGATGAAAACACTTTCCACCAACCTTTTAAAGAAAAATGATTTTATGAGTTTGTGTCTAAAACATGATATTTGTATACTCATTGCATCCAGGGAATTATTTCTCCACATCGTTCATGCACTTTAGAATCAGAGCCAACATGAAATTTGTTACCATTGAAAGTGTTTCATCATTTCTGACTGTCAAGTTATTGTAAAGATTTAATTTAGCTAGCTTGCTGAATCTAAAAAAAATCTGATTTATTCTGCATATGGTGCCATGGAGCTGTCCCAGTCGTCTGGTTCTGGTTTCAAATCTCTAAATTTGAATTAAATGAAATATTGTTGTTACCAGTTTTTTAATTTGATAATATACAGCTATGTTCTACTGTTTACATGTATTAATTGTACAGTAAAACCTCAAATATAAACCACTACTGTATTACAACCATCTTGTTTATAACAACCACTTCTTTTCGGACCAGTTTTCAATAACACCCCTATGATTCAGCTTGATAATGAGACCACATCATTATTACAACCAATTATTCAGAACCTGAAGATGGTCTCAGTATCAAGGTTTTACTGTATATTTATCTTGTTATTATTCAGCTGTGTTCTACTGTTGACATGTATTTTTTGTATATTTACAGAATATAAAGGCATCATTTATGTAGGATTTGTGTTGTATGGTTTCATGATTGTCTCATCGTTAATTATCATACCTGGAGTACAACTCGTTAGTATACAATTATTCTCCCTGGTTTTACTGAGTTAACCCTTTGCCTCATAATACCGCATTTCCCTGCATCTGCTGCAGGCGACTTTTGAAAACATTGTGGCAAAAGAAGCTATTGCTTGTGATGAGTAATGGCCTCTTTTGCCACAATGTTTTTCACTCTGTCAAGAGAGAAATAACCCAATTTTCTTTAATGAATTGATGTTTTGTATATTAGCTTTGAATTTGGAAGAGTCCAAAATGTGCTTATGAGGCAAATGGTTAAGATAAGTACAATAAAAAAAGTAAAATTTATCATAGTTTAAATATCATTCCTCTGACTTCTGTTATGAAAATGCACGTGAAACTCATGTTTTGTTTTTAAACAGTGTGTTATATTTCCATTTTATTTGTATTTTCAGGATAAACGTTATTTATTGTTACCATGGATATATATTGTGATATTAGTCGTGTTATACGACACCGGTTCCGTTGCTTTACTTACCACCGTACATATGGAACGAGAAAAGGTATACAAGAAAAATGTCCTCTACGTTTTCTGTCTGTAAATCATATTTCACGATAAACTAACGTGTCAACTTAAATTACTGAAATCCAGGTTATTTCATGGTTTTCTGATAGATTATTTATAAACCTGAAAAGTTCTTATAATGTGAAACCGTATTAAGTTGAATTTGGGAGTTATTGAAAACAGGTCTGAAAATGTTTAAAGTAGTCATTATAACAAGGTGATTGTATTATTGAGATGGTCGTTATTTGAGGTTTTACTTATTAGTAAACAATCTGCCAATTGTATATTGTTTACCTGATATTAATTATTCACTGTTATTTATTTTCTTCCGTTTCAGACGTTACATATATGGGAAATAGTCTGGTTATTTTTCTACCTCTTCCGTCTTGCTGCCAATGTAAGTGGATTGATTTATTACTCGTTTATTTTCATGTAGATTTCATTTCACGATTCCGCTGAACATTTATGTTATATTACATCAGATAAATCGTTTCCATACCGATCATACTTGTCTATGGGAATCAATGAAGGGTGAATGCTTTGAACAGAATTCATTCTCAGTTAAAACAACTTCAAAAGTGTAGAAATTCAAGAAAAAGTCAAGCAACTCTGCATGAGCGGCTCCATGACAGAATGTTCCTTATCGCATGATTTTCATAACACAGAAAATGATGTTTGAAGTTTCTGAATGCAAAATGGGTCAGTCACAAAAATAACCCATTTGACCAACTTAAAACAGTCTTTTTGAAAGAAATAATTTTACTAATATATTTGATAGACATCCAGATACCAGAATCGGATATATATTTGACAGATTTTGAAAAAAAAAAAAATATCAGACTTTCATCTGCCATTCAGAAATTGGCCCCATATCTGCATTGAACTGAACACATTGATTTCAATATACGCAATGATAAATTTTGATGAACATAATAACTTGTTTGAGAGAACTGTATTTAATCATTCATGCACTAAAGCTCATAACATAAAATGTTAATTATCGGAAGACATTATTTCCTGTTTACATGCATGTTTGAACAAATTTAATCAAAACTCGTGTTTAATGAGGTATAGAAATGTGCACAGTTATAATCAAACCAAAATCAATTTTGAAATATTTTCAATATGGCAACAGACACTGTGAGCACAATCCATTTCATGCTGACGATCCTTATTTTCGTCTGCTTTACATCAATAAATAACGTTACCCAGAATTCCCGTCTGTTAAAACCCATGTCATCCATCTTTCATTCATTAATGCTGGCATATACCGCCAAAGTGTCGTCTGCTTCAATATTTGTCTCCTGCTTGGGGATCATACGTTATTAGTTTACCAGTATGTGTCTAGACTTTAACAAACATAAAAGGTATCGTACATGCGTTGAGATCAGAGTTTAATCTCGTGTCCACATCAAACAATCAGACAAGATATGTCCGTGGTATATTTCAATTCCGATATATTTCATGAAAATCGACTTTTGACAGAATGTCCATTGAGCGTTTACGACAAGTGCTGTCACGTATTATCCTCGCAAAATTCTGTTAGATGAAAAGAAAATAAGACTGAAGTGGGTAAATAAAGGTTCAGATACTAAGATATACTTGTGTCTCTATGAACTCTGAAATGGTGGTGTAACTTACTTCTCTAGTCTGATCTGGGTAAATTTTGGCTGGATGTTTTTATTGTACAGAAGTCATAATAGACAAGCTTCTTAATTGTTACAAAATTGTTGCCTGACTTTTTCACTCAACAAGATAAGACAGAAAGTTCGGGATATTGTCTTGTGATTATTATAAAATTTATCTCCTATGATTATAACTATATTTTTATAGCAGTATTATCATATTGTCAATTAATGTACAATAATTGACATACCTAAAATAAGTAAAATTCCTTTCACTCTCGGTTTAGGTACAAGTGCATAGTTTCTAATAATGAATATTTATGATGTTACTATTATATTTACGATGTTACTAATAATGAATATTTATTAAGTTACTAATGATGAATATTTATGATGTTACTAATAATGAATACTTATGAAGTTACTAATGATGAATATTTATGATGTTACTAATAATGAATATTTATGATTTTACTTACGATGACTATTTTTGATGTCACTATTTACGAATATATGTGATGTTTCTAATAATGAATATTTATGATGTTGCTAATAATGATTTTTTCTGCCTTACAGTGTTACTGTTTTACTTGTGTTGTGTCACAATATCAGGAACTCTCTGATGGCAGAGGGACATATGACTTTCTTTATAAACCTGTAAGTTTATTGATTAATAGCTTCATTGTTCTCTTACTGATCAGCATCCAAATGTTTTCAAATACAGTAAAACCTCAAATAGAGACCACCTTTTTAGTATGAGCACCGTGTTATAACGACTACTTATTTGCGGACTGGCTTTCAATAACTTGAAAATGAGACCACCTTATTATCATGACTGATTTTTCTGGTCCCGAAGATGGTCTTAATATCAAGGTTTCACTGTATTTGTTGAGTGTGGGAAATCGAATCAGCCCACTCAAGACTGGAAATGATTCATTCTTTGTTTGTCTTAAATTTTATATAATTCTATCTTTGCAGTTTTGGAACAAACTGACAGATAGTGGATGAAAGGGGACATACCCTATATAGCTTCTTTCTTACATAGCTTTCCTTCCTGTAGTATCAAAATTTCTGAAAAATGTCTGATTTGTATTCTTGACATTTGATGTATTGTACATTGGCCATTCTGCATGTCCCTTAATACTTCATTACAGGAGATTATTGTAAAGTACTGCAGCATTTTGCACGTGACCTTGAAGTATTAAGAAAATCGAAACCAACATTGTTACCATAACGGCAGAAAATAGAATCAATAACGCACTTGAAATCCTTTGTGTAAATATTGAAGCATTGATTGTTATCATAACTTCAATAATTAGTTCACTGTTCTCAGAGGAAGCTGACATCAGAAGTGCTTCACCAGACGTCTGCTTGTTCCAATTCCTAGAATCAGAGAAAAACGCTTAAACCTTACAATGAATTATTCAGAATATTAATTGCCAATGTTGTCCTAAATCAAGATGAATGAGAGTGCATTAACGGAAGTATTTAATGTCTGGGGTCTTATTCATTAAACATCCATCCTTGCGTTATTGATCATCAGAATTTATAAATTTGATCTGAGTCACTAAGTTAAAATTGAGATTTAAGGCTTCACTACTTGTCATCTGTACTGAAATGTATAATTATATTTATTTTTACCTTCTAGCATCGCAGAGCTCGGTTACGGACTGGTGGCCAGTTTGACATTGACACTTTTGATCTACCATTTGGTGTTCATTTACCTCCATATACTGAAGAGGATACAACAGAGCACAGTCCACCATTATACAGTCAAATCTATCCTGAAACAAATGCAAACCAGTCCAACACTGCAACAGGAGCCTCAGACTTACAAAATTGTGCTTGTCAAAGTTTTACTCAGCAATATTCTGGTGATTCCGCCAATCAAAGTTGTATGTGTCAAACATGTGTACAAAATTACCCAATCAGAACAAATAATACATCTAGACACACTTACATTGAACCAAGTGTAAATATGAGTTCATCACAGATTCAAGGTGCTGGCTGTGTGACGAGAACGTGTTCGGATGTTTGTGATTGTTGTAGTATATCACCTCACTGTGAGTACTGTGCATGTTCCGAGCCTGGTGAGGACAGCGGGTACGTTGACATTGAATTTACGCCAGAAACAAGCTCCAGGCTACATGGGTCTAATTTATCTGGAGAGACAGAAGCTGGTGTGTCTGACAGGTGTCAAAATTCACATAATATTCTGAGATATCCTATTATAATTAAAAATAATGGGAGAACGCGGAAGTTGACTTCAAGGGATGGTCATGTGTTATCTGGAGGAGTTTTATATAATAGCCGCTGTGATAGATATTCAGAAACGGAAAATAATTCTCGGCAGTTATGGAACAACCCACATTGTTATGAAGTCACTGTCAATGTTGAATGGATATAAAACATATTTAGCCAACCATAATTGTTACATGTCTTCTAAAAATGATCTTATTTGTGAAAACAAAATTATTTATGTCATTACACAATGTGTTTCCTCTCGGCAGCTTATATACATGTTCTTGTTAAAGTCAAATTTATGAATCAATATTCACAAGCATTATTTTGTTTCATATGTGCATTCTTTTTAATGCCAAATATCATTTCTCAGAATTGTTGATTGCGATAGTCCACTTCATAGATTACTACATGTTTTAATGCTATATTTATTTTCTAAATTAATGCTGAATATCATTCAATTTTTTTTCTTTTCTGTAAGTAAGAATAAATATGTAAAAAGTATATCTTAACATTGGAAATCATAAAAACTTGTTTTTTTGTATCATTGTTAAAGATCATTTTAAAACATTCCAATTTTTAAATTTGTGGATTCTAAATAATATTTTATAGAATTCAGTGCTACTAAAATGTCAGTAGCTGTTTCATAAGGTTTAACTCTGTCATTGGTGAGTTATAAGAATTTTCAGTTCCTTTCCAAAATTTCCATATTTTTTCATGTGTTATCTTTAGCCTGTATAACATTAATTTTATATAAATTAAGTGTGACATAAATGTGTCATTTATTGCACAGAAAAAGCAACAAAGAATACAATACCATCAAATTGAATGCTTTTGTTATACAGTAAAACCTCAAATAGCCACCACCTCAATGTTACAACCACCTTGTTATAACGACCACTTATTTTTGGCCCAGCTTCCAATAACTCTACTATGATTCAACTTGATAATGAGACCATCTCATTAGTACAATCAATTCTTGGGTCCTAAAGTTGATCTCATTATAGAGTTTTTTCTGTATAGATATTTTACAATGTCATGCTACATTCATATTTTATTTCAAGATATAGTTGAGTAGTGATATATTTCAGATGTTGATAAGTGGCATCATAGGGACCTCCATGGTCGAGTGGTTTTGGTCTCTGACTAGTGATCACTAGCCCCTCACCCCTGTGAGTTGAAATTTCTTATGCGACCAGAAAAAAATTTGCATGTGAAGTAGCTGTCCATCTAACTTACAAAAGATTAGTGGTTCTATTCATGGGTATGCCTAAGGTCTTCAAGCTTGAAATGTTGCCAAATGACCCCAGCTGTTTGTGCGACAAACCCTAGGGAAAGAAAAACAGTTTTATAATGTTTTTATTTGTCTATTTTGATTTCACAGAAATAATTGCTTTTAATTGTATTTAAATGAATGTTACAACAATGTTATTTGTGAACTAGACAGGTGTATGTGAACTTTTTACACTCTGTTGTAGAGGCATCAATTTTGATATGAAACTCAAGTTGTTTGTAATTGCTGAAACTCTATTGCTGTAACAGGCTGTACTTTCTATATAAACACGTGAACACACATTGTCCATTTTTGAGCGCGAGCAATAATGACTGGCTTCAGTTTTTTGTACACTGTAGCTAGTAATATTCTATTCCAATTTTTATGTGTTTTTGTCCCGGTTTATCTAAAGCTTTAATGATAATAAAGCTTTAATTGTTGGTAATTTATTGTCATGGAATTTAGATACAGGAATTTGCCACAAGTCCCTGTAGGTGTAAAAAAATTGTTTGTTTCTGGTTACATGCTCATTAAAAATAGGGTAGGTAGGTCGGGAAATTTTTGGTGGGATTTCTTTATTATTCTTGAAAGTCACTGTTGAGATCATTTTTGGGCCAGGAGGTAAAAAAGTGGAAGTACCAATCCTTGGGCCTAATGAAAAGTCTATGGTTGCTGGGAAAATTTAGGTAAGGTTGGGTAACCAAAAAGTGGCAAACATAAGCTGATGCGGTATATATACCACAGAGCTAGCATTCAATAATAAGTCATGTGACAAGTTCCTGTGTTACTTTGCATCATTTAAATTGTATTTAATATTTTCTTTATAAATTGTCAGGTATTAAAGTGCTACACTTGCCATAGGTTACAAGAGTAAATTGTTTCTTGTCATAGAAGGGAAGTAATAAATAAAGAAATAACGAGTACTTACAGAGTTGTCTTTCTTTGTGACAAAACAAGGGGTTTGGACAATGCCAATGGTTCTCGTTCAATGTTGCAGTGCACCAAAAGAGAATAAAACCAGGTAGGGTAAAACATTTTATCTTATTCAGAGAATATTTCTCATATGTTAGACAAGTAAACATTTCCGCACAAAGTTATCGTCGAAGGAGGCATTACAGACGACATTGCTCACGTCTGTCAGACGCTTGTTGAGCCATTGTGTTTGTCTTAAGCGCCGGAATGATTGCGATCATTTTTTAAAAACCTAAAGTGAGTTAAACCTCGCAAATATCTTATCGGCGAAAATATGAAAATAAATACAAAGTATGTTTTAGATTTCGGCAATAAATCTTTAGTCGGCGGTCTGTCGGTAAAGGGCAAACAAACATAATTTTAACTTAAGTTTAAGGTATACTATTGTCCCAAATACTAAGTTAATAAGGGACATACCCCCCCCCCAAAAATACAGCTTTCAGAATTATGCCCCTTGTCTTGCAACTACACTTTGTCATGACAAACAAGTATTCCAAGTGTCGTGATGATATCTTTAAAAGTGTTTGAGTAATGGACCACATAAAAGTTTTTGCATAAGGACGACCCAGCTATCATAATAGCTTGACTTTTTCTTCAAAACAGATAAGCTAAAATGGAAAGAAAATTAAATTACTCATGAAATCAAAGTGCTGCGAGCACTTCCGCTGCATGGGAAGAGAATATTTCAATCATAAATGTACTAAATCAGACCAAATGTTTGAAATAAATGGTGGTCAATATATATCATTCTCAATGTCAGACAGAGAGACACCACATCTATTACAATAAATTGATTGTCTGTTGTGTGATCTTTTATCAGCCCTGAAATAGTTCAGCAAAGGAGCTTATTTCTGATACTAACATTTCAATTTTTAGTATGTTGACCTTTTCAACAAAAATTGTACAGTAAAACCTCAATAATAAGACCAGCTTCGGGATCCAAAAAAGAATGATAGGAATTCTGGGTAATATCAAGTTGAATTATAGTGTGTTATTGAAAGCAGGCCCGAAAATAAGTTGTCGGTATATCAAGGCGATATTTAGGTGGTCAGTAAATAACAAGTTATTGACTGCTGAATAAAACCCAGTCTTGTGTTCTTCAGTAGTTAGAAATGTGGCTCAAGCTCAAAATGTATACCGAACTTGTACCATAATTCGTTCTATAAAGATTCAGATGTGTTGAACACTTTGTCAAGGACAAACCAAAAGTCAGGATGTGTTGATTCTCGTCTTTATTTTCCCCTGAAAGCATACGTTCATATCATAGACACTCGGTTTCGATGATTTTTATACCCATACGGACGTTAGTTTTTAATCTAAACTCATCAAACAACGCAAATCTGTCAAAAAATCTCCATGCCGCTACTGTGCGTATAAGAAAGTCAGATTTGCATTGCTTGATGAGTTTCGATTAAAAATAACGACTGTACGGATATAAAAACACAGAAACCGACTGCCTATGTCTTTATCAAAGTACGAAACTTTCCAATTTGCCAAGAGGGGATCCCCAAGAACATCTGAACATTTATTGCCCAACACGTCAAAGATCTTGTGCATATTTGTGAGCTTTGAAGTGAATATCTGTTTATAGAATATTGTTTCAATGTGTTGGACAGCCATGCAATCGCGTGACCAGTTATTAAACGCCACGAATGTTTATAATGAATGCTGAGAATTAAACCTTTGACATTTTGTTGGCATTCTTCCCATGAAACGTCAGAACCCGAATCATCCAATCAAACTATGAATGGATTCATAAGCTTCGGAGACACTACATCCGTCATTGTCAGCGGAATAAGGCCTAAAAAATAGGTTTGTTTCCGGTGACCCAGATGACCCATCGTTTACCTGCCAACTCAAAAAAGTTTTTACGGCATCCAAATCATAGTGCTATGTCGTAATTTTCACAACAGTGTTGCCGATATATATGTAACAAAACGTGAAAGAAAAATATCCCTACCTACCGACCCATATTTTTTGGGCATGTAACTGGAAACAAACCTTTTTTGTTTAGGCCTAAAGTCCATTCAGAATGTGCTGACGCAGAATTCAACAATAGCTTGACAGAAAGTACATTTTGTCATCACAATAATGGCTCCTGATTATTGATTCCACTAAATTATACGTACTTAATGTTTTCTTTGATGTAGTGTTACGTACTCTGTTGAGCTTCAAAGACCACATTCCATGAATAGACGCTCCACGTAAAGTGGCAGAAATTGTCATAAACAAATCAACACGCTCGCGACCAGATTATTGAACCGACGAGTCTTGCAGTACAGTGGTACTAAACTCTGAAGGAAGATCTCCATTTATTTGGAAAGGTTTTACCTCCCTTGTACATTTTGTTGATTCATTTTTGTCATAACGATCTGAGATCGTTACTCCATTTCCATGAAACCGGCGAGTGCGATGTATACGAGCCAATTAAAAGTGTCATATACACCGTGCTCCCTGAATGCCACGACCTCTGGTCCTGGGTTGCTTTGAATTCGTTTTTAAGAGTAATACTCTTTCCGCTTATATATGTACAATAAGTAGTTCCACAAATGTCTTGAGATGACCAATAACAGATGATTTGTGATTCAAGCCGATTGGCTGTTGTGAAAATTAAAACCGCAAACATCAAACCTGAAATATATTCAGCGTTATGGTTATTACAGTCACGGTAAGCCAGTCGGCCGAGTGACCCACAAATATAACGCGTCTGGAGTAATTCACTATATTTAAGGCAACTTGATGGAAATAATACTGTTCTATAAACACTTCGGTTGCGCGAGGTTGGCACATAATCTGTATAATACACAGGTATAATATGATCCATATACTATCTAGACAACACGATTCTACGGATAACAAAATGCTCAGAGAGTGAAATTAATTATCTTCAAATTAAGTTCGGTATCAGGGTATTTATTAACGACGTACCATAATATGAAGGATTTACCGGCTCTTACAACTTACAACTATAGCATGCTTTCATCATGCAAATGAGTATTTCTTTAATAAAACTAATTGAACGATATACATAATTATCTTATACCAGGGGCGTAGACAGACGAACAGTCGATTCTGGGTTCCAATGTGTTCCAATGTTGTTCGAACTCTCAACCTCTGGGGTGAGTGGCCGATGAGTTTATTCAGTACACCAAGTATCACGTAGTATTAGTGAAATTAAGACATAAGGTTCATATAATTATGCTTTGAATTTTCACATTCAATCTCGACACTTTTACCTACAAATAAATCAACGTATCATTAGGATGAAGTCTGGTTGAAAAATATATGAATCATTGTAGAAATATATGCGAGCGGCTGCTTGATCAAAGAATTGTTTTCCACACATACCAACCAGAATTTCTACGTGTCTATACAGACTGTAGAGGGGTTCGTATTCATCATTTCGAAGTTTCGGAAATAAACGAAATTGATGGTATAACATCACTAGGGTGAGCATATACACAAACCTTAACTGTTGACAGTACTTTTTCATGAACGAAATAAAGTAAAACCTCTGAAAACCGGACCCTTTCCGGACTAGGCTAGACTAATTCCGGTTTTCTGAGAAGTCCGGTTTTAGAGAGCTATTGACCATCAAAAAAAAAAGATTTGGGCCTTGAAAATCGTCTGATTTTCAGAGAATACCGGTTTTCAGAGAGTCCGGCTTTCAGAGGTTATACTGTACGTACATGTATTTGATAAATACGAATGTTACTTTACCTTAGATTCGTAGCAAATTCTCGTAAAGATAGATTGGTTAGAATGTCATATTTCCCAATAGAATTATATCATATGCGCAAATCATCCATTTTCGGGATTACGCGCATATAATATGAAAGAACAGCGATTAACAATTAACCGATATTTAAAATAAAGTCATTGCATCCTCAGATGTCGCGCATAAAACATTATTCAGCCATTTTTGTGAAAATAAAATATTTGAATTGTAACTCAGGAGATAAGGAACGAGAAATGCTTATACTGTAGCTGAACAGTTATTGAAATAACACTCGTCGAACGTTTTCTGAAATGAATATAAGACTACTGAAGGAAATAATGTGAGCGAGATCGCGGATTGGGAAAATATACTCGCCGTTACTATTGGCAATAAACTCAACGTGGAATACATCGGTGGCGGGAATTCTGATAAGTTGACAAATAACACTTCACGTTGCTGGTCTGACATTTCAAGTGTCGTTTGCCGGGGTTGTGATTTAATAATGCTTGTATATAAAAGGAATGTAGACGTAAAATAAAACTTTAGCAGCGTCTTTGAAATCACGTGTTGTGTAGATCGCTTTTTTTTGCTATTGATATAAAAAAATGGAAATGTTCGGGCGCTTTTGGCTTCGAGTAGTTTTGAAACTTATCATTTTTGAAGCTGTATTCGTGATGGGTGACAGTGGTAAGCACTTAGATAGTGAAATGAAAGAGTTAGATAATTTCATTAAACACACAGTTGCGTGTCGAAAGGTTCCCGGGCTAGCTGTGTCCGCGGTGAAAAATGATAAAGTCGTATTTTCACGTGGTTACGGACATTCGGATATAGAACGTGGTATAAAAGCTACTGAACATACAGAATTCTGTGTAGGGTCACTGACCAAAGCCTTCACTAGTACAATTATTGCTGATGTGTTGTCGAAACACACCAAGTAAGTAAAAGTGTAGAAATGTTTCTTACTATTTTTTTTATGAAATTTATCTTAGTCCACTTCTTGTCTATCATTCCCTGAAAGTTTGGAAATTTGAGAAATGGAGTCGACTGAAGCAAAGTATTCCGTGTGTCGGGGTAAATTGATAGAGGAATTGCTTATTGAAAAAAAGGTATTCCGTGTGTCGGGGTAAATTGATAAAGGAAATGTTTATTGAAAAAAGTATTTCGTGTGTCGGGGTAAATTGATGGAGGAAATGCTTATTGAAAAAAGGTATTCCGTGTGTTGGTGTGTATTGATAGAAATAACACTAATTGTTCAAAATATACCGTGTGTCGGGCTGTATTGATAGTGAAAATACTGATTGTTCAAACTAATTGTTCAAAGTAGTCCGTGTGTCGGGGTGTATTGATAGAGAAAACATTAATTGATCAAAGTATTCTGTGTGTCGGGGTATATTGATAGAGAAAATACTGATTGTCTCGAAACTGCGTGTATATAATTACCCGTAATTCATGATTATAGCGATTTTAGTGTATTATTACTTTGATGTAAACAATAATGTGTATATGGAACTTTCATACGTCTGCCGAAATGTGTGAGCTTGTAACACATCCAGTGTAAAAGATTTTACAAGCATTTAAATCTATCAAGGGTTCAGTATCTGTGAACACAGGTCAGATGTTTTTGAAACGGCCAAAAAGACTTAATTTATGCACTATTTATAAAGTAATTTACTTCAAAATGGATCATTAAGCTTGATGAATTTGTTCAGAATAAATAAATTCATGGTACTAAGACCAAAATGACCATCAAATAATACTGGTACATATAACATCAGAAATTACACACTGAGTCGAATTTCTTAACCGGGCCTCCGTGGTCGAGTGGTTATGGTCTCTCTGACTAGTACTCACTAGCCCCTCACCGCTGTGAGTTCGAATCCCACCCGGGAAGAATTCACATGTGAGAAAAACTGTCCTCCTAGCTCACAGAGGGTCAGTGGTTCTACCCAAGTGTAAATCAGGGAGGTCTTCCTCCAGCGTTAAAGCTGAAATGTCGCAAAATGACTCTGGGTGTTGGTGCGATGTTAAACCCCAACGTCCACCTCGTATTTTATAGCACTGGAAAAATCATTGAACACGCTTGGTTGATTACCAGGAGGATTTTTATTGTATTTATTTTGGAGACCAAACTCAATTTCGAATTCATTTTTTTATGTGGAATGATGATGTGTAAATACGATGCAGCCTCTCCAAAGCAACACCCTTTGGGAGAAGCAAAATTATGTAATTGTTGAAAACTTGTTGCTCTAGAGAGGTTGGATTAATAGTTAAATTGTACAATGAGAAAATCATGTTGTTGTTGAAAGGAGGTTGTTACTCAAGAGGTCGGCTCTGGAGATGATGCACTGTACAGTAAAACATAAAAATGATTCTTAGTTTATGTCTTTCCGGGGATCGAGTTTTATAAGGTGGACGGTTAGACATTCGGCATGGTGCATTACAACAGTAAAGCAATTTTTTTCATAGCTGCATACAGCATACAGGATGAACTCACATTAGCATCAATGTCTGGATAGTACAGTGCAACCTCTCAAGAGCGGCCCTCTCTTGAACAACAACCTCCCTTCAACAACAGCATATTTTTTCCTACTGTACGATTTAATTAATCATTTAACCTCACTAGAGCAAGAACCTCTCAACAACAACGTACTTTTGCTTCTCCCAAAGGGTGTTGCTTTGGAGAGGTTGCACTGTACTTCATGTCAATTTTGTGAAAATCATACAATTCTGATTATATATATTGCTGCCATACCAGCTTCCTCAGAATGACTCGTAATCAAAGCATATTGTGCAAGGAGGCACGTTGTCAATGCCAGTGATACTCTTCAAAAGATATAATACAAGTGTATAGAGCCTGGATGTCTAGATATTTGGTGTTAATTGTATCACTGCGGTGCAAAACTCAATAAAAGAATAAAACAAGTCATGAATTTGCCTCAAAGCAGTTTCTCAAAAATGTTACGTTATAAAACATTAGACGTTATTATTATTTTGTGTCTATTTAAGCTACCCCCTTGAAAAAGTAGATTAGAAGTTTCTTAATAAACTGGTAATGCATCGTTAACAACTAGATTCGCGTATTTCGTTACGTATCAATTTGCCTCTCATTAAACGCATTAAATGTGGCAGTCCACATAACAACCCCCCACTTCATCTAAAAGATGACTATCACTACGTTGTTGGAAAACTTTGGAGAAATGCTTGACGTTTGTCAAATATCTCAGCAAATATTCTGCTTACTACAAATTCCTGCAATATGCATTCACATTACAGTAGAACCTTTCCAATCCGAACTTGTTCGGACAGGCAAAAATGATCGGATCATAGAGGTTTTCGGAATAAAAAGATTCCCGATGACAAAGGTTGTTTTGCATTAAATACATAATTAAAACATTGAGACCAGTTGACGTGTTCGGTTTAGATAGGATTCCGGATTGGAAAAGTTACACCCACAACGGCGAGTGATTCACCAGACGTAGACCATACCCATTCCACCACGGAGCCCCCCCCCTGAAAAGTTTTCTGCAACTCTGAATGAAGCATGCAAGTACAGTAAAACCCCTGAAAACCGGACCGACCCTTTCCGGACTGCGCCAAAAGTCTTTCTGAGAATTCCAGTTTACTGAGAATTATTGACTACCAAAAAAAAGAATAAATAGGATTTGAAAAATCGTCCAATTTTCAGGGAATACCGGTTTTCGCAGAGTCCAGTTTTCTGGGGCTACACAGTACATTGAATGAGTTCTCTTTTCCTTTTTCCTCATTTCCATATTCAACACATTTATCTATCGTTTCTAACGAACCATTAGTCGTTTCAGGGACAAAAAAGCCATTTTCGGTGTCACAGAAATTTTTTTCCTTATATCATTCTTGATAGTTTTATTTAGTTTGTTAACAAATGATTTATAAGCCCACAAAACGTTTTTGTGAACATCCTTGATGTTAATTTTTAAAACATTATTTATAAGACATAGAACGTGTAATTTATTATTTGTTACTCTCGCATGTATACGAGGATGGTTCTAGTAAAGTCATATTTCTCTGTAATGTTGTTTTATTTTCGCTATAATCCTGGTACAGTATAACCCCTGAAAACCGGACACTCTCTGAAAACTGGTATTCTCTGAAAATCGGACGATATTACAAGTCCCATTTTCTTTTCGTTAATCAATAGTTTCTCTGAAAACCGGAATTCTCAGAAAACCGGACTTTTGGCCGCGTCCGGAAAGGGACCGATTTTCAGGGGTTTTACTGCATATGTAATGCATGTTTTATGATTCTTTCTAGATTGTTTGCAAAACAGAAAAAGTTCAGACATTGTCATTCTTTTATGGGGAGATAATTCGGGATTATTTTGTTCCGTTATTCTGTTTCATTTCGATGTGTTTTTATAATTCTTTGGGAAAACAGAAACTTTATTACTTTTAACGATAATCCCCCGTGATCATTAAACCATCTCAAGAATGTAGCTTTAGTTTTTATAATTTAATATAAATTACTTGTTGAAAATAATAAAACGCTTTAAGCCACCATGTGTTAATCACGTGGTTTTGCCAGAATTTTTGCTCACTTGTAAAACTGTTCCAAAAAAAATGTTGCGCCCTAAGAGTACTGGTAATATTGGAACTTAACCCACTTATTTGTTTATCAAATACATCAATTTATATCTATAATGATGGAGATCCATTCTCTTGGTGCTATTTACGAGTACGTGTTATTTACGATTACATATTTACGATGTAGAGTTTTATTCAATCGCCCTCTTTTTTATCAAAAAATCGTGAGATTGTTCGCAAATATTTATTGAGATATTCCTTTACCTAGCTTATACCACTAGGTTTAGAAGATAACTTAATGTGTTTTTATATTAGATTTTCCATTTTCTTGTATTGTTTATCAGCAGTTCGATGGATGTCAGATAACAGTATCGTTCTAAACTATTAACAGTGATTCCTTGAGATATTCAAGAATATTGAAGCAAAAATCGCTGAGAATTGGTGTAAAAATAACGTTGTTGTACAGTAAAACCACTGAAAAACGGATCCTTTCTGTACTGGACCAAAAGTCCAGTCTTCTGAGAATGTCAGTTTTCAGAGAACTATTGATTTTCGAAATGAAAAAAAAATAGGACTTAAAAAAATAGGAATTTGTCCGATTTTCAGAAAATACCGGTTTTCAGAGGGCCCGGTTTTCAGGGGTTATACTGTATTAAGTTTTGGATGGCTCCTTTGGTTCATTAAGTCAAAAAACTCATCCTCAGCACGGTCATGTTCTAATTTGGGAATTCTAGAACTACGGGATAACTTACAAGGTGATTGAATTCCTTGTAAAATGTCTACTCTTTGCTTGCGATGCCCAAAATGTCCAAATGTTTTCAGTATGAATATTTTCAGTACATCATGAAACACCATAAGATATACAGAAAACCCCTGAAAACCGATCCCTTTCCGGACTAGGCCCATTTTCAGAGAATTCCGGTTTTCAGAGAACTGTTGATTATCGAAAAGAAAAAAATGGGGCTTGAAAACTCGTCCGATTTTCAGAGAATTTCGGTTTTCAGAGAATTCCGGTTTTCAGAGAACTATTGATTATCGAGGAGAAAAAGACAGGACGTGAAAAATCGTCCGATTTTCAGAGAATTGCGGTTTTCAGAGAGTCCGGTTTTCAGGGGTTTTATTGTAGTAGGACCACTAAAATGTAAACATTGTTCTACACTTATTTTCTATCATGCCAAATACAACGTAGGTCCAAATATGCAATAAATTTATTCTTGCAGTTTATCGTGGGACACAAAAATAAAAGATATCTTAGGACCAACATTCCAACTAAGCGATGATCTACGAACGGAGAATGCGAATATACGTGATATATTGTCACATAAACTAGGCACACCGTCTAACTTCCACGCCTTACTGGTTGGATTTCCTGCCAATATGTCTAGAGCGGAACTTGTGGAGTAAGTTTGTGGTACTCATTTTCATTTTATTTCCGTGAAGTTTTCGGCAAACCTTTAAAATAGTTAAAGATTTGCTATTTTGCCTGTAAAATTTCGATGATGTAATTAAGCAATTAACACAGGACTCAAATTAAGTTCAAGCAAAGGCTTGGTCGTTCAAGCGAAGGCGTTGTCATAGTGATTTTTGTTATTCATTAGTTCGAGTTTCTAGTTTTAGATTCAAGCAGATTATGTTGTAGATTCAATACTAACAGTGTATGCAATGTACATGAAGCTTAAACAATGCTGTTGAATAAGCGATCCAATAAGTCTGACAGAATTGGTGCTACTCTAACAATTGTTGTCCAAGGTGGAGATCTTATATGACGGCAGCAAATGCATAAATTTTGTATCTATTTGATGCGTACAATCTACAAACAAGTGATGTTCACATTTTGTGGTCTCCCATTGTCATACATTACAATAAACACGTACGCAATAACACATCTGCTCTAACAACTCTGCCCGCACTAAATGGATTTAAATGTGGCCACCACGGTAAAAATCCGCCTTTTTACAACCTGTGTTAACAACAATCAATTCCATTTAACTCACATCACATTCCGTATGTCCATTGATCCAGACTGTAATCAGGTTCTGTCAGTTTCCAATTAACTTTTCATTGTGTCAAACAGTCAAACAGACACTAGGGACAGTCAGGTTAAAACGCTGACTAGTGTTAGATCGAGTGAAGATTTTAGCCGAATCAAGATTGTACGCCGATGGGTATATTTCAATTTGTTAACATGTCCGCTTGATATTCTGAAATTTATGGCCAGAATCGCTGACACAACTTACATGTTGCAGCAGAGAGATATTTTGGTAATTTGATGCTCTCAAGCAATCGACCTAACGGCACTCCAACTTGTTTGTGCTGCAAACTGTCTGTTGAATTGCCGTTTTCATGCCCTTTTAAATCCCATTGTGAATAAATTGACAGTACAGTCGTATTTCATCTTCAAGCAACCACAGGCGATTGTCTCATCTGTTGAACCAAATTGTATAACAACATTGAAACAAGTATACCTGATATTCCCTTGCAGAAAACTTCGTTATATGCCTGCTTGCAGTGAATTTAGAGCAAAGTTCCACTACAGTAATTATATGTACATGTTGGCCGGATACGTTGCGGAAATAATCTCGGGTGAATCATGGGAGAACCTGGTTGCCAAGCGACTACTCCATCGGCTGGGCATGCGCAGCACAGGATTTGTTGATAATGGCGAGAATCTTAACAGTATGGCCGTCCCATACGTGTTAAAAGGAGACAAACTGATTCCCATTGACAAAGAACTACTTCTGTAAGACACTAAATACGTTATCATTATAAGAAATGTTTCATTTCATTTCGTATAATTTGAATTCAGTAATTTTAAGCCATCTTCCTTCAACATAACCCAAATATTTCATACAATAATTGCTCTAGACTTGTTCCACAAAGGTTCATTAATTTCGGATATACAATAGTTGGATCATCGGATTTTTACAAGAAGTTGATGTCTCCTTTTGAACTTTAAACAGATCTTTATAGATGGAACAATAGCTTCGGCACTAAATGTTTACATGTGTTATTTGTGTAATTCTATTTGTCAGAGCCGTATCACCGTCTGGACCAGCAGGGTCTGTGTATTCTACAGCTAGTGACATGGCCAAATGGATAATGTTTCATTTACGAGGCGGCAAGAACATACATGGACATCAGTTGGTCAATAAAAAGTGGCTTCAGGTAAAGTGGTCGGTTCTAAATGTCTGCAGGGCTCGACAAATCCACTCTTCGTAATTAAGAGTAGAAATTGACTAAGGACGAGTTGAAATTGACTAAGGACAAGTTGAAATTGACCAAGGACGAATTTAAATTGACAAAGGACGAATTGAAATTGACTAAGGACGAGTAGAAATTGACTATGGACGAGTTGAAATTGACTTAGGACGAGTACAAATTGACTGATGACGAGTTGAAATTGACTAAGGACGAGTTGAAATTGACTAAGGACGAGTTGAAATTGACTGAGGACGAGTTCAAATTGACTGAGGACGAATTGAAATTGACTGTGGACGAGTTCAAATTGACTGATGACGAATTGAAATTGACTGAGGACGAGTTCAAATTGACTGATGACGAATTGAAATTGACTAAGGACGAGTTCAAATTGACTAAGGACGAATTGAAATTGACTGATGACGAGTTCAAATTGACTGAGGACAAATTGAAAAATTGACTGTGGACGAGTTGAAATTGACTAAGGACGAGTCGAAATTGACTAAGCATTTAGAATTGTACGATACGCGCTCCCTTCTTAATGCTATGACGTAGTATTCAGTCATTCAAGCAATTTAGCTACATACGATACGGTGTTTTCTGCATTGGCAATTATCGTAGACAATACATATAATGACATGCTTGACTTTGTGCTTTGATGCTATTGAAAGAACACGTAAAAGTACTCGTACATGACATTGTCATCAGACATAATCAAAGCACAATGTTTGTGGAAATTTAATAGCTTGGTGAATAACGACAGGTAGTTGATTTACCTTCTTTGAAACATTCCAGCGATTCATTTTTTCAAAAATAATCTACATTTTGTTTCGAACTGATTTTTTTCTTATTTTAAGAACGGTATAACCCCTGAAAATCAAACTCTCCGAAAACCGGAATTCTCTGAAAATCGGACGATTTTTCAAGTCCTATTTTTCTTTTCGATAATCAATAGTTCTTTGAAAAACGGAATTCTCAGAAAGCCAGACTTTTGACCCAGTCCGGAAAGGGTCCTGTTTCCAAAGGTTTTACCGTACATTTGTATTTCTGTCTTAGGAAACCTACGAATCACAGATGACGCATCCTTTTGGGGCTACAGATTTAACAAAACCGACATATCCCATCAGTGACGCTACACTCTCCTATGATATGGGATGGATGTCTTCACTGTATAGAGGTAAAAATGTTGTAGTTGAAGGGAACGGTTGCCTGGATTTACTATTTGCTGGAATCGTTGGAGTACAACAGTTGTGAAGATATCTACTAGGCTTAAATTGCAGAGTTTGTTAATCTATTTTACCAAAATTGCTCACGTTTTTTATATTTTATCACGACATCATAATTCATTGTGTACGAGTATGTACACAAATTCCAGTATTCTGGCAATTATCATTGTAAAGAGCAATATGACCGGTGATTATCATTGTAATGAGCAATATGACCGGTGATTATCATTGTAAGTAGCAATATGACCGGTGATTAGCATTGTAATGAGCAATATGACCGGTGATTAGCATTGCTATCGTTTATTTGGTGACCGAGTACTGGCCTTGAGGTTATAAAACTTGAGAACAGTCTTCGAGCACAAATCTCAATTTCATAAGTGAAACATTCTGGTTTGAAAGATATTGCAGTTTAATGATTTAATACATTTTCGGAAAATTTTTACTGGCAGAATAACATAGGACTGAAATCTTAGTTGTTTAGTAACAATTAATATAGAAACATCGAAGGACAAAATATAAGATTTGAGCTTGGCGACTGATCTCAAATTTATAACTTTGGACCCTGAACACATGGACAAAATGCAGTTCATAGCAACAATTTTGCAAAAAAGCTAAAGTAATATTTTATCTCAATCATTTAATTGAAATTCAACTGCTGCAGTATGATCTGTACATCTGTCATTCATTCACGTATTTTGTCACATACAACCGCAACGATTATAGAAACTCTTTGAGATCTCGTCGTTTCTCGTACCACGTGATTTCGTTCTGGGAATTGATATGATATTATCTCATAGTGAAATAATTGGGAAAAGTCTACTTAATTGAATAGTCGTGATACGATAAGAGCGCCGACTTGGGAAATTGAATTGATGGATATATTATCGAGTACATCACATTCTTTGATTAAAACTAGTGAACTTGCGGTGAAGTTCTCTGTTGTGTGTTATGCAATTAATGAGACATGAACATAAGTCTGAGTTCTAGTAAGTATTAGGAGATTGTTCAATGACAATTGGGAATACAAGTCATTTGAAATATTAGAAAGCTTACAAATATTCATACATAGGTATTCGTGCATACGTACCTACCTACATGCCTACCTACCTACCTACATACATACATACGTGCACACGTACCTACATACCTACTTACATACATACGTAAGTGCACACGTACACAGGTGCATGACATATATAGTCTAACCTGTCTTTGCGGCCACCTCCGAATAAAGACCACCCTATGAATAAAGGACATTCTTTGAAAAACTGTCAATGATTATTCAGAACAAACTGACCTCCGAATAAAGGCCATCTGTCAATAAAGACACATTTTGCTTTTCCCAAAGGTGGCCTCTGTTCAAAAGGTTTACGATACATATATACATGTAGCGAAAGCTACTCTTGATATCTCACAATAATACATGTAGATGAATGAATTATATGTACATATATTGCTGCGTATTATCAGCTATAAACATTAACAGTGAAGCCGTTGTACGACAAATCTATCTTCCAGTAACAGACAGAACATTTTCATTGAGTTCGGTATATGTCTTCAGAACGTAAAGACCTCCTATACTCCAAGCGGGGCCTGTACCTCCTTCGTTTTTCACTGGCGATTAAATGCCATGATTGAAGTGTACGCATAAATGTTTTCATTTTTTAAACATGGCAATCAAAGATGAAAACATTTAAAGGTGTCTCTTACTGTGATGGTATTGCCACAGATGGATAGGTCATTTGTCTCCCGCTTTAAATAGCTAATTGATTCAAATCTCGGTCGTGGCAGGTCATACCTTTCTATGAAACTTTTACAAGAATGTCGATCTTCCTCCATGTGTGGAGAATTCGCCTGTTATTTGTGGAAGGGTAAGTTAGTACTGGTTGATAAACAGTCCAGGAAAATTGGTTAGGTGAACCGGCCACCGTATATAACCGAAAAATGTTGAAAAACGGCGTTAAACACAGTGAAAAATAGCTAGTTGGACTTACTTTCTACTACAATGTACAACATGAACAATATGTTCATATTATCAATCCATCTATCCGAAGTAAATACGGACCCTATAATTGATACAGAATATGTAAATTCAAGTGTACGCATAGAATTACACCAAATGTTATAACCTATTATCGTATAGAACCTTCTGGCTTTCCACTCACCTTCAAAACGGAAAGAATTCCATTTTTTCTCACTCATTTTTTCCAGGTTATCGTAAACTTTGGCATTCGGGTGGTATTGTGACATTTGTCAGTCAACTTTGGTTATTTCCAGATGAAAATGCTGGAGTGTTTGTCACAGCAAGCGGACCAATGTCACCTCAAGGGTCTACAGCAGTAAAGGTGTTGTTAATATGTGTTTGTCTTTCCAATGGAAATGTACTTTAACATATTTCTTCCGTAGAGCATTTATGCATAAAGGTGACAAGGCAACATGACAAATCACTTATTTATGTTCTAATAAATAAAGTTCAACTTTCAATGCAGAAAAAGTACATTGGGTAAAAATAGGCGCAGAGATTAAAAGGAAGAACATGTATATGCATATTTACATAAACTTAATGTAGAATAGACGATGGTTATGTTTCTCCCCTTGCTAGTCAACAGGATACAAATACATAAGATTTTATTTCCGTTTTTTTTTTCAGAGCATCGCTGCTCGTGTTTCAGATTTCCTGCTCGAACAAGAGCCATGGTTGAATATGTCAACGACATGCACTTACCCCGCCCCCTGGGAGGAGCCACGGCATGATAGGATTGCCACAGAATTTGTTACGAAATACGCATGGAATATAACCCAAGAGCGATCTTCTTACGTTGGCAAATATGGCAATAAAGGATTCGGAGAAATCAATATTTATGTTGATAAAGACGACAGCCTCGTTCTGGAGTACGGACGCTTCGGTAAAATGGCTCTTTATCCAGTTTCTGAGGAAGAGTTTAAAGGAAATTACGTGGATAAATTATGGTTTGTTACAAACTCAGATGGCAGTGTTGAGCCAATATCAGTTACTTTTGTTTTTAACCTCAAACGCGAAGTGACGGGACTACTTTTCCCGATAGATTCCGGGTCAGATAAAACATTATTCAGTAAAGGAGCCACGCATAATGCGCGGAATAATACACCACAACAGCCTTACACGTTGTCTACCTCGCAGACATGTTCGTCAGGCATGGCAGCTCTCTTTATTTCACATGCATCAGAAATGGTCCTTGCATTTTTATGTTACCTTTGTTTGCTTTCTTGAAAACCTTTTTTGAAAAGTCCAAAATCAATAAATTTTGTTTCAGTTTTTTCATGTGAATTACTGATACACATTAATTTGTAGCTCTAATTATAACAATAAATTTCGTACACGTTTTTCATTTGCAGCAATATAGTCGATGTCGAAGTCATCAACATCTTGCAGGTAGACCAAATATCATTCATGTAGTACATGTACACATGTATATATTTATTCCCATTAAACTTTACCATTGACGACTGTAGCAATCGAAATATCACAACAGAAATTGATTTGTATATCAAAACCTCAAATAGCTATCATCTTGAGCTATAGTACGACCACCTCGCTGTAACGATCACTTATTTTCAGACCAGCTTTCATTATTCCCCTATATTTAAAGTTGATGATAAGACCACCTCATTATTACGACTGATTTTTCACTTACAGAATCTAGTCTCATTATCAAGGTTTTACTTAGTATGAAAGGTGAAACAATAATTAAACAACAATTTTATATTGTATATACATGTATTTATCTGTATATAGTATGTATCATATATATTTTTATTGTTTATTGCACTTTGAAATAAGCCCTGATAAGTATATGCATGCATGTAAATAAATTTCATCTGAAGTAAGAAAGTTCATAAAATTTGGTAACTAATCAGAAATTTTGAAAAATCATGTCATGAAAAATTAATCAGTACATAAAAAGACAATGTTCAAACTCTTTATGCATGTATGATAGTGCAAATAAGTTGAAAAATGAATCAGTCAGATATTCATTAATGTATATGGATGAAAAAAATCTTAATTAGGAAAATGGTTTCTCCGGAAAATGTTTTGCCTTGAAGGAATGAGTAAACAGTTTCAATACGTACAGTTCTCACTGTAACATTACTACAAGACCAATTTAGGCATCAATTAAAAGTCAATTAGTGATGTATATTTGCTTGTATGAGTGTCAATAGATATGTATTATGTTTGTTTAGAATGGAACTTTTATACATATATTTTGTACATACATAAGTTTCTAAGAAATGACAAGTCTGTATTCCCTTGACTGACAAAGTTGATCCTTACAACTTGATGATCATTTCTTGGCATGAAGTCAGGGTAAAAATGAACTCTTATCATTTCTAAGATTATCATTCATTTACAGTCAAACCTGCTAACATAGGCCAACCTTGGGAAAGACAAAATGTGACCTTTATTGACAGATGGCCTTTATTTGGGGGGTCAGTTTGTTCTTAATAGTCAATGATGCTTTTCAAAGGTGGCCTTTATTCGGAGGTGGCTGCAAACGCCAGTTTGACTGTACATACTGAACTGAAAGGTAGACAAGTGCATTACAAATTTGTAGGTAAATATTGTATACCGTATATTCCCTAATAAACGCCCCCAGGGGTGTTACATTTTTGAAAATGTGTGTTGCGTCATTTCTTGGATTTAAAGTGTTTTCTACTAATTTCTGGTGTTCATCTCAGATTAAAATAGCCAGTCATGGTAAGTCACTTTAGTTTTCTCTTGTCCAAAAAGGGGGGGCGTTTATTAGGGGAAGGGCATTTATAAGGGAATATATGGTACTTGTTATGAGTCAATAACATCAAGTCTGAAAGGTGCAATGATGCTCATCTTGTTGATGAAGTTTACACAAATGTAATTATAGCAGTTTGAAATATTGTAGCTTTTTACAAAAAAAATAGCATATCTTCATTCATTCATGATTTTCTTGAAACCTTGTATAATACATACATGGATATAATAAAAGTTGTTTTTTTTGTATAAATATGAGCTTGTCCATTGTATTCTATATTGTACGTTCATTCATCTTAGATTGCCTCTAAATTATTTAGTTTATTAAATAGACATTGGACACTATGAACTGAGGGAGTGTACTATCTTATAGAAAAACAACTAAAAATTCTTCATTTCTGCCATTCACCACCAATTGACGGATAATATTTTCATCAATTCACACTCAGAGGTAAGTTAATGATATGCATGGTTCTAGAAATGGTAACTTTGAAATTAGTTTTATCCCTTATATGACTTGACCACAGGGAAAGAATCCATTAGAAAATATTACAGGGGGGCTAATATCAAGTTGCAGTAAAATGGAAAAGTAATGTTCAAATGTGACCTCTATATTGCCTGGCTCTCTTAAAGCAAGCCAACAAAAATGCACTCAAGGTTTGTTTACAGACTCATCAGTTTCTATAGTTGGTGTCTTCCAAATGGAAAAGGAAAGAAATAAATACCATTGAAAATAAAATACAAAATCATTAATTTTACACATGTTTTATTTTGAAATATGTTGATCAAATAGAAATATCCACACACTTTTTATAGTATTACTTGTGTTGTTTTTTCCTGAATGTATACACACACACAAACTACACAACCTCCCTTACATAACAAAATATACTTTTAGGAAAATATAAAGCAAATACATATTGTATTTTGAAACAAAACTTTTTCTATACTAACATACTTTGTAACACAACTGTACATAGAAATGTCTGTATATACAGTCAAACCTGTGACCAAAGGCCACCCATGGTAAAGACTAAATTTGGCCTTTATTGACAGAAGACAGGTCAGTTTGTTAAAAAAAACAATAACAGTTTTCAAACAACGACCTTTATTCACAGGGTGGTTTGTATTTCGGATGTGGCTAAAAGCACAGGTTTGACAGTACTTTGAAGCAAACCTGTACCCACACAAACATGTCTGGTTGGATTCAGAGGACCACTTGTTAAAAAGTACCAAAAGAACTTGTCATGAATATGACACTTCCAGCACACCTTTTCATTTTCTTACACAGACATGTCAAAACCACAAGCAAGGAGCGGTATATTGTCATCTGCCAGAGAGGTTCAACCACGTTCAAGTTATTTCTATCTTTGCACAATCCTAAACCTACAAGAATTTTACGAGAACAAGTTTTGAATAAGGATTGTTTAATTGTCATGTAATAATATTTAAATGTTACAAGATATTTTTTCTAAATGAATTCGTTTTTCTAAAACGTGACATTAAACAAACATTTAAATAGATAAAATGGTTTTATACAAACATAAACAGACAAATTAGAAATAAAATCAGGCTGGTGTAACTTTGCTATTTAGGTTTGCCTCATAAGCATATTTTGGACTCTTCCAAATTTCAAGTAAATATACAAAACATCAATTTATTTTAAAAAATCGGGTTATTTCTCACTGACAAGAGTGGAAAACATTGCAGCAAAAGAATCCATTACACATTACAAGCAATGGCTTCTTTTGCCACAATGTTTTCAAAAGTTGTCTGCTTCAAATGCAAGGAAATGCAGTATTATGAGGCAAAGGGGTAATGAAATGAAATGCTGAAAAAAAAATTAATTGCAAAATAACATTTTTATCAACTACATCTTGTGTGACATTCTGAATGTAACATAAGTGTCATTAAACATTACCAACTCCTGTGGTATATATACTATAAATAGACAAAGACCTGAGTGGTCCGTAATGATAGTCATCTGTTTCTGACAAGAAAGAAATGAAAATACAATGTATATGACTAAACAAATACATAACTAACTCATGGACGGAAACCAAGACTCAAGGTTATATAACTTTGAGTCATTCTCAATGTTCAAGTCTCGTATCAAATTGATGTTTTTACCTTAATAATTATATAACAATAATTTTATTACTGATACATTATTTTGTTTGTATAACTGATCCGAATATGTACTTAAGGACTAAACGTGCATGTTGTTGCCATCAAAATACTTTGAGAATGAGATGAGAATGTTGAGACTGTTCTCATATTTTGTAACCTCAGCACCAGGACTGTACATTTTTCTGTTGTTTATTGTAAGATATGGGGTACAAGGTAAATATAACGACTCTATAAAGCAAGATAAAGCAACAATACTGTATCATACATAAAATATTTAATGCAAATAAATTGTAACTCAGCAAATATAGCATACGATGTCTTGTGACAACGCTGCACTTGTGATGCTGCTGCACTGAACACTTCATATGAAGCATTCACAAAAATAAATGCCAAACAAAAAAAGGACAGAAATTGTAAAAAAAGTATTAGTCTAACAATATGACAAAATAACTTGACATAAATTATGATTTATATGACACACACTGCATCAAATTTCTAAATGTACAGCTCATAAAGCTTGATTCTTGGAAGAATCAAATTAGTGATTTAGATTTTTACATTTTATACATTATTTAGGCCTAAACAAAAAAAAGGTTTGTTTCCAGTTACACGCCCAAAGAAATATCGGTCGGTAGGTATGAATTTTTTTCTTTTACAATTTTTTGCATATATCGGCCACACTGTTGTGAAAATTACAATATAGCACTATGATTTGGATGCCGTAAAAACTTGAGTCGGCAGGTAAAGGATGGGTCGGTCGGGTAACTGGAAACAAACCTATTTTTTTAGGCCTTACAATAAATATTCACCAAGAAATCAAACATTCAAAGCAAACATTGGACTGAATGTGTTGAAAGAGCACCTGGTAATCAACCAAATGCATAATATGATTTTCTTTCAGTGATATGAAATACAAGGTGGACATTTAGAAATTTAGCTCAGTGTGTAACACATAATATCTTCTACATATAATAATTATTACAAAATCTAATATTTTAGAGTTTCAGGGACAATTACGTATCACACAAAAAGAACAAAGAACTATTTGTATTTAAGTACTTCTTCGATATGAAAAATCATAGATCGTTTTATACTGATGAAAAATTCAAAAACAACAACAAGTAATAAGCATAATAAGTTTGTTTCATGAATTATGTAATATAGCAAAAAAAGATGATAAATATTTAACAGCATTGTGCTAAGTCTTAAACAAGAGGGCCATGATGGCCCTTTAATTGCTCCCCTGAGTAAAGATGTAACTTCTTCGGTTTTCCTGTGATTTGACCTGGTAACCTAGTTTTTGACCCCAGATTACCAACGTTCTGACTTGGTCAAAATATCATTAAGACAAAAACTCTTACATGGTTTAGGGAATATCCAATCAAAACTGTGACCTCTAGAGTGTTAACATCTCCAAGTGTAGGCACAGGACACTGGATATTGACTGATCCTAATAGCTCAATAAGCACTACATACACAGGTGAGCTAAAAAGCAAGTTCCGAATAAATTCAAGAAATTGAAATAATTTATAAAATCACTAATTACTACACAACAACACAGTGGTAATAATAACATGACAATCCTTCATATCACAATGTCTTCCTCACATCCGCGACAACCCAGGTAATTTATATTTTTAAACATTTCCTATGTTCAGTGAAAACTTCATCAAACAACCTTAACATCATTTGATTTTCACCAGAACTCAGCATACCCGTTCCCCCTATACACATCTCTATGTTGTTGTTGTATATAAACATTGATCTCTATCAACCTTTAGAGGCACAACACGTCACAACTTTGACACCATTCATTAACAAATAACTACATGCATATTTAATGGTTTTAAAAGAAGTCTTTAGACTTTTATTATGATACAGATTTCTTATTGCACTTTTGTCACATTTCTACGAGAAAAATAACAACAACAACAACAAACTGTTTGGTTTTGTTGTAAAGTGTATATTCAAGGATGTTTGTAGTGTACGGAAGCTGTAAAGTAATATAAATGACAAATGCTCTTTCATGGAAAATTTAATATGACCTTGACATTTGACCAAGATCTCAAGGTCAATGTGATTTCAATACCCATCAAGGTGTTTTTCTTGGATTAATAACTAACTGGCAAAATTTCAAAAATTCGTTATTAAAGTCAGTTTGAATAAAAACTAGTTTGACTTACTACAACATCAAGAACTTGGAAAACTGTGAAATTTCCCCAAAAAAACACATTTTTTTCATTTAATGACCATAACAGACAGTGGCAAATTTTAATTACTAGTTGCTGTGGTAAAAAATGTGGTGTTTAATATAATTCACAAGGTAAGTAAGTGTATTTTGCACTAAATCACAATCAAATGCATCGTACCCATAGCAACCAAGAACTATAAAATTACACAAAATGGTCCCTAATAACAAAGAAATGAGAACAAAATATTTTAAATATAACACAACCCAGTAAGTTAATAGACTACATTCTTCAGTTACCAAATACAGTATAACCCCTGAAAACCGGGCTCTCTGAAGACCGAAATTCTCTGAAAATTGGACGTTTTGATAGTCCATTGTTTTCCTTCTATAATCAATAGTTCTCTGAAAACTGGAATTCTCAGAAAATCGGACTTTTGGCCCAGACTGGAAAGGGTTCACTTTTCAGGGGTTTTGCCGTAATATATAAAACACATATATTAAACTACACATATACATATATATCAAACTAATCACATATTAATTATATCCACATCACAAAACTGTTCATATAATATACTTGCTTTCCACCAATTTTCCATGTTTGATCATTGAATGTTCTTCGATCAAAATAAAAATGCAACCAATACAGTCACACAGGTTTTATAAACTGTCCAATATTTAGATCAACTTAAATTATCTGAAATGAAAGAAAACAGAATATTAATTATTTTTTAACAGGGTTTATCGCAATTTTTCAGTTATACTTCACAATGAGCCTGCAATTTTTCAACATATGCAGGAAAACCAACATTTTTGTCAAATTTTCATCGAGTAATGTGACCTGCTGTGACTCGTATTTGAACCCGGATCGCCAGGTAACAAGTCCAGTGCACTAACCGCTGGACCATGGTCGTCGCCAGAATGTTAATACATGTACATATAACTAACAGATGATGGTTTGGTGAATGTTTGTACCAGTGAACATACTAAAAGAATAAATTTCCAACTTAAGCTATGTATATACATCACACTGATCAATACACATTATTCATCACTTCTGAACCATTTGATGTGCTTTTTTAAACCTTTGCCTCATAATACTGCATTTCCCTGCATCTGAAGCAGACAACTTTTGAAAACATTGAGACAAAAGAAACCATTGCTTGTAATGAATAATGGCTTCTTTTGCCACAATGTTTTCCACTCTGTTGAAGAGAAATAATCCAATCTTCTTCAACAAATTGATGAATTGTATATTAGCTTTGAATTTGGAAGAGTCCAAAATATGCATACGAGGCAAAGGGTTAAAAAAATCCTGAAGGACACCACTGGTGAGACTGAGTCTTTAGACCAACCTCTGAATGTGGCCTTGTGATTGGTCAAAACAAACAAGGATTCATCCAATCAGAGCCTGGGTTTGTGCTTTGAGATGTTAATTTTTTTGCAAATAATATATATCAACACAGAGCAATAAAATAGAAACTAAACTAAGCATAACAAGTAAAGAACAATTACTCTACATTAAAATGGTAGTTCAAACAGACATAACAACAAAAGGGCCTCTGTGGTTAAGGTCACTAGCCTCTCACCACTACAAGTTCAAATTCCATCTGGGACAAAATTTCACATGTGAGGAAGCTGTCCAGCTAGCTTACAGCAGGTCAGTGGTTCTATCCAGGTTTACACCTGGGGTCTTCATCTACCTTTAAAGCTGGGAAGTTGCCAAATGACCCTGGCCATTGGTGTAATGTTAAACCCCAAGGAAAAATATGTAACATCACACTTAAAACAAAAACAACAGAAAACAGCAACAACAAAATGCAGAAATAAAATACAAACAAATCATTCAGGTTTGATCAGTAAAACAAATCATTTCAAGATCACATTATACTTAGTTGACGAAGAATTGGTAGAAAACACAGCCAATTATAAGCATTGGGCAAACTCTGAGAACATGGTCAATAACACCAACAAGGCAATACACTGAGACAGTTCTAGGATTATTTAACTTACATGCATTTTGAATAATTACATACACATGTACAGTATAACCCCTGAAAACCAGACCCCTTCCCAACTGGGCCAAAAGTCCAGTTTTCTGAAAATTCCGGTTTCAGAGACCTATTGATTATTGAAGAAAAAAAATGGGACTTGAAAAATCATATTATTTTCCAAGAATTCCAGGAGTCCAGTTTTGAGGGGTTATACTGAATAAGTTTGAGGTTATTTGTCAGCAGGCCAATGATGCAACAATACCATAAAATCTTTCATTATTGTAAATACTGATTTGAGTCACATTACAGTTTTCAGGCACAGGTGGCTGTTCATCCATTTCTACGTATATTACATCTACCATGTAGGCTTATAATATAAACAGAGGATTCTTATATGCTCAGAGATCCAAATCAAACTGAAATATTAAAGATTATATATCAATCTTCATACATGGCAGAATTGGATTGAAATCCACTGAAATCCCGGAGTCTATATATTTTCACTATACTCATTATACCCTGTAAAAACACATTTAGGCATAAAGTTTGTTTCTGGTTACCTGACCTATCCTAATTTTTCCTCGCAACCCAAAACTTTTTATAAGGCCTCAGGATCAGGCCTAATCTTCTCTGTCTCTATATTTTACCTTCTGCACAAAAGTAATCTAAACAGCAGTTTTCAAGAATAATAAAAAAAAATCAAAAAAAAAATTCCCAACTACCTACCCTAGTTTTAATGAGCACGTAACCAGAAACAAACAATTGTTTATGCCTTATACAACTATAATACAACACTAGGCAAGATTAACAAATGAGCCACATGCAAAGTCTCTTCTGATGCCAAGCATGGTTTGATACAACTAGGCCAACTATGAAACATGTCCTATTTTCCCTCATATTCGTTTTCAAAAGCATCACAAAATTAGCATGTTTACCATAACAATATTCTTTATTCAAATAACAGTATTGACCTTGTTATTAAAATTTATACATTTTTCTAACTTATTTGACAACCAGCAGTTCAAAACTTCCTGATATTTGTTCGATTGGTAGAGGGAAAACAAACATTTATATGCCAGCCGAAAGATTCATTCTATTTTACACAAAACGTATTTACTTCCGTCTAAAACTTCCCATTCATCAATTTCATATCCTGCGTCTGCAAAAGATATAACAAATGTGACGATGAGTGAAAGATTGAATCAATGAACAGCATCGCTGGAAACCAACGGGAAATGATGGGAGAATAATCTAATTATCATCACTTTTATCGCAAACACATTCTGTTGGATAAAAAAACTTCCCCACAGACAGACAAGGAGCAAGTGCCATCAAGACAGAAAATCAACACCATTCACCAAAACAATGCCCCTGAAATTCTCTAGACAATAGACTGGTACACAAGTTAATGGGGTAAAGTTGTGTCTGCAATGTTAATTCTGCGTGACACAGTCTAAACAATAGACTAGATTAAAATATGACCACCTCCTGTGATCACAGATTAGACAGTCATTGTCTTCAGCGCTCGCACACAGAGAAAATCCAATGAAATATTTGTAAGCATTTAACGATTATCAGAATCTTTTAAACTCATCAGCTAACAAACAGATCAACATGTTGACTAACACAAACTTCTCTGAATTGTCTTTTGTACATGAAAACAATGTGAATTCATAGAACTAACAAGAGCTCCCTGGAGTGGTGCCAACGCTCGTCTGTTTTTCACGTTGGCAATGGGAGCCACATTTGAGATTTCAAGTTCAATTTCAAGAAAATAAAGTATAATTTGACCAAAATTCTAAATTAAAAAGGGGCGTAACTAAAAAAAAGCTTTCAGAATAATGACCCTTGTCTTACAACTGCATCTTGTCATGATAATCAAGTCTTCCAGGTGTTGTGTTGCTATCTTGTGTTTGAGAAATAGACTACATTAAAGTTTAACAAAAACAATGACAACAATTACGACAACAACAACAACCCAGCAACCATAATAGTTTGACTTGTTCTTCATGACAGACGAGCTAAAAAGGAATTAGGTCGACACTTTTTCATGCTCGACATTAGCGAAATATAATACATTTTACTGAATAATGCTTTATAAATCATTTTACAACCAGTGTAATAAAATTTTTCACAAACTCAAATGGTTTTTATTGATATGCAAACATGGGGAATACGGAAATCCTAATTTTAATGAAAAGAGGACACGACTAATGTACAGTCCGCAAATGTTGTAACAACATCAGCAGGATCCAAATAAAATGTCATTATATACATTTATTTTCTTGAGAATGGAAAGAAAATTGTGCAACTGGCATATGTCATCAACAGTTACAACTGCAGTCATAAATATTCCGCAATATTTTTTGTACTATTGAATCAGAGAAGTGGGGGTGGGGTGAAATTGTATCTAAGTGCCTCTGATCCTTATCAAATACCTAATACCTCTTATACTAGACATGCGGATAACTCCATCTTTATTTCAGAGACTAAAAGTATTTTGTCATCACATACATCAATACAAACACTCCCTGTCAAGCCCTGTTCTTTCAAAATTATATTAAATTTATAGCAAAATTATTACATCCTGTGCATTAACCACAAATATGCCAAATTTAAATCGTCCTGTGTCTAAGAATAGGCACAAATTTGAGATAAAGCATTTATATTACAGTTAGAAAATATCTTGTGAATGAAATATATAGTGCCTTCAACATATGACAGAAAATAAAAAGAAGATATAAAGATTTGAAAATAGAAATTCAACCAATCCATAGGACAATAAATCTAAACAGTACAATGCTCTATAAATCTGCCATGAAATATATACACAGTAAAACCCAGATATTGAGACCACCTTTGGGACCCGAAAATTGGTCGTATTTATGAGGTGATCTCATTATCAAGTTGAATTACAAAATGCATATAGGAATTATTGAAATCTGGTCTGAAAATAAATGGCCGTAATTAATGTGGTCATAATATTGAGCTGGTTGCTATTTGAGGTCTTACTGTATATACATATGATATTACGATCACTTATTTTTGGAATGGTTTTCAATAATTCCTCTATAATTCAACTTATATATAAACACACACATCTATATAAACAACTAATGAAAAAAATCTCCCCATGAGAGAAAAAGATATTAAAATTGTACACAAATTAAAGTAAAAAATATCTTTTTTTCTGTATGATAAATGGTATAAAAATAGATGAATCGCCTTAAAAAGGTACAGGAGTTAATACAATATTGTTTGTAAATTGAACTCCACCTAATAATTGCAGATATCACCAGGAACTTAAGAATTTCATTAAGTCTTTCACCTGATAGGTTTTTATCGCCAGGATAAATCAGATTTTTTAATAACAATACTGAAATAATATCCTTGAATAAAGCAACAGAAATCAGTCACTGACCTAGATTACAAACAAGTCTAAATTCAAGCCATGAGACAAATAACATGTACAGTAAAACCTCAAATAGTGACCACTTCAATGTTACAACCACCTTGTTATAACTGCCACTAATTTTCGGACCAGCTTCCAATAACTTCCCATCATTCAACTTGATAATGAGACCACCTTAATATCACTACTGATTTTTCGGGTCCCGAATGTGGTCTCATTATCAAGGTTTTGCTGTATATCAGATCTGTCATGTAATCAGTTTGCTGGCTCTCAGTTTGAGAAAAGGAAAAACTTAAGACTAGGGTGTAAGTTCATAAAACTTGAGATCAGTCTAAAAAATCAAATCTTACATTTTGTCCTATTACGTTTCCAACTTAATTATGAATAATCAATGAAGATATTAATCATACGTCATTCTGCTAGCTTAACCATTTGCCACATAAGCATTCTTTGAATTCTTCCACATTCAAAGCAAATATACAAAACATCAATTTATTTAAGAATATTGAGTTATTTCTCTCCAATACAGTGGAAAATTTTGTGGCAAAAGAAGCCATTACTCATAACAAGCAATGGCTTGTTTTGCCACAATGTCTTCAAAAGTCGTCAGCTAAGTTGAATTACAGGCATTTATTGAATGCCAGACTGAAAACCAGTAGTCGTAATAAAAAGGTGGTTGTAATATTGAGGTGGTCGCTATTTGGGGTTTTACTGTATATGAATATCTATAAAAATATATATATTCTGTAAGAATAACTACAAAAAGAGATGAGTAACAGAACAGTTTTGTATTGATAAACATTTTTAAATCAGTTTTCAAGCAACATATTTCATAGTTTTACAATTATCACTTTATACAATAAAAGTTTGTTCACAATTTTATGATTTAGACATCTTTCTGCCCTAATCAACAATTTTTTTCAATAATTCATTCTTGTGAAAAAATTCATAGTAAGGGAAGCATTCAATGATATGACTTTTGTACTAAGTAAGTAACACACAAAATACAACAATGTCATGTACGAAACTAATTATTTGTATGCAAATTTTTTGAAATCTGTGCATTTGGCATGGTTGCACATAACAGCATGACCCCAGCAATATATATATCAGTACAGTAAAACCTCGTTATCTCCAGGACTCATTGGAACAGACTAACTGCTCAAGATAAACGTAGTGCTCGTAACAATGAGGTATTTCTTTGTTGGTTGAAAATTATACACAACTAAGAGCAAAAACTGATAGGACTTTAAAAAACTCCACGAGATAAACCGGATGCTCGTGATATTGATGCTCATTATAACAACGGTTTACTGTATATATATATATATAAATATATATATATATACATTGTATGAAAAAATATCAAATATGATAACTGATCAGGTACAGTAACTCTTGCGTAGGGCAAAGTTGAATATTCATAGTCCAGGTAACATGGTAAAATAAAAGTAATGAAATTTAACATTTTTTTCACAAGAAAGGATTCAAAATTGTCCAAAGGACAAGTATCTGAAAGGTCACATATAGTTATCAACCAGAAAACTGTGAAAGTTTGAAGCAGAGAAATAAGTAGCTTTCTGTTGAGTACAAGTGCCTATTTCTGTCTAATTATTAACTTAAAAACAAGATTAAAGAGTAGCTTAGTGAAATGTATACATATATAACAATGCTCAATGAATTATAGTTATATCTTGAATACAGACAATGTCATTTAGTCCACTGGAACATCCAGTCCAAAGAGTGTTGTCTAATAGTCTAAAATATTTTATAACCACACTGAGTGAAACAGTTTTTTTGTACATATAACTCTCTGAAAAGTTGTTAACAACAAGTTTGTTTAGAAATTACACAACAGACTGACAGAGAGACAGACAGAGAGACCAACAGACAGACAGACGGACAGACGCACAAGTAGACAGACACTTACCATCTGTAAAAGCTGCATCAGCCATGACAAGTTGGAATATTTTAGGATAAAGATGTACTTTATCTTCTCCCAAGAGTTCTTGAGCTATTCTCGCCCCTTCCTCCATATTCTCATCTTCATCTTCTTGTAACGCCTGAAAGCATTCACACATTTTTTGTTGTTTTTTTGTTATTTAATGCCATACCAACAACTAGGGTCATTTAGTGACTTCTCCAGATTTAATGGTGGAGGAAGACCACAGGCTTACACCTGGGTAGAACCACCGACTTACTCTAAGCTAGCTAGACGACTTCCTCACATGGGAAAAATAATACTTTATACTAATACCAGGAACATACATAAGAATAAAAAATGCCACATTTTAAACATACTACTACATCACACAAAATTATTACATGAAGAATGAAATTATCAATTTTAGCAACATAATTTAATAGTTAACAGAATTTCATGTGTCAAGCATAAATAAGAATGGTGTTTGTGAGTCATATAAGTGTTTTATTTTGTAAAATAAATTTGAAATATGATATCATTTGTTCTACAAACAAGATGAGGTCGCACCTGCACTGTTTTATAAACTTGAATGAGTTTCTCAGCTCCAAGATCTTCTTCTAACTGTGCTCGTGTTTCTTCAAGTCGACCGAATAAATCAAACTCACCAACGTCTTCCCCATCATTAAATTCACTATCACTGTCATCTAAAAATTATAGAATTATCAAACTATCTTTACAAGGGTGAAAGTTGAAAAAAAACCGGAAACCTTGGTGCCGCAGAAACAATAAAAACCAGTAGGGTCCAAACCTGGGAAAAAACAGAGGTTCCGGAAAATTTCGAAAAACTTAAAACCTTGTCTTTACTATGTCGATACTAGAATTTCGGGAATTTTACCAAATATAGCATGTACCGGAAAATGAAAATGTCCACAATCCAAATAGTGACCAATTTCCCTATTTCAGAAAAATTAGCAAAATGAAAAATGAATTTTCAACTTAAATGTTCAGTTTGAATATTATGCAGATGATCTTACTCGATGTAAAAACTGTGAAGTAAAAAAATCCAAATTTTAGAGCAAAACAAACATGATTTTTTATTAAAGTAGGTCTTTGGAGTGATAAAATCATACCATGACTGCTGAATGTTTCATTCATTAAGCATAAGGGTTTAGTATTGAATGTTACAATAATTAGTTGATTAATTCAGACAGAAATTTACATTATGAAGAGTCACACAAAATGCCTCACCTGTGTTCAACAATTCTGACATCATATCTTCCCTACTTTCGTCGGGTGTCTGTGGATTCTCATTATCAACAGAGTCGGATCTTCTAACGTCCGAGTCTTCATCGTCATAATCACCATCTTCACCATCATCTTCATCATCATCACCGTCAAAGTCATCAAGGTCTACTTGAACAGTGGTAACAAGTTCTAAACAATTGTATACAGACCTTATACACAATACAAATATAACTAAAACATTTGCATAACAACCTGTTAATCACACAATGCTTCACTGGGTTTAATGCCATTTTTCGACAATATTTCAGTTATATACATCGGCCGGTTCACCAAACCTGTCTTCCAAGACCATATGCTAATTAGTACTAACTTACCCTTCCAAATGGGGTGGAAAATCGACAATTTTGTCAAATTTTCATAGAAGGGTATAACCAACCATGACTGGGGTTTGAACCAAGATTGCCTGGTTACAAGTCCAGCGCACCAACCACTGGACCACAGTTGTGGCCAATAGCCAATGCTTCAAACCTCAATTAAGTATCAAAACAATTTCAAACAATATTCATACTTCTACCACTACTGTATACTCTACAGAATTGTTACAAAGATATCACTCAAGTTTTTACGAAGTCAGAGTACCGTAAATATGTTCTCAAAAACTGAATCTCTGTACTGAATAAGGAATCTTTATGAAAGATTAGACAGACCCATTCAACAAGTAAAATAGCACAGCTGTCATGACTCATACTTCATAATGAACTCTCAACAGCATGTTACATGTTTACATCATGAGCTAAACTGACAAATGATAAGATTATATAAGTCACCTTGTTTCTCATCATTGTCATCTTCAGCAGTTAATGAATCTTTAGTACTTTTATCGGGAGAATCAGTAGATTTATCCTCAACAACATCTCCGTCATCTTCTTCGATGATTTCTTGTGGTTTACTATCAACATGATCATCATCTTCAGTATCATCAATATCACCATCGTTAGTGTCACCTCTACTCTCTCTATCGCTTGATAAACTGAACTTTATCGGAGATTTCTTTACATCATCTTCAGCTGATATTAAAAGAATATGTATAAACCAATCATAGGTCATTACTACCTAGTACAGTATAACCCCTGAGAGCCAGACCACTTCTGGGCTGGGCCAAAAGCCTGGCATTCTGAGAATTCCAGTTTTCACAGAATAATTGATTACAGAAGGGAAATTAATGGGACTTGAAAAATCATCTGATTTTTAGCGAATACCAGTTTTCAGGGAGTCCAGATTTCAAGGGGGTTATACTGTACTTAAAGATATGTTGCTAAAAGCAAAATTCAGCTAAAAATGTTGTCACACTGACTTTTATAAAATAATCAATAAACAAATTATAACACAGGTACATTTAAAACAGAAAACAATGAAAACATATCAATGTCAAATATTTTATTTGATTCATAGCTACTCGAAGTACAAGTTAGAGTTTATTTAGAAATTTCTTCAGAATTCAGTAACCTATGAGAGTTGGCCCATCCACCCCTCTTTACTTATTTATGTATTACTTAATCTTGAAGAAGCCTTCATGAATGAGTGACTGTTGTAAAGGACTAAATACCAGGAAATTTGAAAAAAAAATGGAGCCATCTGATTGGTTTAAAATGTAGGGCAAACAATAATCTACATTAAAAGCAGTCAGATTAGATAAAGTGATATCATTTCTTGATTCTCGTTCTATTTCATTGAGTTTTACGAGTCCAACTCCGTGATTCTAAAACTCCACAACTGTGTATCTAAGAAACAGTTCTAATTACAGAGTTTGAATTCCCTTATTTACAAATTACTTCCAGTACAAGCAAAAAGAAGTCTGCCTGAAAAATGAACATCACAGAAATCAGATACTTACAGTCATCAACAAGAAGACTTTGCATTGTAGCTCTGACACTGATCAAATCTTCTAAATCTTCATCACTGTAAATATATACATACAGACAAGGTTTCAAGTTTAATCTACTTAATTGATATTAGTCAGATATAACATCATTGTGAATAGCTATATATAAAAAGGGTCTGCATTTCGGTCTTTAGATTTTTTTCACTGAGGTTTAATGTTACACCAACAATCAGGGTCATTTGACGACTTTTCCAGCTTTAACCATGGAGGAAGACCCCAGGCATACACCTGGATAGAACCACCAAACAAAAGTTTTTATGGCACCTAAATCGTAGTGCTATATTGTAATTTTCACAACAGTGTTGCTGATATATGTAAAAAAAAAAGTATAAGAAAAAAAATCCCTACCTACCGACTCATATTTTTTTGGGGCATGTAACCCAAAACAAACCCTTTTTTTGCTTAGGCCTGACATAGTAATCAAGTTCAAATACAGAAATGATATAGAAACTGGTCTAAAAGATAGTCATTATAAAGAGGTGGTTGCAAATTGAGGTTTTACTGTATAGATAATTATATATATGTACATGCGCTGTTTACTAGCAAAAATAACCAGCTTTGCTCTTCTTGCTTAGAATCTAACACTTACAAATGAACACTTAATTTCAGCAACATTTAATAACAAGCATTGCATGTAAAATGCATTGAACAAAGGTTAAATCATACAGAAATTGAATGTTTATAAACTGAATAGAGAGCCAACAACAAATTGCATATGATTGTTAATTTCAATAAATACAAGCAGGATGGAATGATGGATAAAACCATTTATATCTATTTATAAATTAGATGGATAATGATTAATTAATTAATTAATTAATTAATTAGTTTATTCTAGGAACATACAAATGAGACAAGATTAGTTAAATCAGTATAGTAATGTGTAATTAGTGATACCACATCAAAGTCAATTTTAAGTCCATCATATACAGTAAAACCTCAAACAGCAACAACCTCAATATTATGACCACCTTGTTATATGAACATTTTTTGTGCCAAAGAAAAAGATACAGAATACAGAGGTACAGTGGAACCTCTCCAGAGCAGCCCTCATATGAGCAACATCTCCCTTCAACAACAGTATGATTTTCCCATTGTAAATTAAACTAATAATTTAACCTCTCTGGAGCAACAACCTCTCAACAACAACATACTTTTGCTTCTCCCAAAGGGTGTTGCTTCTGAGAGGTTCCACTGTATTCATATTTTGTTCACATTTCAATTTCAAGTTTTCAAGTTTTACTTTAATTACTGACAGCTTTGTCAGTCTAGCTCATGATGTAAATATACAACATCATATTCGTGCTGTTATGAGTTTGTTAAGAGGTACGAGTCATGACGACTGGGTTATTTTGCTTGTTGAATGGTCTACATTTGGAGAGGTTGCACTGTGAATGTCTGGTATATAACATTTACATAAAAATAAAACAAGTGGTCTTACTCTTCATCATCAAAATTCTCATCATCATCATTTTCTGATTTGTTAACATCATCTGTCTCTACGGGATTTGCTTCTTTTTCACCTTCCTCAGCATTATCATCATTATCATCATCAGCGTTATCCATGCTACCATACACAGCTGCCATGTCATAACCTTCATCCTGATATATATGGTTTATTAGATTTTATTTGTAACGGAATTCTACTTTACTTAAATAAAGAAAAAAATTCTTTGGTACAAAAGAAAGAATACAAAATATTGCAACATTAAATATCAAAATATTAATTTTTGTTCACTGGGGTTTAATGTCACACCAACAGCCAGGGTCATTTGGCAACTTGACCCCAGGTGTACCTGGTCCCAGGTGGGATTCAAACTATGTTTAATAGTCAGAGACCAGTCTTAATTAGATGTTCTACGACAGGAGTTTCAACCTAATTGGAAGAATTGCGAGAAGGTTTTTTGTCTTAAATGGAAAACTGTGTCCAGGTAGAACAAAATCAAAGACTTGGGTTTTGTCCAGGAGGGGTCTTGTCCATCACCCATTTATTAGCCTTAATCATGCATCCCTAATTCACCCAGATTGATAAACTTACCTCCTCCGCTACAGTTGTCATGTCATCCACGCTTTTAACCCTTACAACCGGTGATTCGGTTTTCATTGTACGGAATAAACTCGCAAGATCCGGTTCTGAACACGTTCTCAGAAGTTCACGATGCCCGATATCAAAACTTCCCATTGTGATTCCAAGAACTAACCCTGTCTTATGTTTGCCACTGAAATATAAGATAAATATTAAAACACAGACACAAAAATACATGCACAGTGAAACCTCCCTAATCTGAACATGTTTGGACGAAAGAAAAAATTCAGAGAAGTGAGGATTTCAGAGTAGAGAACTTGATAATGAGACCACTTAAATAATAAGATTGCTTTTTTGATCAAAATGGTCGTCTTAATATATAAGGACATGATTAAAAGGTGCACCTTCAATTATTACTTCACTGTTTTTTTTGTTTATTTGTTTGCAGCGGACTTTGTGCCACTTGTTAACAGTATTTCCGTTATATATGGCAGACAGACCAACAGACACTTCTATATGTAACCTTAGATTAGTGTATCCAAGGGAGGTAACTCCAGTTCAACTTCATCTACATAAGTGATCAATTATCCTCCCTTGAACAGTTTTACATGCAAGATTACAACTACAAAAGTTGGAACAAAATTGAAAAAGATGATTTTTATAGCTTTTATCTGAATTTCCTTTCATAAAACACATTTTATTGGGAAATGTTTAAGAGCACTAAATTCAAACTGATTCACAGACTCATTAATTAGCTTTCCCTGTCATGAATTTGATTGAATTAAAACAAAAATCCACTTTTTATCAAAAAATAACCCATCACTTGAAAACTTAGTAGACTACCAGTGTGTGAAAGAAATACACATACACATGTATATGTAAATTTGGACTGTATCATATAAAGATCAAAATACAAAAAAATAAAACAATCTGATTGGGTGGTTGTAGTCTCTGACAAGTAATCACTAGCCCTACACTATTGTGAGTTCAAATTCCACATGGTACAAGACGAATCTCACAGGTGAGGAAGCTGTCTGGCTAACCTATGGAGAGTCATCAGTTCTACCTAAGTGTAAGCTTGTTGTCTTCCACCATAGTTAAAGCTGGAAAATTCATCAAATGACACTGGCTGTTGGTGCGACGTTAAACCTCGTGGAGAAGTATTCATTGTCATCCTAAATCAAACATGATGTCAAGTTTTCACTACATCCTATAGCATAAAAGTTACAAACCTGTCATCCTTGATTTCAGACACTGTCACATTATCATCAGCTGTTTTAACAACTTTGTCAGTTTTCTGTTGCTTGCCATCCTCTTCTTCATCTAGTTCGACTTTTTCGAACAGTGAACCAGCTCCATGACTCTTCACTGATACAGGCACACCTGAGTCTGTAAAGTAATAAAATAAAAATATCACTGAAAATCAAGTGTTACATTGTGACATTGTCACTGGGGTTTAACGCCATTTTTCAACAATTTTTCAGTTATATATGGCGACCAGTTCACTTTACCAGTTTTCCTGGACTGTACACTAACCAGTACAAACTTACCCTTCCACAAGGAGCTGGCAACTTCTCCATATATGGAAGAAAATCGATATTTTTGTCAAAGTTTCATAGAAGGATATGACCTGCCGCGACCAGGATTCGAACCCTAATATGTATTACAACAAAGCAATCAATGCCTGCACTTTCTTACCAATAACAATTAGGGAATTATTACCTTAATTTTTGGACATAAAAATCTCTAATACGACAACAAAAAAATCTAATGAAGCCATTTTGCAAGGCAGCAATTATACTTCAAGCTAGTAATTTAAGACTAAATATTTCATACAAATATAAAGAAAATGATGTGGATGTAATTTAACATCAAAAATTTGTTCACCGATAAATTTCCTTCCTAAGTTTTAGAAAATATAGTGCCATTCTTTGATTTTTTTAATCAAATTTGTTCAGTGATATTATTAGGTAGCTATTGGAAGCATGTTATCCTAAAGAGTAAACTAAGCTTGAATCTTGTGCTTTCTATAATCAGAATATTTATCTAGGACTCCTAAAAAATTATTTGATAACTGTAAATATTAATAAAACATGAAAGCAATAATGGTACATAATAATACATTACTATTGTAATCATTTGGGGAATAAACAATTAACAAAGCCACAACAACAGGAAATAAAATAGCTGGGAAAAAGAAAGGTTTATCAGTTTATCAACTTAAAAAATAATAAAATACAGGAAGCATGCAGAGTGGTTATAAACGTAATAGAAGACTAACGCTACATCTACATTGTATGCTGGGTCAAGTTAGAACTGACAACCATTCATGTATTCAATTTAGAATTCAGATATCAATTTCCCAGGCAATCAATTTACAACATACAGGAACTAAGACTTGATTTATTTTCATTCTTTCAACTAAGTTCACATAACTTATTACTCGTTATTCTGAGTAAGTATGTTTATTTCTATAATACTAATCATGCATTTTATCTATTCTAGAAGACTCGCAGAATCAGTCATTGTACTAATATAATTTCTGGTTACTTGATAATATAAACAGACTATTTCTAACAAATCAGGCAAAATTGGCGAAGATACATTCACTGGTTATAGTGTCAATACAGACTCCTAATAATTCTTTCCAAAACATACCAAAGTCTTTAGGCTTATCAGGTTGTGATAACAATACTGGTTTAGGTAACATCACTGGCTTAGTTGCCACTGGAGGTTTCCTGGCAGGTAGGGGAGGTTTCTCAGGTAAACTCTTCTGTGATTGGCTATCCTGGGCAGGGAGTTCTTTCATAGATTTCTCATCTTCATTTTGATTGGCTGGTAGACTACTCTCTACAGGTGGAGATTGGTTTGATACTATCGGAGAGGTTTTTCCCTTCACAGGTGACGAGTTTGTTTCTCGACTAGTCTCAGGAACAGGTGAAAGCCTCAACTCATCAGTATCATTTGATGATGACGGTTGTGGATTGTTTTGATTAGAATCATCCTGGGCTGAAGACAATATTTACATACACAAATACAGACTACACACCAAGATGCCACAAACATGCAATAATCAAACTTTTTCATGGTTTGTATCAACAACATGCATTCAATAAAATTTTGCTTTGATTAAATGAATTCAGTTGCAGTTTAAGGATCCAGATGAAGCCACCCAAACATTATTTTAACATAACATTAGGCCAGAAAAAAAAATGTGTTTCTGGTTAACTGAAAACAAAAAAGAATAGATAGGATGCAAAACTAGTCTTTTCAATTTTTTTGCTAATCATATTTTTTCTTAAATTCATGCACAATTTATTACCAAATATTTTTGTACTACTACAATAGGTTGGATTTTTTTTATTTTGCTGACAGAAAATTTAGGGTCAGCACCAAAAAAGGGTCGGTTGGGTCACCAGGAACACAACCATTTTTTCCAGCCTTACTTAATCAATGTATATTTGCAAATAAAATAATGTATGAAAGATATGAGGGAAAAGCAAAATAAAAATAACCGACTTCAGTCACAACAACAGATATAACACGTAGACAGTTACAACAGAATACTGTAATCATATGTGGTGAAAAGAAATATGTACAGTTGTACAATATCTTAGGATCTGAGATTTTGTGAAACTTTTTAAGATAAGTGCAGAAATAATTTGGATAAACAAATGGCAAAGAAATAAATAATAAAAAATTTGAAAATAAAATTTCAATGCAAAAAAATGTGGAGTAAAGGGGAAAATTTGCATCAACATTTTTCTAGCCTTAAATTCTACATGGTGAACAGTGAACCAGTCTCAGTGCACAGCTATTGGTCAATTAAAGACTACATTCATGACTAGCCAATCAGGTGCTCCGGATCTGAGACTGGTTGTAAAACTTAGATATAGAACAGCAGACTTTGTACATTCTAGGGCGCTAGCATCATCTATGGTAATACCTGTTTTATTTTCATCAGCAGTACGTATAGTAATTGTCCCTTTTTTGACTGGGGTACGTGATATAGTGATAGTAGCTCCTTTCGTTGCAGGACTATCATTCGTAGACTCTGGTGATGTCAAAGATTCTTCTGAAATGGTACGCAGTATTAAGAAGTCAGTTCATGACTCCTTTTATGTTGCTATGGTAACAGTTTTCCTATTTTTAGGATAGATAGGTTATTTCACAAAAATGTGGAAATAAAAAAATTATCCAAACTGGAAATTATACAAGAATGATAAAAAAAACTGCTGGCAGCCTATTTTTCCATTTACATTGCTGTTACAAATTTCTCAACAAATTGTGAAAGCAAAATAAAAACATGCAAACAAGGATATTAAAATTCAGGGTGAAAAATAGGAAAACACAGAACATTATAGAAATAAATCAAAGACAGAAATTGAATAAAATACGAAAAACAAATTATATATTTTGTTGAATTCAAGATAAAAATGGGATACAGCATAGGACATAGCATACTTCTTCAAGGTATTACATTCATAATACAGAACTTTTGTGACGTATCAGCTCAATGTTACACAAAAATGTTAATAACACATAAATAAAATTGCCTAATTACTGTCATTTCTTTGATAGTTACCCTAGATACTTCAAATTATTTCACAAAATATTTTAAAAAAAATTGTAAGAGTTGTTGCCCTTGTTGAAAAACAGAAAAATATCAATTTCTGCAGATTCTGAAGAAATTTAAAGGAACAATTACTCAAAGGATGGTCATTGTTCTACAAAAATCACACAGTAAATCATTTTCTATCATGGAAACCTACAAAAATTCTAAACATTTCCAAAATCTGTCCGCTCCAGTTTGAGATAATAATCTTGGGCTTTCAGGATGTAATACCTTAATTAGAAGTACGTCAAACATAGCCAGAATATCATAATACTAGTAAAAAATAATATAATACTAGTAAAAATATCATAATACTAGTAAAAAAATATTATATTAGTAGAAAGATATCATAATTCTAGAAAAATATCATAATACTAGAAAAAAATATCATAATACTAGTGAAAAATATCAAAATACTAGTAAAAAAAAAAATCATAATACTAGAAAAATACCATAATACTGGTAAAAATATCATAGCACTAAAAATATCATAATACTAGTAAAAAATATCATAGTACTAAAAAAATATCATAATACTAGAAAAATATCATAATACAATAATATACAGGAATGATAAAATCTACATAATAAGGTGATTTCTTCTAAATTTCTGAATAGCTGAATTAAATCGTACATGAAATATTAAAACCTTAAGATAAAAACATTTGAATGCATCTAAATGGTTAAATAGTGTTTTTAAAATATTGAAATATATCAATGGAAAATACATGTACTATTCTACAACGGAAGAAGAGAACGATACAAAAAATGTTACAATATACAGTAAAACCCTGATAATAAGACCACCTTTGGGGGCCGGAAAAAACAGACGCAATAAAGAGGTGGTTTCATTATCAAGTTGCAATAAAGGGGGGGGGTATTAAAAGCTGGTCTGAAAATAAGTGGTCATTATAACAAGGTGGTCATAATGCTAAGGTTATAGCTATGTGAGGTTTCACTGTAAGTACCTGATTTATCACTAGCCATGGTTTGTTCCGCTAATGGTACACCCTGTAAGGCATTGATTACAGTTTCACCAGGACGTCCCCATTGCCTCCTGGCTGACTCTGGATTCATTATCACCCTGTCTCTGGCACTTGTCACTAAAATTATAAAACACAGGTCTTTCATTTGACCTTTAAAACATTATTTTACTCTTGAAATCAGTAAAATAAAAGCTTCTGACTCTTGAGAATTTGTACCAAAGGGTCAAATATACAAAATTTAGTAAAATAATCAAATTTCTCAAACTTAAAACTCCATTTTCAGATGGGATTGAGCAAATTTTGAACCTACAAACTTCGAGTGCATAAATTTGAGAACTGATATTTGAGAGATGAAATTTGACTATTGTTTATCATTGAAAGCTCTATGTTCACTTTATTCAGAAATAAGAAATGTCTCACCTTCCATCTGTGAAGCTGTTTCCTCCAAAGCAAGCTGCCCAAGATCCAGACTAGGGGCCCCGCCCCATTGTGGTCGTGCACTTTCAGGTTCTTCAACTGCTTCAGCCAATTTTATATTACCACCAGCTCCCCACTTGGGCCTCGCTGATTCAGGAGGTTCTTCATTCTCCTTTGGTGGCCCCTAAAACCAAATCACAGGAAAAAATAGATAATATTTCTCACTATACAATTCCATTCATTTTCTTTGCAATATATACAGTAGAAGCTCACATAGTGATCACCAAAATATTACTACCACCTTATTACAACGACCACTTATTTTCAGACGGGCTTTCAATAACTCTCCTATAATTCAACTTGACAATGAGATCACCTTATTATTATGACCAAGTTTTCAGGGCTCCCGAAAGGTGGTCTCAATATCTAGGTTTTACTGAATATTATACCGATTGTACATATATATCAATACATTAATACCACTTCCATTATTGGCAGTCTTTAAAAGTTCATAGCCAGCCAGATAAATTACTACAAGAATAACCAAATCAGTAAATCCAGTATATAAAGTTATCTATGGCCAACTTATCCTTAGGAGCAGAACTTAAATACAAAACAGTCAAACCTGCGAACAAAGGCCACCTTTGGGAAAGACAAAAGTTGGCTTTTATTGATAAATGGCTTTTATTCGGAGGTCAGTTTGTCCTAAATAATCAGTGACAGTTTTTCAAAGAACGGCCTTTATTTACAGGGTGGTCTTTAATCAGAGGTGGCCGCAAACACTGGTTTGACTGTACTATGCTAACAACATCATAAAATAAACGTGGCTGTTACCTTCTGGTTTAGTTTTCTTAGAATTTCTTCTTTCTGTTTCTGAATTGGAGTTCTGAAATAAAAAAATAAGGGATATTAAAAAAGAAACTTAAAAAATCTCATACATTTTCATTGGGTGATCATAATATACAAATAATTAGTGTCAATGAAAAGTAAAGTACATATATTATCAATGAATAGTTCAAGTAAGTTGTAAACTTAGCTCTACTTATTGTAAACATCTGAGCATGTTCATTGGTCAAGGTTAAAATAATGTTACTACTCGATAAGATTGGAAAATCACAACATAATTTAATGAAAATTTGGATAATTATCCTTCTCGGTGATTGAATGAGAGACTGTCTGATACAGCCATATGAATGTGCCTGTGGTGGTCAGAACTGTAGCAGTCTTAATGTAACTGACTGAAAGTAGATGTCTGAATGTATACATACAAATGTAGGGGTCTTGTTCACTGAGTGTGGTTGAATGAATGTGGATGTTTGAATGTGGTTGTATGAATGCAGATGTCTGAATGTAATATATACAAGTAAATCTTGTAATAAAATATGAAAGTTTAAAGAAATAGAAAAAATAATTAAAAATACTTACTTAGCTCTATCATCCTCAGCATCAACAACTTTAGCTTTAACCCCAATAGCTCCCAACACATTAGTCATACCAACAGCTCTGTAAGTAATAAAAAATACCTTAAACTAATTAACTGCATTTGCTTATTTCATGTTGTAGTGTAACATATCACAGTTTCACTTATATATAACAGCATCCTTATACTAGTTCAAACCAAAGAGTGTAAATTTAAGGTATTTGCAAGAGGGGTACCAGAAAAAAATTGTCAGGAATAAAGTACGAAGAATGATAGAAGTTTTATTGTTGTACTGTTGGAGTGGGGTGAGGTGGGGTGGGGGCCTCTGTAGTCAAGTGGTTATGGTCTCGGGGTAGTTATCACTAGTCCCTCACTGCTGTGTGTTCGAATCCCACCTGGCGCCAAATTTTGCATAAGGAAGCTGTCCAGCTAGGTTGAGGGTCTTCCTCCATTGTTAAAAACTGGAAAGTCACCAAATGACACTGGCCATTGGTGCAACATTAAACCCAAGTGAAATAAAAAGCCAAGGAGATGGAATGACCAGACATTTGAGTATACAGGTCTATATAAAAGTGAACATACCCTGGTGCGGGAGTTCCGGCAGGTACTACTTTTGGTGTGACCCCAATAGCATTCATGGCCCCAGTCATCGGAACAGCTGGACTTGGTTTTACGACAGGTACTCCAGGTCTGTGAAACATCGACACAATATAATGCTGAGTTAACATTTCAAGCACGGACATTAATAGGCAAACTCTATCAAATTAGATAACTTTACACAATTTAATGACTTAAAGTAAGCATTTTTTTCCAAACAGTTAATTATTTTAAGACTTCTATTTTCATAAGTGCAAAATGTTTTTACAAAAAATAAGGCATTCTTCAATTTGATAGCAATCACTTGTGTTGCTGCAGTTTTCATGTTTAATTTATTGGTCAGTTTTTTCCTTAAAGAAAAAACATAAGAATACCGTAACTTACCTGTTGACATTATATCTGACCTGAAATATAACATACGCGTAAAATATTAGCAGTTTCAAATTATCAACCAATTAACATACATAAAATACGAAGAAAAAAAGTACTTGGATAAAGTGTCATAACTGTATGAAAACAAGAATAATACGTAATCATGATATGACATCATGATGAGACAAATTGTATCCTTATGTAACCTGATTCTAACTTCAAACAATAGAATTAAACAAGAATAATGCAGAGGACTCTTCATAAGGAGGTATATTTGGCTGTCAAAACTCTTCTTACAGGAAATCAACCATAAAAGCTCTCACAGAAGGAGGTAAAATTTTACAGCACACTTCAGAGCTTGGTTCTATGGTTAAGATAAATGATTAGAAAACCAAAGACCTCAGCTGAAAAGGATGGAGCAACTATTTCTAGTTGTGGCCAGTTACGGTGATATATATATATATATATATATATATATATATATATATATACACATATATACCTCCCTAGCATTCTGTCTAAGCCAATAAATGTAATCAATCAATGATGTCTACTAATGAGACTATCAATGCTACAGGGAATCAAGCACAGGTCACATGGCTTTTCTGTCCAACTTGACATTCACTATGCCACTGACTTCCAAGAAAGTACTGATTTTTATGGTGTTTTAACTCAACATCAACATACCTCTCTCATCTGTTTTTGTTGTTCCAACAATTCTTGTTTTTTCTTCTCTAACTCATTAGCTCTCTGCTTGGCCCAATCTTCTGCCTGTTTCTGTGATATATAAACATTTACACTGACTTTAATTGTAATATTATTTCTTATAAAACCTCAATATATTTAAACTTTCAACGGAAATCAATTACACCAAAGTTGGTTTGCTTTTAAATATGTGACGTCACATATGAACATCTATATATACAAAGTCTAATGCATGCTGTATCTAAGGGCTATGGTAGTTCTCAGGACATCGTAATGATATCAGGTGGTGACACACAAAATAATTGAAAATAATTAGGACAAATACATTAACATACCAGTCAAAACATAATAATACACAGTTCATTAATAAAATATATAAATTGATGGATTTGAAGAGTAAGTCTGAACATCAACAAATTTATCATTAAATTACAAAATTTTTTAATTCAACGTCACTTTGGAAACTCGCTTTTTTTTGCAAAAATCTAAAAAATTGAAGGCAACAAAAGATAATTATATATATGTAATGGTTTTGTGTACATACAAGTCAAGAACACGTATATACCTTCAATGCCTCAGCCTTTTTCTTTCTTTCCTCGGCAGCAAGTTGAGGATTCTTATCCTGAGCCATCTTGGCTTGTAAATTCTTCCTCTCATTATAATTCTGTTGTCTAATTTGTCGTAATTTTTCAAGATAATCTTGTTCTTCCTTATTCCTGACTGCTGCAGCAGACGGAGCTTTTTGTTCTGATTCTGGTATCCCACGGTAACCACCCCCTGAAATAGAAAAATCCAGAATTTTATACAAACTACTTATTCTGACATTAAGATTACAACTTAAAAATCTGAGATGGCTAGAAATAACAAAAAATACACGAGTACTTTATTTTTTCTAAATTCCAACTGACATGATTTCAAATAAAAATTCAAGCATAAAGGCATTTAAATAGTATACTTGTGACACCAATTATCAGACGATAACATGAAATAGAAGCCAAATCCAAGCATTAGAGTAAAAAAAAATACGATATTACGAAAATACAAGTCACTTTACCTGATGGAGGTCGTCTGCTGTTATCATTACTGGATGGACCAAACATTTGAGCATGTCCACGTTGTTTGTTCATGGCTGCCTCTCTACGACGATTGACAAAATCATCGACAAGCTTAGCTCTCTCATTCGCCTGGTTTTGAGCTCTGTATGTAAAAAATTGAAGAATGTCATGGAAACATCGTAATGTAAGAATTTCCTCAATATAATAATGAACATAAGGAATTGTCTTATTTTTAATTGAAACATGAATTACACATTACTTCCGTGAACGTATCAATGGATTATACACACCTCTGGTTTTGTGCTGCATATGCTGGCGTGGGTTCTGGGGCTCTTCTCCAGACTGGTGTAGGTTTAGGGGCTCCTGGTAGGGGTCTAGGAGCTCCCATATAAGCTGCTGCTGGAGCTAATATACAAAAAATCATTTTAATTTTTTTTCATGGGTGTTTAACTTCGTACCAACAGCCAAGGTCATTTGGTGACTTTCGAGCTCTTACAGTGGAGAAGGATTACAGACATACACCTGAGTCGAAGTACAAACTTTTTTTAAATTAGCTGGACAGCTTCCTCACAGGTGAAATTCTGTCCTGAATGGGACTGGATCTCACAGCAGTGAGAGGCTAGTTATAATTGGTGGATGATCATAACCATTCCACAACAAAGGCTCTGATAAGCATTTAAAAGCACAACAAGGCCAAGAATTGATTCAATATGGTACAAAATTGTAGCGATTCAACCCAAGTGTCTAGCGCATCATGGTCTAACAGTAATATACAAAGTATCTTAAGAGCGTAACAATATCTTCACTATAAATATACATAAATGCTGAGACAACCTAATGAAAAATATGCAATACACAGATAGGTGTAAATAAGCATATTCATCCACACAATATTAAACTGAACTATCAATAAATATTGTGGGCCGCGACTGTGGTCCAGTAATTAGTGTGCTGGACTTGTAACCTGGTGATAAAGGTTCAAATCCCAGTCAAGGCAGATCATCCCGTCAATGATAATTTGAAAAAAATGACAATTTTCCTCCATATGTGGAGAAGTTGCCAGCTTCTTATGTTAGTAAGTTAGTACTGGTTAGTCTACAGTTCAGGAAAACTGGTTAGACAAACCGGTTCCGGTAAATAACCGAAAAATTGTTGAAAAACGGCGTTAAACCCCAGTAACATTGAATCACATAAAAACAAAAATCATCATATTGTAAAATCATGATTGTCTTTTGATGGGAATTGATGAATACTGTGCACTTAGATTCCTGGAAGGGCAACTAATGAATAACCAAAGACAACAATGATGAACATGTCACACAAACCTTTAGGTGGAACGCCTTCCTGTCTCTGTCTGTTATCACGATCTCTCTGTAATTTATCCAGGTAATCGTTATAATGGTCATACTTCCCTCGAGCTTGAGCAGCATTTGCGTTATAATCACCACCCGGACCAGCCACAGGCTGTACAAATAAATTAATCATTTTATAAACATATCAGTCTACATACTGAAGCTCGAATTCATCTTTGTTCTGCTGTCCGTACCAAATTCTAATCCATGGAATTTGCTGTTTAAATGTCATGAATTTAAATTATATATTAATACAAGAATGCTCCATGCACATAAATGTATTGTCTTTTGTCTAATATGAAACGAGGACAACAACTATGATGTGAGGATGACTCAGACACACACTATAGTAAAATGGACGAAAACAAACAATGGGTTCATTTGAAACAAGACAACATATTCTGATACTGAAAGACAACATGCTTCTGTTTCTTACGTCGCAAAGTGTCAAAAAAAGGTTTATTAATAAGACGGAATATAGCACTAACTCTAACAATGGGATGTCCTGCTCTGATATAGGCAAACTGTACACAACAACATTTTTAGAGATACATGTATAATACTATCGAAGCCTATGGCATCCACATTAAATTTCACTAGTATCAAGTGATAATTATCGTTTTAAAGGCGATAATTATCACCTGATGGGTTAGATTATAAGTGTCTCTGACTACTAATTCAAGCGATAATATTGCCTTTAAAATGATAATTATCGCGTGGTACTAGCAAAATATAATGTGGATGCTATAGGATTACATAATAATACACAGATGAAGATGTAATATATAAATGGTAGATAAGATTACCCTGGGTGCCGGGGCAGGAGCTCTGATCTGATCACTACAATCTTCTCTCTTGTTTAGTTTAACATCTTTCTGTAAAAGAATATTTTATTTCAGCATCAGAATCCTCCTGTTAAATAAACACACCTAATACTGAATTCTGGTCCCATCAAGTCAAACAGAAGAAGGTAATTTTTACATGAAAGTGTTAGTGTCCATATTTCTTGAAATGCTGTGAACAAAGGCCACACTTGAAAAGACAAAGTGTGGCCTTTATTCACAGTTGGCCTTCATTCAGAGGTCAGTTTGTTCTAAATAATTAATGACGGTTTTTCAAAGAATGGCTTTTATTCACAGGGTGACCTTTATTTGGAGGTGGCTGCAAACACAGGTTTGACCGTAGTTAAAATATTGGACTTTTGTTCATTACATACCCCACTATCAGAATCCAGAGAACTTAACACATTGTTCCAACCTTCTTCTCGTGCCTTATTTATTCTTGCAACCTGGTGAAACAAATACAAAGAAATAATAGGTCTGTGGATGACCTTTTGGTAGGAACATCAATTTCCCTAATAGTTGGCTGACTTTGAAATAATCTGACAGATAGATTTAAAGCCCAGGACAAATATTGATAAATTCAAGCACAAAATTATCATATGTATTGGATATGTGGAAAAATAACAAGATTCAACCAGTAAGGACAAACGTGTAGAAAATTATATTTGCATTCTGAGAGTTAACTAAAAATGCACACGCAGTCAAACATAGTATCAAGTCATTGATGGATGTTCAAATTGTAGAAAGATTAAAATGGCGAACAAGAATTCTCCCACTGTAGTCAGTTTCAAGGTGACATGGTGGTGTATACATGTAGTGTGATAAAGTAAAGATGTTGGTATGTTGAATTAAAAAAAAACTTCCCATTAAATAGTTTAAAACTGGCAAGTTGGTAAAATGGTAATAATAATAAATAATTGATAATAATTGATGGCAATAATTGATAAAAAAATCATTGCTTAACCAATAACATTTATTTTTATAGCCATGACAAAATATCTATACATGTTTCACAAAGCTTTGCGTCACCCTCAGTCACTTCACCAAATAGTGCAAAACTGGCAAGTTGGCAAACTGGTTATATAATAATTGATAAAAAATCATTGCTTAACCCATAACATTTATTTTTATAGCCATGACAAAATATCTATATACATGTATCACAAAGCTTTGTGTCACCTTCAGTCACTTTTAGTTCCAGGACAAGATAGTCCTTGTTTATACAAAAATACTTCGCATTTTTCAATTTCTGGTATATACAGTAAAACCTCAAACAGTGACCATTCAATATTACAATCACCTTGATATAATGACCTATTATTTTCAGACCAGCTTTCAATAACTCCCACGTAACTCAATCTAATAAATAAATAACCTCAATAGTAGATGGGTGAAAGTTAAAAATTTTCTAAAAAAAACGGAAATCTTAACGCCAGTGCTGTGGAAACAATAAAAACCAGTAGGGTCCGGATCTTGGAAAAACTGAATTCCAGAAAATTTCGGAAAACTTTGAACCATATTATTACAACCAATTTTTTGTATCCCAAAGGTGGTCTCATAATTGAAGTTTTACTATAATTGTTTGTAATGTTTTAATTCACAGAAATATTCTTTACCTTTTGTCTTTCAATCAATTCTTTGTGCCGTCTTTCGTATTCTTTCTTCTTCTGTTCTTCATCTCTTTTCTTCACTTCTCTTCGTTTTCTCTCTTTTTCCTGTAACTCTTGTCTTCTTCTCTGTAAATCCTGAATATATATCAAATAAATGCTGATAACACTTGTATTAAAATATCATTTGTATTAAAATATCTACTTGTATTAAAATATATGTATCAACCTGTTTAAAAATATTACCCTGTTTTAAAATATCAACTTGTTTTAAAATATCACTAGTATTAAAATATCACTTTATTAAAATATCACCCTGTTTGAAAATATCGAATTGATTTGAAATATCAACTTGTTTCTAAATATTACTTGCTTTACAAACTTTTTGTATCACAGTGTTCATACAGGGCATTAAGCTTCTTTGTATGAATGATTTGTTCAAATGAAAGCAAAACTTTAAAGAACATTTTTGACAAAATCAAGGAAATGTAAACACAATTTTTCTATCACTTACAAAAACATGAACAAATTGAGATAAGTTTATCATATACATATAGAGCAGCTTTTCTAGCCGTTAGATTTATGCGCAAAATGTCTGTCTATATAAATGTGCTACATTTACGACCAAAACTAGAAAGAGATCTTTTTGTACACAGAATAAGAGAGTCAGATAGTGTTTGAAATACAGGACCAAGTTAACACTCATTTATCAAATCAAATAAAGCACTGCACATTGAGTTTGCATAGAAACAAACCATGTACAAGTTTATGAGACAAAACGATAGCAAAACAAGACTTCACAGTGTATTTTAAGTGTCCATTAAAGTCACGATAACTTATTTCATTTAAATCATAAAGTAGAACTCTGCAGAGAGGCACCAACGCTCATCTGTCTTACATGACAGCAACAGCGGCCACATTTGAGATTTCGAGTCTGAACACGGTGAGGTATAATTTTGACCAAAATTCTTAGTTAGAAAGGGGCGTGACTCCAAAAATATAGCTTTCAGAATAATGCCCATCGTCTTGTTACTGTGCCTTGTCATGATAATCAAGTATTCCAAGTGTGGTGTTGATATTTATAAAAGTGTTTGAGTAATGAGCTACATTAAAGTTTTTGCACTACAATGATGACAATGATGCTAGAGCATTCATAATAGCTCGACTTCTTTGAAACAGTTGAGCCTAAAAAATGACATGAAATGGCACAAACAGGCACGAAGAGCATCATCAGGAGTTCTTACACTTAAACAGATTATTTAAAACCATTTTTTAAACAAAATCACAAGTCTTTGTGAAATGGTAATGAAACAAAACGATCTTTAAGACACAAAATCAGAGAACAGCAATTTTTAAGCAAGTGTTTAAGACGCTAGGCAATCACCATAACCAATTGAAAGCCATTGACCATCATAGTAAAACGTACGTCAACAGTGCGAATACCTTACAAGAAGGGCAAACATTTGCTTTTATCTACCTTTGGTTGCTTAACTTTTGGCTAAAACAATAAATGTAAATAATAAGATGAGCCAACAAAAGTCAAGTTGCTTTCTGAATTTTTGAATTAAGATCAGTTTAGTATAAACAAAATTTCCAATTGAAACTGAGAAACAGCTTTATTGAATAGAATTCATTTGTTGTAATTGTATGTACATTCATGCACATAATTTAATTTACCAATCAAACATGCTAATAGTCAATATATTTTTGAAGCTGGAGAATATGTGTTACAATATTTATCTCCCCTCCTAATCGTATGAAAGATGAACATAAAATGACAAACATGGGACCTCCTCCAGACAGTAAGTAAGATCCCATTCTTTAATTTTCCATTGAACTTACTTGACTACTAGATGGCCGAGAACCAGCTGCACTACCAGGTCTGGAACCAGCAGCACTTCCAGGACGGGAGCCAGCGGCACTTCCTGGACGGGAACCAGCACTTCCAGGTCTCTTCCTTACATCAGCAGGCACTCTACAAAGCAACATAAATACTTTTCAATTAAATTAAAGGTAAAGAAATTTTGACAAGTAAACCTTAACCCTTTGCCTTATAATACAGCATTTCCCCACATCTGATGCAAACTTTTGAAAACATTGTGGCAAAGAAGCCACTTCTTGTAATGAACAACAACTAATGAATCAAATATAAATTTTGCAACCAGATATCATAAAATCAATTTTCTCATCCCAGTATTATAAAACATCCTATTTTCAGGATTATGACATTCATCATGTATTTTAATGTCACACTGATAACCAGGGTCATTTGGTGACTTTCCAACTTTGATAGTGAAGGAAGACCCCAAGCATAAACAAAAGTAGAACCATAGACCTTCCATAAGCTAGATGGACCGCTTCCTCACATTTGTCTCGTCACGGATGAGATTCGAACTCATAGCAGTGACAGCCCAGTAATTACTAGTCAGAGACCATAACCACTCAACCACAGAAGCCCACAGACAAACATACAATCAATCACCTGTTTTCCTTAGATTTCCTCACAACTGGTGTACCGTATATTTTAGAAGGATCATATCTCTTTGCTCCAGCCGCTATTGCCGGTCCTCCTGGATCTCCACGATTTCTAGCAGCTGAAAAAAAAATATGAAAACTAGCCGTAATAGTCTTGCGAAAAAAATCAAGTCATGGAATCAGATGTTTTCAGAAGACAAAAATTGTACAGTGAGTTTAGTTAAATTTGTTTGTTTCAAAACCACCACAATCAGAGTTGAATATAAACATATTCGTTTCAATTTAATTCAGAGTGAAAATAATCCTTTGCACATGAGCATTTCTGATAAGGTACCACACATATAACATCTGAAAGCCTCTTTTAATAGTATAAAGATACTTCATTCAAAAAAATCTCATAAAAAAACCTTATGATTTGCCTCTTACCTGAAGGTGGGCGTGCTGCCTGATTTGGTGGAGGAGGTAAGGCACGTCCTAGTTTATGGCCATGCATCACAGTATGACTAAATTCCTCTTGTAATTGCTGAAATATGCAACAAAATGTAAAGAGCAAATACAGTCAAACCTGTGTTTTCAGCCACCTCAGAATAAAGACCACCCTGTGAATAAAGGCCATTCTTTGAAAAAATGTCACTCATTATCTGGAACAAACTGACCTCCAAATAAGGGCCACCTGTCAATTAAGGCCACGTTTTGTCTTTCTGAAGGGTGGTCTTTATTCACAGGCTTGACTGTAGTAACTAATAATAAACAAGAGTGTACACAAAAATTTTTTTCACTGCAAATAAAAGCATTTTCTTCATCCCTCAATTTAAGTCATTTTGTATTTCTATTCTAATGTCATTTATTAACAGTATTTCATTGATGTATGGACATGTCACATAATTACTGCTTGTAGGTAAACAATCAGTTCACTTCTGTTTCCATCTTAATTTGTAAGTATTTGCCTACTTTTCCCCTTCATAAGTGGATTACAAGTGACATACAAACACTTTGGATGCATCGTCTTCAGTCCAATACACACTCAGAAGGCCAGCTCACAAGAACAAGGGTTTAGCACACAAAAACATGTGACTACCTCCTTTCTCAACCAGTAACCTTTAAATCAACAACTCAGCATCTTGCCAACTATTTTAAACCTCCAGCTTAACAAAACTTCACTAGAAAAATAAAACTATCATACCTCTGATGTCAGAAACTTTGGTATTCTTTGTGAAATTATCGGCTTCTTTAATACGGAGTTAATTGATGGGCGATCCCTGAAATAAACAATTAATGAAATAAGAATAAATTAGCACCAAACTTATATTGTAGAGAATATAAATCCAAGAACTCAAATAATCAAATCTATAGTTCCACACTATACAATAAGAGGACTTTCATATGGACATGTTCTAGAGAGGTTAAATTAATAGTTAAATCATACTGTGGGAAAAATCATGCTGTTGTTGATGGGAGGTTGTTGCTAAAGAGAGGGCTCCTCTGGAGAGGTTGCACTGTATATTATATACACAAATTCAACAACTGTGACTACTAATAACTTTACTATGAATCCAAAGGCAGAAGTAATGGACATGTGATGGTAAAATTGTAATACATTCTATCTAAAACACCCAAATTATACCCTAAATTACCTTAAATGAAAAAAATGTCAGAATATGCCCCTGTTCAACTGGTATATATACTACTGGCTTCAACAAATCCAGTATGACCTTGATATTGAGACCATACTGGGACCCGAAAAATTAGTCATAATAATGAGGTGGTCTCATTATCAAGTTGAATTAATCGGGAGTAATGAAAGCCAGCCAGAAAATAATGGTTGTTATAACAAGGGCGTTGTAATTTTGTAATATAGCATTCACATACCATACTATAGGATGAAAACAGCAAGATGAAAGATATAAAACATTATCAAGTTAGATTTTATAACCTTATACAAACCTTGGGGCTCTTTTAAACAATTGTGCCACTAGATTTCTCATTTCATAACTGTACTTGGGAGATAATGGTGGATAAGATCCTCTAGAAATGGAATAACATCATCATTAAAATCCTGGTCATAATAATATACATTATACCCTGTAATATTCCAAATCACTTGTTAAGTAAACAAAGTTAATAAAAGCATAAAATTAACACACTGTGAAATTGATTTGCATGATCTGATTCCAGTATTTCCAGAGAATTAATACATGAAAATAAAATTATTTTGTCCAGAAAACGGCTTCAATTTTCTGAATTCTGGGGTTATCAGTTTACTGAGGTTTCATATTAGTTGAAATCAGAAAGAAAAAATCGGGACTGCAGGAAAAGTTTGGTATTTCCGGAATTCCGATTTTCCAGGGTCTTGGTTTCCCGAGGTTTCACTGTAATTGCATTGAAAATAGACTTTCAGACATAACTGTGTCAACATCAAACATTCACATATGGTACATAAAATGTGTTCAACATCAAAATTATCAGTTTTATTCAATAGTTTGTAAATTTCAAGTGACTTTAAATAATTCTTACCTGATAATCTTCAGAACTAGATTCTTCATATTTCCAGCCTCAAACTGTAAGAATAGCAAGTACAGACATTATAGATGAATAAAAAAACTATAGAAATATTTGGTATCATTAGTAAAAAAACAAGTTTAAATAAAACTAACCAGAACACAATATATCTCAATTTTTGCATAAAATACATCAATTACATCAATTTGTTTACAACAGTTATTCTAATTTTTTGAAATATTTTGTACAACTGTTAGTGGTTATTTAAATTTGATGCACCCAACATTATAAATGCACAGAGTTTCCCCATTCTCAAGAAATAATATTTACTTACTGCATGTTTTAAAGTTGCTAATTCATACAACACACAACCTAGTGACCATATATCACTGTAAATATAAGAACAACATAACCATTTGAATTTAATAAACTATTTATGTCAAAGTGCATACTCAGTATTTCAAAGAATATTACTTACAGCCAGTCAATAAATATGATCAATATAAAATTTATACCATTAATACTTTTACATAAAGTTGTTTCATTCAAATAAAAAGAATTCTTCACCACTGACCCCAACACATCATTTGTCAATGTCCTACATAGTACCAATCTATTTTTTTAACGGGGGTATGCAGTTGCACTAATAGTCATGGTCCATAGATGTCTTTTCCAGTTAGACACCAGACATACACCTTAGTAGAACCAATGACCTAGCTAAAAAAAGTCCTAACATATAAGACTCGGTGCACTTAGTAGGACTGGATCTCACAGCAGTGAGGGGCTAGTAACTACTAGTCAGTGTTTGTAACTACTCTACCATGGAGGTTATAATTAATCTATACCTCTTAATAAGTGAGGCCTAAACAAAAAAAAGTTTGTTTCTGGTAACATGCCCATAAAAAAAAAATGCGTCAGTAGGTAGGGATTCTTTTTTCATTTACGTTTTTTTTAACGTATATCGGCAACACTGCAGTGAAATTACAATATAACACTATAATTTGGATGTCGTAAAAATTTGGATGCAGGTAAAAGATGGGTTGGTCGGGTAACAGAAACAAACCCATTTTTTTTACTCCTGAAGTTAAATGGAGTATCTGATAAATCCCCAGCATTTCCTTCTGTTACACACACAAAACAAGCACAAAATATGCATACATTCAACAATACATACAAACCTTTTATTGTTATACGGTTTATTTTCACATATTTCTGGACTAAGATAATACGGTGTCCCTATACAAGTGCGTGCTAGCTCCACGGTACTACTTAATACTTTGGCTATACCGAAATCTCCCAACTGTACCATGCCTTTACTTGTCAGGAATATGTTCTGAAAAGAAAATTAAGCATACCTAGCGAAGTTTTACAAAATGAGTTACAGAATTTGAATGATTTATAGACACAGTAAAACTTCGATATCTCGAGGAGTCATCAGAATAGACTAACTGCTCAAGATAAATGTGGTGCTTGTAATAATGAGGTATTTGTTTTTTTTTTTGTTGGTTGAAAATTATACACAACTGAGAACAAAAATTGACAAGACTCTTCAAGATAAGTTGTGTGCTTGTGATATCAATGCTCGTAATATGAAAGTTTTACTGTATACTTAAATGCGAACATTTACCTACTTAGCAAACAAACAACTTCAGAAATTCTGGAATAAACATAACAAGTCATTTATTGAGAGAAGCAAACAATCATCATTGTGCTTATTTCTTGAAAGAAACTCATTCCCATAAATGCAAGTGATTTGTATGTTACTAGACCTGTAAAGAGGCCTCTGTGGTTGAGTGTTAATGATCTTGGACTTGTAATCACTTGTGAGCTTGAATCCCGACTGGGACAAATTTCACATAAGAGGAAGCTGTCTTGTTAGCTTACTGAATATTAATGGTTCTACCGAGGTGTAAGCCTGCGTCTTTTTCCATGGATAAAGCTAGAAAAATTGCTAAATGACTCAGGCAGCTGGGGAGCCATTAACTTCAGTGAAAAAAAAACAACAACAAACATACCTGTGACTTGATATCCCTATGTAAAATTTTTCTATCATGTATATGTTTGATTGCAAGACACATCTGAACAAACCAGTCTAAAATCTGTAAAAAATTAAAACCATTAAAACCAGACTATGAAAAAAAATAAACAAATAAAAACGGAGGTTTTTTAGAGTAATCAGGCAAGACCATATCAACAAATATGCAAAATAACATAGCATCATTTCTCAGCATGACCATCAGACAAAATCTGAACAAACCAGTCTAAAATCTGTAAGAAATTAAAACCAGACTATGAAAAAAATAAACAAACAAAAACTGAGTTTTTTTTTCAGAGCAATCAGGCAAGAATAAATCAACAAATATGCAAGATAACATAGCATCATTTCTCAGCATGACCATCAGACAAAAAAATTTAAGACTGCCAGAAAAAATGATGAAATTATTTTTTCTCTGTCATTGTTTATTCCAGTAAATAAAAGTAAGTCCAAAACTTCCGTAAGAGCGAAGTTATACATAAAAAGAAAGAAATTTGTACCTGGTCTTCTCCGAACAAAATACCACGTTGACTGTTGATTCTTGCGTACAGATCACCTTGAAAACCAAGAAAAATTTGTAATATATTAAATTCTCAGATTACAGTTCTCATTATGGAACTCTGTAAATACTGTTGTTCTGTACTAGATATCACAAAACAAGAAAGAATTTAACCCTTTGCTTCATAATACCACATTTCCCTGCATCTAGAGCAGACGCCATTCAAAAACATGCTTTTAATGAGTAATGGCTTCTTTTGCCACGTTTTCCACTCTGTCAGAGAGAAATAACCAAATTTTCTCAAACAAATTGATGTTTTGTATATTAACACTGAATTTGGAACAGTCTAAAATATGCTTATGAGGCAAAGGTTTAAGAATAGCACATGATTCACCATTGTTATAATTATGGCAATATCATTGTGATTAAAAAGTGAGACATATAGCAGTCATCACATTCTACCTGTCTATCATGTGTCTGACATGTCTGGTAAATATTCATTCAGATTTATAAAGAAATTTTACAATAAACGAGAATAGAAATCATTTTCTAGGCCTAGTCATTGTAAACTGAACCTTCTTGAATAGTCAACACCAGTCCTAAACAAAATCAAAACACAAGTATATCAACTAAATGGATTATGCGGCTTACCTCCAGCACAGAAGTCCATAACAATGTACAAGCTACCATGTTCTGAAAAAAATTTTTTATCAGAATACAAATAAAAGTAATCATAATTACAACCGTACTTTTTTGTAATTTCTGGAAAGGGTCTGTGTTCAATTCAAATGGGAAAAATGTGAGGTGTGATGCCAAATTTGGGAATTTTTAGTTCAGGAATTGGGAAAAATGTCTTTATTCTTCATAGGGAAGGGTCCGTTTTCCAGTCCCAAACAAAGAAGGGGAAAAAAGATTGTTGTACAATCAACAGAACATTGCTGATAAATATATTGTTCTAACACATTACAATCCTCCATTCATTTTTGCCTGATCATACAATGTTCAAGAAGTTTGGCTTGAAGTATTTAGTTGTTGACAGCCATTGTATAACATTTAATTTAATGCATGGAATAATATATAAAAAAATACTTAAGCGGAACTTTGCATTTAATATTTGCACAGATTTATAATAAAGTCAAATGTGTGAACAAAGACTCTTAGGAAAGACAAATGTGGTCTTTATTGATAGATGATCTTTATTAAGAGGTCAGTTTGATCTAAATAATCAATAATGGTTTTTCGAAGAATGGCCTTTAATCACAGGGTGGCCTATATTCCGAGATGGCTGCAAACAAAGTACATGATAAACTACTATAATCGCATTCAAATGAAACTACATACACACCTTCAAATGACTCTCTATATGCTACGATATTTGGATGCTTCAGTTGAGCTAGTACGGATACCTACAAGCACAAAAATGTAATTCATTAATGATTGCAGAAATAAACCAGAACAACAATCTGGTAAATTTATTTAATAGACCATAATGCGCTTTATCATTCAATTATAGGGCTTTTGACACTACAGCTATGAATTAACATAACTAGCTGACATTATGATTCAGAAAGGTAATGAAACGTCTCTTATCATTTTGTCTAGCTTCATTAGATATATGAATAAACATAATTATTATTACACTATTCCATTCAGTGAATTTGTTGCTGTTTTAATACAATATTTGAAGTTGTCAGTTTTTTTATTTAAAAATCTAGATAATACTTAAGACAACAATATAATACAATTACCTCTTTTCTGGATTCCTCTCTTTCTTTTGCTCCCATCTAATTTAGAGAATACAAATATAATAATAAGAGTACATAGGAGGTTTCTAAATATTGGTGAAATGCCTTAAGGATAATGACAACAAGCATTAATTTTCATCACACATTAAACAGTCATCACAGAAAATCAAAATATTGTACATACACATACTACAATATACATATGCAATAACAATGATTCTTTAACTGTATGCTAGTTACATTGGTCATCATTTTCTGGCAATATCAAGTGTAGTTTGGTTAGTTTAGCTTATAGTATATGGCCTTAAAACTAAGTGCCAGCAACATCATAATCACACCTCAGTATATGAAGATCAACATTATCAAAACATTACAGATGTATGTATGTTACTAGTTTAACAGGTTAATGAACAAATTTAGTCATAAGACCATTTACTATTGTTGTAATAAAGATTGTAAAAAAATTCAATCAGGAATACAGCTATATTAAACTCTATGACCCATCATTATCAGAGATAAAAGAAACGTTTGAATAATTAATTACCCTCAAGATATTTATCTCTTTGATTACACATTGGAATCCATCAGCCTTCCTTTTGACAAGTTCTGCTTTCCCAAAAGCTCCCTCGCCAATCTTTTTCACTCGAACGTATTTATCCATGGTTATCAAGAAATGTCACTGAAAATAAAAGTCTAGTCTCACAACACTAAGTTTCAGGCATTCCTATTCATGCTCAAATTCTTGTTTCGTTTTCCGGTGAAAACATTCCTTTATAACAAACTAAACTGCTATATACATCGTTGATCGATAAACATCGACAAAAATCATTGTTTTCAATAAATAACCTTTTTGTTACATATAACGTAAATTCAATTCTAGAGAACTGAGAAATATATAAAAGGCAAGATCTAACCGGAAGTTTATAAGGTAGCTACTGTATTACAACCAAACCGAATAGACGAAAATATATTTTTAAAATAAATAGATATTTACAGTAAATCATCTTCATTTAAATAGCGTCATTTTCATGATATGTACAAATGAATTATCATTGTTTCAAATATATAATTTTCACCTAATAAAAAAAATTAAGTATTAGTATTTTTTCCGATTAATTTCAAGGTGAAAAAATGGCAGCCGCTGTCAAACTTGGTAGACATTTAAAGGAATTGCGAATTCACCTTTGCCAGAAGTCACCTGCTAGCCAGGGCGTTCGGTAATTTATACAAAACGTTGTTTTCAATTAATTGCAATACATTTCATGTAGAACTTATCGCTGTGACATTGACGTATGACAAATATAATGTGTTTTCGCGACGTATTATTTCAGCAAAAATGCTTGGTTACAATTATACCATTTCCTTTAGTGAATTGAATTGCCCGATTAGCACATTTGGTAGAGCAGCTGACTTGGAAGCAGATTTTAAAGAGTTGAACATTTACCCAGCCACAGTTTGTGGTCACTTCTATCTTTGTATTCTTCCTTTCTTTTCTTTTGCTAAATTCATTTTTTACTGTGCACTTACACTAGTACACTCAAACTCATGGGCGGCAAATTTGTTAAGATAAGATTTAGCCATAGGACTATATTTTTATGTTGTTTTTTTTCTGATAAGCAACAGTAAGCCCACAAATGTTGCCAGAGATTCAGATCACTCACTGGGTATTGCCCCTAGTACTGCATATAATACAGTAACAGTGTTGTATATAAATGTGTTTATAGTAGTTTGTATGCCTGTCTGCCCCATTAGCTCAGTTGGTGGAGCAGCTGACTTGCAAGCAGGTCGTGGGTTTGAGTCCCACATCGGGAACTTTATTTTCTGCCTCCTATTACAATACATAAGCATAGTAAACAGCGTTCTTATGTGTATTTTAAGGACTTTGCAGCTAGTCTTATTCTCCCAAGATCTTTTACTGGCTTTTGCAACCTACTATAATTCAGACAATGATTGTAACTCCTTTTTGTTTTGACATGTCTGTTGACTCAAAGGCTCATTATAGGTGTAGCATGTTTCTGGCATATTAATTTAGTGAGAACGTTTGATCAAATTTTTACCACCTCATCTAGTTGAATTAGTTTGATAAATGAAAATTTAAATACCAGTAATTGTCAACTGCCATTGTAATATGTTTTTACTTTTGTAGAGACTTCATTGAGTCGCAGTATGTTTCATTGAAGAAGACTAATCCTGGATTTCCAATCTTGATCAGAGAATGCAGTGGTGTCCAGCCAATTGTTTATGCTAGATATGGTAAAGTTATTTGTGATTTGCTTTTCCGGGGTCAGAAATGATTTTAATACAGACATTCTTGCATTTTTTTCTCTGCAACACAATGAATGTTTTCGTAAGTTGTATCAATTAGTTTGCTTTATATATTATCTAAAATGCATTCACCATGTGTTACGCAGTGCTTAACTGTATAAACTTTGAAAACGCATTATTCGTGTGTGGAAGCTGTCCAGTTCACAGAGGTTGTGGTGCTACCCGGATGTAAGCTTGGGGTCTTCCTCCACCAGTAACATCCCCAAAATTTTAATAACCCTGACTGTGCAATGATAAATCCCTGTGAAATGTTTGTGTAACAATACCTAGGGATATCAGCATCTGGTGAAACATGATTCAACATTTTGAGGCTCCACGTTTCATGATGTTCTTGTAATAATGTTGTCATACATTGTCCTAACATGCAAGTATAACATCAACAGGATTTCCACTGGACATGATTTTTTTCCGCCACATGAATGGGGGGGGAGGGTCCGGGAAACAAAAAGTATGCTTGATTTTATTTTTTTTTTTGCCATTTGCAGATTTTTTTTCACCATTTGCGATACTGGCGAATGGCAGGGGAAACCCTGTATCAAGACAGGTATTCATAGCTGAACAGTATGTTTTAGGCATTATTACTTAACTAGAGAGATAGACGATCAAAAAAACTTCAAATCAAAATTTTCATACAAGAATGATAGATTGTTCTAATTTTGTTCATTATTTCAGAGTATGGAAGAGAATCAAGTGCACCATTAGCAAACAAGTCAAGTGCAGACGTTTTACAGACAATACAAACACTAAATTCTCAATCTTAGGACTCTGATACTGAATCTTTGTAACTCTTTGTTAAAATGTGTGAGATTTTGAGCAAGGAAAATTAAAAAATAAACTAAACATATTTGTTGCTCATTATCATAGTATGTACAATATGTTTGTATTCTAGATTTTGTGGTGTGTACAATTGCAATATTATTAGCCATATAATGTAATAGGGACACTATATCTTATACTGTTACAGTGGAAACCCTATAAACCAGTTTTCCCTCTAAATCATAATGTTCTGGTCCTGACTTCTTTACTACATAATTAAAAAATCCCCTCTCTACCAGCCAAATGACCTGGCCCTGGGCTCAACCAGTTTATGGGGATTCCACTGTACATGTAATCTGTAGTTTGATAGGAGTCTGGTGTATTTATTGATCACTAACTTCTGTTACCTACATTTTCCAGCAATTGGACCAAGACTCGAATTGCTTAAGGCAACTCATGTGTTAAAAGGACACAAAACTGAAATAATTCATTATTTCTTTCATATTCATTTAATGCCCATTAGTATAAAATTAAAATACAAAAGAAAACTGGGGTAAAAGTTACTAAAACCTGAAAAACTTTACAGAAAAACACTTTCTTCATTTTCTTCAGCAGTCCTGCACTCAGGACAAATGGTTAAAAGAAAAAAAATTGTAGCAATGATATTTGACAAAAAGCACACAAGTCTGCATCAGTAATGCTGGTACAAACAGCATCTGTGGCTGAGCGGCTGTGGTCTCAGACTAGTAATCACTAGCCACACACTTCTGTGATTTCAAATACCACAGGAAACCAAATTTCACATACGAGGAAACCATTGCTAGCTTAAGGATGGTTGGTGATTCTGCCAGGGTGTATGCCTGGGGTCTTCCCCCACCATTACTGCTGGAAAAGTTGCCAAATGACCCTGGCTATTGGTGTGACGTTACCCACCCTCCCCCAGCGAAAAAAAATGCTGGTATATCATTATCATTTCGCATTAGATGAATAAAAAGAAGAGGGAATTCAAAATTATTTTATTTAAAGCTTCAAACAAAGTCACAAGCAAGAGTTAAGACAAATATTAAAGGGTTCAATCATATTCAAGATAAAGGAAAAAATGTCACAATATTCCCATAAGTAATATAATGCCCTCATTCACGAAGCTGAGCAAAGATGACGCTAGTATACTATTATACCAAAGCGAAATAATGCCTATATGAACACTGTATTCAGACATTTGTCACATAACATTCTGTATACATACAATAATGTGGAATGTAAGCAAAAAGTGAATATAACATTTCACAACAAATAAATACATATCGTGGCAAGTCTTAAAAATCTGCTTGGTTTAACATAACCAGACCTTGGCATGAAAAGTAACCAAATGGGGGAAAAACTAGTTAAAAACTAGAGCTCAGCAGAGCGTCACTAATTCCCGTCCATTTTACATGTTGGCAACAGGGGCCACATTTGACATTTCAAGTTTGAACACGATAAGGCGTAATTTCAACCAAAATTCTAAGTTAAAAAGGGACTTAACTCCAAATATATAGTTTCACAATAATGCTCCTTGTTTTGTAAGCACACCATGTCATGATAATCAAGTGTTCCAAGTGTTGTGTTGATATCTTTAAAAGTGTTTGATTAATGGGCTAAATTTAAGTTTTTGCATGACAACGACTCAGTGATCATAATTGCTCGACTTTCTTGGAAACAGAAGAGGTAATAATATTGTAATTAGTAATTTTACTGGGTTAGGTTATACCAAACATTATTCTAAAAGCTTTACTTAAATTTGACAAGAGCGTATTACATATATAATCATTATCTCTAGCACCACTATCACCTGAGGGACAAATATACCTGACTTGAGCTTATAACCATACCGACCCATGTAAGCAGTAGCTTTTATATTAAACTTTCCAAAGGTTTGTCATTTATTTAACAGTGGAGACAATCCCCTGAAAACTTCATTCATTTTTGTGTTTTCAGCTAAACTGACCAATTTTTTTCACTGGGTTCAATGCCATTTTTCAACAATTTTTCAGTTATATACACCTAACCAGTTTTCCTGGACTGTGTACAAACCAGTACTAACTTACCCTTCCACAAGGAGCTGGCAACTTTTCCACTTATGGAGGAAAATCAACATTCGGTCAAAATTTCATAGTAGTAATGCCACGACCAGGATTTGAACTAAATTGACCAATGGTAAGGAAGCATTTTAAATATCTTAATAGTTCCCCTAATTCTGTTCAATCAAAATTTTTGAAATTTGTTACTAGTTTCAGGGTCAATCTAACAGACAGATTCACAATGATTATCAATAATCACACGGTTAAAAGTTTTCCGTGGTTCCGAGGTTAAGATTTACATTTTTTTGAAAATTGTCGGCTTTCACCCATGTAATCAGTATAAACCAGAATACATTAACTCACAAGGACTAATGCTTAAAATTCAGATCAGCAATCATTGACATGATTGACATGAACACAAGTATACAAAACAAATATTTACCCAACATGTTCTTAAACAACATTCTCTAAACAATACCCAGTAAATGATTAGTTAAAAAGAGAGAAACAAAAATGTATCATTAACAACAGCCCATGCTAGGCGACCAATTCTTATACAGTACAGCGTATACGATTAATTTTGCATGAAGCACAAAAAAGCATTTTTATTTAATACATGTACAATGATTTGTTCAAAATCAGAATATGTTATCCACCAGAACACAGAGAACATTACACAGACAGATATATTTAACAATACTTGAAGTATGACAAGTATTCTACACAATACAGCGCAACCTCTCTAAAGCAACACCCTTTGGGAGAAGCAAAATGATGTTGTGGAGAGGTTGTTGCTCTCAAGAGGAGAGTTATAATAATAGTTAAATCGTACAGGGGAAAAAATCATTCTGTTGTTGAAGGGAGGTTGTTGCTAAAGAGAGGGCCGCTCTGGAGAGGTCGCACTGTATATGTAGAAAGTTGAACAATAGTTGTAACTGTTGTAACAAGGACATACTATAAAATTATTATAGAATATTGGTAGATTGGATGATATTAGATCGTACAACAAATATCAACAGTATCACAACCAACATATACAGTAAAACTACTCTATTACGGAAAGTAATGGTTCAGGAGAAATGTCCTTAATAGCGGGGCGTCCTTAATAGTGGAGCTCAGGTGGAGCACTGGAATTTACAAGTAAGTGGAGTTTGTACAAGAAAATGTATAAGTCAAGGTTTTAGCTATATCCATAATTGTTAGACTTCTTATAAACAGTAGATACAGATGATAAAATTGTTCTGAATGATTGAATGAAATGCAATAAGATTCAAACAAAGATGTTCAAATTGATATTCAGGCAGATTTGGCTCATTCCCAACTAGCTAGTGTTTATAAAATTACTTTTCATGACTTATCTATTGAAATAATCAAGTTATTAGAGTAAACATGCATTTTGGTACTGCTGGTGGTGCCCGTAATAATGGAATAGCGGGGATGTCAATATTTCTGAATCAGATGTCAGTTGAAAAATGAAAAAAATGTGTGTCCTTTCAAAAACTGTGGCTAATACTGGGGTGTCCATAATTGAGGGGTGTCCGTAAGTTGAGGTTTTACTGTATACTGTAATTATAATGGAATGTAAAACAGGGATTCTAACCTTTAGTGACTTGATAGACTTATAATTTTCATTTAAATATTCTTAAATCATTTCCTTAGAAAAATGAAACAATAAATTTTACTGAAGAAATGTATGTTTGTACATCCACACAGAAATGTATGTTTGTACATCCACACAGAAATGTACGTTTGTACATCCACGCAGAAATGTACGTTTTTACATCCATGCAGAAATGTACGTCTGTACATCCACGCAGAAATGTACGTCTGTACATCCACGCAAAAATGTACGTTTGTACATCCACGCAGAAATGTACATTTGTACATCCACATGTTACATGAGATTCTCAAGTACAATATAAGATCTGCTTATTATGCAAGGAGACAATAAAAAAGACATAAAAATAAAATGCATCCACAAATACAAAACACAATGTACACTTTAACACGTCTGTCACAAAATACAGTCGACTCATGTTAGTACAAAGTTTTTAGATTTTCCAAAATCCGAAATCAAGTTTTACAATCGGGCTTCTCAAAACTGCTGGAATACTTGCCTGACATTTGGTCAGGCAAGGTAATAATTTCTGTCAGGCCAAATGAAAATTTGTCGGACAGAATATGTTATAAATAAGTGATAAATGCTGTAAATCGTGTCCAACTGCTGGACATCTGGTCCGGTACGCGCCGAAAAGTTATTGAACCTGCTCGAAATTTGCTGGACACGTCCAACAGTCCGGCAACTTTAGGAAAACCTGAACAATAGATTTAAGCAGCAAACTTGTTAACTGGGACTTTAGAAAAGTTTTGAGCAACAAAACCTTTGAGACATAATATTGTCCATACTGACATAATTTCTTACAGACAATGAAGGAATAATTCCGGACCAATGGAAAACTTTGTGGTAACAAAAATCGGGTAAAACGAGTTCGTGCTAGTGAGAGTCACCTGTATTTGGCAATTTTTAATTACTATCCCTTCACTAGATGTAAGTAAATGACAGATTCAAGAAGTTAATAAAAATAATAGAAATGAATCAATATATTAAGGCGACTAAATAAAATAAATGCATGAACACTGGCCACAGGTGGCTAGCACGTTGAATGGATGGTGTATAAGCAAAAGCATGCATATACATGTTTTTGGTCCGTGTGGCCATTTTAAGCCTAATACGCCATTATACACCATCAATTCAAAGTGCTGGCCTCCTGTGATACTGGCATTTCATTGACAAGCTTCAATTAACAAAAAACATAAACATGATGCAATCAGAAGCACTGTGAACAAATAAAATAGCAAAGGCACCAAAACTGAAAACTATCAAACTAATAATGCCCGAGGAGGTATATAATAAATTTTTAAACCTGATACTATTAGAACTAACAGCTAGGATGTATGGATATTCAATTAAAGGGACAAGACTTAAGATACCTTTTGTTCACTGGGATCGATGCCGTTTCTCAACAATTTTTCAGTTATATACAGTGATCGGGAAAGGCATGCGCCATAGTCGCATTAAAATTTAAAATGTCACATTGTCTTTGACAACAGCTGCGCCCATGGCACATTCACATATTTTCTATCCTTTCGTGTACCATTGGGCCATTGTCCCATTAAGAAAATTTCTTTCTCGATCACTGTATAAACAGCGGCCGGTTCACCTAACTAGTTTTCCTGGATCGTATTCTAACCAGTACTAACTTTCTTTCCAACAAGGAGCCAGAAACTTCTCAACACATGGAGGAGAATCATTAATACGCATTGTAGTTCTTCTTATAATGATTATTATCTGTCATCAATCTGGAGTTAGGTCCAGTTATATTCTATCATCTCTTTGGTAAAACAAAGTAACCCTAAATACTTCAAAAATATTCAAGAATTCATGCACGTATTCAAAATTTCAAACACGTATATAAGTAAATGAGAATTTCAATGCATAATTTGGCATGACTTTGTTTCAAGGATACAAGATTGTTTGTAAATCGAGTGATTCAGACGAAATAAGACGTCAACAACGATTAAACAATTAACCAGTTAACAGTTAGAACATCCGATTATTTGATAATAAATTCAGTAACTGGTTAATCGTAAATATCATTAAAAAGTTTGTTTATTTCAATCATATTTCAAATTAAATCTGCTCAATTGGGTATACAGATTATACAAGATCAAAGATGATCATGCAATTCACATCCAAAAAAGATCATCTTGTCAGTGAGGAATCTGTGTTACTAAAATTTGTTTCGAGACTAAGATTATAGATGTTGTTTTGTTTTCACTTCATTAAATCCTGATAGATTCACAGCCTTGAAAGACAATAATTTATTTTACACAACTGCAATCAGACACACAACTATTGAGCAAATGAGGTACGGAGTCACTATCTAACAATGATCAAAATTCACATACAATGATTCTCTATAAACCCTTTGCCTATTAATACCACATTTCTTTGCATATGAAGCAGCGGACTTTTGAAAACATTGCGGCAAAAGAAGCCATTTCTTGTTATGAGTAATGGATTCTTTTGCTACAATGTTTTAAATTCTGTCAGTGAAAACTCAACTTGACTAAAAATAAAACCATAGGAAGCACAAAGCAAACCTCAGAATAAAGACCATCCTGTGAATACAGGCCATTTTTTGAAGAACCATCACTGATTATTTACAACAAACTAACCTCAAACTAAAGGCCATCTGTCAATAATGGCCACATTTTGTCTCTCCAAAAAGAATGGCCTTCGTTCACAGGTTTGTCTGTTTCCTAAATATATACAAGTATTATTCCATACCAAGCTAACAGTAAAACAATGTCATATTCAAAAATACACGTAAAAAAACAACAACCTGACCATAAAATGCCTGATCAACAGAAAGCGAAAAAGCACCATAAAATCAGCAATTAACAGGGCTTTATTAAAGGACGAAAAAAGTTTTGTTTTCAAACTACTAAAAAAGCATCCCCAGTAATTCTTAATGAAATAGATCTAATCAATAAATTAACATTTACATCCCGATGCTCTTAAAATCTAATAATTTTCTGAATCTAATAACTTCATTCCGTTCTTGGTACGACAAAAGTCGTGAGTCACTGTTTATTACCAGGGCTCGAAAATTTTTTTCTCAGGCTACTTGTCCTGCAAGATGACAAGCTTAGAAATTAATTAGTTAAGCAGCAATTTCAACTCATCCTGAGTGGATTTCTACTAGTAATTACGAGTGGATGAGTGGATTTGCAGAGCCCCGATTACATTACATACACTGATGTACCTGATTAGGTAATTTCACGCAAATACAAGTTATGACTGAACCAAAAACACACCCCACAGTAGTATAAGCTAGTCTACAGTATAAAAAATATTCATGATTTTATAAGAAAAGTAAGCCTAATAGATTGTCACCTCATATTTTAACAGCTCAGTGATTTTTTTTGCAATTTTGGGAAAGGGTCTGGATCCGGTCCAATTGGGGAAAAAATGTGCACAGTGATGCCAAAATTGGGAATTTTTAGATAAGGAATTGGGAAAAAATGTCCTTATTTTCAATTGAGAAGGGTCCATTTAACAGACTCAATCAAAGGAGGGAAAAAAATGCTGCCGCTGTACAGGTTATCAGTTGGGCCTAAACAAAAAAGTTTGTTTCCGGTTACATGCCCAAAAAAATATGGGTCGGTAGGTAGGGATTTTTTTCTTTTGTGTTTTTTTTTTACATATATCGGCAACATTGTTGAGAAAATTACAAAATAGCACTATGATTTGGATGTCATAAAAACTTTTGAGTTGGCAAATAAAAGATGGGTCGGTCGGGTAACCGGAAACAAACCTATTTTTTAGGCCTTAATAGAAGAAAAAAACACAACACAAGTAACAAGAAACAAATACTGCATAAAACTGATCACAGTATAAGAATTAGCATCAGAAACTAATCTTTGAGCTTTCTTGTAGGCTATATTATAATTCGGATTCTTATCGCCATAATTCCACCACATTACAAAACAACCTTCAGGGTCAGTATCTTCCACCACCTTCCATGAATGATCCCACACTTTTTCACAGAAGTTGGTGGAATTTTGAAAAACGTCACGAAATTTTCTGCATTCAGTATTAGTAGGGCATTGAGGTGTTCCTGAGAGAAAACAACAAATGAGTCTTTAATACAGTGTAACCCCTGAAAACCGAACTCTCTGAAAACTGGTATTCTCTGAAAACCAGACTCTGAAAACCGGTATTCTCTATAAACTGGTACTCTCCGAAAACCTTTTTTTCTTTTTGATGTTCAATAGTTCTTTGAAAACCAGAATTTTCAGAAAACTGGACTTTTTGTCCAGTCCAGAAATGGTCTGGTTTTCAGGCGTTTTACTGTACTATGAGTTAAAGAAAAGCTGCGTAAAAAAGAACATTAATATGACAGAGGACATGTATGTAACAGAGAACATTTATATAAAAAAAGTTGAGTTGCAGAGATTTTTATGAGTTGGTCATGTAACAGCAAAAATAGTTTTTAAGGATGGCCTAACAGAGCACCAATGTAAGTGAGAACATCAATATAAGAGAAATCTGATCATAGCACTGAATTATTTGTGAGTTTAAGAGAGAAGTTTAAAAGTGCATTTTAAAAGTGCAATGGTACCCATCATTCACCCAACTCAAACAAATACTTGTCAAAATAGAAACAAACCTGTTGACCAATTAAAATGTCTAGCCCAGTTTTCTATGCAAGTATAATCATCACGACAATCTTCCCACCATGCATCACATTCCGTCTGACAGAGCGGTACATTCACAAATCGTTCTTTTCTGATTTTCATGTTGTCAACCTGGAATACACAAAACAAAAAAACATATCGCACAATACATATTCCTTACACTTAAAACATACATGTACATACAAGATACATGCAGGATACACAAGAAAGTCTCTGAAAAACTCTAGATGCAAGTAAAGTTCTTTATCCTACAAGTCCAAGGATTACTAAAACATCACCCAAGATTCTGGACTGAAAAAAACTGGAGTCATTTTTTCCACTGGGTTTAATACCGTTTTTCAACATTTTTTTTTAGTTATATACGGCAGGCAGTTCAACTAACAGTTTTTCTATACTAACCAGAGCTAATTTACCTTTCCCAAGGAACTGGTAACTTCTCCACAATGGAGAAAAATCAAAACTTTTGCCAAATTTTCAAAGAAAGGTATGACTTGCCACAACCGAATTTGAACGCATCACCAGGTTACAAGTCCAGCGCCCCAACCACTGGACTATTGGACTACTTTGTTTTAGTCATAAACCCTTTTCCTCATAAGCATATTTTGGACTCTTCCAAACTCTACCAAAAATGTATACATGATCAATTTATTCCAGAAAACTTGGTTGCTTCTCTCTGACAAAGTGCAAAACATGGTGGCAAAAGCCATTACTTGTAAAGAGCAATGGCTTCTTTTGCCACTATGTTTTCATAAGTCGTCTGCTGCAGATGCGGGAAAATGCAGTATTATAAGGCAAAGGGTTAATATTGAATTCATACTGACTTCACAAGAACGTAGCTTCAAGCAAGTAGGGTGACTTACCTTAACTAACCAGGGACCAACATTAGGGGAACATTCGTAAAAACACAGATCTTGTATAAATCTTGATCTACACTTGTCTGATAGAGGAGTCTTACAGTGGTTCCAATCCATTTTATACCAAGTTTTATTCACCTGAAGATCATCAGACACCTGCTTTGTACAACAACTACGATCCTTCCATGGTCTACACTACAATAATCAAATTAAGGTGTAAAAATATGGCAGTATGCTACAGCAACTTTTATTGCCCTAAGATTAAACATTGTTTCCCTTAAAAGAATTAACACAATCATTTAAAATGTATGTTTGCAATTCTTTTTCATTTCCTCAGGTCTCGAACAAGATATTTTCAAACACTGAATTAATGGTAGATGAATCAGCCTTATCAGTTCACCACTGATGTACAGCCTTCCATTTTAGTTGGATCTAGAAACAGATTCTAATAAAGGAAAAGTTAATCACAATGACAGCTTCATGACCTATTAACATTTTTAGTGTCTGAAATTAAAGTTACAGTGGACTCTCATTGGCTCAAACTGGCAGGGACTGACAATATCAGTTCCAGCTTTCCGTAGTTCCAGCCATCCGAAGTTGAAGATTTGACTCCATGAACTAGAGTTGTTTCCCTTGTATTCACATTGTTCGTGGTGATATTTCGTGATCATATAACAACACATGCACATAATGAATTCTAATTTAATAAAATGAATTTTGTATAAGAGAAATTAATTTTGTCATTTAATACACATTGTTTTTTTTTTCACGTCACAAATAATTATAAACTAATCACTCATTAAATACAATTACCAAACATATTTGTTGGCGAACATGGTAATTAATAATGCACCATTAATTACAGCTTAAGTTGTATATAAATTCACACAAAATATTACTATTGACATAAGTTTGCAATATTATCACACGCCGTGTCATATCTAGCGAAATTTGAAGGCTAATTATACTGAAGTAGTGAAAATGTATTTTTGACCGAGACGTGTGAATATCAGAGTAAACATTGGGTGGGGGACCTGATTATTGGTTCTAGCAAAGCAAGGTTGAATTATATAGGACAATTAGGACCTGAGAATGTGTTCTAGCTTTCTATGTTGTTCAAAATTACTAATTTCCAGACAACAAGTGTCCACTGTATCTCTGATTCAGTCGTAAACCAACATTACTAAGGCATAAAAAATAGGTTTGTTTCCAGTTACTTGACCTACCCATCTTTTACCTGCCGATCCAAAAGTTTTTACGTTGTCCAAATCTTAGTACTGTATTGTAATTTTCACAAAAGTGTTGCCGATATATGTAAAAAAAAAATGTAAAAGAAAAAAATCCTGACCTACCCACCCATATTTTTTTGGGCCTGCAACCGGAAACAAACCTTTTTTTTTGTTTAGGCCTAACATACAAGAAAATTGGGTTATTTCTCCCTGACAGAGCACAAAACATTGTGGCAAAAGAAGCTATTACTCATTATACGCAATGGCTTCTTTTACCACCTTTTCAAAAGTTGTCTGGCCCAGATTCTGGGAAATGCGGTATCATGAGGCAAAGGGTTAACTTATGGCTAATTGTTTCAATGACAACTTGACCAAAGAATTTATATACCAGGTTATTTTTTCTCATCCCTGATTCAGGTTCAGGCATCATGTAAAATGTTGGCAAAAAAACTGTCTCCTGTACATAATTTATACTTGTGCGAACATAACTTGCAAATTTGATTATTAATAAACATATTTGCCACTAAATATTTGACTCTGTTCACAATGATTGTATTTCATTCTACGATTGACGTTTATTCCATTGTTTAATTTGACGATAAATTTGTTTTAAAATTACAATTTTCAGTTTACACACAAGTTGCAGTTTAAAAGTAGACAATGTGTAGGACTATCAAGAAGAACGCAAAAACCTGGTAACATGATTAATGGGAGTTTACACATTTTATCAGCCAAATTATACACATTGCACATACGCAAGTTACAAATCTTTATCACATGATAGTACCTGGTTGGCTAGAATTATATTTTACAGTAATTAACAATTTTTCTCGTCATGCATGCTTCATAGATTTTCTTAAACATAGGTCGAAACATTGCTCAATGGTTAACTACCTGAAATAGCTTGTTTCTCCTCTTTAAACACACAGCCGCACCCAATTGTATAAACGTTGGTTAACTTTATCCTCTGGGCTAAATTTGAGGTAAAGTTGAGAACTTAACCAAGAGTTATTAGAAACAAGATGGCTGCCTTTGTTGAACCACAAGCAAGATGACTTAAACAATTCAGACACACAGAGGACCTTGACAATTTCTTCAAGGGATGTAGAAATGAGCAAGAAAATGAGTATTTGAACATTCTCGCCAGCTCCTTTTTCCCCATAGGGGGCATAGCCATAAATCATTCTGTGTAATATAACTCAATGTTAAATATAACATCAGTATAATAAATATTTAGCTTCCAGTGAAATCCTGAATAAACGTGTACAGTCAAACCTGTGTTTGTAGCCATCTCTGAATAAAGACTACCCTGTGAATAAAGGCCATTTTTTGAAAAACCGCCACTGATTATTTAGTCTAGAACAAATTAACCTCCAAATAAAGGACATCTGTCAATAAAGGTCACTTTTTGTCTTTCCCAAGGGTGGTCTTTGTTCACTAGTTTGACTGTATGATATCATATCAACAACTTTACCCTACATGAAAATAAAATAATAAAGTTCAAACTAGTATTTTAAATTCTACATGCAGCTACAATGTTTTTACATACAGAGTAAATGCCATGCATCAAGTTTCACGATTATGCCTGGTATTAAAACCATAAATCTTGCATGGTGACAATAATATCAGTTTACAGGGCCCATGTATTACGTACTGTTTGACCAAATTGATCAAAACACATCTTTGAAGAAATAGAATTAGGAAATGCCGTATGATAAGTGTAAAAAATACTTAAAGATTCAAATCGTTATACAGAAATGATTCAATGATCAATGTTCACCTCCCAACCATAGGTTGAGCATATCTCCTATTAAGAATTCTTCAGTAAAAATCAAGATTTCACAATACATTCAAAGTGATAAGTTCATATACATGTTTCACCATAAGGGACTAGTGTATTGAAGGATTTAATGGAGCTTTACGGCCTAAAAAGGCCCCACAGACCAAAAACACATGGATCATTTATATATAAGTGTTTTTTCTTGGGCCATGGAATAATATATAAATATAAAACAAAACGTTTACCAAATCCATCATATCAGATTCAGGACCTGGTGACTGTTTGTGGGATATTCCCCTCATACAAGTATTCATGTAATCTTCAGGTGAGGAAAATTCACTCAGCCGGTTTCCATCAACACAATACATGGTAGATATGCATGTAACAATCACTGTTAACCATATTGAGCTCATTTTTTACCTAAAAGAAAAAAATATGGTCTGTAGGTAGGGATTTTTTTTGCAGAATATGACTGACATTTTTTTTATTTTGCAAAACTATAATTTAACCAAAAAAAATCATAGGATTGGCAACAAAAAAAATAGGGTCGGTCGGGGTAGCAGAAACAAGCTATTTTTTTAGGCCTAATGTCATCAGCATACATCAGTCAGACACATTCGACAAAAACAAATCAAGATATCAGAATTAATCCAGGAATGACAATAATCATACTATTAATCAACAAAGACCTCTGTCAATAAAATGCAAGGCATTTTTTAGAAAAGGAAAGATAACAAATAGGGACAATAATTAATAAATTTTATGAACACTAACAATATACATTTACACGTCAGATATAAGTCAGTTACATAGGATAATTGTATACTGATAGCCTTCGTGATATATAAAATCATTTAGCAACAATGGAACTAAATTAATAAAATATTTAAAAGTTGGTTTATAAAGTAAATATGTTTTCCTAAATATTTTTTCAATGTATGTGATATTGATAATAAGAAAATCAAAAGAAAATGTCATCAGGGCCCTGTTTGCCTATTTTTGGGATGAAATTCAGCCCCCCCCCCTCCAAAAAGTGATTTTTCCCAAAACGAAAACAAATTCCCCAAACAGGGGTCTACACAAATATTCACGCTATTTTGAATTCGCGGAGGTGAACTTCGGAGATTATGAATTCACGCAGAGCGCTCAGGTGATAAGAAAAATTTCAAGGGAAATTACTCTTGCGGACTAATGCAGACGATCATATGGATTAAACGATGAACAGCGATTAGTACAAATAATTATCTTGGGTGTTTGGTGTTACTTATGTTAGTACTAACTATTAAAATTTCATGTCAGGCGTTAATTTTGCATAATTTTTACTCATTCTGCTGTTGTAGTCCACCGATTTTTTTTTCAAAATATTAAACATCATATTATAGGGTATTGTGCATAACAAAGATATTGTCTAGCGGATAGATTATGGCAAATAAAAGAATGCCCGTTTTTCACAATTTTAAAAAGCTTTACACTGCATTTATTGCGAATGTGATCTTTCCACCTTTCAGTAACGTCATACAGTCAAGCCTTTCATGGCTTGCGACAATAAATTTTTTGACATCTGATCTGACTTATTTTTTGTTAAAAAAACTACACAAACATAAAACAATTTTAATTCATGGAATCATTGGAAAAACTTAATATCTAGGTATTTAAACATTTCAATTCTTTATTAAAATTCTTATTAAAAGCATATGGTAAAATTATTTATAAACTTACAGTTTATGAAATCACTAACATAATATACATGCATTGTGCTGCTAAAGCCTGAAAATAAGACTATTTAGAAATTATTGGTGCAGAAATATTCGCTCTAATAAAGATCCATGTCACTGCAAAAAATTTGAAGCCCAAAATATTTCTATACTTAAAGAGTATGAGCCAAGAAAACACTTTCTGCTTTTGTGTGGAAGTAACATTTTGTCACATAAATATATATCATATTACATCTACATAAATACATAAATAAATCACATTTTCACAGCGATTTAGGGTCCTTTTTGGTAGGGGGCCTTTTTGGTTTTGGGCCCTTCTGAACCCCATTCACAGATATACGTATCGTAATCTATGATGAATTTATCATAACAAGGACTAATAAAAAAGTTACAGTAAGTTGCTATTATTCTAGTAGAGAGATTAAACATCTTGTTTAACTCAAAATCAGTTGCTTAAATTATAACAAGAGAACAAATATATTTCCCCTTTCCTCAAAAACATCTCAAAATTCCTCCTTCTAAGGGCCTTGGGCTTGGCCCCATTTCTCAAAAAAAAATATAGCGAGAGCCCTGGTCATGCATTAACTAAGTGATTATTAGAACCAATACACATATATAAGTATTAATACAACATCTTCATGTCTGTATAAATTTATCGAAGCCAATGGGAACTGATGTCAGTGAATTTAATTCATGTCAAAAGTTTTATTTATTTTTTAACGTACAGCACGTGTTTCGAGTATATCTATGTCAAAACTTATTTCTAGTCAAAGATGAATAGGTCAAGGGTAACAGCCTGCCTAACTGAAGACCTACAACGAATTGAAGACCAACGGAATGCATCAAATACAGAAAATATATAATGACAGGTTAATTTAAATATTAATACAATGTGAATGAGAACGAATTCAATACATACACAAAACACATGACCTTTCTGCAAAGCCATAAACATCAGTGACAAGACACGATTTTAAAAAACTGAGTCATTCTTACATCAACAATTATGGTTTATAACAAACAATTGAATAACAAACAAAAGTACTTACCGAAAACGAATGGAATTATTATTACCATGCGGTTTTAAGAGGATGGTGTTTATGTCGGTATGACTAAAATACGAAAAGGGCCCCTTTCCGCGAAAAGGACTTCACGTGTTCGAAACGGGTCAAGTAAATATTTATTAAGGTGATTAACAAATTCTTTTCATACAATTATATTTATCATTGAAAAGTACTGAGTTATGCAAAATCTCGATGAAAAATATTAATTTAATACTGTTTGTAAGCTAGTTCCCGTTCCATTTCGCATAAACGCGTTCCCGTTGACTCTGGCTGTATTGAGAACGGGGACCAGTTTAATCTTGCAGTGCACCAAAGGTTTTCTCCCTTGTCACATGTGAAATTAAAGTTCACAAATGAAAGTTATGAAATGAAAGTACACTTGTAAATGAAAGTACATGTACATAGAATTGCAGTCGTTTCGCCCCCAGACGTTCCACCCCCAGTTTGTGAAAGTGCAGACGTTTCACTCCTTTTATTGTAAGTAATTTTATAAAGGGACTTCGATGAATTAATTTATTTATAAATATTCTGATTACTGTTATTAATATTGTTGATTATGCATTTATATGACCATTTTATGAGTTCCTGGTCTCATATACTATGTTTGTGTTAATTTGAATTACATCATAATTTCTTGTTTTAAAATTAAAATATGTATTAATATGATATATGAAAATGAGATATTGTTTGGCTATCTATTACCGTAACTTATTTGACCCTGATAAATATGTTCAAAGGCAGCATATTTTCTTTGTCAAAGAACACATTTAGACATACCATTAATTAAAAGTAAAACTGTTACTAAACCATTTCATTTATTGTTATTGTAAAGAGAACAGAACAGAATTGAACAATTTTATTAATGACTTGATAATTCTTTTTATAATACTACTAATTACCTCTCTTACCTTTTCGAACCCTTTGTTAGTTACTGGTTGTTCCTCTATCAGGGTACTGGCAAGAGGCTCATCTCCTACATCGTTTTCGTCTGTTTCTGTCTCAATGTTCACTTCTAAACTGGACATTTCAAACAGAAAAATCCGTAGGAACAACTTCATTGTCATCAACGTCAGTGTCAGCAATTGCATTCCTCATTGAAATATCATTTATACTATTTTCCTCAGAGAGGAAGGATGTCTGAGCCACAAATGTTGCGTCATGTTCATCAATACCACCTTCACATGCATGAAAAGTGAGTAGAATGTCAGAATCTGTCCTGATTGGTTCTCTGTATTGTTCTAGTGTAATTCCTGTAAATGTCAAGCATGATATTGGTACAATAGAATCTAATTTCTGGGATTTCCCTGATGGAGATTTCTTGCGTCCCTGGCGCAATATTCAGCTAAGGGACTCGCATCGAGAGTGACCACTGCATCCTCAGGACCCCTTTTTCTGTGTGGGACCCCCAAAAATTTCAGTGGACCCCTAAAATGTTGGAGTTTGGAGTCCTGGGGACCCTTGAGTGAAAAATCTTAGGGAAACCTATGTCAATGTAAGATTCTCATAGACCTTAAATTTTGATACAAAAATTACTACAAATGAAAATTGTAGATAACAATAAATTTTTTACTCATTGTAACTTGTAATTATCATAATTTTTATTATTGTTGTTGTTGTTGTTGTTGTTGTTACTTCCTGAACTTATTTACATGTAAGGTAAGTTTGTTATAAAGATTTTTTTATTTCAAACATTTTGTGTAATAACTGAATATTATATCCTTTCATTTTGTTCGTAATGACCTGGTGAAGAAATAATGTTTTATCTCTCTTTCTTTCTGGCTTTTTAGATAACTAGTTCATTCTGATTTCATTACAGTGCGTAACAAGCGTTTATGGATCAAGATACTTAAAATGGTAAAATTGATAAGTGTCATTTCTTTGTTTTTTTGCACTGCACAAAAAATGTGCTGATACATGTATTTGTTTACCAAAAATTTAATGGTGGTAAAATACTAGACAAATATACTACAAGGAAGAAACCCAACTCTATACAGTGCTATCTTTAATTGTCAAAAATTGCATTGCATAGAGATTTGAGATATTGTATTGTTTATAAACAATAAACACCAAATGGATTATGATATGATTATGCAAGGGGTTAACGATTAATGGCAGGTGTACGTGCATACTTAATCAATAAGTCAACCACGTGGTAATGCAAAAATATATTGTGTCTTTTTTACATTATAATTGATATAAGATATAGTTGAAACATGATAAAATGCCAAAGGTAGATTTACCATTCAATTTTATTCAGGCACTATTAAGAACATATAATTACTCATTCCCTTCCTCCCTCTTAATTCCCCCGCCCTCTCTCTCTCTCTCTCTCTCTTTCTCTCTCTCTCTCTCTCTCTTTCTTTCTCTCTCTCTCTCTTTCTTTCTCTCTCTCTCTCTCATTGTATAAAATAGTAATCATTCTCTATGAAAAGAAAAGTGTGATGTATTTCTTTGAATGAAAATATAAGAAGAAAAGTCCAGAAGTGCGGAATGTACTGTAATGCAGATTATTAACTATAGCATTTAAAAAAAGAAATAGCAATGATTTTAAGATCTTATTGCCTAGCATTACCCATGAAAACAATTGAGTTACTTAAATATTTTCACTAGAGTCCTTTAAATTGAGGTTAAATTCACATTTCCTGATAAAACTGCTAGAAAATGACAAAGGACTAAAAAATAATGAAGGAATGATTCTTTAATAATTAATTAAATTATTTCCAAAAGACTTGTTATCATTTTGTACAATTCAACTGCTTTAAAATAACAAAAAACTTCTCAGCATATCCTTTTATGAAAAAATGGTGATTTATTAGTAAATTCTGTCAAATTCTACAAAAACATGCAAAATGTTTTATGTACTGAGAATATTTTCACATCTGTTAAACCTTAGATATATGTATACTCATAAATTTGATTTTTTAAAATATTTCCTTACTCAAGTGGAGACATGCAACTTTTAATACAAAGAAAATGTCTATTTAAACCAGGAACATACAGTATTTCTGTTTTAAGAAAAGTTGCCAAACATTAAACTGAGACAGACTAATAAGTATTAAAATTCATTGCAATGATTTTAATATTTAACATTGACTAACCAGTTATACATGTCCTGTGCTGTCATTTTTGACAGTTGTCACAACTGCTTGTTGCCTTTCTCGAACACGTTCCTTACACTTAATACAATGATCTGACATGATTATCAATTCCAATTCACGAGAAAAGTTAACAGATTTTTTTATCAAAAACACTCTATTCTAATGTCAAAAAACATGAAATCATACATTAACTGCTATATTCTTTGACACACTGACAGCCATATTGATTTTTACTGTGTATACATATTACCTTGAATCAGCCAATTAAATGTAAGATAAGAAGTCACATGGAAAAATATTTGTATACTATACTAAACTAAACTAACTAGTATTAAGTATTTTCCTATTCTAAGATACAACAGGGGCATTTTTATTTAAATGGACAACACGCTTTTAAGACTAGAATTTATGAATGCAAAAAATATATGACAGTATTAATTTTGAAAATGTACCCTAGTTTGATTGAAAATTACTAGTAATTTAATAAGTGCCCAAGATACTGCGTTATCCTGATCGTCTGGCAGCATTTTATTTATAATCCGAGAGCATTTCAAGCGCTTTTTGGTATCGTCTGCAAGTGTAAAATGGATTCGTTAAAATGATTACTTGATGTTTATTCTAATAAAGATTATTCAAATCAGTTACCCTAATAATACCAATGTGCCATTTAAATGTGTTACATTAATAGCTGAAGAGTCTTCATACAATTTATATTAGCTTTTTACAACAAAATGTTAGTACAATATATGTATAGAAAACCAAATATTTCAAATTCATAGTTCTAAAATAATATTTCAAATAATTAATATCAGATGAAAATATGGGGGTGAAATAGCTCCAATAATGCAGATGTTACACTCCCATTTTGGGAAACGTTTTGAGTAAAACGTTTGGGGAGGGAAACGAAACGAAACCCATATAGGACCTAAATTCATGCATTAGATATGTTGTCATATATCTTATAAAGGTAATTAATTCATATAACAGTACAATTTTGATGGTAAAATTAAAAGGAATTCTATGCATGTATTACAATATAAGCATAATAATAGTATTAAATAGAGTCCCTGAAATAATCAAGCTCAAGTAAATTAAGAGCGAGAAAAATCCATAGTCCTAACCGAGGATTGGACCCCCAGACCACTAGCACTCCGGATGGACAATCAACCATGTCACTATGTGGCTCATATTTCTACAATCATGACACTCTTCTGGCTTTTACCTATCGAAGCTAATCAGTTCTCCAGTTTAACACTACGTCTCCAATTAAATGACATGTCCCAGAAGTGGCATTTTTCTTAAATGGGGAATTACTTAAATTGTTTTGTTTTTTATACTCCCATTGTAACTACCTACCTATATTCAAAGTCTCTAGTCAGTTCATTGCCTTGTGTGTGTTCATGGTATACCTCACACAAAAAAAAACATCAATAAAAAATGAAAATCGAGTGTACAAATATTCGAACTCGGAATACGCTACTTAACTCCTATAATCGGTCAACTTGGCATTTCTGCAATTGCTCTGAAATTTTGTGAGCATGACTATCACTCATTATATTTGATATACTATACTTACAGATGAAGTTTATAATACCACCACATTTAATCATATGCTTAAGTTATCAACTAAAATAATTGATTGTTGTAAATGTCCTAATGACTTCATGTATTTATAAAATAGTTAAAAATCTATATTAATTATAAATGTTGAGCAGTGTAAAGTTCGACAAATTTTCAAGTCTCTTTTTTTTCCCTTTGACAATCGATAGTTCTCTGTAAACAGAATTTCTCAGAAAACCAGACTTGACCCAGTCCGGAAATGGTCCGGTTTTCAGGGGTTTTACTGTATAACACACCAATTTAGCCTTCATGCATCCTTAAAAAATATGGTAAAAATCCACAACATACACTTTATCTTTCAAATAAATTTTTATTTGTCTGCTTAGGAAATGAACTTCTCATTATAACAAGCTGTTTAAATAATATTCAACAATACATAAAATCATATCACCTGTACGGTAATGAAAGGTTTAACAAAATATTGATACAGTATAACCCCTGAAAACCGGACCCCTTCCTTATGGGGCCAAAAGTCCGGTACTCTGACAGATCCAGTTTTCAGAAAACTAATGACAGAAGACAAACAATGGGACTTCAAAAATCCTCCAATTTCGGAGAATCCTGGTTTCAGTGAGTCCGGTTTTACAGAGAATTCCAGTTTTCAGTGAGTCCGGTTTTCAGAGTCCGGTTTTCAGTGGTTATACTGTATATTCATACATAGACCAGAAACCGTAACAGTTTTATGGAAGATAACAAAATATAACAAATTCAACGATAACAATACATGGATTTGAAGGTATACTCCAAGTTAACTATACAAAATTCACTGAGTATAAAAGAAGGAAATAAAAATCATTTTAAGAATATTTACATAAGTTCATACATTCTTTTGTACATAAATAGAATGCACCAATACATAAAAGATTTCATTCATGAAGAGAGTTTTACACAGAGTTATGATAAAATTGTACAAAACATGTTGTATTCCATGTAAAAATAGCCCCCGCATAACTTTATCGCTTTCTATAATGGTGTCAATATAAAATTTTCGCCTATGCTTAAAAACTATAAAAATAATCTGTAAAATCCACAAATATAGATTACAACCAGTCTCATAAAAAAAGTAAAACGTATTTCAATGTATACACCGCATACAATATTCACATGGATTACAGTGGACATATTTGAGCATATTTACAAATCTGTACACAAAATAATAAAATATGAAAAACAAACATATAAAAGCATTAATGGATACAATGAATGTAGAGGTGCATATAATTTGAATGCTAGTTAAGGCAAATAAACCCCAAATTGTTTGTTTCTGGTCACATGCTCATTAAGAATAGGGTGGGTAGGTAGTTAGATAGGTAGGGAAATTAGTTTTTGGATTTTTCTATTACTCTTGAAAGAGACTGTTGGATTTATTTATGTGCAGAGAAAAGAAAAGTGAGGCAGTGGATGTACCATTCCTCCGGCCTAATAAAAAGTCTAGAGTCGCGGAGAAAAATGAGGATAGGTCGCGTAACCAGAACAAACAATTTTTTTATGCCTTATTAAGTTTTCATTTCTTTAGTCATTTTGTCACTGAGAGATTTGTGACAATCAATGTTTAAATTTCACCCCATTGTTTTGAAAATAAAGATGGGTATATGCATTTTATAATAAAATCATACTTAAAATTGGAGATATAGCAATCAACACTTGGTTGAACTTTGACAAATTAATAGAAAATTGAACGTACCATTAAAATGTTGCATGTGAACTATTTTAGAAAAGTTCACAAAAATAATTACTTTATTTAACAATAAGCTGGTAATATTCAGACAGCAATAGACAGGACAAGGACATGAAATATAAATACCTATAGCCTAACAAACACTGAAATATGGTTTACATCTAAGTATAATACATTTTTCTGTATAAGCAGGTTATGGTATTAAAAAAAAGTTATGTTTAACAATTGATCAGCCAATCCATTCATAATTCATGAATTTCTAAAAATTTTGACACAAATGCTGATATAACTCAGGATTGATGTCGAACCAAATGCCATGGTTAAATAAACATGGTGTCCTTAACCTCATGTCACTCAAATGAAATTAACGTTCTGACTGCTGAAAAAAGGGAATTTTCGCCTTGGGCACAAAAACTACATTCACAAATAGTATTGTACTTAAAACAACAACCTATAGTAACTTAATGCTTTTTTTCATAAATATTCATCATCATAAGAGATGTTTAAAATATCATCTTATCAGAATCAAACATCTGTTTGCTTCATATAACGAAACAAATACAATGCTTAGCAGTTTTATTTCTTGACTTTATTATGCCTACAGATAACTTGTACCTCAGACTTTGAACACAGTTTATACATTCCAATAAAATCAACTTTTCCAACGAAATAAAATCATATGCATGCATTATGCTGAAACTTGACATTTTCACCATTAAGCTGAGTCAGATATGTGAATAAACATCTACAAGTGTAACATTCACACGTTTAGAATACAAATCGTGCTCCAGATGTGTCCAGGTCCCCTAAGCTCCCATTGCCCCCTCCACAGGGTCCTGTCCCTCCTTTATCATCGTCATCCTTCCAATTGTACCAGGATGAACTATTCGGTCGTTTACGACTTGAGTTTTTCGCAGCAGCATTTTCTTGTTCCTGAAAAATACAGAATAATCAACTATAACTTCATTCAAAAGAAAACTTTTTAATATGGGTAACCCTTTCCTTAATAATACTGCATTTCCCGCGTCTGAAGCAGACGACTTTTGAAAACATTGGCGCAAAACAAGCCATTGCTAGTACTGAGTAGTGGCTTCTTTTGTCACAATGTCTTCCACACTGTCAGAGAGAAATAACCCAATTTTCTTAAATAAATTGATGTTTTGTACATTTGCTTTGAATTTGGACGAGTCCAAAGTATGCTTATGAGGCAAAGGGGTAAATGACTAATCATCTGGGATGCTGAATGTTTTAGAGACTCGTAAGAAAATAGCCAGAGTCTTCAACAGGCTACGGCAGCCTAATATCAGACCAACCTGAATGTCTATCCCACCATACCATCTTGGGGGCAATCATCTAATGAATATCGAAAAGATTTTTTTTGAAATCAAGTGCCAATATAAATCCTTTTCAGTCTTACTGGCAAAAAAGGTCTTTGTAGATAATATAACATCAGCAATTATTGTCTTTTGTTTTTATGTGACTTATTGTTACCAGGGTTTAAAGCCGTTTTTCAACAATTTTTCAGCTACATATGGCGACTGGTTCACCTAACCAGTTTTCCTGGGCTGTATACTAACCAGTACTAACTTACCCATCCACCAGGAGCTGGCAACTTCTCCACATGTGGAGGAATATTGACATTATTGTCAAATTTTCATAGAAGGGTACTAGTATGCCCTGCCATGACTGGGATTCGAACCCGTATCTCCAGGTTACATCAGCAGTTAATTAACACATCAGATTGACACATTAGATCTCTGTTAAGAATAGAAATATAAATTACCTGCAGATAATTCCTGTTGTCTTTGTTTACGGCATCTCGTAAGTCCGCTCGGAGTGGAGCGTCAATCTTCGATGGTTGTATGGACTGATCAAATCCAATCTTATAATCCATACCTAATTTACCCTCATCGATCTTCCGGTATACCAGTACGTAAGCCGTATCCTTGGTAAATCTTTGCGTCACGTTTGAGAATGAACTGTAACTAGCATATGATACACGGCTATCGTTGAACAGATACCATTTGTCTTGTAAGAAGTCCATGTCATCTTCTTGTTGAATGTTTTTCATGTTTTCACACATATTTTTAGTGTTTGTGACAACAGAATGACGAGCGTAGCAATAATAATGACCACAGTCTGATGAAGTACCTGAATGAATGACAACAGAACATAAAGAATATATGTCAGCACTTTTAGTGTTCACGTCAACCCCGCATTTCTGCAATTGCTCTATCACAGCTGAGCGTAATGTGCCATTTTCATTAGTACTATCAGTCCCAGCCACAGGGACTGCCAGCGTTTTAGGATATTTCACTTCACGGAATATTTTTGAACGAGACTGGAGCCGAGTATCGTAAGAAAACCTTAACAGCGTTAAAATTAAATACTCGGGAGATTGCACAACTTGAAGAGTTCTCTCCCCTTCTTGGAGACCCTTACAATTATCACAGTAATACATATTATCACCAACAAGTTTCTCAGGCTCAAGATAATGTTTCATTAAATCGTTTAAATGTAAGCAGTTTCTCTCCTCTGTGTTTGACGCCATGGTGGGTCTCGAAGTTGCGCCAGAATCCGGACCTGAACGAGCAGACATTTTGCTGTCACCACCTGCAAGAGATTTCTGACTTGTAGCATTATAATCAGGGAAAGCTAACGGCAAATCCATAAACATTTCATCTTTATGAGACATATTGCCACAATTGAGACATTTCACAGTCGTTGTCATCCTGCCTCCAAAGTTCTCCTCAATCAACGTTTTACTCATGGTTTCTGTATTTTTCTCAGATCTTTCCTTCTTTGGAGACTTGTGCAGGGTACCAGTGCCATTATTTGTAGAATTTCTAAGGTATTTGGTTTCCTGCTCTTGCAACTGATCCAGGAGGTATTTAAGGAACTCAGAGCAATCTTGCTGGAAACCAGCTATGAACCAAGGAGGCCGTGATGAAGCTAGAAAGTTGACTGGCGCATAAGATGGTCGCTGAAATATACAAAATCAAGTTGTTGGGGGAAAATGGTAGGAAGAAAACTATGGTAGTAAATGAACTACAGTTACGACTCATTAACACGACATACTTTTTGGGTCCTGAAGGTGGTCTCAATATCAGGGTTTTACTGTACATTAAACAACTGTTCTTTACAGACAAATGGTCTCAGTCTTCAGCACAAATTAGATTACAATACGGTGTAACCTCTCCAGAGTGGCCCTCTGTTGAGCAACAACCTCCCTTCAACAATAGCATGATTTTCCCACTGTACGATTTAACCTCTCTAGAGCAACTCCAAAGCAACAACTCTCGACAACAACATAATATTGCTTCTTCGAAAGGGTGTTGCTTTGGAGAGGTTGCACTGTACACTGACCAAACATAGAATTAGTTATAGATTAATCTAATTTTAGGTAAGACACGATCATTTAGATAGAAGAAGAAACTTTTAGATATACCTGAGACATACTAAGGAAGGCAAACACATATTGTAACTTAACCACCAGGTTTTGTTCCAATGATGGCTGATGCTGCAACAAACCATTCCTGAAACTATAATTAGAACAAGGAATATACTTAGTGTCTTCTTTTTTTCACTGGGGTTTAACAAGGGCAGATTTAGCAGGGGTGTAGCCTGCGTGCGCCCCCTGTGAAATCTGTCAAGCATAAAAAAACTGTCAGTTATAAGCTGATTTTGTCCGTATTCAACATAAACACACTATTACTATAGACTTTACTCCCCCTAACCAAAACTCCTGTATCTACACCTGTTTTTCATCATACCAAGAGCCGGGGTCATTTGGGGACTTTTCGAGCTTTTAGAGGAAGGCCCCATGCATTCACCTAGTATACTTTAGGTAAAGAAGCAGTATCGGTGTTTATATAACAAACCACGTACATCACAATGTGACCATGACTTTTATATCATATATAAAAAGTACGTATCTCCAATTTTGCTATCTGTAAAAATTTCATCAACATGATATGCAAATATTGTAACTTAATAACTGTACGTGTATATTTAAATGACTTTAAATCAAGCAAATATATTATTACTTAGATTAAAGCTTTCAAATTTTTTCTGTAGCCAAAATATAGAGCAAATACTAGCACAAGAAAAGTATTGCAAGCATAAATTAGGACACACGATCGGTTAATGATAGTGTAAGCAGATTCTGCTTTGAACAAAAAAAATATCAAACAAACTAAGAATGTTCTATATACAGTAAAACCTCAATAATATGACCACCTTTGGGACCTAGTAATTGGTTGCAGTAATTTAGTGGCCTCATTATCAAGTTGAATTATAGGGCTGTTATTGGAAGTTGGTTTGAAAGTAAATGGTCGGTACAACAAGGTGGTCGTAATATTAGGGTGACTGCTATTTGAGGTTTTACTGTATAACATTTTCGTAATTACCTTCTTGTGTAAAGATGCGCATGAGGCTTCAGCAATTTATTGTCAAACCATGGATTTGTAATATTTTTACAAGCGACACTTAGGACAAAATCTATTATTACTAGTCATCTTTTTTGTATGAAATAAATAAGATAGTTGACCATATTTTTGGAGTCAGTAAACATTTTAAAAGGGGAAAATTGATTTTATCTTACATATATCTTGCTTAATTTTTTATACGCTGCTTAGTTAGATACAAACCAAGGTCATCAATCAAGGTTATGTTACTTACCTATCACACATGTATAATGCTTGCAGTATACTGTTCATATAACACGTGTTACCGAGGTTGAAGAGGCCAGTTTTACCCATCTCAGCTTTTGGTTGGTACGATCTGGGCACGTAAGCTTGTGCATCACGATGCGCTGTCCATTTAGAATGTTCAAGTTTGAATTTGATGACATCTGGTGACGGTTTATCAAAATCCTGCGAAAGAGATCATTCCTAGTTGAACACTTTGCGTAAACAGGTGTATTTATAAATAGTAAAAATATTACATGGAATATATTACTTTGTCACAGTGAATTTGCAACAATATGTTTGTAAAATATGATGACCATTTAAATCAATTCCTAACCTTCAATCAATATAAATAGTATTTTTTTAGACAACTCTATTACGATCAATTGTCAAAACAAAAATAATTACCTCCCTTGCATGAACTTTGGTATTACAAAATAATTATACAATGAAACTGATATGATTTTTTTAAATAAGTAAATTGCTGCATAAATTTGTTACACACATTTGTAGATAAAATGACAAAATATAATATATGGCTGTAATTTAATTTACTAATTGCTAACTAATCAACTTCTGTCCAATTTTCATTATATTTTCATTTCATTTTATGTCCATAAACTCATAGTGGTGAAGGGTTTGTGATTCCAAGTCAGAGACCATAAGCACTCAACCACAGGTTGATGTAACAGTGTTTTAGGTAATATACTTATAATGTAAACTCTCATTAAGTTAATTGATCTTATGTCTGAAACATGCTTAGAATAAATTTTCTGCATTGAAAAACAAAACAATCTTTTTGTTGCTGCATCGAATGAAAACACATTAAAGCTCGATCTTTTTCAGAATAACAATAAGGCACATCAAAACAAACTCAGTCATTCTGTCAATTATGATCTTAATACATGGTAATTAAAAGAACCTTTTCAGCTGTGTCCTAATCTACAAAATCAAATAAAGACCTTTAAGAAAAGTAATTATCACTGATAGACTAGTATCAGGCTGCAAAATTATTCACAAATATCTGAAGCCTTAGGCAAGCATTCATCGATTTGATCAAGCAAACAAAACAGTCAAAGTTCACACTAAATACCAAGCCAACTTGATTTGACCATTTCTGAAAGCTGCAAAAAATTACTTTCGCAACAGTTATTGTACAAACCTTGATAAGCTCGTATATCGGATCGTACAGCTCGGGAAATCCTCCGTGTAGATTCATCAATACATGTAGAAGTTCCGCTAGTTTGGGTAGAAGATGTTTACATTGTTCAGAATTATCTCCTCTCCAATCTTCAATAATCTTTGGCACCATTGGTAACAACTGATTGAACAAATAATATTTATTATTCCAGGGTTAATGAATTCTTTATTCCAAAAAAGACATGACAGCACCATCTGTTTTTACATTGTTCTATTTAATAAGCAATTTTGTCTAAAATTCTAAGATAAAAAGGGGGCACAAATCAGTCCCCCACAAAAAAAAACACTGTACAGGGCCTTTTCCAGCTATTTTGGGAAAACAACCCTAGCTTAAATTGGGAAAAAATTGCTGCATGTAGCTACATTTTGGGAAATTTGAGAAATATTTTATTCGAATAATACTTGCTATTGTGCGACATTTTACACGAAATCCAGTAATATTAGAATACAGTGTATAGTGTTAAAATCTGAGTGTGCCATAATGCATATCAAGGTCACTGCTACTGTGTGACTTTAATAAGAAATCTGTGGGTACTGGTACTTATCAATTATATATTTAGAGGATTTATTTACCGATTTTTTGCAGCTGTTTGAGATTTGTTTTTGAAATTGGGAAAGAAGGCTATTTTGGATTGGGAATGGGGCTGATAATCGGCCCATGGTGATAGGGCGAAAATGCCCTGCTGTATACCCTCATCAAGGTAACGCAACACATACCTTATGAAATGGTTCAGGAGAATGTTGGAAACTAAGTAACATGTGGGAGACAATATTGAACCCTGGTTCCCGTACCGGAGCAAACTGCAACTTCTCAAATATCTGCAATAAAATAAGCCACTTATAAAAACTCCGCAAAACTACGCAATAATATTAGTTACATGGGTTCTTTAACTGACCCGATACAGTGTTTAATATTGGGTTCAAACTATCTGCTCTCGCCTTATATTTATTTACAGACCTTGTATCACATCGTATCAGGTCAGTAAGAAGCTGTATAACAAATTTATCTTAGTAAGTATCATTCATAAATCCATTCACCAAACTTTTATGCCGTCTCAGCCATTTTTATTTCTGAAATTATGATAACTGACTGGATATGAATAGCCACTGTCCAAATACAGTACAATGACTACATACACAGGTATTTTCAGATCAGTTTCCAATCTTTCAACTCAATAATTGGACCACCTCAATATTAAGACCATTTATAAACATCCAAAAGGAGGTTTTAGTATCGAGGTTCTACTGTTTTTAACAAATTATAAAGGTGTTATTGTACATAACTTGTGAACATGCTTTAAATTAATAACACATTCCTTAAAGATACATCATTTAATAGGACACAATCATTCTCCACCCTTTACATGTCTTAGCATACATTAAATCACATGGATATATCGTGTCATACATAAAAATAATGCCAGCTGTTCTTACTTAATTATTAAGCATTTTTTTTTACCTATGAGAGGAAAGATGGCGGGCCCTTAGAGAGGAAAAATCTTGCGGGAGCAATAAGAACAATTTAACAAGTCAAAATCAACTGAAAGGGATTAATTATGAATTTAGGGAAACATAGTTTTCAGACAGGCATTGAGCTGAATTTTGGCCCCAAACCAGTCCCCCCAAAAAGTAATGACTTAATTATTACTTATTAATACAAGTTTAACATATTTTATCTTATCTCCCACCAAAACAAAATATTTTGCAAAATTATAACATTTCCAAGACATAACAAGCTGTTAAAATTTTCAATTTAAACAAAAATCAAAATATTCACAACAGATTATTTATATGTAAGATGACAATTAGATGACAAAGCAATCATATTATCTAGGCCATCACGCTGGTGCATCATGAAAACAAGGTACAGTACATTAAAACCTTGCAAAATCATGTTTACCATTAACTGGCTTAATGTGAAAACTGAAGTAAATGAAGGGTGAAGAATCAAGGGAGTGAAATGTGGGGGAAAGGGAGAAGAAAATAAAAATAACTACAGTTAAACTTGTGTACAAAGGCCACCCTTGGGCAAGACAAAATGTGGCAATTATTGACCAATGGTCTTTATTTGGAGGTCAGTTTGATCTAAATAATTAATTATGTTTTTTCAAAGAAAGACCTTTATCCCCAGGGTGGCCTTTATTCAGAGGTAGCTGCAAACACAGGTTTGACTGTAACAACATAATTATGTTAATTTAAATCTCAGCAATCCATCTTAAATGTAAGACTTAGTTTAAGGGGCAATTAAATTACTAAATAATTATCAATTAGTATGAAAGACAGCATTACTCAATAAACATTTCAAAATATTGTAATTGGCTTAAAAGACTTTAACTTTGAAATTCATTGAGCGTATCATAAACTGACGTTTATATTCACCTACATACTTTACAGGCAACCAATCATATCCAACATTGAAGTGATGTACGCAAACCTCTAATTGAGTCAAAGGATGATTGCAAATTAATCATGACTTTGATAAATAACAACTGTTTAGATATCAACAAATATATGTAAAGAATTAAGTGGGAGTCTGTTGAGATATTTTTACCAATTGATAAGAAAAATAAACACATCCCCCTTATATGGTGAAATGTTTCTGATTTTCATGAAAATTCAATAACTTCTTACAATAAGATTGCTTCACCAGACAGTAAATGTACTTAAGTGGATGATAAAATATTTTCATGAAAACAAAACATTTTTTCACAAAATCTTAGAAAGCTTTCACCAAAAAAATAACTTGCTAAGTGTATACAGAAATACGTCATCATTCCTATTTTCATTGCAAATTTGGAAACAACTCACCTGGTCAACTTTGTTTTCAGTGACGGTGATAAGGATGCTGTACTTCTGTACAGATGCAAGACCTTTCAGAAAGGCTATCACCAAGTCATCAACACAACGAGCGGTCGGCCACTGCAGCCAATCAATGATTCTTTGTAAGGCAGTAACCATGCTGTTGTTGTCGATGCTGGAATTCGAGATCACGTTTTTCACAACAGTGTTGATCATGATTGATGGTAGATACTGCACCAACGACCCCAGACAGACGGATGGCTCAACATCGCATGGTGATGAAATTATCTGAAAAATTTCCTTCAAACATCCGTGAACAATGGTCTGATCAGAAGCTTTCCAAATGAGAGACAGTAACGTGCTTACAGAATTGGAATTTTTAATATATGAAATCAAGTTGGAATCGACTTCTGGAGAACTGCAAAGACTCATTGACAGAATCAAATTTGAGCAAAATGGAAGACAAAGATCTCCTTTGGGGATACATTCCTTAAACTCCTGCAGAAACTCAGCAAAATTTGCTAAGCACACAATGTCCGGATGTTCTTTCACGTAAACAACGGCTTTGTTTTCTATTGCCATACAATGGTCTCTGAACATGGAAGACACTTGTAATACCTTCATACTGTGAAGAATAAGAGTCGGTATGTTGCTTTGGTTACGATGCTTTTTTGACATTATGTTCATAAGGTATTGCTTATTGAAGAATTGCTCGAAGCTCGCCAGATTGTGTTTACCCCAAGATACGTAAATTTCAAGGCCATAATGACACTGAAGCTCAGATTCGCCATCCAGGTACCAGCTTGACATTAGTTCTAAAACATTTTGTACGATACCAGCAGGTTGCTGGCTAGATCCTTGCTCAGCGATCTTGTTCAACAAGTCCCGCTTTACAACATCCGAATGTGCTGAAGCCAGGATGCCCCGTAATATAACATCCATCTTTTCAGTTTTAATTTTATCTTTCTTCACCTATAAATAGATACAACAGTAATTTGAATAACATACATTCCAGTGGTTTCATCATTTCCTTGAAGTTAGGCATTTTCGCGCACCTACGATTGTTATTAAATTCTGTCCCACGCAGTGCACATGGTGACTCATTTTATATAAACACAAATTACAGACTGATTGCATTTAGATGATGATGAAAGCAAGAAATAACTGCTTCAAAAAATGTGATGTTCGACGATCACACTAACAACATTACGAATGATAATATATTCAACTTGACGCTAAAAGGAACCATTTTGTAAGAATTATTGACCAAGTTTTCATAAATGAAACAATGCTAAAAAACACATGTGTGATAAAATACGCCTGAATATCATGAAATGAGGTAAATTTCTGCATTCTAAAGCCAAAAAAGATTTTTTTTCTGGTTACATGCTCATTAAAATATAGTAGGTGGTAGGTACGTAGAGAATTTTATTTTTATTCTTGTAAGCTGCTGTTGAGATTATTTTTGTGTGGAAAGGTAAAAAAAGTGAGACAGTGGATGTACCGTTCCTTGGGCCCAGTAAAAAGTCTAGGGTCACACATAGACCATCTCAGTATTACAGCTGATATTTCAGGTCCCACAGGGGGATCTCATTATTGAGATTTTACTGTATTTTTTTAAGAAAAACCCTGTTCTGAGAAATCATTTTCAAGTCAAATTCTAAGCTTGTCAATCTTTAAGCCAAAATATGACAAAGCAAGAAAAATTAATTGTGAATAAAGTTGCAATCTAGAGGTATATCAGCTGCACATATTATAAACTGGCAGTGTGCCAGTTAAAATATTCCCTTGGAAAGAAAAAAAGAAAGCTAATCCATTAATGGCTCAATCATCAAATATACATACATTTAAAATCCCCCCCAAATGATGAGAGCAATTTCGTTTACAGTCAACTGCAAATTCATAATTAAAACTTATCTATTCAGTCATACTTTGCAGACTTTATAAACCTAGCCAGGAAAAGTCAAAATTGTCATATATTGATAACAAACATAATTCGTCAAGCAGAAAAGCATTTTCAAAAAGCATTACATGAAATGTGCAGTATATGTTGTATAATGATACACAAGTATTCAGTGGTACAGGTAAACTAAATATAAACATATTTGTACAGGCTTTCTTAATATTCAAAAACATTCCTTGGACAAAAGGCAGCGATTTATTTCCTTCATTGTTAGGGTCCAGTAAACAGACCCTTCTCAATAAAAAATAAAAACATTTTTTACCAATTCTCCACCTAAAAATTCACAATTTTTCCCAATTGGATGTACCCAGACCCTTTCCTAAAATTGTAAAAAAAATCACTGAAAAACAGAATATTTCAAAAGTTTCCCAGATTTTCATAAAATACATGTAGTAAATCGAAACATCGTGACCACCTCAATAATACAACCATCTAGTCATAATGACCACTTATTTTCAGACCAGCTCCCAATAACTCCCTTACAATTCAACTTGACAAATAAGACGGCCTCATCAATACAACCTATTTTTCGGGTCCCAAGGGTGGTCTAAGTATCAAGGTTTTATTGTACCTCAAAGTTTTTACGATTCTTTTTTACTCCATTTGTCTTCACAAGACAAAATTTCAACTTGTAATACAATACTGATTCAAATCAGTGTAAGAATTTCTCTATGGTTATCAAAATATGCCACTTTGGCTTCAATTAAAATTAAATTTGTTCGTTTTTTACCGACTGACCCACGGACTCAAATAATTTTATTGCGAAATCTGAAGGTTTTTTTATCAACTCTTTTGAGCTACTTTCTGCTCTTTTCTTCCTTATGGGCATTATTTTTCTTAGGGTTAAAATATATATGATCACAATCTCTAAGGTGCTTGAATAAAAATTATTTTTCTTACCAACTGACCCACTTCTTAAATTCAGGATTGGCAAAGGGAAAACAAACATATTTGTAATACAGGCCTTACAACTAAGTTATATTTAAACTGAATTCATAAACTAGAACTGTATCTTTTGAATGAAGATGGAAGCTTGCCTAAAACAGTCAGCTTGCTTTCACAGCAAATTATGTCAATTTTGCATTAAATTACAGGTACATTCACAAGAAAATATTTTATAAAATGACTTAATAGTATGTACATACTTTCAAAGCGTCATTAAAATGTTAAATTGTTATATAACTTGATAAAGTATAGTCTATTTAGAGGCTGGTTGATGTGTTGTAGTCATACTTTATAGTGACTACTATCCTTCGCAAATAGGACAGTTGAGCTATAAAACGTCGTAACAGAATGAGTACGCAATAACTAATTTTTGAAACAAAAAAGTGGAACTGAAACATACTTTGCCAAAATGAAAGCAACAGTAGCAACCAGATGAAAAGCTGGTTTTTTCTCGCCAGATTTCACGTTGCTTCAAAAGGTGGAGTCATTTGGCGACTTTGCCAGCTTTAACGGTGGAGAAAGACCCCAGGTGTGCACTGGGGGTAGATCCATTGACCTTCCGTTTGCTAGCTGGATAACTTCCTCACATGTAATTTTTTCCGGTCCTGGGTGGGATTTGAACTCAATGTTGAGGGGTTTGTGATTGCTAGGTAGAGACCATGACTACTCTACCACAGAGGGCCCAAGTTTTTTTCTCACTCACAAGTTTGGAAGGTTACAAGAACAGGTTAAAAGTCCATGTATAAGATAACATGCTTATGTCATCTTTATACAATTATGTATCTTTATATACGTATCAGATGTCACTGTTTCTAGGTAACATTCCCAAAACAAGAAATCTATCTAGGTCAGGAAAAAATTAGGTGACGAGCATCTGTACATGAGATACCCCATATTACAATGCCACCAACCAAAACTCAAGAAAATAAGAAAATTATGTTACATGCAGGGTTTCATTAAGAACCTACTGTCTATTAAAAACATCAGTTAAAAATATGTTCAAATCGGTTGTTTTTCCAAGATTTTTTAAATTTTTTTACCAAAATACGAACAATTTTCGCCGGATTTATCTGTTGCATCGGCCAAAAAAAAATCAGTTACTTAATTTCTTAATGAAAATCCTGCACATCAGCACAGCAATTAAATGTGACATGATTTCTCCTTGAGAAATTCTAAATTGTTGCATGATTACTGAAGTGTTTGTCATTCTAGAAAAATTTGAAATAATTGCAGAATTAGCAGCGATTAATCCTATATCTTTTATTATATCTGTTTTTGGATAGAAATTTTGACCATATTTTATCAAACAAGTTTGACAGGGATTTTTTTATAACAACTGAATAAATATCATAATTACAAAACACATCCATTCAACAAATTGTTTAAAAGTATGTCTTCCTTAAATTCATGAAATTCTTACTTCATACTTAACGAATATTTCAGATCTGATAAAAATTGTTCAATAATAAGAAATAATTCAACTTTTAACAAAAAAAAATTAAGGACAAAATAATCTTTTTCCTGAAAAAAGTCTATTATGCCAAAAAATATAGGTTTAAGCAAAATGTAATAAATCTTTCTTTAGACTAAATTTTTAAAAATATTTCAGCCAAAAAATCTACAGGAGTCATTTTTCGTAATTCTCTCCCACGAATTGACTTCATGTTCTTTTCGGATGAATACGTTAAATGGTTTTATTCACTATTTAAATACCTAGTAGAGATGAATGTACCATTAACCTTGACATTACAGTCATGCTTGGTTAGCTCCCCGTGGAAAAATACACCTCCGAAACTAAAGAGTTTACGAACTTCAAAAGATCAAGTATATAGTAAAAATTCACCCTGATATATAAATGGTGTTACTGTGTGTCAGTAACTATCAGTAATACCATACTGAATATTCATTCTATACAAAAGCAGTTTTAACACTGTTGCACTCAAATCTCTATTAACGAGATAATTCATACTTTTAAATCCAGGTCAACCCTGGATGTGTTGAAATGCAGCAAAAAAATTTATCATTTAAATTTATTCAACCAAGATGCTTCAACCAATTTTGTCTCCATCAAATCAGTGACAACTTTAATTAAATCTGGGTAGAAAAGTCAACTCATCAAAACGTGTGAAGTAAAGATAAATTCATCGCAAAAAAAGATGAGACCCTGGCGAAATGATAAGCATGCAAATGTACTGTTTTTGTATTTGGCTTAATGGTCCTTTTTTACAATAAAAGAGAAAACTAGACGTATCATTGAATTGTGATTAAATACCCCTGCAAAACAGGGATATGACTGACCGACCGACCGACTGACCAACCAATCAACAACCAGGGTGATTTCAGTATACTTCAGAAAACTTTGTTTGTGTGTGTGTGGGGGGGGGTATAATAACTAATGCATCAGTATTTTCACCTGTAATGTACCAGACATACATCTGAACAAAATATACACAGTTTATTACACCGTATCAAATTTCTAAATGACCACCTTTTATAAACTCAATTCTTGGAAGAGCCCAAATAAGTGAATTAAATCCTTACATTTTGCAATATTTACAATCACCCTACACGAAGAAATTGAGTATTCAAAGTTAATGTCGGATTGAATATATTAAAAGAAAGCAAAACATGAGTGCTCAATTATTTTCTTAAAGTGATGTAAAATGTAAGATGGATGTTAAGAAATTTGGCTCAGTGTCTATACAATTTTTCTTGGCTCTTTCTAATTACATATTGTATATAATTATTACTTTGACAATTGTAAATTGATATCAATTATCACTATTCGTTTGTTATCAATATGAACATATCGTTTTAAATCAGTTTCAGATTAAAGCAATGACATGTTATATAAAATTTGATGCAATGACGAAATAAAAAATGAAATGTTGCAATGTTTTGATTTTCAGGAAGACATTTAATGAAGTTCCAATAGTATTTGTTTTTTCCACTTTTTTTTGAGCCAGCGTAAACCCTCAAGTACAATCCCCGAATTTTTATCTCTCATCAATAACTGTCAATGTAGGTTTACCATGGAGAAAATTACGAAATAATGAAAAATTATCCAGCTATAACCCAGACATTATATGAAATTACCAATGACTATCTTCATGTAATATCTTAGCTTTCAATATCAGTTCTAAGTATTTTAAGTATTTGTACAAACAAGTACAGCAATTATTTAAGCCTCATAACTCAGCAATGTTAAAACTTGTAAAGGAAAGATCAAACTATACTAGTCCCATTTCTGTTTTCCCCCAAAATAAAATTAACGAAGTGCGTTATGAAATTCAGTTGATAGGCTGGGTGATATACTATAAAATTGCAAGACTCCATTAAGGTATTTCAGAAAATCCTTGTCCAACATTCATACTTGTTTTCAAATTAATTTCTTATTTTTCTAATTTACTCCATGTGTTATGTTGCCATGTTTGACTAGAAAGAAAGGGGCCTCTGTGGTCGAGTGGTAATGGTCTCCAACTATTAAATCACAAACCCCTCATTGCTGTGAGTTAAAATCCCTATTTGGTACCAAATTTCGCATTTGAGGAAGCTGTCAAGCTAGTTAACGGAAGGTCGCTTGTCCTACTTGAGTGTACATCTCGGGTCTTCCTCCGCCATTAAAGCTTGAAAGTTGTCAAATGACCCTGGTAAGCATGAAGCAATCTTATATCCAAATAATTAATAAGCCATTTTAATTGGCTTAAAAGTTATATAATTTGATCTTGCAAGACAGACAATCACAAAAGTTAGGCTTAATTTAAAATTAATTAAATTACCGACTGACCCGGCACTTCTCTTGAAATCTTAGGTCGGTAAAGGGCAAACAAAGTGTTTTTTAATTTTAGCCAAACTGAACATATTTTTTTACCACCACAAAAAAGGATGAAGAGCATCCCTGTAGCATACTGTATACTGCCGATACTTTCCAAATCAATTTATCAATTATCTCAGTTCAATGGATCAAATTTTTACGCTAGTTTTAAAAAGTGCACAAAGATCGTAGGAGATAATCACATGATACTATTGACACTTTACTCCAGGGAATAAACTGACCGACAGCAAGTCGTCCATCTTGCCATCTTGCTCCTTGGGGCCAAATACTTAACAATCCAGTTTTAAACACCTTTTGAAGTCAAATAAAGGGTAAAAGTTTCATCTGTAAGTTTAATAGTGTACCGAAATCACTTTGGAATGGGCAAAAACAGTTAACTAATTTTTACTATTCACACTCATACAATATGGGGCACATTAAACTTTAATTACTAAGGGTCAAGGTAATTACATGTATATTATTATCAGACAGACCATTGTATGGCTGCAACAAATCCATGAATTATACGAATACATCAAGCGAAATACCTCAGAACTGATCAAGATCTTGTAAACATGAGAACTTAATTACTAATAATTGTACCAATAACCGTAACAAGTTGCATTTCACGTCTATAACAATGTCCCAACACGAATTACCTCTTTCATAAACTCAACTGTAATTCACCTAATTTAATTATATCATCATTGCAGACCACACCCGTAAAGTACTGCTATTCGATACATGTAATCATACATACCCAATCTGAGTTTGATACGAAATTAAAGGAACTTCTGCACGACATTGTCGCGTAAAAAGCTGGTCTAGTCTTGCTGAATCTGCATTTCGTCAATCAGAATAGTAATGTACGGTCAAACCTGTGAACAAAGGCCATCCTTGGGAAAGACAAAGAGGCCTTCATCGACAGATGGCCTTTATTTGGAGGTCAGTTTGTTCTAAATAATCAGTGACGGTTTTTCAAAGAATGGTCTTTATTCACAAGGTGGTCTTTATTTGGAGGTGGCCTCAAACACTGATTTGACTGTAATTATTTAATAAATTATCAGTATCCGGCAATTATTTGTTTATGACCTTGTATCTTATAGGTTTGGTCAACTTGACACTGAGTTTAGTCTAGTAGATCATATTATTTAAGTGTAAAAAATGTTTTTAAAAATGTTTGTAAAAAAATTTTTTTCAGATTTTTTTTATTAAGGTGCTGTTGAGATTAATTTTGTGAGGAAAGGAAAAAAAGTGAGACAGTGGATGTACCACTCCATGGGTCTAATAAAACGTCTAAGGTCTCGGGGGTAAATTGGGGTAGGTTGGGTAATTTTTCTTATGCTTTACTGGTCCGCATATATAATAATGAAAAAATGTTGAATTCTGTTTTCCAGAAATGCCATTCTCCATACATAGCATATAAAAATTAAGATTTAAACAGATATTTTACCAATTATGATGTCAGGCTTATAAATATTTCCCCGCAGAGAAGTTTCAAATACAGTTTTGGTCCAATATAAATAGTGAATTTCTCAAGAGCAAAATCTGGTGTAACTTAAAACTCCAAACACTACTTTTTTACAAGTACACAAGAATTAGTTAAGATATTTATTGAAAGTAAGATTATACAGGATTATACAAGGACATTTCATTCTTGAAGCCCTGGACGAGGATGTTTATAAAAGATATAAGCTTATTTAGTCACATGTTCAAAATGTACTGACTGAATTATAGCACATAATTAAATCTTACCTCATAACATTACATAGAATCGAGTCTTTCCACTTTGCTATACATAGTTGTATATCGATTTAAGTAGAATAATAATGATTTAAGTATACATATAAAATGCAAAAATAAAATCTGTCAAGTAAATTAACAAATCAGACATCATTAACATTTGTTCACCGGTCACGGACTTTTTTTATAAACTACCGACACAGTAAACTTAAGGTCAAGGTCAAGGTCAAGTTCAAATTCTCATTTATGCGTTAAGTTTATTTTTTTATCATTTATATACAACAGGCTGACGACCAAGTATGGTTCAGATTAGAGTCAGTGTATCACAGATGGATACTGGTATCATACTGTGGCAGTAATTACATTTGAAAAACTTCTGGAGCAAATAGTCACATGTAGAAGTAAAGGCAATCTTCATCATCATCATCTAAGAGACCATTTTTAACCCTGGGACAAGATTTTTCGTTCAAAATAAATCTGTGAAGTGGAATAGTAAAAAAAGGTAGAAATCGAAACTTGTTAAGATTGGACACACTGATAAACTGAGGGGCTAAAAGATTACAGCACATTTACTAACAGGGCTTTTATTTGACCCTTTAAACAGCATTTTGACTCTAGAAATCAGTAAAATAAAACACATGAGAATTTGTACCAAATTGAGTCAAATTTACAACAAAATTAGAAGGAAATTTTGTTGACTCTTTAAATTATCATCAGTCAATCGTCATTTTTGACACTCAACTTTTTGACATCTTGTTAAATAATAAGAAACATTAATCCATACATGGTTATAGCTATTACAGGGCTCGACAATTTTTTTCAGGCTACACGTCCTGCAGGACAACCAGCTAAAAATTTTAACTAGTTCCACAGCAATTTAAACTTGTCCTGAGTCAATTTCTACTCGTAATTATGAGCGGACGTGTGGATTTGCCAATCCCTGTATTACAAAATACACCTTACATGTTTGTTGTATGAATTTATAACGCGAAAATTTAATTTTTATATATATATATATATATACACAGATAAAAAATAAAAATATTTGATTTTATAGCAATCAATAGGTGTGTGGGGGGGGATTATTCACAAATCAAATCAATGAGATAAGAAAAGTTCATAGCGTGAAAAAACGGCAGAAAAGATTGTCATGTGACAATATATTTCAGTATAGATATATACATCATGTACAGTACAAGGTGTAGCTTTGATAGATAAACATTATCGGAACCTAGAATACATGGTATTTTATCAACAGCATTTTTTCAGCCCCCCCCCCCAAAAAATTATCTGTAAACAAGTATTTTCAGTGCAATCATGTCAGACAATCAGAGAGATGCACTTTATACTCATAGCATGGAGCAATTTAACCTCCTAGCTACCGAAGCTGCCAGAGGTACCTAATGGAGGTCCCTGAAGGAGATCCCTGGTCAAAGTCCTTTTAAGTATTCATCAATGAGGGTCTTTGTGCATTCATCATAAGCAGAGTAGTATGTTGGTATTAAATTGAACTTCATAATTATTACAGCACATGCATAAATGCCATCATCATCATCATCATCATAGCCAGGATGGTCTGACCTTGACCTTGAAGGAATGAAATCTTAATTGAAAAAACTCTTCTATAAGACAGTAAATATTTGTTTTTCTACAGAATTGCAGGGCTCGACAAACCCACTCATCCACACATGATTACGAGTACAAATTGACTAAGGATGAGTTGAAATTGCTGTAGAACCAGTTAAAATTCATAGCTGGTTGTTCTGTAGGATGAATAGCCTGAAATAAATTTGCCGAGCCCTGTACTGTGTATCTGCTGTGAAATGCTTTAATCCTTATCAACATCACAGAGTTGTAATAAAATAAATGTGACAGCAGTATACTAATAAGGCAAAATAAAAAAAAACGTGTTTTCACTAACATCCCCCAAAAATATAGGGAAAGTGGGCTGACGAAAATTTTTTTAATATATTTGCGTGAAGTTCTGAGATATCGTTCATACGAAAATGAAAGTATCAGCCAGAAAAAACTGATCAAGACCGAAAAAAATAGGATGGTCAAATTAGTGACAACCATGAAATTTTTTTCACGCCAAATACAGATGTATGTACAATAACAGATACGGTATATCCATGTAAATCTAACATAGTATGGGACAATATCAGGCTGAACATGTAACCAGCAATATGTATAACCTAAAATAGCGACCATCTCAACATTACGATCACTTTATGTTGTGATGAAGTAATAACAACCACTTATTTTCAGACCAGTTTCAATAACTCCCCCATAAATCAACTTGATAATGAGACCAATTCATTACTACCACCAATTTTTTAGTATTCCGTAGGTGGTTTCATTATTGAGGTTTTACTGTACAACTTATTTGACACAGTATATATTAACCAAGAAAAAAGCAAAAGACGACAATTTTAATGTACAAGGATACAAATTTCATTCATAGAACCAATGATATTATTTTGTTATCATTTAAAGTTAAACACACAACTAGATAACAAAAGAATTCGGTTAAAAGATTATATATATAAACTTTTGTTGACATTTCAAAATCGATGATAAGAAGTGGGTGTGGCATATGGAAAAATCTTAAAACATTTAAACAATAATTAGTAATGATGATTAGCCAATACAATAGAATGAAGAATTAAAAATACATATCAAACTACAAAATTAAATTCTACATTATAATTCAGATATATAATAAATAACCAATGTGACAGCATTAATATAATGAAGTTATAGTGGATACATGACATAAAATATAGAATAAAACTAATTTTCAATATTGCTAAATTAGCAGAAGCATACTAATGACGACTTTTAATAATAATATTTGTAAGTTAATTGATGAATAAAATATATCCTTCCATGTCTACCATTCACAAAGAGAAAAAACAATTAAAATACCTTCAGTGAATAAGACTTGGAAGACCTAAGCCAACTCATGTTTGCATGCACAAAATTTTTTAACCGGTCTAAATTTATTCTACTCCAATTTAAATAGAACTTAAATCCATCTTTTCAACGAGGTATCAAGATATACACTAACGACAGGTATGTAGGTATACGGCTGGCAGATTAACGCATCGTCGCTTCAACGCACTGTACAATAATATGACATTCCTTTATCTCATCAAACATAAAACAGGGTTTAATTTTTGCTACGAGTAGGTAACCTCCCTTGATAAACCGAACATTTCGCCATCCCAAATCACGAGAATGCCACGCCTCATCTGCTTGCATGTAAATATACAATATTAATGAATTTCCACATTTACAATAAAAATCAAGCCAAGATCTTCAAAAATAACAAACCGTATGAATAAAACCAACATAAACAGTAAAATTCAATCGCAATTGAAAAAATTGATTAAAATCAATAGTCAATAGTAAACGTAAAATAAATGTCAACATTACAGCAGTATTAAATGTCAGTCTGTTTTACTAAAATACGTATAAGGTTTAAACAGTTTTTTTAAATGGGCCAATGTGGCATAAATTAATAAGATTTGATTGACAGTCTATTGATAGTCTGTATATGATATATTTACATACACGTACACGTATGTCAAAAATTTCAGTAGAATAACTGTTCAAATATCGCAAAAAAGGAATTTCTGTAATCTGCCAAAGTTTGATAATATTTGTTTTTGCTAAAAATAGCTACAAAATATTGACAAGCCATAAAATTTAAGTCCTGTAAGTCCAAAAAAGTTTGTTCAGACTTCATTTATCAGAAATATGTTGAATTTCTCGTATTAGTGTAGTATAATACAATATTTTAGCTTTAAAGTTGAAAGGCATCCCTTTTAGAAACAATAAATAGCTGAAAATCACTAAATTCATAAAATGGACCCTGAATAAATTCATTGAAGTTTTTAATGGAACATTTAATATAGCAACTTCAGAAACTATTTTAATACAATGTACAGACAGGTCAAATTAAAACCCCCTAACAAATAAGACAGAATTCTGGAAACACACAATTTAATATTCATAGCAACATAAACCAACAATATCAATTTGTACATAGTAACATTTAAGCTATGAATTTCATTAAGTCATTTATTAATACATGGGTAAAAGTTGAAAATTTAAAAAAAATGAAAATCTTAACCTCAGTGCCGTGGAAACGATAAAAACCAGTATAGGGTCCGTCCCGGGAAAAAACTGGAGGTTCCGGAAAATTATGGAAAACTTTTAAACATGATAATATTAGAACAAAGTATAAAATACTTGTAAAAGCTATCATAATGCTATCAATGGCTGTTATTATACAAAAGAAGAGAAATGAACATATCATCAATAAACATAATAAACTAGTTTCCAAAGACCATAATTTATTAAAATGATACTGATACAAGAAATGTGGCAATGCCAGGCTGAGCAGAAACTGTTTTCCATTCTTAGAAAGAGCGACCTTGACCCCAGAGCCCCAAAATACAATCCAAATTAAGTCTCTAAAATAACTTGCTATATATATAGGCACCAAGCTTTGGCACCAGTAGGTCAAGCTAAACTAAAGTCTTCAAACAGAAACCGATTGTATGACATTGTCGTCTGCCCAACTGAGAATTTGCCCAAACCTAATACACCATATTTACAGTTGCTTAAAAAGGTACAGTAAACTTATTTCAGGACATATTTAATTTCAACACCTAGTATTCACCCAAATCAAAAGTTTTCTTTTATCCCTAGCTTTGGGCGAGTTGGTTATGTCGTTGACTGATTCGGGCGAGTCCGTAATTTCAATGTAAATAAACTTTATAAAGTCCATTTTAACTCTGATAGGAAAATTAACCAAAATCCAAAGTAAATATTTGTTTAATTTATATTTCACATTTTGACTGGGCTACTCAGAGATAAATTCAAATGAATCAATTACTAACAAAGTGTTAGGTACAGGAATGTTGAGGAACTATAATAAGCATATTCAATACATCTATACAATAAAAAATGAACAATAATATTTAGAAACATTAATAGGGGGGGGGGGGGCTTGTGGTCAAGTCCACATCCCCCCCCCCTAGAAAGCCTATTACTTTAAGCCTTTTCAACAAATTCCTAATGAGAACATTGAAAACAGACGAACTTTTCTCTCCATCAACCAGACTATAAAAAAATTGCATTAATTCTTCAATGGTTTAATTTCATACAAACTAAGTAGAAAGAATCTTCAACAAGCCCAGCTGTAGCAAAGACTGTCTCCTCATCTGATATATTCATTCAGAAAAAATGTCACCAGGTCAGACGTAAGAATTAAAGGCATGTTCGCACTTCACATTCATTCCACATTGTCCCAAACCTTTAGGCAGACAGGGAAATGTAGGGCATCATGATTCTTTTACTAGCCCTTTTAACTGACCCCAAGAACCAGAAAAATAGTAATAACCTCAGGTAGAGGGCAAAAATTATGCCATAAATTTGTTTTGATAGTAACGTAAACATTCTTAAAATAGATAAGGGTATATCATAAAATGGGTTAATAATAGAAGAATATGCAATTTAAATAAAGGAATGATTTCCAATTTTGGGACAGGGTCCAGGTCCAGTACAATTGGGAAAAAATGCACAGTGTGATGCCAAAATTGGGAATTTTTTATCAGGAATTGGGAAAAAATGTCTTTATTTTCAATTGGGAAGGGTCTGTTTACTGGACCCAAATAAAGAAGGGAAAAAGTGCCGTCAAGAGTGATACAAAAATATCTGAGATGTACACGATCTTACGGTGGATTTTGCATCTTCTGATCCATGTTCAAATCATGCAGGCATCTCGTGATGAAACACTTCACTATTAACTCTTAAAATCATACAAATTGTATCACTTTTAATACAGATAATCAAAATTCAGATCTAAACGAAGTATGATATTTACGTCAGAATCTCCTTGTCTTATAGTACTACAACAGGACAACGTGAAACAATTAAGTGCAACAAGGTCATTACACAGTATATATAAACATGTATAAGACATGTGCACAATGCTGAACTGATGCTATGATTGAACGTTTACATCAATCAAATATAACCATTTAGCATTCAAACATTTCAGTAATGATTGTTATTTCATATGTGCGTGGGGAATAAACAAAAAATACGCATGACTAAAATACATCATAATCATAAATGTGTGACGCCAAATTCATCATGAATTATTTCGTGTAAAATTTATAATGGCGCACCTGTATACTTTTCCTGTATATCATTAATCTGACTTATCAAATAATGAATAAAAACCACACACACAAAAAAACAAACAGGTAAAAATGACGAGAAACATGTTTCTGTTTAACAATATTTAATGAATACCTATGAATTTGTAACAGTTTACAGTCAAACCCAAAAACGAAGGCCATACTTGGGAAAGACAAAATATATATGGATTAATTGATAATTTACAGTGCAGAACAAAATGCTGTAATAAAATCTTATATATGACAAATATACTTAAATATTAAGTTTTAAATACTAAATGATACAATGCAACCTCTCCAGAGTGGCCCTCTTGAGCAACAACCTCCCTTCAACAACAGCATGATTTTTTTCCACTGCACAATTTAACTATTAATTCAACCTCTCTAGAACAACAACCTATCAACAACAACATAATTTCGGTTCTTCCAAAGGTGTCGCTATGGAGAGGTTGCACTGTATTTCCAAAATTTTCAATAAAATCACAAACCTTATTTTTCCAATTTTTGATCAGTCATTAATAAATCACAGAATGATGTTGTGACAGGTAATACAAATATTAGAAAATAGGTATAATAAATTGAAATATTTGGGTTCACTAATGTATAAATATTTTTTCATCGAATAAACTTATTTACCATTGTATACACTGGCTCAATTTTTTTTCACTGAAGATTTAAGTTTAACATTGTACCCAGGGTCAATTGGCAACTTTTCCAGCCTTAACGGTGGAGGAATACCCCAGGGTAGGACCACCAACCTTCTATAAGCTAGCTAGACAGCGTACTCACTTATAAAGTTTGTCTAGTCCTAGGTGGGATTTGAACTCACAGCCAAGAGGGGCTAGTGATTACTAGTCAGGGAACCACACCTTACACCAGCTCAAAGATTGAATGTACATATCTAGGTAGAAAAGAGGACACAATCATAGCACAGAACTTAACTGAATGAAAAACTTGTCAAATTTCAAGGTCTAAATCATTGATTAAAGAGATACAATATTTACACAGATAATACAAGCGGTTTCATTCATTATCATGTTCTAAATAAAGTAATATTTAAACTCATTATTCAATCTACAATGCTGATGACCTACTGACATAATTTACCATTTCTCAGGTTAGCTTAACTGAATCAGATAGTTTAGATAATTAAAAATTATCATTAAGCATCTGAGGAGTTCATGAAATTATCGTGTTAAACTGCGCTCACCAGTCAGACCATCCATGCTTTGTCCTCACAATGTTGACACAGGGCTTCTTTCATTGGTATGGGAAGGGGTCTTTTTCTTTAAATTTTGGGGAAAATACACACTATTTTTGCAAAAACTTGGTGTAAACTGAATTTCAGAGGAAAACTGCATTTTTTTTAGATTTTTCCTGACCCAGCAATAGAAGGGAAAAAACCTGTGACAATCTCAGACAATGTGGTATAATAATAAAAGGTGAGATATACCAATAAATTACAGATCAAAATAAATATATCACAATATCAGAAGCTGTAAATTTCAATATTATAAGAGTGTAACAAATCAAACATTCGCTTATTTCTAGCTTAGCCATACACAGAGTTTTAAAACTGTCACACGTATGCCATACAGTTTGTCCCAAAAGTTACCAGACTGTCGGACATGTAAGGCAAATTTCAAGCAGGTCCAATAACTTTTTGGTGAGTATCGGACCACATGTCCGACAGGCCGGCACAATTTACAACATTTATCACTTATTTATAATACATACGGTCAGACAAATTTTCATTTGGTTAGACAGAAATTCTAACTTTGCTAGACCAAATGTCAGACAAGCATTCCAGCAGTTTTGAGCAGTCTGTTTGTATAGTGAAGACTTAGCTCCCATCCTGAAATCTTGAAATTTTATATGAAAATCTCTACATGAGTAAATATAGGACCTGAACTATCAGTACACGGACAAGGACGCTGTCATGGAATCAAAAATAGCTCAGTTTTAACCATACAAAGTTTTAAATACTAGAATGACGATATTGCTAAGATTCAAAGTAAATATAATATAAAAAAATAGCTAATAACAAATGTATTTGTTTTTAAGTGTGAAGATGAAATCAATACAGTTTTATCACAAAGTGTAGTTTATCAGCTAAAGCCAAAAGTAGCATACAAAAATTTTGAAGGGGAAACAACCTAAAACATTCCGACATCAGATTCTATGTATAATGTGGATTACTTCCCTTGATGCAGCGATAATTGATAATTGAATAATTGAAGGCAAAAGATAGAAGACATAAAGCCACTATTTATCTCATAAAACACTTCTTATCTTTAAAAATCTTTAAGACTTAAGTCATTACAAGATTCAGATGTACCCAAAACTATGCAATTCATGTATTTTTAGTAGATCACCAAAATTCCTAACATTAAATTGTGACTTAAACAGTGTTTACAATTATCTAGTTGATCAGTTAACCTAGTTATAATTGTTTTATATACATAGTTACGTCCTAATACTGTTGATATCCCAAAAACTCATACTCCAGTCATGTATCCCAATGATATGATTATATTGCAAGCCTTTTTTATGCCATTTTTGGGTCCTGTATTCGGCCCCATTACCCAAGCAAAATATTTTATATTTCTCCCCATTGAAAGTGACAAAATTCCCCATAATTATAAAATCGAAAATATACTATCATCATACATATAAAACTATTTTTTTCAATGGAATTAATCATGTGTAATGTTGCGTTAAGCGCTCTGTTAAATAAAGAATGGTTTAGACATAATTTTGTGTTTAGTTCTTTAATGAATGTAAGTCTTTATTAATTCCCCAATTAGGTGATTCACAATGCAAATTTCCCCTATCAAAGGGACCCGATACCTATTCCCCAAAACCATGAAAAAGGGCTGCACTGGTAAGCAAATGTCAGTAAAATGATAATTTTGGGATATGAGTCTATATATAGATTATGACATCACTGATCATTGTGGTGGTTTTATGATTAATAAGGAACAAAAAGAGATTACATTTACTTTTACTGAGTTAGGTTTTACTGAAGAACTTGCATGATATCAATGTCAAGTTATGATGTAAGCTATTCGTGATCTTTTTACAGGGGTGTGGAATGAGCTGGAACCCGGAAAAATCTGCTAACTAGTTGAGCATTCCCACCAGCCTCTTTTTCACCACAGGGGCATTGCCCCTTTATCCCCAACCTGGGGAACCCTCAGATTCCCTTTCTACTTTTAATAGCTTACCAGCTGCATATAGAAACATTCTACACCCCCATATCAAGATGTTTTTCTAAATTTGAGTTGTCATTGTTTTTTACAATGACTGGTAGGTCAGTATCAGCTGCTTCAGTAGTACCCAAGTTATAGGGCCACATGAAATCTGGGAGTGAAGGAACAAATTGACTTTAGAAAGAACTACAAAAGTTGATCCAATTCATACAAGCAAAGTAAACAAAAGAAAAATTGCTTCACAATTTTAACAAGAATGACACAAATTTTACAAGATAAAAATCTTACAAATTATTGATCGACTTTCAGGAGTCACTCATGACTTTTTATTTGATGTTTCTCCAGGTTTAATAATGACTTACTAACCATTCAGAAACCACTCAAACAAATTTTTCAGACAATCTATCACGTTAACGCTGATATAGAACTAAAATTTCAAACAGAATTCTGTTGAATTCCAAAGTCATCAAAACGAACAGACAGCGTGCTGTGCGATTATAAGTATATAGGATCCAATAACAACGATACATTTACAGTAAATGGCCGAAATATTTTGATTCTGGTGCTTTATTTGTGAATAAAAATGTACCCCACCCACTTAATGAAGCACAAAAAAGTGACTGGAAATGATAATATGATAGACTAGAAAGAAAAAAAAACAATAAATTGATGTATAAAGCATATCCATAAAAATACATAGAGTATGTACGCTGTATCAAAATTACCTATTAATCAAGAAGCTTTTATCCGAAATAATGAAATCGCAAATTTTGACAACTGCTACTCTTCTTCTATTCGCACCAACTCAATTCGGACTGTTCATTTATTTGAAAATAAAATGATAGAAAGTTCGGCCCTGAAAACTGGTTGTACGCTGGTCTTATGAATTGTTGGCACAAAATTTAATTATTTTCTAAATAATTAATATACATGCACATGTACTAAATCTTACAGATAAAAAACATCCAATCTACGTTTACTTTATTTCGAATATAACCGAGTACGAATATTCCAAGCAATTACTATATGTACTTCCTTAATAGCTATTAATAACAAGCAGCAGAGTGGCGCAGTGGAAGCGTGCTGGGCCCATAACCCAGAGGTCCGAGGATCGAAACCTCGCTCTGCTAAAGTTTTTTTTTATTTTTAATGAGTTGAACTTGTTGTTCTTAATCACAATGAAGTTTTGAAAATGCAAACTGTCATACTCATTTTTATATATATTTTATTTCAATTGGTATTAATATTTTTTATTTATTTTTTCACCGTTAGTATATAAGGGCCAGCTCTCCCAGTACACAAGCCCACATGTGAACAATTTTATCCTGTATAATCAGGCACGTAGCTACTATTAGGCCTGTATAAATATCTTCGACGATTTATATTACTAAAACTATGACTTTTTCATTTCTAATGGTCTTAAAATACCCACAAAATAGCCGTAAACTGCACCTACGACGTCCTAGAATTTCAAAATTTTCCGGGGGGGAGCATGCTCCTGGACCCCCTAGAATGTTGCCTAGACTCTCCTTTTAGGCAAGCTATGCCCCGATAATATATTCATAAAAACATTTATATGTATAATGCGGAATAAAATGGGTAAATACAGACTGAACGACACTTTTTATCTCTTTTGTTAATAAATAAATAATAAAACAATAAATAAATAATAAATTAATGTAATAAATTATATAGAAATGATTCCGCAGCCGAATCATAGTGAGTATCGAGTCTATAGTATCTTGAAACTCAATAAAAGCGTCCCTGCGTCAAAATCCGACTGATTCCGAATGTTAAAACGTCACAATCAGAGACGTTCGTCTTAGTGACGTAGTGGTTGACAACGACACAGACGCTATCAGGAGAAAGAACTGTTTACCTTTTTCACCGTATGAAATAATTGTTCCGCGGAGATTTGCGCAGTTCGTGAATTCTTGTCACGAATAATGCCACCTCCAGTACGGGTTGATTATCACTCCAAAGAACGACAACTTTTAGGTAAAAAATTATGTAATACATTAATTCATCTTGCTTTGCATCCTCGTTTAACCCATTCTTGGCTTCTCACCAGAGAATATATGCCAGAATATTTTTCATGTAGTGCACCACATTCTTTCAAACATATTCTTATTGATTGCATCGATCTTCAACCTATCCGTACCAAGCATTTTAATGTTGAAAACTTAAACACGCTTTTCAAAACAGTTTCACCTGAAACAATTATCAACTACTTAAAGGAAATCGGACATTACAATAAACTGTGGCAGCTTTTTATACACTTCTTTTAACATCGCAATCTATTACACAACCTTACTGTTGCAGCAGTGCAATTTTAAACAATTCATATATTCTTCATTCTCATTTTTACATCTTAAGCTTACATTATCTTATTAAATGACTTATCATTGTTATCCTTATCATTTGATGCGCCATAAAACACAAACAAACAAACGAACAACTTGCTAAGCAAATAACAAACTCAGTACAATGTACTTATAATCATACAAACATATTACATACAATGGTACAAAAAACATAGGAATTGATCTAGCGGATATATTTGCAAATATATATATAAATTTGAATCATTTGAACAATTCGACGCTAACCGAAACCGAAAAGCTGCTTATCACATCATAATGTGGTAATAATGGTAAACACACAGCTGATGTACAAAAACAAACTTTTATAGATCAAAAATTGTTGAAACTGTTAAAAAAATATTCCTGATGGTACGAGTTATCACCGACATCAGTTTCGAAGTTATTAGCACTATAATGTACAAGTAATCTGCCATAATCCCTGACACGAACGATGTAAGTAATTTTCACGAGGGGATACTCTAGCTCAGTCAGAAGCTAAACTGGTCCCCGTTCCATGTTGCAGTGCACCAAAGTACCGACAGAGTCAACAGGAACCAGTGTAAGTCAGTAGCTTGGTTGAATTTAATTGCTAAGACTTGCATGTTTGTTTATTTCGTCGTTTCAGAGCGAGCATCACAAGAATCGCGGAGAGTGAATGAACAGATGGACAGAATTGAAGCTAACCTGGATAACATGAGTGATAATCTAAAAGAGAGATTCAAACGGACAGTGATTTCACAACTAAGCTTGATGAAATACCGACATGAAGACGTTTTGGGAGAAAATCTAAATACATGTACGTACAAAAGTGAAATTTCAAAGACGGAACGTAAAGTTAAAACAATAGACGATCGAGTCTCTAATATATATAAGGATATAAAAGTCTGGAATGCTGTCCGTGAAAATTACCATCGAGACCACCAGGGGGAAGAAAAATATTCAAATAAAACCTCAGGGAAGGTCGATAGTGCAACAAGTTACGCTCCTTATGGAGCAGGTGAATCAAATCATATAAGAGAATCAGTGTGCAATAAATCTTTAGTTAATAGTCATGAGAGTCAGGGTGACGTTATAGACAAACCAGGTGGTAGAGTAAGTCCCACGAATAGTCAAACCTCAAGAAACGTTTCTATAGAAACAGTCAGTCCAGTAGGTGTTAAAACTAATTTAACTTCTTTTGATCAAAAAGACAAAACCTGCCCTGTTTTCTATAGTCTCACCACGGACGATAAAATACGACCAACTATTAAAACTATCCCAAATGAAGAGAACATTTTACAAAACAGTCCAATAGCGAAATATACTGAGAATCAACGGTATGTTTTGACAAATCTACCTGACACACGAGTCAATTCAGGCAGTTCGGCAAACAAAACAAACGATATCTCTGAAAAGAGTCCATTAGCAAAACGGAATGATTATGATACAATATCAACTAATGACCATCATAAAGGCGAAGCGAGTCCACGCCACAATAAGAGTTCTAACAAAGAGCACAAAGATACTCGTAAAGTAAAAGAATGTAAAGCCCTTAAATATGAGACGAGGAACAGTACTGTCAATAAAGATGTTTTACCCGCGATCAATGAAAAACGTGAAAGCCCTTATGACGTAAAAGGAAGTACATACATCCACGAAGCTAAGGCTGGAAATTATTCAACACCTGTTTCAGTAAAATATGATCGGCGTATGCCTTCGCCTAGTTTCAGTCCAATCTCTGCGCAAGGAAAGAAATATACACCATCGTCATTAAAACAAGACAAACCAATCAACTCACAAGTCAGTCCTGTGAAAACAGAACTTCAGACACTAGTCAGTAGACTAGGGAAGTACAATAGTCAGGCTAATTCACAGGCAATTAATGTGAGGGATGGGTTGTCAGAAATACGAGAAAATAATGCTAGTCATACCCAATCCGCGGCCAATTCTTGTCCAAAGAATCTCGGAATACGCACAATGGGAGAGTCGAGTGCATTTCATGATCATTCAAAACAACAACCGACCGATAGATACAAAGTCAATATCATAAATAATGGGAAAAAGTCTCCAATTTTATCAAAAACGGACGAGCATAATACGCCCAGTAATGCTATAGCTGAATTTTCGATTTCGAATCAAAATGACTTAACTCCCGGAGGCAGAATTAGAACCCGAACGCCACCCACAGGATTACATTTTCAAAGTACAATAAGGTATGAGCCAATTAAGGAAGAAGCCGATTTTTCTATAAATTCGAAACAGAAAAAACACGAAGTTTGTTGTTCGGATTGTTCAGTATCGAACCAAGTCGATGAAAAATATTCAAGTGAGGGAAACAAACAAGTAAATGAGAAAATTCGCGATACACGCGAAGGCATAGAAGCAATAAAATCTGACTTTAATAAATGCACAGCCAGAGTTGGTGTATCTGGAATAAGACGCCCTTCAGCACAGACTCCAAGAACACTAGGAGCAATTAGCGAACGTGTAATCAATTGTATTCCAGATGATCGAAATAACGATTCATTTGTTCGTGCTAATTTACCGTCAAATACTGTAACTACTCAAAAGGCAGGTGTTGATAACAAAGCTATACATAGTAACACGCACAAACTTTCAAATTTTTCCACCGATGACAAGCGTAGGTATTTAGTATCTGATCAACGAGAGAAGGGAACCAGAGGACTTCACAACATGTCAGTGCACGAGGCAACTGAATGCCTTGGTCAGACTAAACATGATACATCGTCATTGGTTGAAGCATACGCAGCAATAAAGATGAAACTATTCAACAGCGCACTGAACAGTCTAATGTCTTCCCTGAAGCTTACAGTGGAAGAAAATGTCAACCGAGATTTCGATCGAGAAATGTGGACTGGTGAGTTCCATAAATATTGTTGAGACTTATCACTGTAAAGACATAAATAATTCTTGCTTATTAAGATGCATGTATCGATACAATCTCGCGCTGTGTCAATTGTGTTTATTCGATTACTAGTATTTTGATTAACTTTTTTTTCATTTGGAACACCATGGTTTTATACATTGTATCTGTTTCACTTTTCATTTCATTTAGAATTTATTGATAAATACTGGTACTATTTTACCAGCATTGCCATTGTTTTAATTCGTTCTAGCTCTCAACAAAAACTTGTCGGAAATGAAAGAAGAATTCAAAACTTTTGTTACTGGAATTGGTTCGCTGAATTCTGACACGTGGAGAGAGGACCTTGACAATCTGAATAGATTGATGTGTGGACTGGTAAGTTGAATAAAGTTCATATTTGAATAAGACCATGTGGTGTATAGTCCGTTTTCAATGAGAGTTAATTATATCATGTTGTCTGTCATACTTATAGCTGCACTAAAAGCTAATAATAAACAAACAATGACACCTCCCTAAAATACTGTAAAACCTCAACAATAAGACCACTTTCGGGACCCGAAAATGGGTCGTGATTATGAGGTGGTCTCATTATCAACTTGAATTATATGGGAGTTATTGAAACCCGGTCCAAAAATTAGTTGTTGTTATAACAATTGATGTGGTCGTAATATTGAAGTGTTCACAATGTGAGGTTTTACTGTACAGAATAATTTGCAAAATCAACATTCATGTTTTGCAATTTAAATCATTCTGTGTCTGAGAAATTTTACTACTTAAAATTGACTGTACACTGAAGGGTTTTTATTAACAGATTTAAAGATTATACGACTGTAAATTACATGTGTGTGTACGGAATTTTTGGTACGAACATGTACGTTTATAAAGCTAGTCATTATTTTGACAAATGTTTGAAATGGCTCCTAAGAAATTTTGGTTGGTATTCACTTTAATCATGTTAATTGTTCTAAATTTTACGTGTTTTAGCTGGGCGGAGATACAATTTCTGACCGTCCCCGAATCAAGAATGACATTGAAGCTACAATATGTCACCTTAGATCTAAGTTAGAAGATGCTGGTAGAAAACGCCTAAATCTTTTATCAGAAGTTGAAAAAATACTTGAATCGTTGACAGACCTCACAGAATGTTTTGCTGTTTGTGGAGAGAGGTAAATGTTGTGATAGATCAATCACCGTAGTTGGTCCAAAAATGGATCAACATAGGTGACACAAATATCAATAATTTTACAGCACTATATGAATAATATATACAAGTACATATATCATACACAATAAAATGATTAACAATATTTCAACAGTGATATTGAACTACGTCGTGTATCATCAACGATATGGTAACAACAATGCAGCAATGTAAACAAAATAAATTAATTATTCGAGCGTGAGAATTCTTAAACTCATAATGTAACTCCATAGTATATAGGTTTCTGACAATCATGTTAGAATTGGCATAATTGTTTATTTTTACAGATATTTCGGCAATGGATCGTCAAGAAATGTACTAAGTTTAAAAAGCACCGGAACAGTGTGTCGTATTGCTGAACCATGGTCAACTTCGAAAGGTTTCTTAGCAACAGCCAAGAGAATACAACTGCAGTTGATGAAATACTACACAAAGAGCGCGTCTGACATTCGAGAAGATAAAAATGAGGATAAAAATGAAACATCAGCTAACAAAAGTAGGCTTTTCTCCATGTTGCATGTGTATTTTCCTTGTGAGTCAATACATTTAACACAATACACACATTTGTAAAGAGTATTGACATGTTACATGTCTTTGTATATACAGTTAATAATTAGTTCACCATTCAAACGAAAAGAGAAACGATAAACAGTTTTTTATTATCGGATACTTCAAAAAAAGAGTAAAGAAAAAAATGTATATTCCAACTTAAGCGTATGAAGCCACTAACAGTGGTTTCCGTTGAACAATCAGGTACAATAATTATTAGCTAACAAAAAAAAGCTACTGGCTACTTTTAATATTTTCAAAAATGCTTTAATCAGTTCCAATCTAGACTGCTTACTGTACATTTGTACATTTGTGTATATCGAACTTGATGTAAGCTTTTGACAAGTTTTAAACATTGACCATGTCAAACATATATTTTAAAACACTAAAATAAAGCACTAACACAAACGTTCCAGCGAACGCGTACGATTGTCAGTGAATTATTATTAGTTAGCCTGTATAAAATCTTTTTGTTATTGTTTAACCAGTCTTCTCGCAAAGAAATGGACGTGTTTCAGAACGCGGTACATCGTATTGTGATTTCGTCTTCAGGTATAACATTAAACACGTATATTTGTTCGGAAAGCCCGAATCCCATTTCAAAAAAGCTCTCTGAGAACCGTAGGCATATATCCATCGAGAAAAAGCGTCCTTACGTTCACCATCTATGTATGGGTATCGACCAAATCCTTGAACAATTGGCATGACATCATTCAGTTTCTCTTGGGAGTCAATGTTAACGAGATAGCTACCTTCCTGTAGACATTGCTTAACCGCCACGTCATGTACCACACGTGTTGTATTCAACTTTATGCAGAATCCATTACTAGTCACGTTGTAGCCGACAGGACAAAACCCTTCACACAATTTGGTATCAGTTTCCGTTATAAGGGTCCTGAAGTTAGACGTATGATTGCTTCTGCACCCTCTGGTTCGTGTTTGGCTCCCAAAATACCCTCGTCGAGCAGCACCGCACGGAGACCACGGCATCCATTCACCACAAGGGTGGAGGTTCTTTATGGCCATACCAATAAGTGTTAACATTGGTTTGTGAAGTGTTTTACCAAGCTGTAGAAGGCCTTCTCCATCAATAGTCCCACCAAACGTTCCATTATTCTCTGACATTAATGAATACGATATTCCTATTAATGATAGACACACTACAACTAAATGTCTCATGTTGGATCACTTTTCTTAGCGAATTGCAATATTTAAGATACAAAGATAAAAAACTTGCTTTGTTTGACGCTCCTGTTATTAGTAACAACAACACAACAGAACGTTTGTACATCACTAGTTATTCTTAAACAAGATTCTAAGAAATCTCGCCTGTGTTTCATGCATTGAAAATGTTTAAGTTAGCAATACATTCATTTATTTGTGTGGTATGGTATAAACAAGAAGTATATCCTAATAACTGCATGACTCATACCAGTTATCAGTCCTGAGAATTTCGATAATACAAATATTACAAGTTCTCAATAGAGCGCTGGATTACAAATCTTGATGAAGTATGATAGAAAACATTGTGAAACATTGGTTTATAGGCTTGATATTCAAAGCAGTTTGCACTTCGCTTACGATCTTTTAATGTGCTGTGTTTGTTTAAAAACAAATAAATTCTAAAATCTTAAAAGACGATGAACATTGGAAAAAAACTGTCTTCTCCGAACCTCAAGACTTTAAGTTTAGACCCTTTGTACCTCGACTGATTTATATTTGGCGTTTTGCTACTTTAATTGCCCAATGAAACAGGTGGTAATTTTGGATACATAATCAATTTCTGGATATTCATCTGGAATATGTAATATATTCTAGATCTGGCATACCACCAGTGCGACTGTATTTGGAAGGTAAAAATTGTGCATGAGTGGATTGAAACACAACACATTAAACAATATAACGCAACAGAGATAACACGCCGGAATGATTAGAAGAACCAGGCGTCTAAAACCGTTCATTTACTTCACGTGAAATTCGTTGTAAAATCAACATGATTTGTCGGCATAGTTTTCCATTACAAATAGAATATGAACATTCAACTCTTTTTTAAATATATGGATCAGGAACATGCTGTTTCCCGAACAAAATGGCGGATGTGACGGAAAAGGCAGGCAGCGCATAACAAAAAATCCGCATCATTTCTACAATATGTATGATTATTGTTAAAAGGTGTTCGATTGTTCGTTGTTCATTTTATTTCATCTATCAGTGTATATATTTGAAATTATCTTTTATACACGGACCTACGTATATTATACATTTTAATCACTATAAAATAATTGATGTTATTTATCAAATTGTAGATAGGGTACAAAACAATGGTACTGTTGCTGAAAACCAAGACGTGCTCATCGGTAGCAATGATCAGCGATCGATACTCACAAAGGCAAGACAGCAACCAATAATACCACAAAGGTATCGTTTGTCACAGCAGTATTTTATGCCCTCGGTCACCCGGCGTCGAATCAACCAACTTTGGACCTATGGATGTCTGGTGTTATTTATTTTCGGGATAGCAAAGCTTCTAGCTCACTTTGGTCCAATCTGTCTACAAGCTGTATACGACATTTTTGTAGGAATTGTGATGTACCTCAGCTGTAGTATCCGATTGGTTCATTATGATCCCAATATTATATGATCAATAAAACATTGAAAAGATGTATGTTGCGTTGTTATTCGCTGCACTGCGTTGCTTTTATTTCTACAGAGTACAAACATCATTAAACAGTGCAATCTTTCTCAAGCATCACCCTTTGGGAGAAGCAAAAATATGTTGTTGTTGTTGTTGTTGTTGTTGAGAGGTTGTTGCTCTAAGAGGTTAAGTTAATAGTTAAATCGTACAGTGGGAAAAAATCATGCTGTTGTTGAAGGGAGGTTGTTGTTCCAGAGAGGGCCGCCCTGGAGATGTTTGCGTTGTATGTTCCAGAGAGGGCCGCCCTGGAGATGTTTGCGTTGTATGTTCCAGAGAGGGCCGCCCTGGAGATGTTTGCGTTGTATGTTCCAGAGAGGGCCGCCCTGGAGATGTTTGCGTTGTATATACATGTAGTTGTCATAACTGTACTTAGTTGCGTTTATTTCGCCACATAAGTTTCGGGAAGAGGTGAATAAATATTTGCTATCAAAAGAGTGTTGTATACTGATAATGACGAAGAAATATAATACACTTATGACTGAAAGCAATTTTTTCGAGTTTTTGTCTGTTGTAGTCTCGAATACAAACTAAATTTACTGGTCCCTGATCAATCGTTATTATTGATAGTATTTTTCTTCTATCTCCAGCTGATCTCCTGGCAAAATTCAATTTAATTGTAAGCATACAAATCAGGTCGGTCTGAATATGCCTTATGGAGATCTGTGCACCATAATTATTCTGGTGAATATACATGTACACGTATATATAGTATCGTACGGAACTTACGGATGATTATACGTTATCCACCAAGTACGTCTAAACTCAACTTTATCTAAACTCAAACGCAAACTTGATAATTATTGGCTACAATATTCACTTCTAGCCAATCATATTTCATTTAACAAAATTCTATAGGTGAAGTTATTGTTGACATGCGCGACAGTGTTTCGACTTGTTTTATGAATAAAAACTGGAAAAATTACCACAATGACAGACCACAACACCGTCATGGGGGTTGGCATCGGCCTCTTCTTGATTATTTTGGTGTGGTCGTTGAGCCTTTTCTTATGCATTGTATTTTCAAGAGCAGCTGGCGCAATATCGTAAGTGAAACTCGAAAGTTTAAGTAGATAAACTCACCTCTGTCACCATCAACTTATTTCATTAATCTACTCGCCATATATTGAATTAGTCCCTCATACCGTCTGGTTATTATATGCCACCAGAGTCCTGTTGATCTTGATATCTTCCTGACTGCCGGATAAAAGGTTGAACTTCATTTAATCCTCAAATGTTTAATTGCTGTCAAGAAATGATTCATAGTAATGTAACTACCATTAAATATAGATACTGTTGCAGTGATTGTAGGAATATGGGCCACTTTCAACAGCCTTGCTGTTAGGTTAGCTCTTGAGTGACGTGGTTGTCTGCCTACGATGCCAGGGGTCCTAGGTTCAATCCTCGGTTAGGACCATGGATTTTTGACATTTACATATACCAAAACAAATTTATGACTATTATTTTCAAACAGTTCAGAACATTAATTAATAATTTAAATATTCTATCAACACTCAGAGATTTTACATTTTATGTTTTTTTTTTTTATGTACAAACCCTGCTACAAATAATGCACATTCAACAATACTATACAACAATACAATACTCGCCCTGTTACGTAAATAACAAACTTATTGAATTTATATTATTTGTACAGGAATGTTGGGATTGTGATGATACTGTTTGCTATACTTTTTACTGTGATATTGTTAGTGTTACCAAGAGAGGACTTTGAGGAGCCAAGTTCAAAGGTAAAGGAATTTATTTTTATATGTTTTGTTAATAATCTTTGTTGGTATTCTAGATACAACCCGCCAGTCAAAACTTGACATATTCATTGTACAGTATAACCTCCGAAAAGCAGACTCCCTGAAAACCAGAATTCTCTGAAAATCAGACAATTTTTCAAGTCCCATTTTTTTTCTATAATCAATCATTTTCTGGAAATAGGAATTCCTTGAAAACCGGCCCAGTCCAGAAGGGGTCTGGTTTTCAGCGGTTAATCACTGGTATTGTTTGTACTGTATTACAAATCTCGTACTAATAGACAAAAAGGTACCTTTATGTTTATATTTACATATATATGGGTTTAATACCTAGATTTTCAGTATTCTAATTGTAAGTTTACAGCATGCGTTAGATTCTTGACTCACAGTAACTCATCTCTAAAGATATGTGAACTTTCTGAGCATTTATATTATTCAATTAAAACATTATTTACAGGATGATCCAACACCGGTAAAAGATGGATTCAGTTTGCTTTATATTTGTATTTAACATTCCTGCTGTAAAGAAATTGAATCTTACACCTAATTGATGCTTGCTTTTTTGCACAATATAGAAACATACACAGTTTTGGTTTTAATTTGTACAAGAACTTTTGTTGTAAAGCAGTTTGATGATAAATCTGTTTTTTTACACATTGAAAGGAATTCAAATGGTATGCAGGTTGTAACACGATCACTCATAGTCATCAGGCTTGACACTCGTGGGTGAAAGTTGAAAATTTTCAAAACACTGGAAATCTTAATCTCGGTGCCACAGACACAATAAAAACCAGTAGGGTCCGGACCAGAGAAAAAATGGAAAATTCCAGAAAATTTTTAACCATGGACACTAATACAATTCACATTTTGATAATTTTGTGTGTGATGATATAACTTCAGCACTTCATTTTATTTGTATGTATTAAATACAAATATTTTCAGCATCACAAGACAATGTTATAATGTATGAACAATGTACTGTTTCATGTGTGTTCACTTAAGTACAGTTATTTTTGTGTCACATGTGTGGAGTTAAATAATTCAGTATATTCTGATCAAATTTGGTACAATCGTGCACCATGTGTTGCTGTGTAGGTCACAGACAGGGGTGTCAATTGTGAAGTCCATGATAAGAAAAAAAAAGTTGTACATTGTACAAGTAATTGCATGTATATCATTTCAGGTACTGTTGCGTTTTCCTTGTTTATAAAGCAATCCTGCTAGCTGCCAATTCTGGCTTTATATACCTTACCTATACATGTACAGTTGAACCTGTGAACAAAGGCCATCCTTGGGAAAGACAAAATGTGGCCTTTATTGACAGATGACCTTTATTCAGAGGTCAGTTTGTTCTTAATAATCAGTGACAGTTTTTCAAAGAATGGCCTTTATTCACAGGGTAGCCTTAATTCAGAGGTGGCCATGTACACTGATTAGACTGTATATAGTTTACCTTAACCTGGAGTAACTTAAAAACCAATTGATTACTCTATAGATGTATAGGAATAGCATTGCTTGTGAAACTACATGTAGTTGTAATATTTTTATCTGACAGAATTCAAATGCAAGCCATTAGTTTTGAAAACACATTTACTTCTTGTTCTGCGAATAGATATAATAATACAAATGTTTGAATAATAATTTTCCGCAAAAGTTGATTCTAATTGTATAAATATTACTGTACACTTCAGTTTTGCACAATTAACTGTCACTGATTTTATGTTCTAAATAAATGGCATGAATTATAAACTTTTTCAAGGTTAGCAAGAACTAATTATTCTTAAGATATTTAAGTTCATCTTCTAAATATGGCTTGGTCTAGTCTCTTTTTTCATTTGTACACTACAAATATGTGATTTTTTAAATGCCATTTTTAATGTGAAATATAATTTGTTTACTAATATATATGTGAATTGGTGTGCATATGTCAAAGATAATTTCATGTCTAATTAAATATTCTGGTAAATATTATTATTAACATTAACATATTTTGCAATTTTTCTTCACAGAAAGTGGTTAAGCTGTTTGAAATTGTTGATTTGTTATGCTTTGTGTATACATAAAATTATTTTGTCAAACAAATAAGGCCTAACAAAGGGTTTGTTTCCAGTTACCTGAACAACCCAACTTTTACCTGCCGACTCTTTAAGTTTTTATGACATCCAAATCTTAGTGCTATATTGTAATTTTCAAAACAGTAAAAAAAAACGTATGAGAAAAAAAATCCCTACCTACCGACCCATGTTTTTTTAGGCATGTAACCGGAAACATACCTTTTTTTGTTTAGGCCTAACTGAATGTTAAAAGTTTTATATTACTGTACTACATTTTTTTTATTCTTCAGATTTATGATTATTCCATCATCTTTAGATCTGTGCTAATAGCAGCTTGTGCTCTGTTTCTTGTCATTGGACTGGTTGCTTTTCTTGTAATACATTTAATGGATCCAGTCTATGCTAAACCAATCAGAAGACTTAAACTTGCATAGAAAACCGGGAACCAGACTTATATACAATTAGTTCGAAAGGATCTAGTGTAGTGCCAAGTTGTGCTTGTATTTGCGAGTGTAATGATATTAGAATGATATCAATTACTTTAGGCCACCCTAAAAAAATTATTTGTTTGCTGTTGCTGACTTTTTTGGACTGATTTGGTCAGAGTACTATTATTTTAAAAATAGACATGTAAATTGGCCATGAAACTGGAGGAAATATTTTCAATACTAAAATAAAGAAATGAAATTCTAAAAATAAGGTGCGTTCAATTTGTAATGATAAAACTTTTTGGACAGGCGCTTTTTTGGTGGGTCTGTCGGCAACAGCAAACAAATAATATTTTAATTTAGGCCATATTAACAGACTGTATCAATGTAAACTTCTGAATATTTTGTTGATACATCTGGTATTTTTCTATTGGGTTTGAGAAAAAAAGCAAGCATCAGGAATCAGTTCTGACACATTTTAGGCTGGACAATGAGAGTTCATAAGAATTCTGATATTCATGTATGGCTATGGATTGAGAAATTTGTCTTAAAGGTGATTTTATGATAACAGTTAAAACTGATTCATGAAGTTCATTCATTAGACAGACATTACTCTTGTAAAGATATATGTCTTCCATTCATTGCCATGACAAACTGATGCTGAGGACAATTTATCTATGATAGTTATTCTGTGTGCATATTTGTATATATATATATATACTAATATTTATTTGTATTATAGATTGTAGATTATGTATATAATTCTTTTTAAAGCTGCTAATTATATGTTTGAATCTTGAATTTGGATGCTGTACTCTATTACTGACAGATGAAATGGTAAAGGGTATAATTCACGATACAAATTGATACAAGTTACAAAATGATACAGTGAGCTATAATTTGACTGTAGATAATTTCATCTGTCTCCATTTTCACTAGTTCTTTGTGTATGAAGCACAAAATAGCAATAAGACACAAGGAATGTGATTCAAATACATTTTTAGGCTAAAGTTTCGAAGCTGTATGACAAAGTTTGGCAGATTAGTTAGTGATTGTAGCCAATCTATTCGAAGCAAATTACAAAAAAATTAATTCTTTAGAACTAAAATGTAAGAAAACAGGTACTTCTTAAGGAGATATAATCTCTAGGAGTTTTGTATGTGGATTAGCAACTTGTAAGACTTGGTTTAAGGTGAACAAAGGCACATATCGAGATACATGTACATGTATATATACACAACACTGAAGTTACCTCAGGCAAAAAATATCAACTTTAATTGAACCAAAAAGTTGGAAAACTACAAAACACTGACTATTTGATGATATATAATGAAAATAATCATGTTAACTTTAATAACAATAAAAATCATTCAACAATTAATTAATTGTATATCAATATGCACTTTCTTAGAGGTGCTCCATAAAAAAGTACATGTGGAAGTCTTCCGACAGACAACTTCCAAGACATTTTTTCTAAACAATTATTATTATCAATGGAAGAATATACATTGAAACTACTACTAATGAGCAACAACCTCTTCACAACAACATAATTTTGCTTCTCCCAAGGTGTGTTGTTTTGGAGAGATTGCACTGTAGTAGAAAATCAAATGGTTATTATACTAAAATTGTTTCCACACAATAACCAATAACCAAACAGATATCATAGTAAGGGGTCTACATGATCAAGTGGTTATGGTCTCTGACTAGAAATAACTTGCCCCTCACTGCTTTAAGTTCGAATCCCACCCAAGAGCAGACAAATTTCACATGTGAGGAAGCTGTCCAGCCAGCATACAGAGGTTGGTGGTTCAACCTAGGTGCGTACTTGGGGTCTTTCCACAGTCACCAAATGACCCAACTTGTTGGCCAGACTTAAAAAAATAAAACCCACACAGAAAACCCACTGGATCTCGGAACAATAATCAGCAACTGAAATTTTCCTCATATTTCATAGTATGGACTACTGATTAAGTTCAGAGAATGAACGAATGTTGGCTAGTTAGCAAAAGATATTTACAACTTGCAACAAGTAAAAACATTTGTGGTTTATGAAATAGGACTACCAGCATTTAATATATTCATGCACAATATTAAGAAATAATAAAACAATGAAAATAAAAAAATTAAACTTTCAATGGTTAATTACCTTCATTTACATCATTGAATCTTACAATCTCTATTGATAACATAGTCATAGATTACACATACAAAATTTATTTCGTGCGAAAGAGACCATAGGCCATTTTAAGATTACCAGGTGATGTAAGTTCATATATATATATATATCTAAAATTTTGAAATATATGACAAAATATATTTTATACCTCAGAAATATTTCGATTAAAAATTAATTCAATCCTCTTCCACAGGAGGCTGTGGTAGCATTTCACACCATGCAGTGATGTGTTGGGAGGATATGTACACTTTTTGCATTGTTTTTCTCCTACTTCCCCTTAAGATTCTATTTATTCCCATTCTAAGGACCCAAACACTTTTTCCTAATAGGTGAAAAAAACATACTTGTCTTATCATCAAGTCGGACAAAATACTGAGGTTTCACTAATTTTCATTGGGGATTTATTACTTTTGTAGATTTCATGGGTCTGCTGAGCCACAAAATCAAATCCCCACGAAAATAAATGCTGACATATCCGTCAACCATCCGAAATTTGGCGGTATCCGAAATTGTGCCACAATTTCACAGATGTCAAATTTGACATGAGTATTCAAGATTGTCAACGGATATCTGTTGCATGTTGTATAACTTTTGATGGGGTCCACTATTGACATCCGAGGGCCAATTACCTGTATTTTTACTTCACTAGCGAGGTTATTTCATGAAGAAAATGATACAGAACACAAAGGAAACTTTTTTCCTAAATAAAAATCCACGAACTTACATCCCCATGAAATAGCCACTTTAGTAAGAAAAATTAAGCCCAACAAAAATAAATGATACCACTGAAAATGATAACCAACCAGACCCAGAGTCTCATATTTGACACAAATGTTTCATTATTATTACAAAACATAGCCTGATAGACTATTGAGCATAAAGCTACGGGAGCACCACTGTTACACACACCAACTTTCTCATAATTTCATGACCGTTTTTGTTTCAATTTCTTCATAAGAATTTCTAATTTGTTAGCCCTGGGGATACTCTGGTTATGAAGCATTTCGTTCTGCTGAGAATGAATTCCATGAGATTCATTGAAGACTTTATCACGTATGTTTTGATCAACAGAATGTTGATGACTTATACCTCTCATACTGTACTTAGGCTCAGACCGAAACTCTGGCTCAGACTGATAGTTCTCAGCAGATGTTTTTTTACCCTGTAGCTGCATATTTAGTACATTACATATCTGACCTCTTTGCCCTCTTGTTCTCTCAGGAGGGTTATCATTGTCTGATTTAGGAGTTCTATGAGATGCAGATTGTTTCTCTATATTTTCCAATAACGCTCGTTCTTGCAAGGCGAGTCCTACATGACGACGTGGTGATCGAGTGACAACATCCCCACCAGGTATAACTTGTTCTAACCTGTCTTGAGGCGGACTTTGTGGATTTGTGCAATATCCATTAACACTGGAAGAACTGTGATAATTAGCTGTTGTCGTATTGTGAGACGTTAAGGATTGAGGTTTTTTCTTTTTTCTTTTTTCATTACACATTTTCCCAGCAGGAATTATAGAGAAACTGTCTATTCCAGAATTACACTCAAATCCACTTTTATCTTGTTCATACACTAAAGCTCTCATCAATTTACCACCAGTCATTTCCTGGTCCGATGATTCAAGAGATCTATCATGACCTTGATTCTCAAGGTCAAAAGTCTCAGTCAAGGTCACACTAGTTGATTGTGACCTGGATGTCTGACTGTCTTTTGGCAACTTGAATTTTTCAACTGTCATATTAATGGCTTCTGTCTCTCCTTTTGACAGCAGATTTCTACGGGAAGGCATTGTAACTTTTTCAGTTCCCATACTTAAATTAGACACAGAGGTCTCAGTTTTGGGCTGTGCTGGTTCAGCAACATTAAGTCCATTCTCTGATGCTGGTTGAGTACGGACTGTGTCACTTGAAGAGTTTACAGTGTTCTTTTCTGCAACAAGAATAGAACAGAGTTTGAATAATGGTTACTACTTAACCATAACTCCAAGAATACTCTCAGACAACCCCTATGTCCAAATTATAACCTCATAATAAAGGGGACAGATTTTGGGGACCCTTATAATCTTTATAGGTTTCTATGATAGGAAAAAGTGCAGTAATATGGGTTTGATACCTTATGGAATAAAAATAATGTTTTTTCCACTTATAACATCTGTATGTTATCATGTTATTATGTTATAACTGAAGACAAAGTTTTACAAAAGCTCCGAAAAGGCGATTTGAGTTAACTCTATTAGCATAAACATTATTGTTGGAGTCAAGAGATGAACACAGTCACTGTGTGTTGCAATCATTGTTTACTCGCATTACATCATGCATACAGTAATAAAATGTACTCCACGTTATAAACATGTAACACATAGCATCCTGACAATCGGGGATTAGGAAATACTAGTCATTATTTTTTGGGACAAGTATAAATATCTAAAGACTGACACTTGAATATTATCAAAAAATTAATTAAGGACTTTATTTATCAGCAATCTTCACAACATAAGGCAATTAACAAGCACCACATATAACCCCTAAAAACTGGACATCTTCTGGACTGGGCCACTTGAAGTCTGGTTATCTCAGAATTCCAGTCTTAAGAGAACATTTGATTATAGAAGAGGAAGACAGGAACTTGAAAGATTGTCTGATTTTCAGAGAAATCCAGTTATCATGGAGTCCAGTTTTCAAGCGTTTTACTGAACCTGCAAATAATGTACACTGTCAATCTCCTGGTAGTAAAATGACCCTAAACTGACTGGAACAGTCTATGACATAGTCTGGATTTTTTGTGACTTTTTATTTCTTATCAGCTCCCTGTAGACTACAGTACTATTTGTGTAAACAGTAAAATAGATATTAATACCTGATTTCTTCAACCCAGCATGCCAGACGGAATCCTTGGAAAAGTAGATATTTGGTTGACTGATACCGTACGAGTTATCCCTGAACCCGTTGGGGTCTTTAGCTCTATTATAATTTATGAATGAATTTCTACTGTGAGATGACATGAAGGCACGCAGGTCTTGGAAAGCATACGGTAATAAATGAGGTGATGTCTGGAACCGATAAAATATAATGTTGATAAATTGCTACACAATTTCACCAGTTGTATCACTGATGTTTCTGACAATCATTTAGACATCAAGTTAAATTATTATACAATGGTCATGTTAATACTCTCAGACTCTATCTGACAGATATGTTATTGCGTAAAAGTAATGAGCACCCATTATAGCAACTCTGTGTTTTAACAACTGAACTATCCCTCTAAATTGCATACAAAAAGGGGACCTGATATCTAATATTTGAACTTAACCCGGACCATGGTCATTGGTACACTGGGTTCAAATCCCAGTTGCGGCAGGTCATACCCTGCTATGAAAATTTGACAAAAATATTTATTTCTTTCCATATGTGGAAAAGTTGCTTGCTCCTAGAGCAAGGGTAAGTTAACACTGGTTGGTACACAGTCCAGTAAAACTGGTCAGGTGAACAAGCAGCCGAATATAACTGAAAAATTGTTGAAAAATGTTGTTAAACAAGGTGAAAATAAAAACAACAAACTTAACCTGATATCTACACGCATCAGAATCATTAGCATCTCGTACGTGCATCAAGTAAATATTGACTCCTGCAACAAACTCTTCCATCATTTTTTCCATCAATACTGTACGTAATTCTAACAAATGTTTCACGTTTTTAACTGCTGCTTCCACCAGGTGGCGCTGTGGTGGTCTTTGCATCCAAACCATTTCGTCTTCCTACAAGAAACACCAGATTTATTTGTCAACTAACAGCAATCACACCATAGATAAACCTACTTCCCAAAGCTATACAGCAACCAAGATATTCACCAGCTTATGAGTTTTCTGGAATTTTCTGGACTTTAAGTTTTTTCAGTGTCCGGACCTTACTGGCTTTTATTGTTTCCGCAGCACCAAGGTTAGAATTTCTGATTTGTTGGGGAAAATTTTCAACTATCACCCATGTATTCAGAATTCACACTCTCGCGTCAAACTCAATTCATGATTAAAGCACCACTCATAAAATATTTCATCAAGTGGGACTTTTTATCTTTCAAAGAAAAAAATATCCAACTAATTTTCACTCATATTGATAATTACCGAAACATGCTTGGTTAAGATACTCACAGAAAACTCCATTAAAATGTTTGATAAGAAATTAACAGAGTGTGAAATATGTTTATAGGCAACTCATCCAGATCCAACATTTTAATTTAACATTCTATGATTAAATACAAATTCCGATCATTCCCTACTTACCCATATTTACATATTTCTTTAAAAGTGAGCAATATGTACAATTAATTAATCTTACAAGCTGTGACTGAAACAGCAGATAGTGTGCCGGACTAGTAACCCAGTGATGCAGGTTCAAAACCCAGTCATGGCAGGTCATACCTTTCTATGAAAATTTGACAAAAGAAGTTGCCGGCTCCTCGTGAAAGGGTAAGTCAGTACTTGTTAGTATACAGTCCAGGGAATCTGGTTATGTGAACCAGTCGCCGTAAATTTAACCGGAAAATTGTTAAAAAATGGTGAAGAAAAAAATAAACTTGCAATGTAAGAAAATGTTAAAAGGTATATGGTATAACAGGAACAAACCTCTCTCTTCGCTTCTCTCACAACAGACCAATTGACATCTTCTACAGAAAGGTTTAAATGTTGTACAAGACATGAACTTAAACCTTCAACATAACGTGGCCAATCTTGGTGATGTTTTAATCTATAAACAAATACATTAGCTACCTGAAATATACAATAAAAACTTTGCAAATCTTCAAAATAAATAGCTCAACAGAACGGTCACAAAAAATGTACAACTGACACAAGTGTCATGTTATACAATACATTCGTACTAAAATTTCATTAATTAATGTCAAACTAGTAACAAAAAGAAAAATGATTTTATTTCCGAGAGAAAATGTCTTGAGTAATATGGAAATCAGAAATTGAAAGTTTATTTCACCTGATGTCAACTATACAGCCAAATAAACTTTAGGTAAGAAACGAGATGTTACATTTTTAGAATTCTACACTAACAATCACTAACATTTATGTCTACGCATGAACAAATCAATATCAAATAACTTACCTGAGTATCAAACACATTAACAAGTTTTATGTTATACTGATGATGAAGTATATCAGATATCATTCTACAATCATGAAACACCTGTAATATATCAATTTTTAATACCATTATATGGCAGCTGTATAGATCAATATAGTCCAGCCAAACTTGTGTTTGCAACAAATTCTGAATATAGGCCACCTTGTGAATAAAGGCTATCTTTGAAAACCGTCTTTATCTTGAACAAACTGATCTCCTAATAAAGGCCATCTGTCAACAAAGGCCACATTTTGTCTTTTCCAAGGGTGGCCTTAGTTCACAGGTTTGACTGTAATCGCATTTTGCGCACATTTTAAACAACTATCCTAATAGCTATGGTCTAGTAATCACTAGCCCCTAATAGCTGTGGGTTTGAATCAAACCTAGGAATTTGCACCAGAAAAAAATACATGTGAGGAAGCTGTACAAATAGTGTACGTACCAATGTGTATGCCTGACGTCTTCCTCCAATGTTAAAGCAGGAAGATTTGCTCAAAGGATAAATACTATACAAAAGAGAAACATATCAGCAATGTGCATCCAAAGGGATGCAAGGTTTTGGCCAAAATGGGTCCTAGAGCCATTTTTATGTGCAAAGATACAGAAATACCGCGTAAAGGAAAACCCTGAATAAGAGAAATATGGTATTTTTGTTACTAAAAGACAAACCTTCAGAATATCCTCATCCTCTAAAAGACCTTTAACTCCTTCATCAAAACAGGCTCTACCAATACTTAGAACATCAAACAGAAATACTTGGTCTGGTACCGCAATCTGTAAAACAAACATATCTATACCATAAGCAAAAAATAATAGTGACAATGACACTGAGAAGTTTGATTTATACAGTACATGCATATGAATATCCATCAAATGTTCATTTTTTTTCTCACTGGGGTTTAACGTCACACCAAATGCCAAGGTCATTTGGCAAGTTTTCAGCTTTAATGGGAGAGGACAACCCCCAGGTGTACACCAAGGTAGAACCATTGACCTTCTGTAAGCTAGCTGAACAGCTTCCTTACATGTGAAATTTGTCCTTTTCTGGGTGGTATTCGAACTCACAGCTTTGAGGGGCAGGTAATTACTAGTCAGAGACCATAACCACTCGACCACAAAGGTCACATCTCAAAAGTACAAGAATACATCCTCAACAACAAAGATGGAGGACAATGTTTACTATTTCATGATATTTAAGTACATTTATACAGACATAAACATACTTCATACATCAGACCTATTATTAGAACTAAATGGATAAATTTATATTTGATTTTTTTTTATCGAAGAAACTTAAATTTTCTCTAAGATTTATGGATCAGGAGATGCTGATCACAGTAACAAAGAAAATGTTGAACCAACATTTTGATTACGTGGTTACAAATATACAGGGAGAATGTGTTAAACATGTTAAGTATGTGTTTCTCAGGGTAATGAACATGAAGTTATACATGAATATTGATAGAAGTGTGCATACCTGCAACCAACACAGTTTACCAGCTCTACCAATCATAACACCTTCAGTAGACACTGCTATCACCTGATACTTTCTGATGTATGAGATCTGCAAAATGAAAATCAGTGAGTTCAAATGACTTCATCTAGAGCCTAAGCAATTTTGACCAATGTTCAAAGTTAAGAAGGGGCATAACTCAAAAAAATAGCTTTCAGAATAATGTCCATTGTCTTGCAACTGATAATCAAGTATTGCAAGTGTTGTGTTGCTATCTTTGTAAGTGTTTGAGTAATGCGCTACATTAAAGTTTTTGCATGACAATGATGCTGCTGCTGTAGTAATCACACGAAGAAATCACATTTAACAAATAACAGCATAATTCATACACTTACCGCCTCATAGAATGTACTTGATAACTTAGAGATAATTGTGTATTCATCGGACTGGGGCAATACTTCCTGTTCTGAGCCACTACTTCCTGATTCATTACCAGATGATGTTAATACTGAAAACAAGAATTACATTTTAACTGGATGATTTAATATTTTTTTCAATGGGGTTTAATATAGCACCAACAGCCAGGATCATTAATGATTTTTCAAGCTTTAACGGTGGAAGAATACCCTAGGCATACACTTGGGTAGAAATCAATTCTGTAAGCTAGCTTTCTCACATGTGATATTTTTGTTGTGGGTGGGATTTAAAATCATAACAGTGACAGACCATGACCATTAAAATCTACAGTAAAACTAGAAAACTTTGTCAAGTCTTCAAATTATACTGGCTAAGGGTCAATTTGACCCTTCAAGTCCTTTTGAAGTCTAGTGAGCATCCTGGTTAAATATTTCTGCTATTAATGAAAGTACATTGGTAAATATTAATTAGTCAACTCCGATTTATAACCAGTACAAATAAATTCTTCAATCAAGCCCTGAAAATATTCCTTCATAAGAATTACATAGTTAAGATTGATAATGTACAGTCATCTGTGATAAATTGAAATAACTTACATTCATTGTGTTTGTTGGTTTTCAAGACAAGTGAAGGATAATTGATGTTTTGTAATCGAGACAGATGGACTGGTTCTTGCTTTTTTCCCATTAAGCTGCGCCCACCATGACTTTTACTGATAAAAATGAATGATACATTAATACAGTTTACAAAAAAATAAAAGTCATTGATCACTGAATTGGAATCAATGGCGTGAATAATTAGATTAGAAACTATATATTTAAGCAAGTTGGCAAACAGTTTATTCATCCAAACAGTAAAGACCAAAACATTAAAAAATGAGATAATTTTTACAATTTCTATGTTAGTTACATATTTCCTTCCTTGATATCATCTTGCTCAGTGTAATTAACAAATCAGCAGGAAATTTTGTTGACTGAAAATAATTATCAGCCAAGTGTCATTTTGATCCTCAACGTCTGATGTCTATTAAGCACCCTGCTAATACTGTGAAAATATTCTTCAACAAATAGCACAGTCTTACTCTAAATCAACTGCTATTAAACTATCATGTAGCTCATGAATTATTAAAGATTACAAAAGAATAAATACCTGTCAGTGGCTTCAAGTTTGTTTCTTTTATTTTTAAACACTTCTTCTGTAACAACAACTGAAAATGATAAAAAATAACAACAACTAGAATATAAGTTTCAGTCAATGACTTGTTTTTATTCATTACATTTTAATAGTCAACTGTAAACATACTTATCCAGTCATTACATATGATTTATCTTCTTGATCCCTAAATGTAAATCACACAATTTGTTGTCATTTGTATACAGATAATTATATAGTCCATACAGCAAAATATATCTATCAAACAGACTTCAAACCACATCTCATTTAATGACTTACATGAAAGAGAAATTGATAATACATTCTGTTTATTAAATGAAACATTGCACAAAAGTTAGCAGTTTCTGGATCTAAGTAATAAACACTCACTGTCAGTGATTTCTTCAGCAAAGTAATGTTGAAGTCCAACAAGTTTTTTTCTTGATCCATTTTCAATACACTCCACTGAAAATTAACATATATAACTCATGTGAATAATTATTACAGAATCATAAGCTTGGACAAATGGAAAACATTGGAGATGTCCTTGATAACAGTGAATGAAAGATTGTAAGTTCAAAGATTACAGTGTTTCCATGTTTGGAAGGGTCTTATTACTTAGTTTGGATAAGTTGCAAAGTTTAAGAAATTACAATTAATAACTAAAATATTTCAGAAACTTCAGTTTTCGTTTTTCATTTTATTAGTATAAAATAAAGGATCATTCATTTTGAACATTAATCCGGAGTCTTGCCATGTAAACGTATTTACGGACAACACGCGCCTTGTTAACTATATTTCCACCCTGAACTTAAGTTGGGACTGAAAAATAAAATGTAAACAAATGATTTACGCGTATACAAACGTAGAGGTTAAGTCAATTAAAATAGGCAAAAATACTGACCTTTCTCTAAGGACAATTTTCCATCATTTGCACCATATGAATGAAGAAAGCCGTTCACAATTAAACCGTCATCCAGAGTTATTTTCACTTTCCTACCGACCAAGTCTTGCATACCCGCCATTTTGGTCACAACTTCATATCTTGGACAGACCATAAAACATGGAAACCACCGAAAAGTTCCGAATGACAATATTTGATCACATGACAGTACAAAATGGAGGAGGTGGATAATATTATCCTGCATTCTCTTCGGTCAATTGGCTGGTAACTAGTTTATGTATCTATTTGATAATTTTGTTCGGGTTATAACTTGAAATAAATGTTTCTAATTTATTTAATGTTGTATATTTATGACTTGCTTTGAATTTAGTTGTAGGAATTGTGTTTGTAATATTAATCATGGATCCATATAAAATGGGAGGTGGCCGGACCATTAATTAAATTAAAATGCCGTGTTAACACCAGGAAATAATAGATGCAGCATCCGCATATAACTCTTTCAAAGATAATACACAGACGCTGGTGTATCTTTTCTTTTAAATTTTATAAATCACTGCTAATCTCTTGCCGTAAATGCCCTGTGGTGGTTGTTCTTTATGTTAAATTTAATGTGGAGAAGAATTTCTGGATTGCACCCAGGTCCCCTAGCACTGTAGTCAGACACTCAACTAAGTGGTAAAGAGTTAACCCAATGGCAAGGCTGTTGAAAGTGACCCGTATTCCTACAATAATTACAGCATTTACCCAGATGTACTGATACTACTGGATCTTTCTGCATACATTCAACATCTAAAATACTTTGATTTAAGTATATTTTATTTTGATATTTCTTTAAACAAATTTTAGTGACATTGATGATGAGGTTGCTAGTTTGAAGGAATTCAATACTGAAGCAATTGTTGCCTGTTCTGTTCGCTGTCTCAAAGCAATCATCGGAGATGTTGACTTACCTAATACATTACCATCAGCCATGTCAGCAAAGTTCCGTATGGGAACTGGGCTTGCTAATCATCTACAGGTAAGCTGTATTGACAATGAACAGAAATTATATATAATCTGGCCCCTTGTCTTGTATTGAAATGCAGAGAGACAGCTATTTTCTTATCTGTATTAACTATAATTTAGTATTGGAAATTTACGGTTTGTCTGTACAACTAGTCTTAGTGTCCTCTTTGTTGTTATCACTGTCATGTACACAATGTTTGTAAGATAATGGGTTTAAAGGTGTTTTCTGCAGACCCTGTTGGTTGCTTGTCCTGTTCTATATTTCATGTACATTTTACTATGTCATTATTTGCCTGCAAGAGGATAATCTGGAAAAAAACTGATAGAATTTCCACAAAAGTCTGATTTTACATTTATAAGTACAGAGTCCGGACCTGCTAGTGTTATGTCAAACTTGCTTGTATGGGACCCTGCTTAAAGCAACAAGATCTTTTGCATCCTAATTCTGAATTTGATTCAATTAGGCATACCGAATTTCACATCAGTTATCATTTCTTTTGAACCTGCTTCTGAAATATATATTTTCCTATTTCCAATTTAATTCTGATAATAATGATTGTGTGGTGTTTACCTAGAGGATAATTAATATGCTCAAATTGATTACACAAACAAGCATTCATACTTGTTGAAATTTCAAATTTGAAAGTAGTTTTCAAAGAGAAATGTTAAGAATTCTACTTTCAAAACATTTGATTTGAATAATCTTTCTTAACTTTGTGAACGAAGAATAAATTAAGTCCTTTTCTTATTTATACCATCAGGAACTTGGTTACCGTGGAGATGTTGGCTACCAGACATTTCTCTATTCAAGTGAAGCAGATATTAGGAAAATATTCATGTTTCTTGTGGACAAACTTCCAAAGGAGACAGTAGAAACAACTGAAGAGACATTAGGTAATGATATTTAAATGAATAAAGTTTCGATTTCTGCTAACATTCACAAATGAATGATCTCACTAATCACTAATTTATCCTTACTTAATAATGTGTATTATTATTTACCTAATAAAAAAGCATCTGTAATGCAAGTAAAGATACAAAAATGTATACAATGAAATGAATAGAAAGATTTCATTTAAAGCACCAAAATAAGTTGGTAAGAGCAAGATATTTCCATACATTTAAGTTACTGATAATTAATGCTAGGGTCTCCATGGTCGAGCGGTTATGGTCTCTAAATTGTAACCACTATCCCCTCACTGCTGTGGGTTTGAATTCCAACCAGGACAAAATTTGATATGTGAGGAAGCTGTTCAGCTAGCTCAGTGGTTCTACCCAGGTGTAAACCTTGAGTCTTCCTCCACCATTAAAGCTGGACAAATCACCAAATGAAACCGGCTGTTCGTGCGATATCCAGTGATAATTTGTGATGACATAATTGAACTGCTCTGTTTAGAAAGTGTATCAATTTTTTTGTATTCATTGATGTACACTTTCCAGGTTCGTCTGTGTTATTGCAAAGAAATATAGCTAATACATTATTACGACAGCTATCTTCCCCCTGGGTACCAGCGTACCTTAAACATAAAGGAATAACTTGGAGAGGCAAACCTCCAACCTGGCAAAGGGAGGTAATCATTTCGACTTTATTAAACCTTATTGCCTGTTTTTACTAATTAATCATTCATTGAAAAAACAATTTTTGAATGGTTTGTTAAGTTTATGAAGTACAATGTTTGATAGGAGTTTGAACAGTTGTTATTATGACTGGAGAATTTTGTATGAATATAGAAGAATATACATGTTGCAGCTTCAGTCTATATGAGTAAGCTCTATGAAACCTTTGAACTTTGACGCAGCTGTAACATAAATTTTGCAGTAATTTCTGCAACATTGTATCCATGGTAACCATTCTTGTTGTATTTTACAGGGTACTTGCTGTACATTTAATTATCATTCCTGTCGTCTTACTGCTCCTGAAGGTTCTGGCGATTTATCAAAGAAAATTCCAAAAGGTAATATATCTAATGGAATCAAAGCTTTGCTTCCATCTTGTTTGAGGTATTATCCATGCATTATTTATTGGACAAGAGTTCTGAATGCATTTTCTTCTAATGTGTCTGATTAGTTGCAGAATGTATTTTAAAGTGATGCATCAATGTACAATGTGCAATGTCATAACTTTCTATGAAAATTTGACAAAATTGTTGATTTTCCACAACATGTGGAGAAGTTGCCGGCTCCTTATGGAGGGATAAGTTAGTACTGGTCAGTATACAGTCCAGAAAAACTGGTAAGGTGAACCAGCCTACATCTATGACGGAAAAATTGTTGAAAAATGGCGTTAAGGCCAGTGAAAAAAATCAATGTGCAATGAATGAAATTATCAACATAATTTTATGTCAAATTGTGTCTTTTTCTGCCATTTTCAGCTTTGAAGAGTTATTACCAGTCTAATCTACCGTTTATAACCAGTCAAACGCAAGATCATAATGACATCATACCATCTGTGCTGGAAACAAACGCAGCAGACGTCACAGCACAGATGGAGTGGGAAACTGAATGGAATCAGATTGGTCTAGCATCCAGACTGTCACAACAGGTGGAGTATTTATTTTATACACTGTTCAAGATGGAGTAATTTTATCAGTGTCTCTTGTTACCTAGTTTCTTTCTGGTTTGCTCTAAAGGTAACTTACCAATAATGGCTCAAGATTTTATGTTTATATCCTTCAGAATATTTATGTACAGTTTATGACTCTATGATGAATATGATGGCATATTTACTTTCACAGAAATTTTTCATTCTGCCAGTGGCCATTCCAGGTTGCTTACTTCTCCAGAGTGATCCACCTGTGACTTTTTTTACCATTCATTATTTCTTACTCTTCAATATTATGCATGTTTTCACGTCAAATACATGGCCAATATGAAATTTGCCACAACATTATGAACACAAAACTCAGCCATTATGAAAGAACACGACCTTATGAAAAAAAAGCTGGGCTATTGCGAGATTTGGTCATTCTGATTTGCTGTTCAGCTCAGCCATTATGAAGCCACTTCTACTCTGTTCTTTTGCAAATATTGTATATTTAATTAATAAAATTGTCAATAATTAAGTGTTTTCATAGTGGCCTTGTTACTGGGCTGAAAACTGTTATATTAACCTGAGGCTGAAGGCTAATATGACGGTCTGAAGCCAATAACAAGGTCATTATGAAAACAATTATTTTTTAACGTTACCATGTATTTCATGTCTTATTCTTGATGTTGTGGTATAGGAATATAGAGAGAGAAAACGACAGCGAATTTTGAAACGTATAACTGATCAGTTACGTCAGGATCGACAGAGAAGTGACGCCGCAGCAGGCAGCGGGATGTCGCTAGATCTTCAACAAATGTTGTCCGCTATGGGTGGACGAGGTGCTGGCGGTGCCAAAACTAAAGGTTCACGTTTTACGCATACTGAAAAATTGCTGTTTGCCAAGGTATGCAATTGTTTTAAATCTACTATTTTTGTAGAATATGTCTGCTTAACAAGTGGATAGCATTTTGTCTTTTTTTTCACTGGTGCTTGAAATTATGAAGACATTGATCAAACTAAAAAATTTGACTATTGCGGTTGAAGATGCTTACACCTTATGTGGATATTTTCTAACCCTTTTTATGTTTGCTCGTTTACAGGATGATGATAAAGCCATATCTGAAGTGACTGTACAAGCACCGGCTGGTCAGACAGAGGAGGTATGTAGTCTTGTAGCGATATCATAGATCAGAAAAAAAATCATTTGTAGCTTGGCATTTATGTTCCCATGGTTTCGAACAAAAATGGCTGCTTTGATTGGATATAATGAATTTGATGGCTACATGATTTAGACTATACGGTTAAACCACAACAATGTGTTCACCTTCTGGAGGTTGAATTAATAGTTAAATCATACAGTGGGAAAAAACGCTGTTGTTGAAGGGATGTTTTTGCTCAAGAGAGGGCTACTCTGGAGAAGTTGCACTCTATATCTTGACTCTTCTGATTCCTGAAAAGAAATATGATGGACATCTGATTATTACTAAGAAATATCTTATTCCCGATAAATACAGTAAATAAGTTTTGAATTTTATTATTTTAATTGTGTTTTGAAATCTGATTAATATTGTGAAAAATGTATTTCGTCTCAGGAGAAGCAGAAAGAAAGGGAGGAAGAAGTGAATACGTTGAAGGAGGAGTTGACCTCTCTGACCTCTCGTCTAGAGGACCTTGACCTTGAAGTTAAAATGTTCACAGCCAGTATACAACAAATGGAGGAACAGATATCCAATCAAAATCGAGCAAATTCGGAAAAGGAAGATGGATATAAAGTGAAGAAACGAACTCTTGACTTACTTCCTGATGCTGAAAATAATATAGCCAAATTACAGGTAAACAGAATAACAGTAAAACCTCAATAATGAGACCACTGTCAGCGCCTTTTGTGAATTATGTATTCAATTTTTAATAATCATTTAGTAAAATATTTGCTGTGTTTATTTCTATGGTTTGTTTAAGATATAAGGGGCTCAGTGGTCAAGTGGTTATGATCTCTGAAAATTAATCACTAGCCCCTCACCACTGTGAGTTTGAATCCCACCTGGGACCAGATTTCACTTGTAAGTTAGCTGTCCAGCTAGCTTATGGAAGGTCGATGATCTTCCTCCTCCTTTAATACTAGAAAAGTCACCAAATGATCATAACAGTTATTGTGACGTTAAACCCCTGCAAAAAAATGTCAAGGGAATATTTTTTTATCTTGTTCAATGTTTTATTCCATTAAACTTTATTTTATTCAATGTATTATCCCATTTAACTGTTTATTCTTTTCAATGTTTTATCCCATTAAACTGTTTATCTTGTTCAATGTTTTATCCCATTAAACTGTTTATCCTTTTCAATGTTTTATCCCATTAAACAGTTTACCTTGTTCAGTGTTTTACCCCATTAAACTGTTTGTCTTGTATAATGTTTTATCCCATTAAACTGTTTATCCTACATTTTTCTGTATCAAATTTCAGTCTGTAGTGGACTCAAGTGCGCAAAGATTGATCAGTCTTTCGACTCAGTGGGAGAAACATAGAGCACCATTAATAGATCAATTTAGAGATTTAAAGGAACTTAGTTCTAAATCTGAGGTAAGAAGCTGATGCATCGCTGTCTGTCAATCTGTTTCCATATTTTGGTTTTATAAACAGCATCACAAGCGTGATTCATTGATGAAGTTACACATTACATATTGCCACTGATGCATTATCATTTTCAGATTATTCAGTAAACAAATAGCAACATTGATAATAATAATGTAGCAGCCTCCGTTGTCAAGTGGTCATGTTCTCTTACTAGAAATCATGAGCTCCTCACCACTCTAAGTCCAAATCAGCCAGGACCAGATAAGAAGAAAATGATGTTCTATAGAGTCTTCTGTATAATTTTGTCCATTATGTTGATGGAGTCTCTTTTCTCGACTTAATTTAATCTTTTTGGTAAATGAATCAGTTTTGTTTTTGTAAATTTATCAATGTAACATTTCTTAGAGGAGCATGACAATTTCTGGATGCCAGAATTCAAAGCAAATGATAAGCACTGCCATGAAAAAAATGGCAGAAAAATATTCCAGTTATAATTATTATACCTTTGCAAACAAAGTTTTTGGGGCTATACTGGAATCACCCTGGTTTTTTGGTTGGTTGGATGGTCGGTCACTTGGTTGGTCAGTCACACAGTCTGTACCCAATTTGCAGGGGTATTTAATAGCAATTCAGTGTTAGGTCTAGCTGTGCCATAACTAGACACCCAGTAATGACTCTAGTATTATGTACATACATGGTCTGTTTTCATTCAACTTAAAATTGATGATAGTCATCTATTTATGTTCAGTCTGAAGCACAAATAAAATTAGAAGAAATTAAAGAATTTAGGAAGAAGATGAAAGTGGTACAGGATGAAGCTAGGGGCAAGGAAGATTTAGCTAAACAATTGGTAAGTACAGTAAACCTCAATAATGAAACCACATTTTGGACTGGAAAAATCGTTGTAATAATGAGGTGGTCTCATTATCAAGTTTAATAATTAAGGAGTTATTGGAAACTAGTCTGAAAATAAGTGGTCATTATAATGAGGGGGTCTCATTATCAAGTTGAATCATTTGGGAGTTATTGAAAACCGGTCTGAAAATAAATGGTCATTATAATGAGGTGGTGAATATATAATTGGTTGCTATTTGAGGTTTCACTGTAATGATATAATAATATTCAGTAAATACATGTTAAAACTATTATGTACAGTCAAACCTGTGAACAAAGGCCACACTTTAGAAAGGCAAAATATGGTCTTTATTGACAAGTGGCCTTTATTCGGAGATCAGATTGTTCTAAATAATCAGAGTTAAAGTTGGAAAGTCGCTAAATGACCCTGGCTGTCAGTACAATTTTAAATTCCTGTGAAAAAAATTATTTAATTATCTATTTAATATATGTATGTTTTATTGTCTTCTAAAGATAAAATTCATGTATAAAATTGATTCAAATTACTACTATATTTCAGCACTCAGAATATGAAAGAATGACAAAAGATGTGAACAGGTCAGCTTACACAAAACGTATTATGGAAATTGTAACAAATATTAAAAAGCAAAAAATTGAAATTGACAAGGTTTGTGTACGATTTTAGTTGATAATTCATTACATGCATTACTTCAGGCTTAGATTAAAATATTGTTTGTTTGCTGACTGACCCACTAAAAAAGTGTGGTTGGCTATGGTGAACAAGCAATTTTTTAGTGTGGACTTAGTGAAAGAATGTTATATTTATTTGCTGTTGTAGCCATTTCTGTTTTGTTAAATAGTATGGTACATTGTTCCTTTTTACTCACAGCATAGTAAATATAGTTTACTTACCATCCCATAAGGAGCTGGCAACTTCTCCACTTATGTAGGAAAATCAATGTCTGCCGCAACCAAGATTTGAACCTGGATCGTCAGGTTTAAAGTCCAGCACATTAACCACTGGACCATGGTTGTGGCTATATAGAAGTTGTGCATAAATTTTAAGATAAGGTAGAGGCATGATTTGGCGGGACCTTAAACCTTAAAAAGATTTAAGTAACATGATTTAGTGCTTAATATTTGCTTGATGATCTCTGTACACAGGTGCTGGTAGATACAAGAGCAGTTCAGAAAGAGATCAACCAGTTGTCAGGGAAACTTGATCGGCAATTTACCGTAACTGATGAACTTATTTTCAAGGTGTGGAGTAAATTACAAACACATTTTCTTTTAATTAGTTTCTTTTTTTTCTATTAAATGTTAATTTGTTGAGTGCTTCTTAATTCTTGTTGCTATATTGATAAATGAAATCAGCAATCTGAATATATTGCTGTTACCATGGAAACAGTATATTGTCCTAAAATAAGTGGTCATTATACTAAGGTAGTCATGACATTGAGGTGGTCACTGTTTGAGGTTCACAAAAATAATCTCAGCGGCAGCTTTTAAGAACAATAAAAAAATTCCTTACTACCTGCTCAATTTTTAACGAGTATGTAACCCGAAACAGACATTTTTTTACTCCAAAATGTATTACTTATTTTTTTTTTCATTTTCCTAATCTTGGCAATATATGTTATAAACTTTTGATATCTTAATAATTTTTCTTGACAGGATGCGAAGAAGGACGAATCTGTAAAGAAAGCATACAGATACCTAGCGTCATTGCATGAGGTAATATAAAACCAGACATGTGATATCCACTGGATGCCGAATATTAAACATTACTCCTGTACAATTTTTGAAAACTTAAAAAAAAGGATTAATGTCCAAAATATTTAATAATCTAATTATATCCAGTTTGTCCTACGCTTATTCAAACAATAACTTTTAAATAAATATAAAGAAATATAAATGATATGAAATATGAAAGAAATTTTCAGTTTTTTAAGACTTAAAAAAATGATAATGACTAAAATACAGTCAAACCTGTGAACTAAGGCCACCCTTTGGAAAGTCAAAAAGTGGCCTTTATGGATAGATGGCCTTTACTGGGGGTCAGTTTGTTCTAAATTATCAGTGACAGTTTTTCAAAGAATGGCCTTTATTCACAGGGTGCTCTTTATTCTGAGATGGCCACAAATTCAGGCGTGACTGTACTTAATACTTGAATTACACCAAATCTGTCATTCACTTATACAAACAATACCTTTGGAAATAACATAAATCAGTAAAATGTGAAGCCTTGTTTTGTCGACATATCATACTGACGTACATGTTTCTGTATGTTATAGAGTTGTGAACTACTGATAAATACAGTTGAAGAGACCGGAGTTATACTTAGAGAAATACGTGACTTAGAGGATCAGGTTAGTACTCTAGATGATATTGTGGAATTAGTCTTCGATGGAGTCAAGGACTTCAGTGAATGAATGACTTTAGTTGTTTAAATTTCAAACCTTTTTTTGAGATTAGTAAATTAGGAATTATCCTGTTTTTTATTTTGCTTTTTAGTTTCTTTGAGTACTCTGATTACTTTTGCTTATTTTATATGGTTAAAAACATAAAAGTTTTTGTGCATGTTTAAGCCTCACCAACAGCCAGGGTCGTGTTGCACCATTCGAGCTTAATTAATGGTGTACCACTGGGTAGAACCAGTGACCTTCTGTAAGTTGGCTGGATAGCTTCCTCACCATGTGAAATTTGGTCCCAGATGGGATTCGAACTCACAGCGGTAAGGGACTAGTGACAACTAGTCAGAGACCTTACCCACTCAACCACGGAGGCCCTCTTTATGCTATTGTATGGATCTTATGAAGTTTCATGTTTTGAATTTATTGAAATTGTGTTTGATTTATGACAGATTGAGTCTGAGGGTCATAAGAAGGTGCTTGCTAACTTGGAGAAGATTAGTAAAGATTATCAACAAATGAAGAAAGAGAATGAAGCCTTAATCAAGAAAATTAAAGGAAAGTCTTAACATACGTTGTGTCTCATAGAACACTACAACTTTGTGCAATCGATGAAGCAATTAAAACCATTATGTACAATTATTACTGTTGATAAACTATACACATGACCGATAGGGTAGTGCTATTTTATACTCTCAGTATGTATGAATATATTTCCAATCCTGTTAAATGAACACCAGTTATAGAAAATACTTTCAAGTTAGTCATCATTTTGTATGGGAGTTTTTCTCGCTTGTTTTTAATTATATATTGAAAAACATGATACAGTTTAACTCTGAAAAACGTACTCCCCGAAAACCAGAATTCTCTGAAAATCGGACAATTTCCTCTAAGTCTCATTTTTTCTCTTCAATTATCAATAGTTCTCTGAAAACTGGTCTTTTGCCCTTGTTTCAAATAAAATGTTTTGCAATAACTCAGTAATTTGTAATTAAGAAACATTTTTTACAATCGTTTTGTTCAACATTCATGGTTTATTTTTCTTGCACACTAGTAAAAATAATATCAAAAGAATTATTACCTATCTCAGGTATTTGCGGAGAACATAATGTCAACATTGGGATGAATAGATGACGAGCCAACTCATGTCATTGTCATGAATTAATAGGTTTAAGTTATTTAATGAATATTCCTAATGCCAGTTATTTTTGCAAACTTGTAATGTATTTAATTGTACATGTTCTCCATGTCTAATGACCTGCAAATATATATTTTGTATATTAAATATTACATGATTACTATAATTTTATGCTTTAATTTCAACATGTGGTTGTTTAGTTTTGGAGAGGATTCGAACTAACAAAAGTGAGGGGCTAGTGATTACAAGTCAAAGACCATTACCACCGGAGTCTGTGGCCCAATTCCACAATTTTTCCTCACTGAAGAAGACGTTAAGGAGCATTAAATGTTTGATTGAATTGTCACTAGGGTTTAACGCTGTTTTTAACAATTTTTCACTTATATACGGCGACCAGTTCGTCTAACCAATTTTCCTGGACTGCATACTAACCACTGGACCACGGTCGCGGCTTGTTTGATTGAAAAGATAAAACAATTGAGACATGAGAATCTATAATTTAATGACAACTAGAAACATCTGAAGTATTAACACAAACATTTTGAAAATTTTAAACAAAGTACTACGTAATTTATAATCAACTATGTATACATGAGAAAAAATTAATTAATGCTCTTCCTCAAATTCATTTCATGGTTCAAAAGGATCATATGAAGAGTGACTCTCAAGTAAACATCAAGTAATTGAACATACACTTACAGTAAAACCACAAATAGTGACCACCTCAATATTACGACCCTAAAATAATATCACTCCCCTAAAATTCAACTTGATAATGAGACCACCTCATTCTAAAGACCAAAAATGGTCTCATTATCGAGGTTTTACTGTATTTACAAATTCATTCTAAAATTCTTCTTAAGTACCAATATTAAAAAAAGTAGAAACAAATGTGTACAGGTATAGATATTTCAATACTGACGCAAAGGCATGTCTTACCAATACTGAAAGACTAAAACAATTAGAACCATCTTTGTTTCTACGAATGGTAGGCACAGCATGAATGAATTTGGTCAAATATTAGTGGCCATCATTCAAAAAAAGGGTCAAATATCTAAATAGCACAGCAAACATACCTAACTTGGTCAACCAAGCAAACTAGTTATTTCCTTTTGGTGCATTAATTCATTGACTAAATTATTTGAGATCTCGAGCACTGTGATAACTTTGATCTCAAGCACTGTGATAACCTTGATTTCGAGCACAGTGATAACCTTGATTTACGGCCATACAATTATACATGTATAACAAACATACAGTTACTTATCTTACCATGTAAAGAATGCTTGCTGTTGATTGGTTCAGTTAGGTCACATGCTGATCTAATATTTTCTCGTAATATGTCAATAGCAATTCATATCTAGCCAGTAATCATAATTTCAAAATAAAAATGGCTGAGATGGTATAAGAGTTTGATAAATTGATTTATGAATGGTATTTGGTAAGATAAATTCGTTACACGGCTTCTTACTGACCCGATATCGCTCTCACCCAATATTTATTTACGAAACACTGTATCACACTATAAGAAACTGTGTAACTAATGACATGTATAACAATTAAAATGGAGAAAAATTTTGGCTTTGCTTTGTAACATTAAAGTTCATGTACTAACAATGAATCCAAAAATTACATAATTATAAACACATAGACCTAATTCTTCATACAGAGCCTACTTCATATAAAACTTGACAGTTTTTGTTTCGTTTCATTTTATCAGAATATTTGAATATGAAATAAATAAATACCAGCAAGATATAATCAGAAAATAATGTACATAATCAATCTCCAATTATACTAATTCATTCATTTTTTAAAGCAATTCATATCCTTGCATATAATGTTTCACTTGGAATACAGATCAAAAGAGGAGAGCGAAAATATGTCAATAAATAAGTTAAAACAAGGTATTTTTTAATAGGCAAAATGTAAATGGAATCAGACAAAACAGCATGTGTTTCAGACTACACAGATCACAGTAATTCATTCAGGATGCAGAATAGAATTCACCAAAAGGGACTAGCACATTTAATGGAAAGTGTACAATGGTGTATTATGGCCTAAATGGCAAATGAACCGAAAACACAGTTTCTGAACCAAGTTTGTTTTGCATAACTATACTTTCTATATATTTTCCTATGTATATCTTTGATAAATGTGTTTTTGTTATGTTTGGCATTTTTAGGCCTTAATACTTCATCATACACTATCCGATCAATGTGCTAACCCCTATGGAACTAACTATCACATTTTCACAGCAATAATCATCCTATATCACCACAAAGTGACAACTAATTCCAGATGCAGTATGTATGGTTGTTACCTAGACGTGATGATAGGACCAAATGTAAAGTGTTCAACGACAAACTTTTAAACATACGTCAGTTTTGTACAAAACAATTCAAGACCACTTGTATACTAAGTACATATTCAACCACTTGTATGCTAAGCACATAATCAAAATATACAAATTGAAGTAATGCATTTTGTTATGGAATTCTCATAAATTGAGTATAATAAAACATTTAACTTTACATCAATGTCAATACGATATTACCTAAACATACATAAAACAGCTGCCATTCACAAGAGCAAAAAAAAACAAAACAAAAAGGTGAAAAAAAGAAATGAATGCTTTAAATTCTTTGCACTTTTTCCTACAGAAACTTTCACCAACAGAGATATACAAATTTGAACAATCACATTAAAACCGTTTACATAAACAAATGATAGAAAAAAAAACACTATTGCTTACTACACTTCATATACAAATGCAGATTATGAATAGTCATTAAGTGCCAGTCACTCCGAAGAAAAGTACCAGTCATACCCTAGGACACAGACAATGGTTAAGAGGAATGTTACTCCCTGGAATAAGCTAGTTTTGTTCTATGATGTAAAAAATAATTTCAAACTGGTTCATTCAATCATGTTAAAATATATCATAATGCAGATAATACCATATAATATGTCATTATGATTTTTGGTAAATATCAATGAGCACTAAACGATTATGGTTCATCAACAATCCGCAGTTGATGACCACTTGTACAATCATTTTGAGAACTGTTTGCATGAGGTGTTACTGGTTCCCTGCATGTGGCATCACAAGTTTCCCAACATGAGGCATGACCGGTTCCCTGCATGTGGAGTCAATGGTTTTCTCCATGAGGTATGTCTGGTTCCCTGCATGCAGTGTCACAAGTTTCCCACCATGAGGTATAACCAGTTCCCAGCATGTGGAATCACTGGTTCCCTCAATGAGGTTTGTCCGGTTCCCTGTATTAGTTATACTAGTTCCCAGAGTAGTTATTGAGTCTGGTTGTAGCATGAACGTGTTGTATGATAAATGAATGATGTAATCATGTTTGCATGGAACCATAAACTGCAAACTTGTATCAGCTTCCACTTATTTGGTACTATCTGAAATGAAAGACATAAAATTGAAAAACTATTTATCACTCCTGCCTGAAAGGTATGGAAAAATAGATATTAGTAAATGAAAATCATACATTGAGCTATGACTGTTACTGTCCATTAACATCTGATGCGAGTTGTATAGTATATACATGTATACACATAAAATACATGCCACTTATTAAGGTTATACAGTGCAACCTCTCCAGAGTTGCCCTCTGTTGAGCAAACTCCTTTCAACAAAGCACAAGTTTTTCCACTGTACGATTTAACTATCAATTTAGCCTTTCTAGAGCAACAACCTCTCAACAACAACATAATCTTGCTTTTCCCAAAGGGTGTTGCTTTGGAGAGGTTGCATTGCAGTATTTGTTTCTTTTGTTGTTGTTGTTGTTGTTTTATCTATGTTTGTCAAAAGTGTAAGTATTTGAAGAAAATATCGGGGATATCATAACATATTCCAATGCTCAGACATTCGAAAAAGAAATAATTTCTTATCATATCAATATAGTAAGTGCTGAGCAGATATAAAAACAAAGAATGAAACATGCACATAAAAACATAAAGTACAATGTTAAACTCTACACAGGTTAATAAGGTAAAACCAACTGAAAACTTAATTCATACAAAAAAGTACAAAATATACATTTCTATCACACACCAATATAATAAATGTTTCATGCAAAAAAACCCCAATGAACTTCACCCTTTGCCTAACAAGCATATTTCGAACTCTTCCAAAATCAATATTAACACCCAAAACATCAATAAATTTCAGAAAATTGAGTTATTTCTCTCTGACAGAGAGGAAAACATCGTGGCTAAAGAAGCCATTACTCATTACAAGCAAAATGGCTTTCTTTACCACAATGTTTTCAAAAGTCGTCTGCATCTGATGTGGGGAAATGCAGTATTATGAGGCAAAGGGCTAACCAGGTTATAAAAATACCAGACATTTATGCATCAGTCTGTGTTTCAGATAATAAATCAATAAGCTCACACAATAAATAAAAATGACCTAATTTGGTGAGCAATGCTTTGTCTTTCACCATAGAAAACTCTAAGCTATCTATCAATTATTTGATATATAATCTCAGTACACCAGGTATATGAGACAGTCACTTGATCTGTCACATGATCTTCAAGGATATCTATCACTACATATATATATATATATATATAATTAATCATTAATTATCAGACAAACTTCCCCAATCATCAGTTTGCAAAACTATACATATTATTATACATTATATTCACCAAATTTATCAAACATGAACATTGCTGATACTTTCAACAAGTAAACATTATCTTCATTTTTTTGCCTATCTCAAAAACCAGTTGAAAACATATCCAGCAGAGTAATCCATGCTCTCAGCCAGTACACACTAAAGTTTAACGTCGCACAAACAGCCTGGGTCATTTGGCAACATTCCAGCTTTAACTGTGGATGAAAACAGTAGGCGTACAACTGAGCAGAATCACCAACCACCGTATGCTGGGATGGACAGCTTCCATACATTTGAACTTTGGTACTGGGTGAGATTCAAACTTACAGCAGTGAGGGGTTACTAATTACAAGTCAGAGACCATAACCACCCGACCATGGAGGCATCTTCAAGCTTCAGACGCATGGATTATTTAGAACACTCCAAAGTCTGTCCACACTTTGACTTTTTTTAAACAAAAAGTTGACCAAATGATTCCAATATTGATGTTATATAAACATAAACACAAACGATGTACATGTATAACTACATCTACCCATGCGTGAATACAAAATGGGGAAAGGAAAAAGCTATGAAGGGTGTGACATCACCATGACAACATGCAGGTGTTTTACCTGGATAACCATAGTGATGATAGTGTTGTAATGTTGTATTATAACGATGTAGATCAGGATTTAGAGAATTAGAATTTTTGGAACCTGCAAAATGCAACCATTTGTACAACTAACATACAGAATAAAATGTTGTTACATATTTATAATTTATACAAAGAGACTTATCAGTACTTTGTACCACAAGAAAAATTCTTCTACTATCAAAAAATCAACTGAATAAAATTACCTGATTACACAGGCTGTTCATAAGTACAATGAAAATAGTACATCATGTTCTTTGTTACATACTCTTATTACTCAACAGTCAAACCTGTCAACAAATGCCACACTTGGGAAAGACAAAATATGGCCTTTATTGACAGATGAATTTTATTCACAGGCCAGTCTGTTCTAAATAATCAGTGACTGCTTATCTAAGAATGGCCTTTATTCACAGGGTGGTAATTATTCAGAGGTGGCCTCAAACACAGGTCTGACTGTTAATTATTTACCATTACACAGTGTCGAATTTCTATCATCCACATTAAATTAAACTCACCTCTTGGAAGAACCAAAATAAGTGAATTAATTTGAGTTTTCAAAGATTTTCTTCCGGAGCTACAAAATCTAAGTGGACATTAAGAATTTTGGGTATGAATATTCTGTATAGATTCAGGGCGTGACTTTAAGAATCACTCAAACAATAAATGATCTCCACTCATGTTCAGTAACACTCCAGCTTTTAAGGAAAATGAATAATGACAAAACATATTCAGCAATTATTTAGCTAGGAACTTGTAATCCACTCTCCAATTTTAAACATTGACACTGTTGAGTTTTAAGTTAAATTAACCTATTGCCTCATAAGCATATTTTGGACTCTTCCAAATCCAAAGCTAATATTCAAAACATCAATTTATTTAAGAAAATTGAGTTATTTCTCTCTGGCAGAGCGGAAAACATTGTGGCAAAAGAAGCCATTACTCATTACAAGCAATGGCTTTTTTGGCCACAATGTTTTCAAAAGTCGTCTGCAGCAGATGCAGGGTAATGCGGTATCATGAGGCAAAGGGTTAAGAACTTTTCAAGCAGGGATTTGACTGCTTATTTCTTACCTTGTGATGACATCTGTTTTGCTAGCATTGAGCCACTACTACTATTCTTTAGTTGTTGTTGAGCTAATTAAAAACAAAAAAAATAATTATTTCCAAAATGTCTAAAACGACATTTCAATTTATTTGGAATTGAACATGCATTTGATTGCAAAAGCATCGTTTTAGTACCTTACTTATATTATACTCAGATGATTTGCAAAATTATAATTTACTGATTACAAATACAAGCTAAGAACTATTTTGACAGACCATATTTGATTGTATGGAAATAAGTTTTATTAGAACTATTTTTTTTCACTGGAGTTTAACATCACACCAACAGCCAGGGACATATGGCAGTTAATCCAGCTTTAACGGTTGGAGACCCCAGGGGAATACCTGGGTAGAACCATTGACCTTCCGTAAGCTGACAAGACAGCTTCCTCGTATATGAAATTTGTCTGGTACCAGGTGGGATTCAAACTCACAGTGATCAGGGGCTAATGATTATATGTCAGCAACCACGGAAGCCCCCGAGTATTAGAAGTAACAAATACCTTGATATGAAGCCAGCTGTTCAGGCGTGAGACTGGATACCTTCACACCATGAAAGCCGGGTAATTGTTGTGAACTAGATACAGCCATGGTGTAAGGTTTTGGAGTCATTCCAGCAGCACTTTGTAACCTAGCTTGCAATTCTTGAACCGTAATCGATGAAGAGTTTGGGCTCCATTGATGTTGCACCTGGCCTTGACCTTTAGAATTTGACCCACCCTGGTTGGGTGATCTCTGCGGTGGAGGTCCAGTATGTTGTGAGCTATGCCCAGGTTCATGAGAACTAAGCACAGGAAATGTCTGACTGCTCTCCTGAGCTTGATTAAATAATGACTTGAGCAAACTAGTGGCTGGGCGGATAGTTGTCGTAGAAGGAACAACTGATGGTTTGAACAACACAGGATTCTGTGAACTATGTAATGTCACAACATGAGGTGATGCTGTCTTGCCCTGAGTGGTATGGGTAATTTTGACAGTCTGTGTTTGAGGTGTATTTTTCCTGAGCACATCCATACGTACGTATCTCGCGTTTGTAGGACTTGGTAATTGTTTATTCACGGGCTTAGAAGAGGGCAGCACGGGACTACCCTGATTATTGTCATTTAAATGTTGTCGGATTAAATTGTCAGTTAAATTCTTTTTATGGCTTGACTCCTGATGGAACTGACCTGTTTGCTTTGCAGCCATTTTTGTACCACTTTGTCCGACTGGAATGTTTCTGGACATAACTAAATTTAGAGGACTCTGTCCTACTACACGAGACTGACCACTAATATTTGCCATCTGCTTTTGTCCGCTAGTAACTCCTTTCTGAGAGGACACAAGTTGCTTAGCAACCGACGGAGCTTCCATTGTCTGCCGGTCCTTCAACTTTTCTTGCGTTTCTTTCAATATTTTCATTTTCTCGACCTCCAATTGTTGCAGATACTTGTTGTGCTGAGAAACAATATTATCAGGAATTTTCTGCGGAGGTGACATTTGTTTAGGGGACACACTATCTCCTGTACCAATATGCTTCATGAATTGGGCCATGAACCCACTGGCATTGGATTGAGAAACTTGCAAAGGATTAGAATTTTGTCTTTGTAAAATCGGTTTGGGCGGAGACTTTCCGCTTGGTTGGTCATTCATGGATGAGCGCAAGATGTCAGAGACCATGTGATTCCATGAACTTACGGTCTGTTTAGGACTTGAGTCTGTAATCTTTATATCACTCATTTTTATAACAGACGGTGAAGGAACATTTCCAGCTTGTTGCGAAGTCTTTGAAACTGGTACACTACTATTAGTCACACTTGAACTCGCAACAGGTACACTTGCATAGTCTAATTTTATTTTTTCCACTTTATCAGCGACATTGGGAGTACTTGGTAGACTAATACTCCCTCTGTTAGCATTCACATTGACACTTTTTACAGTAGTTGACCCTGAGCTGACCTTTGACACACTGTTAAATGGTACTTTTGAAGCGGAACTAGGAGCAGATGGCACTGAAGCACTAGGCGTTTTTGAAATGGTACTTGTTACAGGCATAGCATTTTTTGTAACAGTAAAGATTTTTCTTTGCTTTTGACTGAAATTAAAGAAAATAAACACGTTTCACTTATTAAACGGGAGCAAAATGTTTCTACCATGCTAATGTTTGCTATCTCAATAAAACCATTATCTTGTAAAAATCATAGTTTATGAAAGTTAAATTCTAACATTGTTTGAATAAAATAGAAACTAATAAGTTATGTTAACACCATGGTAACAATATTTTGAATAAATTTCACCTCATAAATATGTTAACTCTACAGTATAACAGAAGCTTGAATTATTTAATCATTATTATCAAAGACAATCACTGTGTATCAGTATTCTTATTTTTGACCACTTCGTCTTCCAGCAAGAAAATTCGTAGCGTAAGAGATAAAAAAAGCTGATTGAAAAAAACTGTAAGTCATACGGATTAGTCCACGCTGAGTGAGCCAGCTTGCTCTCCTTAAACAATGCTCGGGTCTGCATCCAGCCTTTAGGCCATAATGGACGAACTTCTGCTTCCAGAAAACTTTTACAGAATTCCTCAGCAGACTGAGCTTTTCCTTTCATCATCGAGAATGTATGCATCTTAACACGTACAACGTCACACAGTAGTCCCCTGAAAAACAAATGTACAAAAACTTCAAACTTTGTTACTCAGTTGGAGAAAATTTTCGGACAGCTAATAAATGTATCGCAATTATCTTTGGTTAGTGATCGACTCAGGCATAAAATCTCCAGTTCAATCAAGAAAGGATGTTTTTACACAACAACCGTCTAGTTAGGAGTCCAGCACTGTTTCATTAATGGAATCTATGGATAAATTCTCCCCAAAGCATATGTTTACACCACCATTATATTCATTCATAAAATTAAGCTTCAGTTTCTGAACAAAATTGCTAACTAGACATCAACTTTGTTCTGGCATACCATCGATCACACATTGCATACACATACTTGTCTCAAAGAAATAATATGGGAAAATACAATAAAAACTTATTTCCAATTAATTTTATATAAAGGTCATTAAGTCTATTGACAAATTAACAAAATTTTGTTGCTTTCTCACGATAAAACATACACAGTAGATTTAAATACCGTAATTCATTATTCCAAACGAATTTCTTTCTAGGACCAGCGGGACGTTTCTTCACACTATCAGACTGGTTAGTTTTTTCATCTTCATCACTTTCCGTGGCTGCGTCTTCTTTCCCAGCTTCCTTTTCTTCTTTCGGTGCATCCTTATTTCCATCATCCAATCTGTATGTTAAATTCAACATTTATATTTCATGCATTGCTAAAACTAATGATCGAAAGAATTCATTTTTTTCACATGGTTTTAACGTCATTTTTCAACAATTTTCAGTTACATATGGTAACTGATTCACCTAAGCTGTTTTCCTGGACTGTATTCTAACCAGTACTAACTTACCCTTCCACACACCCAGGCATCTTCTCCACATATGGAGGAAAATTGAAGGGATTTGAACTCGGATCACTGGGTTACAAGTCCAGCACAATGACCGCTGGACCATAGTCGCATCCTAAAGAATTCATTAAAATCTGGAATACACTGCTTACTTTTCAAGCGCAGCTTTCTTGCAATCTTCATCATACTTCTCAATCAAGGCAGGCATCATTGCATTCAATGCTGCGAAATATACAAATATAGGAGTATTTCATCATGTACAAAATGTGAAATTCAACTCACATTACAAAAACATCCATCACAATGATTTCACTAACAGACACTAGTGGAGAAACAGATTTCCAGGATGCATTTTTTTCTCTCATTTAATAGGACAATTCAGGATTCTGACACTGACATTAAAAATGATGGGGGGGGGGCAAACAGGCATAGTTTTTCTGACTAATCCAATGGCTTGTTTTAAACAATTTACAATAATAAACACTTGTCAAATTTGTGACCAAACAATATACATGTAATCTTTTGTTTAAATCATACAAACCTTTCAGTATAATTTTAATAAAATGCCTCAAAAATTTTTCATATTTTTTTTCATTTTAATGAAATATGTTAATCTACAATAAAACAATTTTTTTATATACTGTAATCCCTTGTTTTTATGGCATCATGGTCTATAGGTAGAGCGTTCGACCTCTGATTCAAAGGTTTGATGCCAGCTTTAATGGGTTTCGTTCATGAACTTCACCATTCCATTTTTTGGACACAGTACAGTAACTGGTGTAGTGTCCAGGAAGCAGACTTGAGCATGATTAATATAAGCAAAATTTCTTGTTTCGCAATCGAGCTAAGACAAATCAGTATAAACTAACATACCTTGCTTGAGCTTATCCAGTGGTTCCTTAATTTTATCTTCCAATTCTTTTACTCTCAAGTTTTTCGCTCGTTTCATCAAGGTATCCTTACTACAAGGTAAGAAAGCGGCCAGATGCCCAAACATGGCTGACCTGTTTCCAACAGTCATTTGTTTTGAAGCCAACTCAACCCTAAAAAGTTTTAATCAAATTTATAGATTTGATAAAGGAGTTGATATAAAGTGCAGCATTTATCAATTACAAGTATCAGCCTCTATTAGCTATTTTCTGAATTTGGCGCCTGTATCACAGACAATTCTTAGCTAAGATTTCTTGCTTTTTCTTGTTTTTGAATAAATTTTTTTTACCTTATGGAATGTTTTGGGATACAGCGTAACTTCTTCAGAGCAATACCCTTTGGGAGAGGCAAAATTATATTGTTGTTGAGAGGTTGTTGCTCTAGAGAGGTTAAATTAACAATTAACTTGTTAAGTAGGAAAAATTCATGCTGTTGTTGAAGGGAGGTCGTTGCTCAAAAGAGGGCTGCTCTGGAGAGGTTGCACTGTACATTGTTAGCTGTTAAAAGCAAATGTCAGAAATGTTCACCATAAGCAAGATTTTTATGTTAAAAAAAATACTATTTCAGCTAAGCTATCACAAAGACAGATGGTCATGAATTTCTTGTTTATTTGTCACAAATCAGCTGGCTGGTAGATTATCATAATTAACATGTGAAAAAAGGTCTTAACTCTATCTATAGAGAACAATAAAAGAATCATATAACATTAGAAATTAATGATAATTAATTGACTTTAACGTCAAAATAAGATTGGCTCATTTTAGTTGGGTCATTTTTCATTGAAATAAATTGTCTACAAAAATATACAACAGAATAGAGTATATAAAAATATTAGTACTGATTTATCATGAATATTGGCATCCAAGATAACATTAAAATTTAACCCCCCCCCCTGTGCACCTGTGTATTTTGGCTTTGTTCCATGAAATTGAAATGAGAGTCATGAAATAAGTTTCCAGCAATAACAGTAAGATTAATAAAAAATATAAAGAGCTACTGTACTTACTCCAGCAATAACTTGTTCACATTTGCAGTGAAAAATTTGCATTTTCCATCGCTGGATTCCTTGGCATGCTAGAAAGAGACATTGCCAGTGAGAATGAATGACTCAGATATTATTTTAAGTTTATTGCTAAACAACCATAAGCAGCAAGTAACAAGCTACTAAGTGTTTCAATTCATTAAAATTTAGAATATACAGAACTGTACAGCATGAAAAGATATAATACACGTATAATATCACAAAATAATATGACGTAAAAAAGGGCAAATACAGTCAAACCTGTGACCAAAAGTCACCCCTTGGGAAAGACAAAAATGTGGCCTTTATTCACAGGGCGGCCTTTATTCAGAGGTGGTCGCAAATGCAAGTTAGACTGTATTTATGATGGTCAATGTCATTTCTGGTTTCTCATTTCCACCTCTTATTAACTCAAGTTACTGAAAATAACGTGTAATATATCTACAATCGTAGAAATAAATCCTTGTAACAAACTTACAGCTTTTAGACGTTCCACTTTCTCTTCAGTACCAGACGGCATGCTAGATGGTAGTTTTGGTACACTTTCCGGGTCAATCTCTTTTTTAGGCTCTTCTATCTCACTATTAGCTTCCAAGTCATTGGTTGCCATAGCGATAACAGAATCGATTACCATAGAGATATTAGATTTGCCTTCCCTGCTATCTTCACCGTCAGAGCTGTTAACTCCATTTTCATGACTTTCGCCATTCATACTGGGTTGGGTCGTGTTGTTAACCATTCCACTCACACCGGGAGATTTTCCACTGAAACAAGAAAATACATGCACATATGATAAACATACCCATTTCATATACACCCCTGAGATTTCACATTCAATACTCAATGACATACATACATTTCTGATATTTACCCAATAAGTAAGCATTTAAACAACAGTATACATTATACATGGTGTTATTCTCTACTTAGATGGTCTCTTTAGCCAATAGCCAACACAAAAAAAATTCAAGTTCGATCAATTTTTCCTAATTTGTGTAAAAAAGTCAAATTTTGACCGATCCTGAGCTAACATTATCCTCAAATGAGTCGAAAAACAAGTATGATATGGAGAAAAGTGATAGTATGAGGCAAAGGATAGAGTATGACAAAACACTTTATACACCATGTTTTCATCAACTTACTCTTTCTTTTCCTGAGGTTTCGGTTTTTTGAATCCCTTGTCTCCAGGGGCAACGATTAATTTCTTCTTTTTCTTCTTGATAACTTCCCCATCAACAGACAAGGTATCCTTAATCTTCTTCTTCTGATAAATTGAAGAGTTTATATCAAGACAATGAAGAGCACTTGGCATAAATAGATACAGTGCAACCTCTCCAAAGCGACACTCTTTGGGAGACATAAAATTATGTTGTTGTTGAGAGGTTGCCGCTCTAGAGAAGTTAAATTAATAGCCAAATCGTACAGTGGGGAAAATGCATGCTGTTGTTGAAGGGAGGTTGACGCATAAGAGAGGGCCGCTCTGGAGAGGTTGCACTGTAGCTTTAAAAGAATTTTCTGTACCAATTTGTAATCTACAAGTTTCAATGATTTCACGAGACTTTGATACAGATTAAGTTATCAAATTTTTTCAGACGCTAAGTTAAGAACTAAGGGTTTCAGAACTACTGGTAATAATGGCCCCAAAAAGGATCCTTTTTCACATATGTATACTTAATTTGCTTAAATATAAAGGAAGTGTTGTGATAATTCTCAGTATTCTTGTACTTTCAAGTAAAATACTGTTATAGAGATGTAATACTGCACAAAAAAGAGGGATTTTGTCACAATAAAATTAGGTACGATATTAGAATATTTAACACAAAACATACCTTTACAGCTTTTTGTTCATCGTCTGACTCATCTCCTGATGAAATCCTCTACAAACAGTAAAAAGTGTTGAATTTTTATTGTTTTTTTTTTGTTAAAAAACCACAACACAATAAACTTGACTTAATTTTAAATACATTTATACAACAGTAGAAACACGCATTACAATTCAAATAAAACCCGTTATATCTACTGTCCAGATTTCAGGGCTCGACAAATCCACTTGTTTGCTCGTAATTACAAGTAGCAACTGACTAAGGACAAGTTGAAACTGTAGAACTAGTTAAAATTCTCAGCTTGTTGTCATGCACGATAAGTAGCCCGAAAACAATTAGTCGAGCCCTGGACTTCATTTATACTGCAATCAGTGATAACTAAATGGAAGATTCACATGTTTTCTATAATGATAATTGTCAACATCAACAAAGTTATACTTTACTAATATTCGAAGCATTATAGCAGTTAATAATTGTTTAGCAACTAGCAGAATATGTATTCATATTGTACATATAGTCACTCAATTTCCACAAAACTTTTCCTGATTTTTGTACAATTAGAAGTTTAATGTAACTTATCATTAATCATCAACATTGCGCAACATTTTTCAATTAAATTCAATCATACATACATTGTAATTTAACCCTTTGCCTCATAGTACCACATATTCCCCAAATTTGAAGCAGATGACTTTTAAAAACATTGTGGAGAAAGAACCCACATTCATTAGAAGTAATAGCCTCCTTTTCCACAATGTTTTCCACTCTGTCAGAGAGAAATGACTCAACTTTCTTAAATTAATTGAATGTTGGTATATTAGCTTTGAATTCAGTAGGGTCCAAAATATGCTTATGAGGCAGAGTTAGCTGTGTCCTCATAGATGTTGTTATATCGTATCAAAACAACATACGATTGATATACAGTAGAACCCCGCTAATAAGATCATCTATGGTTCTTTGAAAAAGTGGTCTTAATAGCGGGGTGGTCTTAATTTTGGGGTGGTCGCAAGGCGGGGTTCAGGCGTACAACTTACTCTTTTCTTTTTGTTTTTCTTAATTGGCATCGGAGATCTAAACTCGTCATCTGAGGCATCTGACAACTCTTTGATCTCCATGTTACCCGAGTTGATGTAGAATCCTCCATGTTTAGTCGTATGTGTCTCAGGCAGGACTTCATCATACTGTAAATACACGATGTAACTACCTGACTTTTTTTTCATTGGGTTTAACACCGTTTTTCAACATTTTTATCAGTTATATACAGCGGCCGCTTCACCTTACCAGTTTTCCTGGACTGTATACTAACCACTACTAACTTACCCTTCCACAGGGAGCCGGCAAATTGCCCACATATGGGGGAAAATCAACATTTTTGTCAAACTTTCATAGAAGGATATGATCTGCTGTGACTGGGATTTGAACCTGGATCACTGGGTTACATGTCCAAAACACTAACCATTGAGCTACGGTTGCGGCCACCAGAGCTTAATTGCAGGACCAAATTTGACCTTATATTATTAATGAAGCGTCCTATCCTTCCAGTCCAGGGACACTGATTTACAATCAAATTCCACGCATACTAAAAGGAACTCAGATGATGAATTTTGTATTTTCATAAACTTTCAACTACTATTGAAGTACACTGTTTCTTCTGCTCAACAGTTCAACAATGCTAAAAAAACTTGCGACTGAACTGTTACAAAATGTGCACAGAGATCACTGGAAGGTAATTGATATAATGAGATCAATTATCAGGGGTATAGAAATGAGTCAGAAGCCAGAAAAATCAACCAGTTATTTTCTGAAACAACAGACACAATACTGCATTGAACCCAAAGACCCTCCTTCTATTTTTAGTAGGTTACCGGCTACATGAAAACATTTCTACACCCCTGAATTATGTGTTTATCATCTTACGGCTTCAGAGTTGTCAATAAACGTATCAGTTTCATCATATCCATCCGCCAGTTGTTCTAAGTAATAATTATCACGCCATTTCTTCTTCTTTTTACCATCTGTGGGTTTCTGTAACAAAGAATAAACATATTGGTATTTCACCATGACCCAACGTAAACAGCACAGAAACTGGTACATGTAACATTCTATACAAGGTTTGCCAGACATGTTTCAAAGAATGTTTAGTCACTAATCATTTTTTGTGGCACTTTTTCATTGAAAAGGCTTGATGTGAACTGAATTTTAGGGGAAAACTGTATGATTTTAAAGATTTTCACAGAGGGGAAGACACCTGTAAACGGCCCCTGTTATAGAAGGAAAAACCCCTGTAAGACAAAGAGGAAGTATTAGATTTATCTGAAGGATATAAAAATACACACACATTTATAATTAAATAACCTAATTAACTGTTATTTTGAATTGTACTTACATTATACTTAGCCTCAAATGCCTTTGCAATAGCAGCCAATTTGTCTGCATCATCAGTGTCACCAAATGGATCATCTGACCTAGACGTCTCGAGTCCTTTCTACAACAGAATATAAATATTTTAAACAAAAACCTCCATAAATATTATACAATAAAACTCTGATATTGAGACCAATATCGGGACCTGAAAAATCGGTCGAAATAATAAGGTTGTCTCATTATCAAGTTAAATTATAGGGGAGTTATTGAAAACTGGTCCAAAAATAAGTGGTTGTTATAACGAGGTGGTCATTATAACAAGTTGGTCATAACATTGAGGTAGTTGTTATGTGAGGTTTTCCTGTAAATAATTAAGTCTTCACTAGAGTACAATATTTTATGTTTGTCCTCGAATTTCAACCAACTGGGAAGCTTAGATTTTTCCAATTTTGTATAAGATCCTCAGATTCTGTTACTAGTGGTTACAATGTTCCATTTAACAAATGCGAAACTTATGCTGGTAAGAGCTTATAAAACAATAGGACCAAATTTGAGGAACAATCTACCATTACATGTGAGAAATTCCGAATCAGTGGAAATTTTTAAGGAAAATGTTGTACTTAGATTGTATATATATTTTCAGTTGCTATCCATATATATTTATAGTTCAACACCATTGAATACACTAATGTGTAAAATAAGGCATTTTGTCAAATAAAACAGTTTCAGTTTCAGTATGGAAACACAGTTGTAAGTCATCAGCAAGGGCAGATACAGGATTTTTCCTTGTGTGGGAGGGGGGGCGTAAGGACTAGATGTTTATGAAGAATATGGACACAATCAGCAAATCAGCACATAACTGACGTCTTTTTACTTATGTTTTCCAGCTTTACAGGGGACTAACGCCAGCTCTGCCCCCTCCCCTAAATCTGTGCTTGATCTGTGAGTTATTCTGAACATTTAGAACGAAGAAATGTTTAACAATACCAATTTAAATGTTTCTGGAAAACAGACTTTTAACAATGAAATTCAATATGTATGCATAAATGTTGCGATGATATTCAAAAACAATACATCTAAAATGCAACTTCACACGACCAATTAACCAAATAAAGGAATTAATTAGAAAGATTCAACAGAGAATAATAGTTAAGAGACAAATAAATAGACATATACTTAATTATACAATTGTTTTAAAAATGGAGAAATGACACTGTAACTATATCAGGGGGTAGTTATGATTTAATCTAATTGTAGTATGGTAATTTCTGCTAGATTTAACACAAGGTTAATATCAGAAATGAAAACATGTAAAAAATCACAATATGGTTTTACTATCAGTATAAATTGGTGCTATTTTATGTTGTGTGCACCATAGACTCTTTAAACACATTATGAAGAACTTATGACATTTTTTCTATGCATCTGAGACCAAGCACTGCTTTTGTAAATAAACATTCTAATAAACACTGAATCTATTTTTATTTTCGGCAAAATGAAAAAAAAAACATTAAATTTTAGTCTGCTTTGATTAAATGATAATCAGGAATGTCTATCAATTTTAATTAAATCCAGCAAGATCATCAATAATGTATTTTCAGACAGTCAAAAAAATACCCATTCACTAACAACAACAATAACATAATTCAGGTTTAACAAAAAAAAATGCTTCAAGTAAACAAATTAAACAACAGTTTCTGACAAGCAAAACACACGATTTTATGTCAGACCTTATTAATTATCTCAGAAATCATAAGGGACTGTTTCTTAATGTACCTTATCAATTAAAGTATGCAAAACAATTGTTTTGATTCCCTAAGAATAATCTGCCGATAGTTTTCCCAACAAACGCGTATTTTTTACCATGAATGATAAAAGAAAACATTATCAACAAATCAAAAAATATCGATCTTTCTCCATGAAAATATAATTTAAAATAAATAAATCACTCTTAAAATATATCATATCATATGTTGTATCTGTCTGCCTACACAAATCTCGCGTTAAACGGTCGTTTAACAACAATGTAGTGCACCCCGCATAATATTAGCTACGCGCCGCGCTCCGCTCTACTTTACAATACTAGCGATCTATAAATAGCGCTGACCTAGTAAACCGCGATACACACACGTCTCTCCTCAATCAGTAATCGATATCAATCAATTATCATTCCAATCAACCGTCACATGGTAAGTATAAGGGTCCAGCCACAGACCCGCCGCCAATAATTAACGCGTACACCGATATCTGTTACCTAAAATAGCATCATTACTACCTACAGTCAAAAGCACCATATCGCGCGCGTGCGCATTGACCATGTCATGTGCAGACGACAATTATTACAAAAAGTTGCACCAAACTGTTGCAACAGCATTAAATTTGCCAAAAAAATAAACGATTCCTCAAATCACCAAATCCGAACAAAAGTAATCATATGCAATATCCTTTCAGACTAAAATGTGTTCAAGAATATCGAAGCAAAATTAATACCGTTTACTCGTGTGGAAACGAAGGCTATCAGAAAACGTTTAACAAATAACACACACATGCAGTTTTTCTGATAAACAACAACTCTAGGAGTCAATGAATGTTCGACTATGATCACTTAAACGTGTAATTCTTTTAATTTAATCAGGTCATTTATTATCAGATACTATTATGTTTCAGGAGAGGCTAACTTTGGTATGAAAATTACCAAGTTTTCAAATATCACCAGATTCAAGTAACATGCTTCAGACATTGAGTTCGTGTATTAAAATGTTATTTCCCCATATGTGAGCCTCAATGTGTACATGTGGAACATGTATAATGTGTAGTTACAATACTGATCGTGGCAAGTCAAGAAAACGACATACATTATACAAACAATTTTGTGATCAAACTCATATAAATACGTTGTAAAAATCGGTCCGTTAAGTATCGCCCATAGTTACATTCAATGTAATATTGAACTCCATCAATGGAGTTAACCGGAGTCCAGCTCAAATAGATTTTTCATACCACAAATTGGGGGGACAAAAGCTTCGGACACTCAAATGTTGATCTAAATAACCAAAATGGCGGTAGTCCATGTTATTTGTTACAACTATTGAATGTTAGTGATACCGACTGCAAAGACATTGTCAACTTTCAGACTTGGTGAACACCGCACACATTCTGATCAAAACCAAGTACCGGTTTCAACGGAATTCCCAAAATAAATTGAATTTGTCATGCAAATTTGAATGGAAGAAACTTTAGTCTTTGTTGTAAAATAATGAAAAAACATTCATGCACCATGCAAACTATTTTCATGACTTACCGACGAGGATTTTTGTAACTCCGTAAAGAAAAACTCGGGACATGTGCCATCAGAAGGGTCGGTAATATCCAACTCGAACCGGAATGTTTTTGGTGTCAGCGTTTTCTTTTCCGGCTGACCAGCGGGTTCAATGGTGGTAAGTTGGAGTCTTTTAGGTCCCTCCATGTTTCATATTCCGATACTTCCATTTATCCCAACGATATTCACTAATCTGATGGTTTCACAGTCGAATCGAAACGGTAATCTACCGCCATAATGAGGCTGTGACGTCATTTGTAAACAACCTTTCAACTGAGATAGCTTCATTCATAAAAATAGGGGGATTTATAAACAAATAAATATCAATAAAATGCCATTGATAGAATATATCGAAATTCTGTGAAATTGTACCTCGAATATAGCATTTTAAATCATGCTTGTCAATGCAAGATGCAATGCATAATTCTGCTACCAAATTATCGGATTTGCAGTCGATGTAGATAAATGAAACATTCCTACGGTATAATAGACTGAGCCAGGAATACCCACACTTGGGAAAACCCCACAACATTGCATACATGTACGCTCGTGCAATTTGAACATGTAGAGTGGCGATTTTGTGCCACTGCTAATGCAATAAAGGTGTTATGATTATTATTAAGTGTTAAACATTCGAAAAGCTCTATAATCAGATAAAATAGAAATAAATTTCCGGTATTTTAGCGAATCTATGTCATGTTAACCTGTTTATTGTTTACCGTGTCATGAATCACGTTCTGTATTTGTAAGCACGTATATTACTTTGTTTTAGTTTGTAGGGTATTCTGATTTACATTTCTTAAATCTACAAAGTTTACAGAAACAGTTCGGACAATAATTAAAATGTTATTTATAATACCTACTGTTATTAATGACTCGTTTTCGTTATTTCGACGTGCAGTGCGGTTTTGAATGAAGGCTCCAGGTGTAATTTTCATGCGCAAAATGCAATAACAGCATTTTGTCAGTATGTGTGCCTTTATTATATTCATCGACTGTCTGATTTTATAATGACCATGTCCATGCTATATCTTTCAAATGTAATAACTACGTGAAGTTTTATTTCTACGATCAAGTAATTATTATGTTATATAATAATGTAACCAACTTCTATGCAGGCCTGTTTTATGAGGTTTAAGGCAAATTGATGACCATAGCAGAACATTATTGTTTGTTCCTCACCTCCTGATTCAAAATTTGAAACTGTCAAAAATAACATTTTCATCAGACACTAGCAGACCAGGGGTTATCTTTTCAACAGCCATTTTAGAAGTGAGCTTGTTCACAAAGTAGATTATGTTTAATAAAATAGCAGCCATAATAACAATAAACAGGTAGTTGTCTTGATATTGATATTGTTTATTGAGGCAAACTTGAAGAAGGGCCTCCGTGGCCACTTGGTTATGGTCTCTGACTGGTAATCACTAGCTTATCACCACTGCGAGTTCGAATCTCACCCAGTGCCAAATTTCATGTTTGGTTCATGGTTCTACCCAGATGTACGCCTGGTGTCTTCCTCCACTGTGAAAACTGGAAAAGTTAAAAGGACCCTGGCTTTTGGTGCAGTTAAAAACATTAGGCAAACATGACCGATGTTTTATCCTCTTGTTTACAAAAAATCATCATTTTTGTAAATTTTCATAGACGGGTAAGACCTGCCATGAACAGGATTTGTTCCCAGGTTGCCGGGTTAAAAAGGTACAAAGCTAACAACTTACTTACCTGCCATGAACCCCAATAGCCGGGTTGGAAAGGTATAAACTTGACAACTTACGATATTGTCATGCAAGTAATCAGTAGATGTATCACTCAACCGTCAACATTAATCACATGATTATGTAGATTCTGAACGACAAATCAATTTTACTAACTACTGCTTGAGCATTTCGTTAATGCATTTTATTCAGTAATCATAAAAATTAAAATTATCATGTCATATCCTGTAATCCAAAAGAACTTAAGTTAGAATGAAATTAAGAAAATACTTTGTTTGCCATTTACCGAACCTAGATTTTAAGAGAGGGTCGGTCAGTTGGAAAAATGTTTTATTCAGAGATCAGATTTTTAAACCTGAAGTGAGATGAAGCATGAAAATGTTTTATTGGCAAAAATATGAAAATTAAAAAAATATGTTTTAGATTTCGGCAATAAAATTTTTTGAGTTGGCGGCTTTTTTATGTTCGGTTGGTAAAGTACAAACGAACTTCATTTTAATTTAAATTTAATCCATGATAATGATTTAATTCATGAAAATAAAGGTTAAAGATAGTATGTTGAATCCTGTAACCACAAAGATTAAAGTTAGTATGTAATGGTGTTTGGCTATAAGTGTGTAATACATCATCATGTATGTGACGTTATTACCTTTTATAGCTTGTTATATACAGAGAATGCATGAATGGTATCAACAAATGATAGATTGTACTGATCAAAAGTTTATTCATGTGACATCAACATTTCACAAAATTATCTTTAAACACAGTAAATGAATCAAATAAATGATTGAATAGATAAATATGAGGAAAATTACACAATTCCACATGATTTTATACACAATTTATGCAAAGAAAGCACACAATGTTTACAAAAAGCTAAATAATTCTGTAAGGAACCAGCCGATTACCAGAAAATAAATAGTTTCATATTCAGAAATAAGTCCATCATTTCACAGAGAATTTCTGATGCCATAATTTCTTGTTGAGTGTAATACATGGGTAAAAGCTGAAAATTTTCAAAAAACCGAAATCTTAACCTTGGGGCCTCAGAAGCAATAAAAAAACATAAGGGTCCGGACCTTGGAAAAACCAGAGTTTCCAGACAACTTTCAATCAAGGTAATATGAAATGAAATGTGAATCTATTTCAACATTTGCTTTCTCCCATTTGATTTAAGGCTTTCGAGCTAAGTTTCGATATTTTAAACTAAATAGAAGCTGTCTGGTACTCAGTACTTATAGTCTCATCAACACAATCCTAGGAATAACACAGTCACTTTGGTTGCACAAAATTTTCAAAAAACTTGATGTTTATTATGTCAACTGAGTGTTTCTTTAATTGAGTTCAATTCTCTCTGAAGATCAATAATCCAATAATGAAGACCAAATTGAATTTTACATCAAAACGCAACATTTAATATATTATACAGTAAACTTTAAAGGTTGCTACGATGAAATTTTACTCTCCGCAAACATTTTACTTAATTCTTTCATAACATTGCCGTGTTTTAAGTCCTGCTTACGCTTCTTAACGGAATTATAATTCTCTTTTACGAACAGAGCAAATTTATTCGGTTGTCTGGGAGTTGTGACTGTTGAACTAGATGCAGACGATGCTGAAGATGGCGTGGTTGGCTCTTTGTTGTGAATTAGCTCAAACTCTCCCCGACAATATCCACACACCTTCTTCTTGGTGTCTAAGGATTTAGAATGTCGTCCGATGCTGAAATTGACGAATTTAGGTAATTTTGTGACGGTAAAACCTTGATATTGAGGCCAACTTCGAGAGCAGAAAAATTGGTCATAACAATGAGGGGTCTCACTATCAAGTTGGATTATAGGGGAGTTATTGAAAGCTGATCTGATAATAAGTGGTCGTTATAACCAGGTGGTCGTAATATTGAGGTGGTTGCTATGTGAGGTTTTACTGTATTTCAATTTTGCTACCTGAGACACAACAGCCAGGAGATTATATATGAAAATGAGAGCGGTCTCATTACTAATGTTTACTGCATAATACATTGTTGAGAAATTCAATGCAATATATTGAGCATCATCATTTTTTTGGTTTTGTTACCATAGCTACAAAACTACATCCAAATGTCATAAAAGTACCAAAAATCAATATTTTACTTCATTAATGTATGTTGACAGAAAAATATTGAAGATCAATGCCAATCATTAAATGACCACAAAACAGGTGCATTCAACTTTGAAAACATCATCAAACCAATTTAAGGTAAATTTTAAAACTAAGCCTCACCTGTAACCACATTTTTTACACCTATAAGTAAATTTAGTGTTGATAGAGTAACTATGACAACGACTTATAGATGGCAGTTCAGGGTGAATTCTTGTAGCATGTCTCGCCCTGGAAATACATCGTGATATTGAGTAAGATACAATGTATTCATAGAGTACCTTCTTACAGCACGCATTCATGTAGGACGTAACTGGCACAAGAATAGAACATGTGACTCAATATTTAGTATCATTGAACCCTCATTTCAACCTCTTTACTACATCAATAACTGAGGTATCACTTATTTTTGTTGGAGATTTTACCAGTCAGCAGATTCATAAAATAAAATCTCCACGAATATAAATATCAAGATTTCAATCAACCATCCACAATTCTTTGTCCCCAAAAAATAGTCATTTTGGTAAAAAACAATGAAAATAAATGACAACACAGCGTACAAACATGAGAAATACAAAAAAGTTCTACCACTCATTAAGTAATAGCAGTAAGGTACAAAATCACTTCACAAAAATTACAGCTTAATTACTGCGTAAAAGACAACATCTGACATATTAAACTGTCAGGTAACATTGACACCAGGACAGTTACTTAAGTAACTGACCAATATTTCCAGTATGGTCCATGGCCTCCATTCACGCCATTTAACAACCAGACAGCCGCATGACACATTTCATGTATGAGTGTATCTCGAGTTCGCTCTAAAACAAATAAAATGTTAAAATTAAAACTAATTATCCCAAACAATATCATTCTGCATTTAGGATGGCAAATTTTGACAGAGATTGGTATACAATGATTCAAGTCAAATAAATTCTGTTTTTTTATTATTTCAGTTTCTACTGCAGTCCGTGAATGTAGAATTGTGACAAACTTCTTTCAAAATAACAAACTTTATTAACAAAATTTAGCCTGTAAACCGTGAATAAGTATTCTAACATGTCTACACCTTCAACGTATATCTGCCGGACAATGACTCAGGGATTTCCCTGATGCAGGTTTCTTGCGTACCTGACACAATATTCAGCCGAGGGACTTACATTGAGAGTGACCACCGCATCCTCAGGACCCCTCCCGACTCGGAATTTGCACATGGCATTTTCTGTGTGGACCCCCCGAGGGACCCCCTAAAATGTTGGAGATGGGAGTCCCAGGGACCCTCAGCTGAAAAATCTTAGGGAAAACCCTGTGACTGCTTGTCCTTCAAAGGAATCAATATAAAGAAGGGTTTGAGTTTCTACCTTTCCCTCTTTAACACAAAAAAGCTTCAGGAAATATTTTACATAATTACATCACATAAACATTGAAAAGTCCCAAAAAGGAGAACAAACTGTCCCTGTATTTATCTCTGGTATAATCGCTCATAAAATGTCTACAAGAAAAATCTAGTAGAACGAAATAAAGATCTTATTTACCAGCTGTGTCACAGACTTTTGTTGACAATTCAATCCTTGCTGTACGATCTTCAGGATTCTTCACATTCTTCTTATAAGCACAGTACCCAGCTGTACGTAGTAGTCTTTTATTCCAAGTTAGGGACATATCACTTGGTAACTGCAGTATGATATTCAGAGGTATTCACTTATTAATAGTTCGGTCTAATTTTGAAATTCTGGAAAATTTATGTCAACCTAATCATGATGAAATAAGTACTTAAAAATGGGATGGATGGACAGACAGTGCGATTGCTATATGCCTCCCATTGGGGGCATAAAAACATCAGAACTTGTCACTGACAGACAGAATTTAATGTTTGTTGATGTTTTAAAAGGAATTTACTGAAAGATTATAACACAATGCAGGAGTTTTTATATACAGCTTTATTCGCACGCACAGAGAGAGAGAGGGGGGGGGGGCAGGATTAAAATTCTACAAGATTGGAAATCAGGCACCTTTAATCTATTATCAGAAAGTTGATCATACTAACTTTGCTATCAAATACAGTCTTGTTGAACATCGCGAACAAGTATGCTGATAATTCTTCTTTGTTCTTCTTAAAACCCGTCACAAACCTACCGAAAAAAGGAGAGAAAATTACAACTAAATTAACATCAAACAAAATTCTTCAAAGTTTATCTATATGAACAAAAATCTCATAAATGTAGTAGAGTACAGAATCAGTTAGATTACAACCTAATAGTCAAGGTACTACGTTTGATAGCCACCACAAGTCTAATTAGGAGTTTTAGGCCAAGATAGAAGGCAAAATAATGTTCTTTATAACTTTGGATGACCATCAAATATTACATACAGTTTTTTTCACAAGGGTTTAACATGTGATTCACCAGCTTTAACTGTGGAAGATGACCCCAGGCTTACACCAGGGTAAAACTATTGACCTGTAAGCTAGCTGTACAGCTTCTTCACATGTGAAATTTGGTCCTGGGTGGGATTCAAACCCACAACAATTAGGGACCATAAACACTTCACCATAGAGGACCATATATAGCTTTTGTACTTTTCATAACAGGCAGAAGCTTAAGTTTAAAATGTGCGACTTAAAATAAATCTTAAATTATGGAGTTCAGAGCACTTTGAATCAATGAACTTACTTTTTTGACTCTGAATGTCTTCTATCTTCATCAATATCACGTGATAATGACTTCAGGAAGGTACACCTTGAAGTTACTGGAGCAGAATGACTATCAAGTTTTCTATTACCATTAGAAACTGGCGTTAATATTCTCTTCGTTATATTAGGAGTACTTTTAACACTTCTTGGCGAAGGTGTCACAACAAAATCTGTAGAGTCACTGTCTGATTCATCCGATAGACTGATGTATCCTTTGGATGACACAGAGTGACTTTTCTTTACCGATGTAGGAGTTTTAAACAGATTTTCCTTATCAGAATAGCTCTTCTTTTTCCGAATCGGGTTCGGCGTTTTAAACAATTCCGATTCATTCATAACATGGCTTGAATCATTCTCAGACTCTTTTGATTTGTTACTAACTCTTCCTTTCATATCACCATGGCTTGGTTTAACAATGCCTGTAACTTCTGGGAAGATTTCTTGATCAAGGTCGGAATCGGAAGAAATCTCAAAATTTATTCTACTTTGTAGCAAAGCGTTAGATTTCTTTTTCATTTGATTATTTTCAGGATTTGCTTTATTAGCCTTTTCTTCCTTGATCGAGGGAAGATCGTCATCAACATCAGCTACATCACTTTCCTCATCAGATGAAAATGACACTTTAAAGGACTTGTTCTCATTGTCTTTATGTCGATGTTTTGTTGATCTATTGTCTTCAGAACTTGTGGCTAAAACAAAATACAAAATTTATTTGCAATTGTTTCCAGCACAATACCAGCACAGAGATATATTACCAAACTGTCTACTATTCTGTGTAAATATATATTATTGGGATCCTGTTTCTTCTGAGCTAAGTAATATTTAAGTTTTGTGTCTTTATTTTATGCATCCCATTTAAAAAATTTACATAAGGACAAATAAACATTCAGAGCTTCCTGTTTGTAAATTTCTGGTGTTTAATTTAAAATCTACCAATTTCAAGGCTGAATTGAATAGTAGATTGAAAACTTAGTGATATAGTACATCTATACCCTTTGATCAGTGATCTGGGTTCAAATCCCGGTCATGGCAGGTCATGCCCTTCTATGAAAATTTGACAAATTTGTCTATTTTCCTCCGTATGTAGAGAAGTTGCTGGCTCCTTGTGGAAGGGTAAGTTAGTACTGATTAGTATACAGTCCAGGAAAACTGGTTAGGTGAACCAGTTGCCATATATAACTGAAAAATTGTAGAAAAATGGCGTTAAACCCAGTGAAGAAAAAATGCCCCTTGATTCTCAATAACTTACTTCCATCCTTTTCTTCATCTTCTTCAGAACTTTCCATATCAGATGATGAAGAGTGACTTCTGAAATAGGTTAAGCTCTTTACTGATACAATGAAATCTCTTAAGGTCAAACCCCTGAATACAAAATGGGTAACAAGTGTCATCTTGACACAAAAATATGAAAAGTACAAGGGTATTGTATAATTATGCCAAGCATGGTTTCCAAGCCTCTGTGTATAAGAGCATATGGTCTCTGACTAGTAATGACAAGCCTCTCACTGCAGTGAGTTCGAATGCCACCCAAATCCCACCCAGTAACCAAAGTTCACAAGTGAGGAAGCGGTCCAACTAGCTTACAGAAGGTCAGTGGTTCAACTCAGGTGTATGTCTGGGGTTTTCCTCCACTGCTAATAGTGGGAAAAGTCTACAAATGACCCTAGCAGCTGGTGCGATGTTAAACCCAAGAGAAAAAAAAGAAATTTGTATTCAAGTTAAAAGGCAAACTGAACTTTTCTAAAGCAAGACTTGGAATAAACCATATATGGAACTGGATATGAAAGTAGAATACATACGGTACATAGTCAGGTGATTCATTCATTTTCTGTGTTTCTCTCAAATAGAAAACGCTGTCATCAGATTCGCTGGACATATCGTCATCTTCGATGATAAAACCATCCATACTGTAAAATATAAAGATATTCAAAAGTGAAAAGTAAATAATTTTGTGTAAATGGTACAAGGCTCGACAAATCCACTTGTCTGCTCGTAATTACGAGCAAAAATTGACTTAGGAAAGTTGAAATTGCTGTAGAACTAGTTAAAATTCTTAGCTGGTTGTCCTGCAGGATGAGTAGCCTGAAAAAAATTGTCCAGCCCTGTGGTAAAAGTCCAGCCATCAAATCTAGAAATTACTTTAGCATTAACAGAGCTTTTAAGACTCAATTTTAACTGCACTTAACATATAACTATCAAATTATTTATTTTCTCCCTGGCGTTTAAGGTCACGCCAACAGTGGGGTCATTTTGTGACATTTTCCAACTTTAATAAAGGAAGACACAAGACATAAACTTAGCAGAACAGATTCCTCACTTATGACGTATGGTACCAGAATAGATTCAAACTTGCTGTGGACCACAACCATACTACTACAGGGGCCACTCCTCAAATTATTCATTATATAAGTGAAGTATATAAGTGGACTTTCAAAGCATAAATTCAGGACACCGGCTTTATCAATTTTTATACATTGTAGATGTATGCATGTTTTCTCTTGTGGTCATTATTGATTAGTAAATATAGCAAGAATAAACTCAATTCAACAAAGCAGGCTTCTCGAAACGGCTGAACATTTCGCCAGGCAAAAATAGAATTCATGTCTGACCAAATGAAAATTTGTCTGACAGAATATATTATAAATAAGTGATAAATGCTTTAAATCGTGTCCAACTGCCGGACATCTGGTCTGGTACTCGCTGAAAAGTTACTGGACTGGCTTGAAATTTGCCTGACATGCCCAACGGTCTGGAAACTTTTTGGAAGCCTGACATATCTTACCTAAGGGGACTCTCTGGAGATTCTGAACTAGACCTAATTGGTTCAGATTTTCCTCTCATCTTTTGAAAAACTGAATCACAAAAAAATATATTTAATTATAGTTCATATGAAAAATTCAATGAGAAGTCAAAGATGAAAATAAATAAAATTATTGACACAAAAGTTATGGTAAAACTTTTAATAAATTAAGTTTACTAATGATTGTATTAGCGGATGAATGTTATTTGAAGGAATTTGAATATTAGTCCAAATATTTAACTATGGCTGTTTATCATACTGAAATTGACTCTTCAATAACCGATAAGTAAAATTAATTTTTCACATTACACCAAACACTGCAGAAAATCTATACAGTCAAACCTGTGAACAAAGGCCACCCTTGGGAAAGACAAAATGTGACCTCCACTGACAGATGGCCTTTATTCAGAGGTCAGTTTGTTCTAAATAATTGACCATAGTTTTTCAAAGAATGGCCTTTATTCACAGGGTGACTTTTATTTGGAGGTGGCTGCAAACACAGGTTTGACTGTATTTACATACATGATTCAAGCACATCACTGTCACTGGAGTCACTATACTTTCTAGATCTGAAAATAAAACATGTTTTCTCTTTTATCTTTAAAATATACATTTTACATAAAATATACATTTTACATAAAATATACATTTTACATAAAATATACATCTTACATAAATTATACATTTTACAATGATTATAAAGCAAGTTATTAAAACTCAGTATCAGTCTCTTTCAATGGCTACTTCCAGACAAACCAGTATAAAACTAGGAAATGTGATAATAGATGGAGGAATCCTGCAGCTGGGATTCAAACCTAAGACATCATTTTCAGAAAATGGTGCATCTTTTACTTGTCTTGTGATATATTATGCCAGTATTTTTAGTATTCTCTGTGTTATTCATGAAAGATTACTAGCAAATATACAAGACGTGACCAAATACAAATCTTTTACATTGATTTAATTGTAATTAAGGTTGATTTCAAAGTTTTAATACTATTGAGAACGTAGCTAGACAGGTGGACAGAACATAGTAAAACCTAACATTGCGACCATCTCAATACCATGACACCTTGGTGCCACATTATTGAGGTTTTACTGTAATACATTTTCAGAGTTACAAAGTAAACCTATCTTTATGTTTTCGAATCTATTGTTTATTAAATTCATTTAACCAGTGTTTGGTAAAAAATCTTGAACTTGACCAAAAAGTTTCTCATGTCAGGAATCAATTTCTACTTGTAAAAAGTAAAGAGATATATTTATCGAGCCCTGTGGAAAATAGTTTTACCAAAAGTTTCCCTAACCTCCAACTTTGTTCCGCCATATTTTCATTGTCATCAATTCTATCATCTCTGACCTGTTTCACAGATGTAGCAATTTCCTGAAAGCTTTTACCAGACTTTAGACTCTCTTCATTACGTGAGAGATCTTCATTATTTTCCCTGTGGTCATCAGGATCTTCATCATTGAAGGCTGCACCATCTTCATCACTATTCTCTTCACTAGTATCATTCAGATGCTTTCCATCAAAACAAGATTCTGCATGGTCATTGATGACATCACCAGTTACATTTACATTTTCCTTAGACAGATTGTTATCCAATACAATATCGTGAATATGTGTTTCATCTGTTTGTGTACCAACATCATTTACTTCATATTCACTTGCCTCAGACAAATTTTCAACATCATGAAATATTTCATCATTACTTTGATTACTATCTTCCAAAGAGTCAATAAGACCTCCAGGTAAGCTGCTTGAAACACCTACAGTATCTTCTTGATAGATATCTCTTTTAACATTACCAATGCCATCATCAGTTAGTTCATTAAATGCATGGAGATCATCACTAATTTCTGTTTCATCTTTATAAATACCTTTGTCTTTATTATCAACTTCTTTTATTGAGTTTTCAGTCATGCCCAAGTAGTTATCAATGTTTGAAACAACCTCAGTATTTTCAGAATATGAATCAGTTTTGTTACGATTTACATTAGCAATATCATCAACAGTCTTCTCTCTATACAAACTTGTAGGTGGCTCTTCATGAGACCTTGTATCATCTAAGACAGTTTCCTGCCCATAAATATAGGAAGTTTTCCTTATAGTAGCGGATGTAAAGATTCCATCATCTAAATTAGTGACATCATCAGTTTGTATTCCAATGTCAACAACTTCTACTTCTTCATATGATATATTACCATGAAGATCATGACCAGTTGCCATATTCTCATGTCCAGCATTATTCTCTGTGTTCATTTCTTTAATACTACCTTCACTGTCACTAAGATGTCCAAGTTTGGATGGGAGATCAGGACTTAGTTTCAAAGATTCAAAATTTTCAATGGCTGTCACAAATTTTGTCTCATCACATACAAGTACACTGTCATTAACATGTTCATAAGACACATCAGATTCATCAATCCCTTCAACTATTTGTCTGTATGTAACACTACTTCTTCTATGGATCCTGGTAGACTCAACCAAAGGTTCACCTAAATCGTCAATGTCAAGAGTACATGATGCAATTGAAACTCTTTTCTGAATAATTGAATTATTGTAGCTGTCAGAAAGTCGACTTAAACTCTTCAAAGGAGGAGCAATGTAACTTTCACCAACACAAGTTACAGTGTCATTTATTTTTCTACTTTTAGGCTGAGAATTGTCATCATCAGAGTCACTACATAGAACAGCTGTTGGATTATCTACTGTTTTTGCATTAGGTATTGCAACATTTTTCTCTTCTTCACTGTCAGATGATAAAAGAGCTCGGAAACTTTGTGGTTTTGTAATATTACAGGATCTAGATTTAGAGGTAATACTCTTTCCTGTATTCTCTAATCCAGACTTAACAGTTTTCTTTTTTAATTTTAGCCTGTTCCGATTCTTGCCATCTAGAAGTGAAAAATAAATACTTAGCTCTAAAAATTGCATCAATAATTCAGTATAACAAAATGGTCTTCTTGGAATGACTTTACCATCCATCATGAACTGAAACAAACTATCTGAATCTAACCCACATAATTAACTGGAAACACAGCATAGCTGTGACTGATATACAACACTGCAGTTAAATTATACATTTAATTACCTTCGTTCTGTGGTCAAATATGAAATACATGATTAGGAAATCTTTGTTTCATTATCAGTCAATCATTGGAGTGTGCAAACAATTCAGATTACCAGCAATAACCAAGATAAATCCAACTTGTGGGATCCAAAGTCAAGGATCCATACCTGCAAATCTCAAATGGATTTGGCATAGTCATACACTTTGGATATCAAGTACATCCTTGACACTTATTAGAAGCAGACAATGAATAATCAGGCTGTGATGACTGTTAATCTTTTTTTTTCAAACAAAATCTTAAAAAAAGGTGATAAAACATTTGGAATTATTTAAATTACATGATATCAACTGGTAATTTATTTTCAATGTCTTAATCCGAACTTACCTGTACTTTTACTTTCAAAAATATGTTCCTGCTTTATTTTTTTAGGAGTGATTATTCCAGTATTGAGGGGTAACTAAAATGCAGAAAACATGGGTCATTTACTCATTGGCATTATGCTAATACTTTTTGATCATAAATTATATTTCAGCATAAAAAGCAGTATTTTCCTGGAATTAAATACGCATAACAACTATTTACTTGCCTGTCAGTCCATGTCAAACAATATTAGAGGAAACTTTGACATGCATTGATTGTTTAACATATTCAATTCATATTTCTATGATTGATGTTAACTGTTCGTCACTGTGGTGCCATAAACAGCCACTATTAATGTCATTAATATTTCAAAAGTGAATACAATGCATAATATATCAATGGTAATTCAGCAAATGGCTGACATGACACAGATCATTAGATAAATCAGTGATTTTTTGCAATTTTGGGAAAGGGTCTGATTGGGGAAAAAATGTGTTTGGTGTGATGACAAAATTGGGAATTTTTAGGCTGGGAGTTGGGATAAATGTCTTTATTTTTGATTGGGAAGGGCCTGTCCACCTGACCCAAACAAAAAACGAAAAAAATCGCTGAGGTTTGAAATTTGGAAATATCAATCAGCCTGCCATATTAGTCAGAAACTGATTTTTGGGAGGAACAATGTAAATAATCATTTCTTACCAAAGTCTGATCACATTTTTCATCATTATTCTTAAACCACCCAAGCTTTTCACCCATCTTCAAAAACATCTGATCAATATCTTGTTTGTTTTGAGAAGTCGACATCCTTATTTTTTGTTACAACTGATCTGAAAAGTAGCAACTCCTTTCTGTCAAAGAAAAATCAAGGGTGAAATAATCGACTAACAAAAAGCAACAACTCAAATTACTAGCATGCGTTTTGTACTAACGAATATCTTAACAGGTAGATTTATTTTCTAATTATATAAATGTTTAATGAAAGGGAAAGTTCTGTTGGTTTCATCTCATACAAATCTACCACGTTGAACAATTCGATAAATTAGTCCTGAGACCTTTGGTAGTGGTCGCGAATACTTGTTACATTAAACTTCACTACTAATACTTACCTAAGACTGAAAATGTACAACGTAAAATTCGATTATTTGCGAGTCTACTTCACAATTTTGTAAACACTTACCTTAAAATATTTAATAAAATCAACAAACACCCGAAATTTGTAAAATTTCAGTTTACTTTTTCATATTGTCCGCCATTGGTTTGAGCTAAATCTTAACACACGACGGGAAGCCCTGGCTAACAGTATTCTAAGCCGTACCAAACGGGATTTAAAAAAATAGTATTAACATAAAAGACAAGAGTTTCAATAATACATCAATCTATTCACTGCTATTCACTTTGTTGACAAGAAATACAGACTGTTTATATGTAAATTATTCAATAATTGTTTGCCTGGGATATTCAAAGTGAATGAAAAAAACAGGTTCTTTTTTTCTTAAAGGTTTCAAAAATCATGGCAATTTTACAATGGAACATTTTGTAAGTCCAGCTAGCAACAGTACGATTTTCTCTACAGAGCATGTATTATGGTAAAAAATTGCAATAAAATTAGACACAAAATTTTGTTGACTCTTCAAATTATTAGCTGCCAAAGGTCATTTTTGATCCTCAACTTTTGAAGTCTGGTGGGAACCTTGTTGGATACAAAACATTACAGACTTTAAGTTGACTGAACTGTCGTTTTATTGAAAGCATTGGAAAAATACATACATGTTTATACTTCGCGTTTCTTCATGCGATTAACTTATGTAAACACACAGCCATGCACATTTCAAAGAAAATAAAATTAACTGAAACATGAAACTATGAATGCATCAAACATCGGATTCAAGCAATTGTTGTGTTTAATGTCGCCTTAAAGGTTAGAAATATTCTGCAAACTTCACTGTTCGCGTGACACGCCATTCTTTGATCAATCCAAATCAGACTATAGAATAGATGATAGACATTAGATAGTCTAGCTCGCACAAATAATGCAGAAAATACGATTTCAATTTGCATCAGGAAAAATGATTACTAGACAGAATTGAATATTTCATTACTGGAATCGTGTACATGGTTGCATGATCATTGGCTGTAGGGACAGACAAAAATGTTCGGATTAGAGAGGTTTTCGGAATACAAAGGTTCCGGATCACAAAGTTGTTTTAGCATTTAATGCATATTTTAAAAAATCGGGATCAGCTGACGCGTTTGGTTTAGAGAAGAATCCGAATTGGAAAGTTTCGGATTAGAGAGGTTCGACAGTAATGAAAATTTAACCTCATAATCATATTTTGGACTCTTCCAAATTCAAAGCTAATATACAAAACATCAATTTTTTAAAGAAAATTAGGTAATTTCGATCTGACAGAGTGGAAAACATTGCGGCAATTACTCATTACAAGCAATGGTTTATTTTGCCAGAATGCCTTAAAAATTCGTCTGCTTTAGATGCGTGGAAATGCGTTATTAGTGTTGATTAAGAGAGTTCATGGCGAATTACGAACATTTTTTTTCAAATGAAGTGCGTTATTAGTCAGCTCGGATTAGACTTTCAAATTAGCTGTATATACAGTTTGTCAATTAGGATGACCTAAATACATGCAGATTCTTTTTAGTACATCCATAATGAAGCATTATTATCGTAGTGAGAAGCTCTGACATCTTCCATAACATAAGACGTGAATAATACTTTGCTCGGATTATTTACAATAACACCCACATACACTGATATTTTACACTAAAAGTAATGTTGTTTACGGAACTATTTACATATTTGTGTAATATCATAACAATATACGGTGCAACCTCTCCACAAAAGCCCTCTCTAGAGCAACAACCTCTCAACAACAACAACAACAACATAATTTTGCTTATCCCAAAGAATGTTTCTTCTGAGAGGTTGCACTGTATAATAAGGCATTATCAAAAATGGTTGTTTTGCAGTTAAGCGACCGAAACTTTCGGCAGTTTGTAAGTATAGATAGGCATCTTGTTTTGTTTTGTTAATATTACAGTGCAACCTCTCAAGAGCGGCCCTCTCTTGAGCAACAACCTCCCTTCAACAACGGCGTGATTTTTTCCCATTGTACTATTTAACTATTAATTTAACCACTCTACAACAACAACCTCTCAATAACGACATTATTTTGCTTCTCTCAAAGGGTGTCGCTTTGGAGAAGTTGCACTGTATATGCTTGCGCTGAAAGGGAAAAGTTGGAATATATTTTTTTGTCAAACTCGCTCATGGAAAGTAGAGGTAAGGAGATTTTTGAATGAGTCAGCCGCATTACTGAAAACCAATAATTTTTTAAGTATGGTCCAAATATCAGAAGTTATAGTTTATTTACACATTCATGCGGAAACGAATATTTTATAGGACGTGATGATGATGATATTAAATACATGAAGTTTGTTATCCAACATGTTTGTCCTAGACAATCATCGCGATACAATTACAGAGAGTCATCATTCAGGAAGATTTATTTTATTGCATGATTAAAAGATTTGTATTCGGAACAATTATTCATTGAATATTGATCTTTTGCTCTGTACAAAACAAGAATTTATAAGGAAATGTTCGTCAATAACATTTGTTTGTCTGGCTTGGCATTGTTGTTGGACAATTTTAGTGTTGTTGGACAATTTCTGTAACATATTATGTTCCTTAAACAACGTGTTGTTTTTTCTGTTAGCATCCAACAATGGGGGGGGGGGCTCCGTGGTCCAGTGGCTATTGTCTTTGACTCATAATCACTTGCCTCTCACCTCTCCGCGGTGAGTTTGAATCCCATCCATGACCAGACAATGTCATATGTGAGGAAGCTATCTAGTTAGCTAACGGAAGGTCGGGGGTTCTACCAAGGTGTACGCCTGTTAGCTTTCACTACCGTTAAGCTAGAAATTCGCTTAATGACCATGGCTATTAATGCCACGTTAAACTCCAGTGAAAAAAATAATATCTAATTGTTGTATTAATACGCAAATATAATTTAGCAACATATTCGTGTTATAGGATTTATGTAACAAATGGCAAATATGTTACAACGCTATATTACAATATAGAGGACTAAGTCAGCCTTACGTATGTGTTAGATTTTACTTATCAAGAGAATTCAGTGATGTTAAGTAACAAAAGAATGTTTTAAAGATAACTTTATTACAATTAACATACAAGTACATAAATACAGCGAAAGTGAGCAGGTCATACATTATATATGTATGATATGTATAGCATTATGAAAATTAACATCAAGGAAAAAGACATATTAATGTATACGTACTCCACACATATGTAGACACGAAGTCGCCTTCTCGCACTTACTTAAGTATTAACAGTGCGTGTAATGTGCCTCCGTGGTCGAGTAATTATTAGTGTCTGACTAGTAATCATTAGTCGCCGTGAGTTCGAATCCTACCCAGGACCAGACAAAATCTCACATGCAAGGAAGCTGTCCAGCTAGTGAATGCCTGGGTTCATCTTCCTTAGTGAAAGCTGGAAAAGTCGCCAAATGAGATGGTTGCTGACAAGTGCGACGATCCCTCCCCATAGAGAAATGCGTGTAAAACAATGCACTAGATGTTCACCTCGTTTAAATATACATGTAAATGGATTGAATTGTTATCAAACAACAAGGATTTCTCTAAACATCAGAAGCATATTACCCAACAAGAAATTGTTAATACCTACAATATATATGCCTCAATCATTTTTAAATGCAATTACAACTAATACACATATCTATGGTTACGCGTGGCGCTCGTGATTTCTTCAAGTACAATTCAGGTCAAAGTTCAAGCACATAATGAGGAATTCAAGGTCACCCAGCTCCTGAAATCGTGTTATAAGTTACAGTTGATAATTCACAATGTTGCTCGTACAACGAACTTGCTCCGAATGTTTTGACAAGAAAAGCAACGATCGATAAACACAATGGAAGAAATACAATTAAAGTCATGAAATATTCCTAATTATTATTGAGATTCCCACTGTTGAGACTTTTGGCTCTTGAATTATGCTAAAATAGATCTTTATTGTGTATAAGACATTGTAATGTATCGGAAAAGTGGATTCAGTTGTTTAGAAATTGTTGGCCACATGTTTTGGGGTATGTTAAGTTTTAATTACACTTCTATTCTTCTTTTTTTACATAAACTATATTTAAATTTACAATGCTTGCACTAAACCTTAGGTAATATTTACTCGATTAAGGTTAAAGAACAAAGCCATATGTTTTAACTGAATGGAGCGTATCGTCTTCACGACATCACCAAAAGCACAAATTTCCGGATTATTATAAACACATTTAATGGCACAGGGTAAATGTTATGAAAAATACCCTTTATACAGGTAGAACGACCCCTTTCTTCAAAACTTCTCCGCTATCAGCAATCATAGCTGGCCAAACCGTCCAATCACAAACGTGTCCCGATTTACTTCCGTCGATGTCAAATTTTTCACTGTCAATCATATCCCCTTTTGGGATCCAGTATATATAAGGGGCCGGATTTAAGGACATCATTTCTATTAATATTTCCATACAACGATGTATAAAAGCCTTCAGATGTTTTTTGGTATTTTCTTGGTGTACTGACAGAGGCAATTTATGCTGAATGAATTCCTGAAAGAGAAACATCCAAATTGTAAACAATACCTCCAATAAAGCTTAAAATAGTTTGTTTCCGCTGCCGGCTCTGAAAAAAATAAAGTCGGGATTTATTTTTTAATTTTATTTCTTTTATTCCTGAATATATGACTTTTTTGGTCATATATTCAGGAATAAAAAAAATTAAATTAAAAAATCGATCGGGGTAGCGGAAACAAGCTATTTTTAGGGCCTAATGTCTGTAGGACCACATTCGTACTTGAACACATTCGTAACAAGTAAATTTAAAAAATCGGCATCGATCACATTCGTCACAAGTATGTTATATAGGTGCTTGCTTTCCGCTACATAGTTATGTGAACACATTTGTAACACTTGTTGCACATGTGATCTCTTACGAATGTGGTCTTACAGTGCTTTGTCAGAAATGTTGTTCAACTGTGATTGTATTTGATACATTCACAATGTAGTTGGAAAATCGAAACAGTTGTATTTTCATTACGTTATTAAATTCATTGAACATTCATATAAATGCATTAGATGATTGCACGTAGCTTGAAAGCTTTTATCGTGAAGTTACCACGGTATAGGAATGGGTAGGTCCAGTAACACATCTCTCAAGAACGCAGGTTGTACATGCCGTGCACACGTCAGGAAATTACATTTACGTCAAACTCAATTTCATTAGATTCTATGGGCTGCGTTGAAGGCCAAAAAACTGTATAAATGGACGCACATATCATAGCATCACCCTTAGTGTGAAAGTTCTAGACCTAGCTAAGAAACAAGAAGATGTATGTTTCGCAATATTGAACTGCATTAAATTTGAATGATGGCGTTGACTTTGACTTTGTGTACCCAGTACTGTGTTACTTATTTTAATCACACCATATTCTTTGTACACGAAACAGTTTTTTTAGGATAAGGTCCATTTTTATTGCAACGTTACGTTTTTGTTCCTTCTAACAGCAATGATACGATGAGGGAGCTTAAGTGATTGATAACGTCGTAATGGTATGCACCTTACAGGGTGAAGGCCAAAGTCTGCATCCGGTTGTATTGACAAATGTGTCTACTATTTAATGACATGTGTGACTGTTATTTCCTCATTATAACTCCATCATCACGAAATCAATCGGCTTTCTGATCTTAATTTTGATAAAATAAGCCCTTCATCGCCTGAGTTCGAGTCCCACCCGAGCCCAAATTTCTCATGTGAGGAAGCAGTTCAGCAAGCTTACAGAAGGTTGGTGGTTCCACCCAAGTGTACGCCTGAAGTCATCCTATATCGTTTAAGCTGAAAACTCGCCGTATGACCTTGGCGGTGGGTGTGGCGTTAAACCCCAGTGAAAAAAAGATCAAGTTATTTTAATGTGATTATTAGAATACCTCTGTCAGCTCATGATGTTTCTGTTTGAAGTGATGACCATCCTTGGATTTATCTAAACAGAAATCGTTTACGCCCTGAAATAGAATATCAAAATGTTGCGATGTTGTGACAAACTTCAGTAACTTCAATTAATTTTACTGTCATACGATATAAAACAGTATCAATAATCTCTCTGACTTCAGCAAACATCACGTTAATCACTGAACTAATAAAAAATGTATACTGGCCGTCATAAGAAAGTCACCAGTAAGTGATGTTGGTACAAAAGAATCAAAGCGCAAGTAATCGAGATTAATTTGATTATGGAAATTTCATGATATGTTTTATTGTTATCCATTATTGACCATAAAATTGCTGTATACCATTAAAACTTCAAGGTCAGTATATTAGGCCAAAATAGAAGAGCTTTTATAACGGTTACTTTCTTATGACGGCCAGTATATAAAAGTTGTGCCACGAATGAGTGAATTAACCCAGAAATACATTATATACATACATCTCAACATTTCTATTACTGGAATTCCACGAGTATTAACAATTTTTTACGGACCACCAGAGTTTAAATAAGGCCTAAAATAGTTTGTTTCCGCTGCTGGATCGGTAAGTGGGGATTTTTTTATTTTTATTTTTATTTTTTTTTACTCCAGAATATGACCGACATTATCCTTATTTTGTAAAACTATAACTTGACCAAAAAAATCACAGGGTTGGCGGCAAAACATAGGGTCGGTCGGGGTAGCAGAAACAATCTATTTATTTAGGCCTAACTAACTTAACCCAACAAAACACAAACTGGCAAACGTCCTCATATTTAACAACGTCGTACAATCGCACACAAACCATTTTAACACATACAGTGCAACCTCTCCAAAGCAACGCCCTTTGGGAGAAGCAATAATATGTTGTTGTTGAGAGGTTGTTGCTCTAGCGAGGTTAAATTAATAGTTAAATTGTACAGTGTGAAAATTATGCTGTTCTTGAAAGGGAGGTTGATGCTCAAGAGATGGCCGCCCTGTCGGAGTTGCGCTGTAAATAGTTCCCTGATCACCGATCACCAGACATAACTCATGATAAAACAATTTAATAACCACAGTAATTGTTCATGTATATACCAAACAATGTAACAGTATGCGTCATCACGAAGAATGGTCGATACACACTTTGATGATGGCAATAATTGCGTGCAAAAGTGGGGTTTTTATTGTCATGGTAAAACATTCTCAGTGCTTTCTTCCGATGGTTCGAATGTTTGTGTTTATCGTAACGGTTTTAAATGGATCTGTGACATTTTCAACGATTATTCAACAATGTAACATGGCTTACGATAAGATAAACAGAATCAGCCGGTATGAAACAATTATCGTCGTTAATGAACATGTTAAACGTAATAACAAGAACTCCGCGAATAACACGCTAGCCTGTATTCGGGGAGGTAAGATAAAACGAACATATTGTTTTATGTGACATTGTCACTGGGTTTAGCGCCGTTTTTCAACAATTTTTAGTTATATATGGCAACCGGTTCACTTAACCAGTTTTCCTGGACTGTATACTAACCAGTACTAACTTACCTTTCCACAAGGAGCCGACAACTTCTCCACATATGGAGGAAAATCGACATTTTTGTCAAATTTTTATACAAGGTTATGATCTGCCGCGACCGGGATTTGAACCCGGATCGCCGGGTTGCAGTTCTACGAAGATATTGTGTAAAAGTACTTACTCGTACAATTCTCATCAGTAAGTAAATCACTTCTTCTTCGTGTTTTTCTTCACACAATGCGTGTTTAGCTTTCTGCCATTCATTTTTATAAACTTTCCAGAAATACGTTGCTACTCTAGAAGCCATTTGTAGTTGATGTATATTTTTTGAAAGTTTTACGATATCTCAGGCGATATAAAAATCGACAGCCCGAATCACCACTATAAGTTATAATAATAGTATTAAACATTAAAATCTCAATATAATTATGTCCGCATTCATCTGTCGCAGCATCGGCTGAAGGGTTTACTTTTATCAATACATATCACAACAAAATAAGCCCAGCTCTCTAACTAAAATATCCACAGTGTCCTCGTCCAATTGAGTTCCGGGTTGGGTAAAAAACACAATCTACTCACAGCACTATGTGCTAATAAATAACCGCAAAAAACGTCATGGAGATATTGAGAAGTATTGGAAAATCTGTTTTGATGTGTTGTTCGGCACTCAAGTAGGCAGCTAAGTATCCGTGATTCGTATTGGTTCCTCCAAGATTCTGAAACAAAACACCAACAATATCAAAACTCGCCTACGGACTTTCAGCCTTAGATACTGACATTTCTTTGTTAGATAGTTCAAATTAGTAATTGACTTATTTTCTAAACTACGACTACTATTAAATATACAATTACACCAGGCTAGTACATTAATGACTTTAAATGCCGTATGCACTTTTCCGGTTAACTAAACGAATACTAGCGTGTTATATGTCACTTATCTTGAGATCACGAGATAAATATTTGAAACCATAAATGAAGACGAAGTGTTTGAGAAGACAAAACAGGAACACTAAGTTGATTATGCAGGTTTAATTGAACATTTTACAAACAAAAAAAAACAGCGTTAATTTACTGGTGAACCTTTCTTGTGTAACAAACACATTTCTGTATTTTCACATGTGAGGAAGCTGTCTAGCTAGCTTACGGAAGGTCGGTGGCTCGACCCAGGTGTACGCTTGGGGTCTTCTTCCACTGCTAAAGCTAGAAAATCGCCTAATGACCCTGTCTGTTGGTGCGACGTTTAACTCCAGTGAAAAAAAAATCAAACATAGCAAAACTTTGCGTAACAGTACGCGTCACGTGACGGGAACATGAAAAGCGGACGATAGATTATATACAGTGAAACCTGTGTATGCAGCCACCTCCAAGTAACGACCATCTTGTGAATAAAGGCCTTTCTTTGAAAAACTGCGATTGATTTCTCAAGAAGAAAACTGACATCTGTATATGGACCATCTGTCAATAAAATATTTTGTCTTTCCCAAGGGTGGTTTTTGTTCACAGGTTTTACTAAATGTTCCGCATTGATCTGTTAAAATGTATTTCAAGACGGAAGAACCTGAACTCAAACAATATCATGAAATATGCAGGAAGTTTTCGAGACGAATCTATAGAAAATATCTTGACAAAAGTTACATTCTTCTTTAAACAGTGGTCACACAATCCATTACTTGGTACGTGAATGCAATTATGTCGTTATTTTCCAAAAACTGAGAGAAAGAATGTTAAAAATATTTTGAAATTGTCATTTGTATAAAAGTTGCGTACAGTATAACTTTAACATTACGGGTACTCTTCCACCGTTCGCCAAATGACCCTGGCTGTTTGGCGCAGTATTAAACCCCAGTGGAAAAAAAACGACAAAACATTACATGAGTCTACTGTAGCACGGCCATTATTATGATTGTATGTACAAGGAAAATATTGATTGAGCCACAAAATTGTGCCAGACACCATTAAATACTAGACCACTGGGACATTGTAAATAAAACTGTTAGAATTCACTCTAATCACCATCGTAAGTTATCTTGAATATTCATTGAAACTGACAGACAATGTCTGTTACTCAAGCAATATGAACGGATATAGAGCGCCGACATGAACATTTTTCAGGATACCATGTAAACACAATTTTGTGCAAATTTGACGTAACTCCCATGAAAACAACTGAAGTTAAATAATACTGAAAAAGTAGGGTCACATTTTCGCTTGAAAATTAAATTAGTAGAATTAATCTTTAAGTTATGACGAAGACCTAAACTGGTTCCCGTTCCATGTTGCCGTGTAGACAGAGTCAACGGGAACCAGTTTAATGAGAGCCGCACATAAACCGAAACTGGTTCCCGTTGCTGTACATAAAATTTTGGTGCACTGCAACATGGAACGGGGACCAGTTTAACATAAACCATCAACAGAGCATTCAGGACACCTCGGCCGATTCCGTACCTCCATCAAGACGTAGACGACCGAGATGTGCCGAATACTAAACGGAGGAATCAAAGTACTGGTAATAATTAAACATATACAACATGTTATAATTTATTCTCTGAATTTAAAGACGAGCTTGAATTATTTTACTAATCTGACAGGTAAAAAATACAGCCACTTTTAGTTAAGTTCAGTTCACAGGCCAAAAGATCCATAATCACTCCGTGATTAACGCAAACATATACAACTTCAAAAATTAGTAACTGTGCATTTTCTGGTACATTCACTCCACGTCAATTATTCCCAAACTTGAGTTATTGTTCATTCCAAAAGTTGCTGTCAAGGAAAACAATTTGCTTAATAGCAGTTAATGCGTCATACATCTCACGTTTTTGTCCAATACACCAATATTCTAAATTGATTCCAATACTGCAGGCACCCCTGATATAATTTGAGTTGATTTTCTCCGAGAAATTATCTTTAAAAGAAATATTAATTCACGCACGCCAGACACTCATTCTATAAAACAACTACAGTCAAACCTGTGAACAAAGGTCACCCTTGGGGAAGACAAAATGTGGCATTTATTGACAGATGAATTTTATTCGGAGGTCGGTTTGTTTTAAATAATCAATGAAGGTTTTCAAAGAATGGCCATATATTCACAGGGTGGCATTTATTCGGAGGTGGCCGCAAACACAGGTCAGACTGTACACAATTTACAAACTAACTGTACTGAACGGCAATTTGTTGAAGGCTGACATTTGTGGTTACAATGTCATTTATGTTTCTAAATTAAATTTAGAATTCAGTGCCTGTCTGTCCGTCTGTTCGCATTTCTCTAATAAATCTCAGAAACTCATTAGATAAACACCAAACTTCGGTACTCATAGCCTTTTACCACATCACAGAAATCATTTTTACGTCTGCTAAACAAGCATCATCGTCATGCCGACGAATCATCATACCGTGAACACTTGAAGAGGTGATAGACTTTTTTTAACCATAGAGGGCTAGCACGTTGAAGAATGGTGTGTAATGGTGTATTAAGGCTTAAAGGACCAAAAACACATTTTAGGCTTAATACATCATTATACACCACCTCGTCAACGTGCTAGTCCCCTACGCTTTGAGTATCAAGTCTCATCGCATATGCCACGCAGTGCCGTAGCTAGACCCCATATTTGAACCTAGGCAATCTAGGGGGGATCCGGGAGCATGCACTCTCGGATTTTTTTTTGCTAAAACCGCCATTTTCCTTATTACCTGTCCAAATTTTAACCGAGGCACGTGCCTCGATGTGCCTCCGTGAAGCTATTGCGGTGCCATGTTAAAACAATTTAGATTACAGTTTACGAAAGCATAATCCTTTTATTCTACAATAATCTGTGCTCACATCTATGTATGATAAAAATCCAAATAAGAAAAATGAAGATAATAGTGATGTCCATCATTCAGATGATGGTGACCATTCCGGTAATATTGTAGAACGGCCCAAAGCGTTTTTATTCATTCTAACCATAGCAAAAATTTGGTCAAAGCTTGCAAAGATGTAATGTTTACCTGAATATTTACACTGTGACAGACCTAAACATACAAGTAACTCTATCAGCATTTTAAAACTACCCCTACTACTTACAATGATACCATAGTATCTACAAAATATGTATGCATTAAAGTCGACTTTCTTTAAAAGTAAAGTACAACACCTGAAAAACGGACCCCCTCCCGGACTGGGTCAAAAGTCCGGTTTTCTGAGAATTCCAGTTTTCAGAGAACTATTGATTATAAGAAGGGAGAAAATGGGACTTGAAAAATCATCCAATTACCAGAGAATTTCAGTTTTCAGGGAGGCCGGTTTTCAGGGGTTATACTGTAATTTGAAATTTTAGATTTCCGGTATAAATTATAATAGGGAAGACGTATCTTTTGTAATCATACCGCTGTTTATCGCCTGTTAATAGACATTTATGACTGAAGTGTTTTCTGTGGTGATAGTTGAATACGAATGTTCGTGTCATGTCATCAATTGTGATTTTGTAAAATGTTTACAAGCTCTCAAATTGTTCAACAGGAAAACGATCCGGAATTCACAAATTTATATCTCATATAGATGTGCATAATTATAATTCACACACATGTACATTATTGCTGTGTTCCGAGTAAAAGTTATTTTCAGGATCTATCCAAAATCAAGACGCAATAACATTACATTGATTAAATGACAGATTTCTTATAATAAATTATTTATCCGGTTGCAATAAAATTATATACGTTAAAAATATAATTATATTTCCCGACTAACCTGCCCACGATAAATTTTGTATCCCTTAATCTCAAAGAAACGAACTTGACTGATCTCCCTGATCTTGCGATCGACCCGGCCTCGTCAAAGATGCTCGATCAAGCATATCGACATGGCCGTGACGTCACATATTTGACGTCACTCGTACGACCAAGTAATTAAGGGAAAAAAGATCTGTCGGGCCGTGCTCATCGATATGCACAATTAGGGTTTAATAACAAGCCAATACAGTGTAATTGCTGAATACCGAACACCTAATAAACCGGTCCCCGTTTCATGTTGCAGTGCACCAAACAGACCGAGTTAACGGGAACCAGTTCAAACATCCATTGGATGATGGAACCAGTGAAAAGTTCGGGTTCCGACAGTTTCCGATTTTTGGAAGTTTTCAGTGGATGAACGAACGCTAGTGTTTTTATGTACTGTAAAACCCCAATGGTCGAGCGGTTATGGTCTCCGACCAGTAATCACTTAGCCAAACAAAGCAGTGAGTTCGAATCCCATCAGGGACAGTACAAATTTCACAGATTAAGCTGTCTAGTTAGCTTACGGAAGGTTGGCGATTCTACCTCAATATACGTCTGGGGTCTTCTAAATGACCCTGTCTGTTGGTGCGACGTTAAAACTCAGGGGAAAAACAACAATGCAAGATGTTTCTTTTCTCATCACGGTTTATACTTACTGATGATAAACGTTGAACAAACGACCAATTATTACCTCAACGTTTCCGCGTCTATATTACGTATGTACGATCATGTTCCGCCAATTAGCAAGACGGTACATTGTTTGTTTGCTAAGCATGTTCGTAAATAAATCCAGTAATTAATATATCACGTGTGCTATCCTGCTTACAACTATCACTTTTTTTATCTCCTGATATCTACATTCTCATACCTCGGTACTATGTCAATCAGCTGTATTATTTATATCCGTCCGTCCTTCCGTCTGTACAAACGAGAGATACATTAGGGTGTTCGGGTAAGCGTACAAATTGACGTTATGAGGTTCTTTCTATACAAACTGCCATTGTGGGGTTATTGTTTACTTGTGAGGTTAGAAAATCTCTCTTGTGGGGTTAAAATCATTAAAGGAAAATCAATGGGAATAACCCCATACAGTAGCTCTCGTAAGTACGTTCGTCCGTCCGCTCGGTCTGTCGGCTGATAGGTCGCTCATTTGGTACAACCTAATCACAAAAAGGAGGTTTTATAAAAAATGAACACAAATTCCAGCGAATTCTTAAGTAGTTCATGAGTGTTTAACTGGATAAAGAATCAAAATTTTACCAGGTGGAATAACTCGAACAAACATTTTATTTACACGTACACACACGCCATTACAAGAAGTAGACTTAATTGCGAGCAATATAAAGTTTATTTACCGTAACAACGAGATATATTAACAGTAATATCTTCGTGGCAAATTCCAGTTTACATACATGCAGTTTTTCAACGAGCACATAAATATTTAATGCTCACACAATCATTTGATCAACATATTTATCTACGGCGCGTTCTTGCATTTGTATTCCTCGCTTAATTATATTAAAACTGACACAACAAAAGTTAGTCCAGTGTAAATACTGACCAGATAAGTCCCCAGCTGAATGCCTCGCTCACTGTGCTTTGAAATCAGAAAATAAAACTCCCGTATTGTGATACTAACACTAAACCGTATTATAACCTTACAAAGAATGGCTGAGTCTTAAATGTATTCGCTGTGTACAGAAAATGTTATGTTCGTCATCTATTCAGAAATGTCAATATTTCAAATGACTGCGTGATATTGAATTACAAGTTGGATTCATTTTAAGTTGTATTGACCCGCAGCGAAACAGTACGAAATTCAAGGTTAGCGCACAAACCGTCCGAAACATTTGTATAAAACATTCTACGAAGTGGATTTTAAAAATGTGCTGGTTTAATTTCATTTTTTTTTCGAATATTGAACAGATCCGCGTGCATTTATCCACACAAGCCTCTAATCTTACAATTGGTATTTGTAATATTGATCAAGAAGAAAATACATTTGTTAGATGTCAACATTTAGAGGAAAATATCATTATGATCGCCATATTGCCATTTGAATTCGCCGACGCTGAATCAATAGCATTCAAATTGAAAGACCCTGGCATGAACAAAAATATTTACATTTTTCACTGGACCGAACGCCATTTTCAACATTTTTTTTTCAGTTATATACGGCGACCGGTTCATCTAACCAGATTTCATGGACTGTATACTAACCAGTTCTACTCTTCCCTTCCACAAGGAGCCGGCAACATCTCAACTAATGGAGGAAAATCGACACATTTGTCAATTTTCACATAAGGGTATGACCTGCCGCGACCGGAATTCAAACCCGGGTCTCCGGGTCACAAGTCCAGCGCACTAACCGCTGGACCACGGGCGGGGCTATAAAAATATTCGCAACCGGAAACAGCTATCAGAAGATGCGTCTGTAATATATGATCGCCATCGATTATCACAGTGCATGAAGTGAATCATAAAATGTCAGCCCGATCTGTGGACATATATATGCAAAACCAGGAAGCGGACTCGAGCGTGATTAATATAAGCTAAATTCCTTGTTTCACAATCGAGCTAAAAAAAATTAGTATAAAAACAACAATCTGGTGACAGAAGTGAGTTTATCGTAACATACGGAGCGAAAAGTAACCATGGTGATCACATGACACCTGTATACTAACGTCATACGAAGAAACACCTGGGACCAACATTCGATATCCTTTAAGGTCAAGGACGCTCTGGTGCTTTGAAAATCTACGGTAATGCTGATTTTATCAGTAACCACAATAACAACAACTATACAACGTACATGTATGCGAAATAATATACAGGATGTATTTTGCTACAAGCAGACGATACAAAGTTTATGGTTGAAAATGAAGTCGAAAATAGTGAAGCGTCAAGTTACCGCGAGTTTGTACACACAAGATCAGTCAGATAGGCAGCTTAATAAATTATGTGCAATTGTTATGTATACATGTACAACAAACAGACTATAAATTCTGCAAATTTAAACAAAGTACATGTATATACGCGTTATCTAGCTTGCCTGTTCATCGACACGTTAAGATATGAAAGTGCAGAAGTTTCGTTCACACGAATTTTAAAGTTTTCACTGAGCACTTGAACATAGTTAAACATTAAACTATAAACCGCAGATTGAAATGACATGTATCAGAATTATCCACATTTTGACTTCTTAAAATATGCTTAATAGATCTATACGCAATCATAAAAAAATCGTATTTAGAAAAAACACACGAATGACCTTGATAGGTATAAAAAGTTTTCACTGCATATGACTCCGTCCGGCAGAAATACTTTATCAAGAAATAACTCTTAGTTCAAGCATATATAAAATAGTAAATTACTTACTGTAAACAAACCTGCAGAGATAAGTCCGCTATAAACCTTGAACTATAAAATTCACGGTTATAAACCACCCTGTTCACGTGTATCACTTTATAAGCGATAAATGCATGAAATTTAAAAATAAATCTAATTTTGTAGATTTAAGTCTCGAATAAACATACTGTGTAAACAAGATAGTGTGTGTGTTTAAATGCCGGCTGTAGTCAACTGTTTAGTAATTAATAACATATTTCTGAAGCATATGTGAGCTAAACCGACAATAATATACCGCTGGACTGATTGTTATCCAACGGTGTTCCGCTTGGGACATCGCGTTTTTACGGCGTCCCGTTCAGGCCATCGGTTTGAGGATGCTGGCGTAAACTACATCGCTGTTATATGCTCTGCAAACAAAGTGGTAAAAAATCGAACCATGATAATATACCTATAAAATGGTAATGAAAACACCTCTATCATTTCGTTGATACATAATTATAACAATATATCTGTACAATTCATCCTCAAAATCAACGTAAATCTTTAACATCGTCAACATTTAGAAATTTCTTCTGGTTGAGTTAGAGATCTTTGAAATTTGTTGTTGCTCAAGAATTTGGCGGCGTGACTTCTGTTTGTAAAATGTTGAATATTCTTATAATTTGGAAGACAATCCAATATTCATATTTGTTATTTATTTTCAACAGTCATACAAGAGTTACCGCTATTAGTGGCAACCACATGTCGTACTATTTAGAATCTCTCTTTTGTCAGTTAGATAGCTAAAATTATTAGGCTTAAAAATAGCTTGTTTCCGCTATGAAAAATAAGATCGGTAGGAAGGGATTAATTTTATTTTTTTATTCCAGAATATGAATGACATTATTTTTATATTTCAAAACTATAATTTGACCAAAAAATCATTGGGTCGGTCGAGGTAGCGGAAACAAGCTATTTTTAGGCCTAACTAGGCTACGTAATGTTGTAGAACTTCTGAAACATCATATCACCGACCAGTGCATAGTAGTGGAGGATAACTGATACTATATAATTATGTTCTCCATATTTATTCGAGGATCGTGGAAAATGGATGAATTTAAATGTTCGGACAGAATTCACATTTGAAAAAACTATCCAGCTAACTTACGGAAGGCCGGTGGTTCTACCTAGATGTACGTCTGTGGTCTCCCTCCACCGTCAAAGTCGCCCAATGACCCTAGTTATTGGTGCAACATAAAATCCCGGTAAGAAATGTTCTCATGTCCGAACAAATAATGTCCACATTATGAACGCACGAATTGAGTTACATATACTGTCAAACCTGTGAACAAAGTCCACCCTTAGGAAAGACAAAATGTAACCTTTATTGACCCGTGGCCTTTATTCAGAGGTTAGTTTGTTCCAAATTAACAGTGGCAGTTTTTCAAAGCATGGCCTTTATTCACAGGGTGGTGTGTATTCGGAGGCGGTCGCAGACACAGATTTGACTGTAAAATCAGCACTGATCAGATATTGCCATAGTTAATAACAGCAGGAGCTAAAATCTAACACAAAGTATATAGGGTGTTAATAACACATCGCCTTTGACCCCGCGAGTATCACAGCTGCACTGGAGTAGGGCTAAAACCTCACATCCTACCATCCGTAGCCAAATGCTCCGTTTGATGTCGCAAATTCGAAAGGATTGCTCCACGCCAGTACTCTTTCCAACTCTCAAGAATCTTGGTATACTTTGGCATCGCTACAATGCCTCGCAGAGATTCAGTGCTGGGTTGGCAATTATTAACGTCACACTATAGTTTTAAACATGCAAAAAACCATCTTCTAAACTTTTTTTTGCTTAGATTGTACCCATTAAGGAGCTCTCTGGCACGTGTAAATAATTCAACGTGATACAGGTACGTCTAAAAGAGAGTGGGCCTTGTACTGTGCTCCGGATTATTACGGAACGGATTTTTGATTTTAACCATAACCAATTGTACTGTCGCCATCTTTGTTTTTATCTGTCAGACGGAAAATATTAGGACGATAGAAAAAGCCTGCTAGGAGAGACTTTAGTCCATCAGGGATGGATAGAAACATTAGATATGAAGTGGTAAATATCTTTTTAACTAAATGTTGGTATCTAAGCATACGTGACTTTTGTGATCTAGTTACAATCAATATTAAAAATATGACGATTGTCGTATTGATAAAGAACGTTGAACACCTGATAATATGGGCGTGATGTATAAATGAATTCTTCATTTAAATGTACATACGATAAATACAAATGATGTATTAAATTTACTTTGACTCTGTTTGCTTGCCCTTATACGTGTGAATATTGCCCAATATCAACACGAGTGTGTGAAAAGGCCTATACAAGTTCACTTACAAGCTCTTTTAAAATGGGTTTAGCAGGTGCAAGATAATTCTGTTTAAATAATAAATTCCCTGCTTCCATGTGGTTTAATCTTTTCTCACAAATATTAAACAATCTGGTAGGGAGACATATGGAGTAGTAATGCTGAACTCATTTTTGTTGCCCATATGGGATTCAAATTGCTATAAATCTGTCTTTGTCACAGTTTGATAGAGTTTGAACTTGCATTTGTCATTATCACTCCACTTGGAGATGAACTGTAACCTTGGCATACATTGTAATACACATATATATATATATATATATATATATTGCTTGTTAAGTGATCCTTGTTTTATTGAATTTTCATTTCGATGTTGATCTTACGACTAATCTTGTACTTAATAAGACTATCTGGTTATAATTAATTTTATACCCTATTGGCATTCATTTGTAAACCCTGATTTAGCTTTGAGTTCTGGTTAGCAACCATGACAGCAATGCTATAAGTGAATTACATTAATTCCTATTACAATGTCAAGTATAAAATTAAGTTGAGATATGGACACTACTTGCAGGATACAATTATGCTTACCAAAGTTTTGCTTACTCTTATTGAAGTTATTTATTTCATTGGTTGCTAAGTATGATTCACCCATGATTATGCAATTATTGGCATATTCAATGTTTTTGAACTCTTGCTGTCTTTCACATTTGCTGAATATATAAATGCTGTGCCCATTGTTTGATGTTATACTCAGTACTTGATAAGACACTGATTATGAATAAACATAATATTAATATTAATAAGTCGAATTTTGATGAATTACAATATGGACATTTTGTATTTTTTTAATCATTTTTCATTGATAAGATAAAATTGTTCATATGTAAAAACAATACAAATGGACAAATTTATTGTTTCAATGAATAATAATTTTGTCTCATTTTTCCATTTTACATCTTCAAAGATGACTGATATAGTTTTCATGTATACTGACCATTACATGTATAAATTATATTATTTGTCTGTTTCAGTTGTCAGGGGAGGAGGAAAGAGTACCTGCAGAACCTGTGGTTTTAGCAATGGTTATTCCTCCACAAAACTTTGAGACTACTCAAACTTCTTGCCAGAATGAAGGTTGGTTTACTAAAAGTTGTATTCATTGATAAATGTTGCAGAAATATTTAAATAGAATATACTCTAGGTTTATGAGTAGAAATTGATTCAGGACTAGTTGAAATTGCTGTAGAACTATTTAAAATTCTTGGCTGGTTGTCTTGCAGGAAACGTAGCCTGAAAAAAACTGTCATGCCCTGAAGTGGCTTGTTGTGTGCATGTTTTATTCTCGTCCTTGAGGTGTAACTGTTTAGTTTCACTCCTAGCAAAGTATAAACGTTTGACCTTGTTTGCAGAGGAATGTTTTGGTGCCAAGCTCCCAAGCTATCAGGAGGCTACTACCTTGCCTAGTTATGAAGAAGCTGAACAAACTAAAGCTGCCGAGGCTGCCAGACAGTCAGACATTGAAAGGCAAAGGGATGAAGATGACAGACTTATTGGTGTTACCATAGGAACTGATGGAATGTTCCTTTGTACTTTCATATGTATGTATCTTTTTCAGTGTTCAGTAAATGGAACTAGCAAGTACATTCAAATTGATTTTATGTATTAATCCTTAACAGTCATTTTGTACTTGCATCATTTAAATTTGTTGTGTCGTCAAGAGTTACAACTTATTGTACGGTCCATCTTGCTGTGTAGGCTCAGTCATTACAAAACAAATACTAATGCTTTTATTGCATATTCAGGGTGCTCACTAGATGTCAAAAGTTGAGTGTCAAAATTTACCCTTGGGCTGATGATAATTTGAAGGGTTAACAAAATTTCCTTCTAATATTATTGAGAATTTGACCTTTTGGAACCAATCCTCAAGAGTCAAAAGCGTTATTCAACAAATTCCAAGAGTCGAAATGCCATTTTAAGGGTCAAATGAGAGCTCTGATATTAAGTGAAAAGTTTGTAGTAGAATTATTAAACTTATAAAAAATATGGCTGTTATTTTTCAGTGTCATTCTTGTTCAACTGGATCGGTTTTCTGTTCTCATTGTGTATATCACAGACGGTTGCTGGTAAATGTGGAGCTATCTCTGGTCTGGGACTAAGCATTGTTAAGTTGGTAGCTATTGTGAAGGTATGTTGTATCTAGAATTCTTCTAGTAAAAGTTGGATATCTTACCAATTCTGATACTGTCAAATGTGTCTGATGTATGTGCTGAGAATTCGTTAACACTTCACATGTTCAGTGAACTAAGCCATTAAAAATATTTCACTTTTGGTTTAAAACATGGTAGGAATTCAATATTTGATGTAATGTATTGATCATAATTATGTAATAATTAAATTACATTGTTTGATAAGCGCTGTAAGTATTAGTATAAACATGTAACAAATTGAAGATAAATAGTTATGGTTAAAAATCAGTTTAAAGTCTACAAATTTAGTCAAAAATCTGATTTGAATTGTTATAAACTTGTACGTTAACTTACATGCAGGCCAATATTATAGAAATTGGTTCTAATATCGTAGAAAGTTTTACACATTAAATAAATAAGTATATATGCTAATCGTGTATACCTGGGTATAAGTCAACTTTGTTGAGGCCTATATTTCAGTGCGAAAAAGCTGGGATTTTAGCAGAAATAATTAGGCCTTACTAAAAAAAACATGTGATACTCTGTCCTCCATGTTGTTTGTGAACAATATGACATCTCATGAATGTTGAAAGGAATGCTGCTTCGGTATATAATACCTTATTTTATATTATAATAGCACAATCAATGGGCGGATGGATTTGTTGAAGTTGATTCCTGGGTTTGGTGGCTTCTTATATTCTTTGGTAAGTGAAAATGTCTTCAGTAAATGTTTATTAACCTATGAATTTGAATGCTGGTTGATGATACTACACTACTTATGTGAGAAGTTTTTGTATACTATTGATTGTTTATTGAACTGATTGAATTTTCTATCTCAATTGTGTACAATGCATTCTCTGAATACCTGCTCTATGTTGATTTTATTAATGTTTGTTTGGTATATTAAATTCTGTTTCTTTCTCCCTTTACAAAATGAATCCATTGTGCCAACATCACTGGATGGCAAAGTTTTTCTGATTGACTGTTCTCCTTGTTAATTCCATCATGATATTTGTATTATTTCATTTCGTCTTGCTAGCGTACAGAGGGTTGGTGGTTCTACCCAGGTGTAAGCTTGGGGTCTTCCCCTAATATTTAAGCTGGAAAGTCACCAAATGACTCTGGCTTTTTGTGCAAACTCCAGGAAAAACAAATATTTACATTTCTGGGTTTTTGATATTTGTATTACTTACATTTCAGGGTTCGTGATATTTGTTCGAGGGGCTGTGCAGTATGCTAGGGTCAAATTTGAGTACCACAGAGTCTCGGGCCATGTTCGCAAATACTACCAGTTCTAATATGATATTGTTCATTGTTAAAAAGATGTTCAGTGAAAAATAACTACCCCAGACAAAAAAATGACAATTTAATAGACTTAATATGTAGTTTTGATGAAATGTTGACTTCAAATGTATTTATGTGGTTGTATCTTGGTGAAATGTTACGTGGGATTTGTCTGTTATTGTTAATTTTATTGGTGTAATTTTTCATGTTTTTTTTTCGTCTTTATACCTATATTCATATTAAAATTTTACGTCTTATGTGTACTTATCATTTTAAAATATACAAACTGGACTCTGGGGCCAGATTTTTTAAAATGTTTACATTTTGCATCTTACATGAAATTGTGTAAAAATTGCGCGGTAATCTATGTATGAAGTTCTTTTTTTGCTTGCCTGTTTCAAAGAAAGTCGAGTTATTTTGTTGCTGTGGCCTTGTCGTCGTTGTCATCTGAAAACTTTAATGTAGCCCTTTACACAAACACTTGAAAGATACTAGCACTATACTTGTAATACTTGATTATCATGACAAGGTGCAGTTGCAAGACAAGGGGCATTATTTGGAAAACTGTATTTTTTTAGTTATACCCCCTTTTTAGCTTACAATTTTGGTCAAATTGCTCATTAAATAGAATGATGTAAAACAGATGAGTGTTGATGTCGTTCTGCAAGTTCTTGTTTTGCTATTCATTTCGCTGTTTATTTCTTTATATCTGAACAAATTAGAAATTGATAAATTCATTGTTTGTGACGTAGTGTTAGAATCTGTACTAACACATGATTGTGGCATATTCATGCAATATTGTCCCATTTAGATAGGAAATTTAAATCAATTTATCATTGTAAATGAATTGGCAGAATTCTTAGAAAAAAAATACTTTCTGGTAAAGCATATTTTTTTGTTTGTATATTGAAGGGTATCATGTCCTCATCAAAGTTTTAATGAATTAATAACTTATTTTCTTATACAAGATTTTACAATTGATTTATACTCTTGACACTAATATAATTATGAACTAAGCTTTCATTATTTATACAAATTCATGTTAATCGCTGGTAATATATTTACACAGTCTATGTGGACATGGGTTTCTTTTTATTGAATTTGATGTTGGTCTTATTTGTGATGAGATTAATGTAATATTTTAATAAATGGAAATAAGATGTGAACAATTGAGGGAAATTATGCATTTTTATGTTTTCATGTATCTTGAACAAAATAAGGCTTTTTTTATAACAGGAATACGGTGCTTCAACTTATTATCCTCAATTTATGAATTAATTTATAAGCATTTTTTTTTTAAACTCAAGTCTTCCTTGACTTATTACGAATGATATTGTAATTATTATTATTAATTGTAATGTGTTAAAACGAACTCAAGTATTCGCAAAAGTGGCTCATCATGAAATTAATTTTTTCTCACCTATGTGTTATGCACCCTGAATGAATTGTTTGGTGTATCAATGATTTATCTTAGATTTGCGTAAGATTATTCAGTACATGTGCTATCATTTATATAAGTGGTGGTTTTAATTGTGACAAAGCTAAGAAAATGAGGACACAAGATGTTTATTCACTATACTCCCCTGTCTGTGTTGTAATCAAGATATCATTATCAACATTATAAATGGTGTACTAGATATTCATATATGATGTATATGTAAACTCCTGACCTTAGTGACTTGTATAATCGTCAGTCTTATTATTTATTGTATGTATATTAATCTTATGGGTTATATGTATGTAAAAACATAGTGTATCATAAAACTTCATTAATTCATAGGATTTGTATTTGTTTTTTTTTCATAAAATGTCCTTATTTTTAGTTTTCACAAGGGGTGACAAATAAAATGTTAGATTATTAAAGTGCTGTACTCCACTTGTTAATTTATCTTCTCATCGTCGTATTTTGTAGACATACTTCTGGAACAATTTATCTGTTTGTTGTAAACCTATCATGCTTGTTTCACTTTGTGACAGAATCTTTTACACAAATGTCTGTAACAATGACTTTGATTGAAACTTAAAACAAAACTACATTAAAACCCCGATATTGAAACCACCAGCTTTACCCGAAAAATGGGTCGTTATAATGAGGTGGTCTCATTATTGAGTTGAATTATAAGGGAGTTATTGAAAGCCGGTCTGAAAATGAATAGTCATTATTGAGGTGGTTGCTGTGTGAGGTTTTACTGTATTTGAATGTCTAAATACAGAAATGGTAAAAAATATAAACTGATTGTACAAAGTATGGTGCTTGTTTGTAAGCTTGGTGTTATTTTAGGTGAGCTGTCAGACATTCCTGTATTTATTTGTTTTCGTTTGTTTATGTAGGCACCTTTTTTTATGATTATTTTATCTTTTAGGTAAAATTATTTCTTAATCAATTAGCTGTCATTTTACTAAGTTTATGATAGTAAAGTTTTGATCAGTTTTGTATTGTTTTGTAATTTAGTTTCATTTATTTTCGTTGAAATGATTCTAGTTACGTGCAGTATATCACATACTATCAGTTGGTGTATTTTTTTTATGGGAAATAAAACTGGAATTGAAAACATGCTATTGTTTCTCGTGTACTTGAAGGATCATCGCATATACATGTTGCTCATATTGTCTCTTAAAGATGCTGCTTTTAATGCAAGAATTGAAACAAATATTTAAAGTACACTTTCTAGTATACATATTCCACCTAATTATTGTTTTTGCCAGATTATGCATAATGATTTTTTGATTAGGGTAATTATGTGTTTATTACTTAGAATACAAGTTGATTTGTTTATTTTTAAAATACTCAGTATGTATATAACATATTTATCTAAAACTTAAGAACTAGAGACAGATTTGTCTTGATTAAACTAGACTTTACTGAATATGACTGGTTCATTCTTTTAGGCATTTTGAATTTTTTATTGTCATATTTTCAATGTTTTCTCGCAGATTAACGTGTCTGGTAATAGTTAAAGGGAGATAAATCTAAATTGACTGTTGGATTTTTAATATATGATGAAGGATTGTCTCCCTTGATATAATGTCAATCAATTTTCTAGTAAGATAGTGAGGTATGTTAAAATTATTTACAAGCTCTGTGATTATACTTTATTTCTCATATTTTTCATGTTTTATGTGTTACAGTGTATTTGATGACTCGTACCTCTTAGGGTTAATTTTTTTTTACTTTACTGTGTATGTGGTTGTTGTTCAACTTTCTTTTGTCTTGAAAATTTGTTTGAAACCAATTATTTAGATTCTTCATCAATTTGATTATGAACATTCATTTTGTTACTGTCAAAACCATCACATATTCTTATTAATATTACAGTGGTTATAGATAATAAGCAAACAATATGATTATGAGGAGTTTTTAATGTTAACATGGAAAATACTAAAATTATGTTTGTTTTACAGTTTGTAGCTACAGTTGAACCTTTTTAACCTGAGTTTGCATGAATAGACAAAAATGTTCAGATTAGAGAATTTTTTTGGAATACAATGATTCTGAACTCATAAGTTTTTTTAGCATTAAATACATAATCAAAAAAAACAGTATGAGCTGATGTATTTGGTTTTGAGAGGATTCCGGATTGGGAAGGTTCGGATTAGAGAGGTTCGACTGTAGTGCTAAATGTTCAGTGACATCTATTGAAAGCTTTTTCTAAGATTTGTTAGATCTTTATTTATGGTTGGATAGGTTAATTGGTTTTAATACTGACTGTTGTTTCTTTCATCATGATTTGTGTGGACCTTTTCATTAAAGAAGATAATTGTTAGTCTGGTTGTTGATTTATTTTTTATCTTTTTTTTATTTTAAAGTCAAGAATTAAAAAGCGTAAAATGCAAAGTAGGGATAATGCACAGTTAGGTTTGTGTCACTATTATTCTTCAACAACTTTTGAAGTATTGTGTTGCAAAAGACTAGTCTTTAAGTTTACGTCTCACAGTGATGTGTGGAAGTCAATCCTTGGAACACATTTCTATTGTCAAATATGAAATTCAAAATATTTGTCTACAGGATGACTTGACTTCTCATTGTACATTTTTTAGAAGTTTTTATTCTGCCTGGGTTCTAATATTATGATACAGTAATTGTCGAGTAAATGTCAAGCAATCATATAGACTTGACCTAGAACAAAATATATATATCATGTATAGTAAAACATCAATATTGGGACCTGAAAAATTTGTTGGAATAATCGGGTGGTCTCATTATCGAGTTAAATTATAGGGGAGTTATTGAAAGTCGATCCAAAAATAAGTGCTTATTATAACAAGGTGGTCATAATATAATATATATATATACAAAGTAAATCCTTAAATTGCAATACATACATAAATTCTAACACAGAAGCTGATACATTAATACATAGGCTTGAAATGTCTGATACAGGATTGCCTGAGATTAAGTTTTATTCTCACAAATAAATATAAAATGAAAATTCCATATTTGCAAAGGGAAGATTAAAATCTACACTGTAAAATAATTCGCTTTAACAGTAGTCTATAGTAGTCTTGTGTCTGTCCTCAATTGCACATTTTTATTTCAAAGCACCGTTATAAGATTTAAGTAAGGTCTAACACCCTTAGCTTCCGACTTAGATGTCATCTTTGGCTATATTTATACTTTCCCTTTTCAAATTGATGTTATGCATGTGCGAAAGTTCATATTTCTGGCAGTGCCCTGGTTCTTGCTATTTGGGAGGTAACTAGACATGTACATTGTTATAAAATCAAAACTAACTAGTTCATCACAGTCATACATTTGATGAAGTACATATGATAAACAGACTGTCACACGAATGACCATGGCTTTTTAGCTTGACTACCTTGCGCAATACCTTTTGACAATATGGCACCTCTGTGATGCTGCAGCAGTGCTGGCCAGACAACGTATTCCACATACTTCCCATGTTCTTTGTATTCGTTGAACATATTGTTATTAAATAAATCAGCTGATCCGAATTCAAAAGCAAGTGGTGGGTCTTGTACCACCATTAACCAGCAGACTTCCACACATCTTGACACATATTCTTGTATGACCTTTGAATCCGCATTCACGATTTTAATCGCTGGAACCAAAACCTGAGTGAAAAGGAAGGAATTCATTCAATAAATATAGTGGTATATTCCTGCATACACGTAGCGGGTTAATTTTCGCTAAAGCTTTCTAAGTTTTATTTTTGTGAAAATATTTCATCGTCCACTTAATAAGTACATTTACTATCTGGTGAAGAAATCTTATCATGAAAAGTTATTAAATTTTCATGAAAATGTCTGTTTTCACAAAACTGATCTGATCATATTATGCAGAAATATGCCACTATAAAAATGTCAAGTGTACACATACAGATACCAAGTTTTGCTATCCTTAGATTGTTTAAATGTTGCAAATGCTGTCATCTTCATATGACATAGAAAGCTGATAGTTAGTAAGTGAATATATAATAAGACTGACACCTTGGAAACATGTTTTCTTTCTGTCATTGTAACATTTACTTAACTAATTGATGCGTTTGTTCTTCTTCATATTGAACATGATGTACACAGGTACACACACTGATGTACGCAGGTACATACACTGATGCACACAGGTACACACACACTGATGTACACAGGTACACATCCTGATGTACACAGGTACACACACTGATGTTCCCAGGTACACACACTGAATTACACAGGTACACACACACATGTACACAGGTACACACACACATGTACACAGGTACACACACTGATGTATACAGGTTCACACTCTTATGTACACCGGTACACACTCACTTTCTGTATTTTTTTGACACCATACATCGCTCTGAGTTTGCGGAATTCATTGATTTGCTGTTTCAATAATTCTGGCATCTCTCCCGGTTTATTGGACTCATCTGTGTTCTGAAATGTTTCAGTAAATCTATTAATTATAGTTTAGGCTTCTTATAACTGCTGGAATATTTGCCTGACATTTGGTGAAAGAGCGACATGCAAAATGTCAGGAAAACAATTTTATATTTATGTTGATGTATGAATCGGAAGCAGGCGTTAATCATGTGTCTGAAGAAACTTTTCAACTAGTAAAGAACTTGATATTTCATAAAACCACCAGTCAAAAATTTTTTCCATCATTTATCTAAATAACGGCTTGACTGGTACATAGTTTATGCGTTTACACACAACTGCACAAGAAAGTATAAAATGTTTGTGTCCATTCCACTGTCATCCCTTGGTTTTGGACTCCACATTTATTAACTATAATTTCATTAAAATCATCGTCATCACTGCAACAGAATATGTAAGTTATTGTTACCAGATTTCTGGCTGGAGAATTGCAATATATATATTATTATAACAATATGAAAACATTGTTCCATACCTCATATGGTGATTCAATACAACGTTCAACTTGTTGGAAGAAGCCATCATTTGCTAAAGATTTACAATGTTCGTAAACATCCTGAAGTGCAGAATCAACGACATTTACAGCAACAACAATTTTGACCTTGACTCTTGTAATAACTATGACGTTTACAAGCACAATTACCTTGATATTGACTCTTGTAATAACTATGATGTTTACTAGGAAAATAACTTCGACCTTGACTTCTGTAATAACTATGACATTTACAGCAACAATAATTTTGACCTTGACTTCTGTAATAACTATGACATTTACAGCAACAATAATTTTGACCTTGACTCTTGTAATAACTATGACATTTACTAGCACAATTACCTTGACATTGACTCCTGTAATAACTATGACATTTACTAGGACAATAATTTTGACATTGACTCTTGTTATAACTATGACATTTACTAGGACAATAATTTTGACATTGACTCTTATAATAACTATGACATTTACTAAGACAATTACTTTGGCATTAAGCATTACAATAACCACGACATTCACTGCAACAATAACTTTGACAATAACTCCTATATTAACTACGATGTTCACAAGCTGGTAACCAGATACATGACGGATCTCTGAACATGTACGCAATCATAAACAAAACATTCAGTACAGAAGATACAAAACGAGAAATACTAGAAACTAGCATTCATTATTCAGATCTTGGTGTTGCTATCTATTCTTCGGTTCCAAAGGTTTACACAATACAGTGCTACCTCTCCAGAGCGACCCTCTCTTGAGCAACAATCTCCCTTCAACAACAGCATGATTTTTGTCACTGTACGATTTAACGATGAATTTAACCTCTCTAGAGCAACAACTTCTCAGAAATAACATAATTTTGCTTCTCGCGAAGGGTGTTGCTTTGTTGAGGTTGCACTGTGTAATTAATATTACTATGAATAAAATACATGAAATCGTTGTATGTTGTACGTTTTCTAATCCATAACTTGTACGTACATGTTGGTAAAAACAACACGATTACGCAGTACAAAACGTACAAGGGACATAACTCTATATCATGGAGTAAACTCCGGATGGCTAGAACTCCGGATAACTGAAACAGATTTCGTCGGTCCCGTTGAGTTCGAGCCAATGAACGTCCACTGTATTTTAATATTATTTTAAGTGTTTATTGTAAAAGTTGCTTTTCAACTTGTAATATGTTTCGGTTGAGGTTCGATTTTTTTATTCGTCAATAACAAAAACAATTAAATAAGAAAGGAAATGATCAGAATTGATATTAATTGGAACTGTGCACGAAGCTGGAATGATATTTCTAAAAGATAAAAAAGAAGGAAGTCACATTATCATGATACATGTAGCATGATTGCTCATTTAATGAGTAGTTAAAGTAAATATCATGGGTAATAGCAGTTCTAGTACGTTATGGTATTCATACATGAAACAAATTGGAAATTTAGTGTTTTTTCCCCTAGACAAACTTCAATAAAAAGAGTCTTACTCTCAATGCATTCAACAAAATACCGACACGATGTGAGTCTGGTTCTATGGCTTCAAGGGAATGTAATGCTTTTTTCCACTCGTTTTCGTACAGAGCTTTGAAATTTTCAGGAATCTTATTATTCATATCGTCAGTATTGCTTGAGGTGTTGTCTTTCGACGGACTTTCCATAATTTGATTCAACCTGTAATAATAGAGTGGAGAATGAACTTTTTAGTCCGTTCCGTCCGTCCGTCCGTCCGTCCGTCAGTCAGTAACTATTCTGACACGCGTCAAAATCTCGACGTGACTATTCAGGTTATGTGAATTAAAACACAATGGAATTTGGAACGGATAGTAAAATTGTATCTGAGACCATTACACACACATATATGTGTATAATGGTCTCAGGTTGTAGCAATCATGTAGGCTATACTGCATGTATTAAAAATCAGTGAAGGAGTTTTATATTATAAATAATTGACGTTTGCGTCGCTTGTTTGAGTATTTCAGCAGATCTCATACCATAATTTTGGAACTAATTCGAGACACTGTTTCCGTTACAAGTTTGTGATGTTGTTATATGCTACAATTTATTGCTGTCAGACTAGATCTGTTGAAAAAAATCCTTGCACCTACTGTAGCTACAGTCAAACCTGTGTTTGCAGCCATCTCTGAATAAAGACCACCCTGTGAATAGAAACCGTTCTTTGAAAAATCATCACTGATTATTTAGAACAAACTGACCCCCGAATAAAGGCCACTTGTCAATGAAGGCCACATTTTGTCTTTCCCAAGAGTGGTCTTCGTTCACAGGTTTGACTGTAGTTATTATCACAGTTGGCTTAGCACCATTTGGTACAAAGTTAATAAAGAATTCAAACCTTTTCTGCACTTCTTTTCTTTCTTTCTTAACAGTCTTATGTTTCTCCTTCAGATCACTTAATTCTCTATCTAATTTAATTTGCCGTTTAAACGCATCATTAACTTCTTTATCCTTAAGTTTCACGTCCCGTGGTACTCTGGCTTCAAGCTCTTTTCTTTCATTTGTTTCTTTTTCTATACGACCATTCAACTTATCAATGCTATCACTGAAATAATATACAGTAAAACCTCACTAAGCGACCACCTCAATATTACGACCACCTCATTACAACGACTCCTTATTGTAAGACAATATTTTATCTATATTTCGACTTGATAACAAGACTACCAATTTATTTAGTCCCACATGACTGATGGTCTTAATACATGCATTAAGTTTTCATTTTTCATTGCGTACTAATAATACTATATAAATGTACAAAAGCTACTTCAATGATAATTAACGACTTCTAGATTAAATCAAACCTGAGAACAAAGACCACCCTGGGGAAAGACAAAATGTGGCTTTCATTGACAGGTGGTCTTTATTCGGAGGTCATTTGCTCTAAATGATAGTGGTGGTTTTTCAAAGAATGACATTTATTTACAGGGTGGCCTTTATTCATAAGTGACCCGCGAATGCAGGTTAGACTGTAGTTTTATTTTGATTTACTGAATCTCAAAGTACAGCATACATGGAGCAGTAGTTTCTAATTGTTTATAAGAGCAGTACAAACACCAATTGTATCAAACATCAAGGCTGGTACAGATAACTTAGAACTAATGATTAACCTCGTATCTGGGACACTAAGACATTGTACTTGTATTTTCATTTTATGCTTCGCGCAAAATTAAGAATATGATACGAACAAGTTACCTGGGTTGTTTCGATAATGCTGGTCCCGGATGTGATAGCTTGTCTCCCATTTTTGTATCATTTACAAAACCAACAAATTAACCATTTACTATTTCCCTACCTAAGCTCCCTTTCCACTTGTTGACAAAATCTTATCGACGAATAAATTTACCATCCTAAAATCGTTTCTCTGGAAAAGGAAGTGAATTATGTTTGCTGTTTTTTCTGTCTTGACCTACATGGGTGATAGTGTAATTCAACATCTACGGTGAATTTATCAGCGGTATATTTAAACCTACCAAATATCTCACATGTTTTGTAAACACGACTTTAAGTTATTTCAGTAAGATGTGCCAAGATGTCCAATCCAGAATCCTTTCTAAACCGAACACGTCAGCTGGTTCGGATGTTTTATCATGTATTTAATGCATAAAACTTTTAGAATCCTTAACCTTTGTGTTCCGAAAACCTCTCTAATCCGACATCTAATCTAAACATTTTTGTCTGTCCGAGCAAGTTCGGATTGGAAAGGTTCTACTGTATATACAGGGATGCTTTCTAATAATTTCTTTTCTTGAATACGCTCTTATTGCCGTAAACGCACTGATAACAAGGTTATCACACATCACTTCTCTAATTATTTGGTAGAATTTGTACTGATTGTTACATATGCCGTAAAACCTCACATTGCGACCACCTTAGTATTTATGGAGGCTACTCGTTGCCAAAACTCCAGCCTTGGAAACTTGACAATTCATACTTCGGTTCTACGAAATAGATTTGTAAAAATATAAAAGCTTACTGGTATTTTGCGTTTTGATTATCTCGATTTAACTGGAAACATTTTTACTTCTAATATGTAAGCTGGTATCATGCAGCTATAAGATAAATTTGCGACATGTACAAAATGTAAACGATAGGACGTACACGGCACGTTTTATGCCGTATATCACGACGTTCGAGATTGGAACTACATCAGTTAACACTCTCGGTTGACAACTGCATACTTGACTATTACATTTATACGCGGTTAACATCTTACGAGGGATGTCCATAATGTTTTATCTTATAAGGGTTGTCCATAATGTGTTATCTTATGAGGGATGTCCATAATGTGTTATCTTATAAGGGTTGTCCATAATGTGTTATTTTATAAGGGTTGTCCATAATGTGTTATCTTATGAGGGATGTCCATAATGTTTTATCTTATGAGGGATGTCCATAATGTGTTATCTTATGAGGGATGTCCATAATGTGTTATCTTATAAGGGTTGTCCATAATGTGTTATCTCATGAGGGATGTCCATAATGTTTTATCTTATGAGGGATGTCCATAATGTGTTATCTTATGAGGGATGTCCATAATGTTTTATCTTATGAGGGATGTCCATAATGTGTTATCTCATGAGGGATGTCCATAATGTTTTATCTTATGAGGGATGTCCATAATGTTTTATCTTATGAGGGATGTCCATAATGTGTTATCTTATGAGGGATGTCCATAATGTGTTATCTCATGAGGGATGTCCATAATGTTTTATCTTATGAGGGATGTCCATAATGTTTTATCTTATGAGGGATGTCCATAATGTGTTATCTTATGAGGGATGTCCATAAAGTTTTATTTTATGAGGAATGTGCATAATGCTTTATCGTATGAGGGATGTCCATAAAGTTTTGAGACTGCGTTTATGTAAAAAAAGCACACACATACAGTGCAACCTCTCCAAAACTACACCCACAGGGAGAAGCACAATTATATTGTGGTTGAGAGGTTGTTGTTCTAGAGAACTTAAATCGTAACACACACTACTCAGCCTTTATAAACGTCCAATATGATACATTCTGAATATTTTGTGAACAGGATTATTACTTATTACGATTATTATTTGAGCTTATTACGTCTATCATATTATTATGACATTCTATGTGTTTTATTTATATCCATAAGTTATAAAATAAAACAATTGACCTTCTTAAATGCTTCATTGTATCATGTATTTATTTTGTTTAATTATTTGAACGTTTAATAATTTTAAGGCTTAAATGAGAGCCCTAGTGTGTATGTGCATATGACGTGCATTGGCAGCACAGTGTCAGTTTATATATTACGTCGAAGACGCCGTCTTCTTGATGTTGCTACCTTGTGCAATACCTTTCGACAGCATCGGACCATTATCATGCAACAGCAGTATCGGCCAGACAATAAAATCTACATATTTTCCACGTTTGGTATACTCTCTGAACTTATTCTTATCAAACACCGGATCAGATCTGAACTCGAACACTAATGGTGGATCTTGAATCACCATTAGCCAGCTGATTTCTATACATTCTGACACGTACTGTTGTATGACCGGAGAATCAGCATTCTTGACACGGAGTTTTGAAGCCACAACCTGGATGAAGTAAAATACTTTGTTACATACTTGTGTTTAGAGTATTGTATTTGAATTGCGAATATTTATTCTTTAAAAAACACAACATTTAGCAGAAACAAACAGATACAGTAAAACCTCTATAATGAGACATTCGGGTCCCGAAAACTCGTTCTTAATAATGAGGCGGTCTCATCATCAAGTTGAATTGCGAGGGAGTTATTGAAAGCCAATCCGAATATAAGTGTTCGTTTTAATGAAGTGGTCGTAATATTGAGGTGGTCGCTATTTGAGGTTTCACTATACATAGTTCGTTAATCATTTCTTGCAGTGTGTCATATTCTATCACTACCTTTTGGATCTGTTTGATGACATGGCCGGCTCTTCGTTTTCGATACTCTTTAATTTGTTGTTTCAATACATCTGGCATTACGATTGGTTCGTCACTCGCAAATGCACACTGAAAATACATGTGTAAATTATATCTGTTAAAACTTACGTTAATTCTATCATTTAGAATGACAATTTGGCGGCAATAGAAAAAGTAAAAAAAGTTTGTCTTGTAACATGTAATTATCATCAAGTGATAGAATACAGTGCAACCGCTCCAACGCAACACCCTTTGGTAAAAGCAAAATGATGTTGTTGTTGAGAGGTTGTTCCTCTAGAGAGGTTGAATTAATAGATAAATCGTACAGTGAGAAAAAAATCATGCTGTTGTTGAGGTCGTTGCTCAATAGAGGGACGCTCTGGAGAGGTTGCACTTTGTTTCCAAATGAATATTCAATTGTAGCTATAAACTGTTGGTATCGTAGAACAAACACGTTGTGAGAGATTCTACAACACTCATATTATAATTATTATTATATCATATTATACATATATTATATTACATTTATATTGTATTACATGTATATTACATGTATATTATATTATATTACATGTATATTACATGTATATTATATTATATTATATTATATTATACAGTACAACCCCTGAAATCCGGACCTCATCTTGACTGCTGACCCCAAATGTCCGCTTTCTGAGAATTTCGGTTTTCAGAAACTTTTGGACTATAAAAGTGGAAAAAACGGGACTTAAAATATCATCAGATTTTCAGAGAATTCCGGTTTTCCGGAAGTCCTGTTTTGGTTTTCAGGGTTTATACTGTATTAGATACATACGTGTTGAATATGTACTTACCCCTGGCGACTCTATACTACATTGAATACGTCGAAAGTGATTATCACCTGCTTGTTCTTCGCATTCTGTGTAAGCGTCCTGTAGAAAATCAATCATCGAAGCTTAGTGTGAGATATTATTATTACATGACGAAACATTATACAGTAAAACCCCACTTAGAGATCATCCTGTTATAACAACCACCTTGTTATAACGGCCATCCATTTTCGGGTTTCAATAACTCACCAATAATTCAACTTGGTAATGAGACCATATCCTTATTACGACTGATTTTTTGTGTTCTAAAGGTGGTCTTAACTCTTAATCTCTAGAGCAACAAGAACAAGAAGAAGAAGAAGAAGAAGAAGAAGAAGAAGAAGAAGAAGAAGAAGAAGAAGAAGAACAACAACAACAACAACAACAGCAGCAGCAGCAGCAGCAGCAGCAGCAACAAGAAGAAGAAGAAGAAGAAGGAGAAGAAGAAGAAGAAGAAGAAGAAGAAGAAGAAGAACAACAACAACAACAACAACAACAACAACAACAACAACAACAAGAACTCTTAATCTCTAGAGCAACAAGAACAACAACAAGAACAAGAACAAGAAGAACAAGAACAAGAACAACAACAACATGAACTCTAAATCTCTAGAGCAACAGGAACAACAACAACAAGAACAAGAATAACAACAACAAGAACAAGAGGAACAACAACAACGACAACAACAATTTGACTTGTCAGTATTTTTATATACCTGTAATACTTTAAGCAACATTTGGATACATTCAATCCCAGAATGCTTTGTTTCTACAACGCTATAAGCATCAGTCCACTCGTTATCATAAAGTTCTGAAAGTTTCTCCGCTATCCTAGATGGACGGTTTTCGTCACTTAAGTCTAATACATTAGGATTGTTGTCCCTCAGCTTGCTGGATGCAACTTGGCTCAATCTGAATAATATTATTAGTTACATGGCTTCTAACTGATCCGATACGGAGTGATACAGGGTCCTTAAGTAAATATTGGTCGAGAGCGATAACTGTATCGGGTCTGTAAGAAGCCGTGTAATGAATATATCTTACCGAGTACCATTCATAAATCAAGTTACGAAACTTTTATGCCATCTCGGCCATTTTTTATTTGAAATTATGATTACTGACTGGATATGAATTGTTACTGACCTAATACTGGAAAACATTAGGTTATCACGTGACCCGGATCAACCAATCAATAGCAAGTATTCTGTACAAGGTGAGATAAAAATATATTTTTTATCTAATATTACTTCGTTTACTAGCGTGTCAAGAACAACTCATTATTAGCTTCAAACTCTTCAATGAGACCAACTAGAAAATCACTATCAGCGGTGATAGAAACACATTTTGTCAACTAGCATGTCTTCAGTAACACTATGAAAATTATATATTCTATCCTTTATTTATTATGTCATGTAACTAATGGACATGCCCTACTTTCCTGAAATATGACTGAAACGATGACCACAAATTTATCAAATCTATATGTACTTTGGATTACGCACGTACAGTGCAACCTCTCCAGAGAGACCCTCTCTTGAGCAACAACCTCCCTTCAACAACAGCATGTTTTTCCCACTGTACGATTAAACTATTAATTTAAATTCTCTAGAGCCACAATCTGTCAACAACAACATAATCTTGCTTCTCTGAAAAGGTCTTGCTTTAGAGAGGTTGCGCTGTATTGTTAAAATAGTAAGTGATGACACGAGTAACCCGACAAGTACTGAAGTAGGTTGGTAAATAAAAATTTATATCAATAGAGAAAACAATGAAAAATTTTATATTAATAAAGAAAACAAAGAAAATTTTATATTAATAAAGAAAACAATGAAAAATTTTATATTAATAAAGAAAACAAAGACAATTTTATATTAATAAAGAAAACAATGAAAAATTTTATATTAATAAAGAAAACAATGAAAATTTTATATTAATAAAGGAAACAATGAAAAATTTTATATTAATAAAGAAAACAAAGCAGACTATAGACCTGGTCATCTCTCTGTCTTTCTTTTCATTCTCGCTTGCAATCGAATGACGAAGTTTTTCCTTATTATTTTGTAGTTTATTATTCTCCTTTTCTATTTTTCCAATGTCTTTGTTTATATCACGGATATATTGTGACGGATCCAGCACCTTTTTTTCGAAGAGCTTTTTACGTTTTTTTTCTTGGTTGAGTTCCTTCTCTAAGATATCTTTGTCGCGTTCACGAGTTCTGAAAGAATTCATTCTCACATTAAATTCAGATTTACACTGTTTTACGGAAAAGTGATATCAAATTATAGTGATGATGATAAAATTATTTAAATATCATTTGTACATATGACCTAACTTATGCAAGCATTGGCAATCTATTACTAATTACCGAAATCATCGTAATTTTCAATCAGCACTTACTCATCGTCCATATCCATAGCTGACACCGGAAATGACGTCACCTCTGTCCTATTATTATCAATTGTCGGCAATTACATGAAATTGACGTCGGATGGTATGTATCCTTGAAAAATTTCCTGAAACACATTGTATGATTTTAATCTGCAGATGAAGACGGCAGTAAGGGAAGCTAGAGATTAATTTTTCACTCTACATAATAGTTACAGTAAAACCTCGATATTGATACTACCGAAAAATCGGTCGTAATAATGAGGTGGTCTTATTATCAAGTTGAATTTTAGGGGCGTTATTGGACCCTCTCCGAAAATAAGGGATCATTATAACAAGGTGGTCGTAATATTGAGGTGGTCGCTATGTGAGTTTTTACTGTATAACAATATCTCAACTTGCATAGCATTTTCATTATTATAGAGGTCACGTGACCATGCCTTAAACCTTAAGCCAGATTTTAACCGGTGTTGTGGTACCTTATGGTTTGTCTGCATTTAAACCTGTGAACAAAGGCCACCCTTGAGAAAGACAAAATGTAGCCTTTATTGACAGGTGACATTTATTTGAAGGTCAGTTTGCGCTAAATAATCAGTGATGGTTTTCCGAAGAATGGCGTTTATTCACGGGGTGATCTTTATTCGGAGGTGGCCAATAACCAAGGCTTGACTGTAATTCCACTTGGTTTAACGCCGTTTTCCAACAATTTTCCATTTATATACGGCGGTCGGTTCACCTAAATAGCTTTCCCGTACTGTATTTTAAACAGTACAAACTTACCCTTCCACAACGTTGCTCAAACCAGCAGGCTTATTTCTGATAAACATCAAGAAATTGACGAAAACACTGAAAACACTGGGCAGACTAAGACACAAAAAGTAGATTTTTAGTTTTAGGAACCATTGTTATACGTTGCTTTGGACACAATTATATACTGTAAAAGTTTTAGTACAAAATTTGGAACATCAGGGTAATTTTTACATCCATGCGTAGTTGGTTGATAAATTACCAAAAAGGCTGGAATGTTGGTAATTTCATAATGACTGTTAAAATATTTTTTTTTTCATTCGTGGAGAACTTGCGAATCTTTTTTATCTTAGTGTTATAGTGTTATTAACTTGTATGGTAAATGAACATTAATTAACTCTTGTACAGTAAAACCACAAATAGTGATCACCTCAATATTACGATCGTCTTGTTATAACGACCACCTTGTTACCTCCTTGATACAATGACCACTCATTTAAGGACCGATTTTTAATAACACCTTATAATTCAACTTGATAATTAGTGGTCGTTATATCAAGGCGGTCGTAATATTGAGGTAGTAGCTATTTGGGGTTTTACTGTATCCTTACAATAATTTGGAATCTACATAGAGTTTTCGCTACATATAAAAATGAATTGGGTAAAACAGTTTTTGTATAAGTTGCAAGCAACATTAAACGTACTCATATTCTAAATTCTTTTTCACATCACTGAATTTGTTGAAACGGTACACGAATCAGTAAATTGTTGTATAAAAAGTGATGTAGTCACACAATATCGTGCTTTATCAACTATGTATACAACAGTTTACGTATACAAACGAGTATGGATAACGAGAAGTGAGGCAAGTTGGATTTTTTTTATATTAAATGAGTCTATGGTCGTGTTTTAGCTACAGAATGGTTCAAATTGCTTGTAGCTGGCGCTGGATATCGCAAGGCCACTTCTGATACGATACTTGTAAGGGTGCGGAATTGGCGATACGTGATACACTGCCCCCCATAAGGTAAAGTATAATTAGCAAGTTTTTTTTTTAAATTCAAGTAGTGCGAATAGCTGTTTTATTATAATTCATTAATATTTTTCAACGGTTTATATAGGCCGAAATTGGAAAATTTTCATGACAACTTTGTTGAGCCGTATATGTCGCAAATCGAATAATAATGCAACGCGTGTGAAAAATTCGACCAGGTACTTAGTATATCACATACGTCATATATTCGGTCGAATATGACATGCTGACCAAACGAACATTGTACGTAAAATGTGATGTTTTCGTCTGTCTTAAGATTTTGTATGCGCACCAAACGAACATACGAAAATGGACGCGTGAAATAGTAATTGGCATCGAGTACATCACATTCATCATCAGTTTTGAAAGAAAAACACAATAATTATTTTAAACGGTCACATTTTATTGAACATCTTATTTATGCCACAACGATTTTATGGCTAACCAAATGATCAACATTATCATCGTCGTAATCATCATCTTAATCATAATCATCACCATCGCCACGACCAGCATCATTATCATAGTTATAAAGAACACCATCATCATTAACATCACGATCATCTTCAGCGTCGACATTTTCATTATCATAATCGCAACCAGCACACGATCACCACCATCATCATCGTCATCATCATAACGAGGAACGTGATAACGATATGTTCATTCTTTTTCTGATTAAATCACCCGACATGATATGATTATACTGCCCGCAAAACAAAGTTGTAAGTTTATTTACTGGTTTCAGGCCGTCCGTCCGTCCATCGGTCTGTCTTTTTGTCGGCCCGTCCGTCTATATACACAATCTTGTATGCGCTTCTTCTCATGAATAGCTCGTTCGATTTTTAGGTAACTTTAGCAAGACATTATACATCCGGCCATCATGAAAATACTCACTGACTTATGTCCTTTCGTGATTGTTCTGTAGACAAAATCTTGTGCGCGCTTCTTCTCCTAAACGGCCTATTGACTTTTTTTTATAAAATTTAGCAACTTTATCGAGACATTTTGTATTAGGTTTACTTGCGCATATTGTCTGTATAGTCTGTGTTTCGGAGAGGTACATATGTACCAGTAATTTAAGAATACGTGATAATAATGATAATTGTGGTGGCCATGATAGTGATAATTTGTGATTATGTCATGATTTGTAAGCCGTGGCCGTGAACTTGCAACCCGGAGATCCGGGTTCGAATCCCGGTCGCGGCAGGTCATACCATTCTATGAAATTTTGGGCTACTTGTGGAAGGGTAAGTTAGTACTGGTTAGTATACAGTCCAGGAAAACTGGTTGGGTGACCTGGTGCCGTATATAACTGAAAAAATGTTGAAAGACAGCGTTAAACCCCAGTGACAATAAGTCTCATAAAACAATACAAACAAACAATACAGTTTGTAGTTCCATAAGTTAGATCAAAACGTATGTGACAAATACATTTAAGTTTTAACAGTGAAATTTAGTAGACGAATATGTAACATAAGATGTATGTCATTTTTACGGTCGAGTATTTCACACACGCGTTACATATTCGATTTGTGACAAATACGGTTCAACACAGCTTTACAGAACACAGGTTAAATAGACGAAGAAATTAACAAGTCAGTATAACCCGTAAAAATTCTCACTTGGAAATTTTTTACGTAAGTTTTGATGTTAGTTTTCACGAAATTTATGTAAAATGAAAGGTGCAATACAAACACCTAAAACCCATGCACTACGGTACACATACAGCAAAACCTCAATAATGAGACCACCTTGGGGGTAGGGTGGTTTTATTATAAAGTTGAATTATACGGGAGTAATTGAAAGCCGAAAATAAATTGTCGTTATAACAAGGTGGTCGTAATATTGAGGTGGTCGAAATGCGAGGTTACACTGTACAACTCAACAGTCCTGCTTGTAGTTGCTGTGGTAATTGATCTAATGGGTTTTAATTAGGGGATTTTCCGCACACAAACTGCAGGAAAGAGTTACTATGGCCCAGTAACCAGTTTGTGAGGTACGGAACCCCAGAAATCGTCTGGCCATCACGAACATAATGTTTGTTGGTTAAATTATGACCTTTAGAACCGTTAATTTACTTGTATTTAAATAACATTGATAAAATGATGACTTATTCCGTTTGAAAGACATGGTTAGACATTCATCCGAATTACATTGTCTTTAAATTCATGAATAATTGTGAAGAATTAGAAATAGTTACTTACCTGTGTAATTTCAACAACCAGGAAGTTAAATTATCGTGTTATCTTACAAATGTATCACGTGGTATGATCGAAATTGTTATAGATATTGTAGAGTGCAACCTCTCCAAAGCAACACACTTTGGGAGAAGCAAAATTATATTGTTGTTGAGAGGTGGTCGCTCTAGAGAGGTTAAATTAATGGTTAAATCATACAGTTGGAAAACATTAAGCTGTTTATGAAGGAAGGTTGTTGCTCAAGAGAGGGTCGCTCTGGAGAGGTTACACTGTATTTCGAATTTGAGTAGTCATTGATCAGATTAACTCTTGTATAACCCTCTATATACGCTTGAACATAGTCTAAGCAGACGAGTGGATTCTGTACATGGCCTGTACATGTTTTAGTATAATGGGATATCTACGCTTGTTCTTCCTAATTAGGAAACTTGTTATTACCGCGAGGCAATCTCAGGTCCAAATTAAGCAAAATTGAAGTACACATGTACTGAATACTTATTTGATGGTAAAACATCATTTTTGTTGAATCTTTTTCATATTTAGGATGAATGTTTTTCAATTACAGTAAAATCGCGAAAATGGTCACCTTCGAGACACGAAAAAATAGGTCGTAATAATGAGGTGGTCTTACAATCAAGTTGAATTATCAGGGAGTTATTGGAAGCTGGGCCGAAAATAGGTAGTTCTTATAACAATGTGGTCGTAATATTGAGGTGGTCACTATGTGAGGTTTTAATGTATTGTGGCTTAGTTTCTAGTTCTGAATTAGTTTTAGATCCGGCCAGGAATAATATTGCATTTTTTTCATTGGGTTTAACGCCAATTTTCATCAATTTCAGTTATAAACGGCGGCTAGTACACCTAACCAGTTTTCCTGGACTGTATACTAACCAGTGCTAACTTACCTTCTACAAGTAGCTGGCAACTTCTCCACATATGGAGGAAATGTTTTTTTTTTTGTTGATTCTTGGCTGGCAAACAGGCAAAGATATTTCAGTCTACTAACTAGCAAGATTTTTACACCTGACTAGCTGCAAATGTGTCGTCTCATTAATGTATGTGTATATCGTGTCTTGATGCCTACATAAATTAACTTTGAAACAGACTTGTCAACCACACATATGTTTAACTTTACCCGAGTTACTAAAAATATCTTGAATTTTGTAAAGATATGTTAGTCATTTGACTGGTAAAATATTTGTTTTAATCATGTTTTGGAGTAGTACATGTGTTTCAATTATAGGTCGCGGACGATTAACCTATGTATTGAAATTTACAAATATTTGTATAATATTCGATTTAGATCTAAATGTAATTTAGTGGCAGTCGTGTGGTATAGTCGCCTGGTTGTGTTTGTTTGTTTGTTTTTATGTTACATTGTCATTGGGGTTTAATGTCGTTTTTCAACAACATTTCAGTACGGCGACCGGTTCACCCAACCAGTTTTCCTGGACTGTATACAAAACCAGTACTAACTTGCCCTTTCACAAGGAGTCGACATTTTTGTCAAATTTTCATAGAAGGGTATAACCTGCCGCGATCGGGATTCCAACCCGGATCTCCGGATAACAAGTCTATCGAACTAACCACTGGACCATGGCCTTAAGTAAATAAACTTAATTCTGTATGCTTAGGTCATTTCTTTGTTAAGTACAGTCAAATCTACTTTTGTGACCAATAATTTAGATTACGTGGAATTGACCTCCGAATAAAGACCACCTGTCAATAAGCCCACGTTTTGTCTTTCCCAAGGGTGGTCTTTGTTCACAGGCTTGATTTTTTTCTAGCAATTAATAGGGGTTGGATTGGTTCCTATCTTAAAAATGAATTTGCCGCGGCCGTGGTCCAGTGGTTAGTGCGCTGGACTTGTTACCCGGAGATCCGGGTTCAAATCCCGGTCACGGCAGGTCATACATACCCTTCTTTGAAAATTTGATAAATCTGTCGATTTCCTTCCATACGTGGAGAAGTTGTCGGTTCCTTGTGGAAGGGTAAGTCAGTACTGGTTAGTATACCGCCTAGGAAAACCGGTTAGGTAAACCAGTCACCGTACATAACTGAAAAATTATTGAAAAAACGGCGTCAAACTCCACTAACAATAAGTCACATAATAAACAAACAAAGAAAATAAAGATGAATTAATAAATATTTATTGAAGCACAACTAGTATACTGTTTTTTAACATCTCTACGTTTACTTAATAAATGTAACTTAGTACAGTAAAAACCCTGAAAACCGGACTCTCTGAAAACCAGAATTCTCTGAAAATCATACGATTTTTCAGGTCCCATTTATTCTCTTCTATAATCAAAAGTTCTCTGAATACCGGAATTCTCAGAAAACCGGACTGGGCCAGTCCGGAAAGGGTCCGGTTTTCAGAGGTTTACTGTACATATTAAGTCGTCTTTTTATTAACTATCCTTTTATTTACATCATTAATACACAAAATACTGTAGAATTGACTTCACAATTCTAATATTGTAGTTGTTATTGCTTTCAGAAGAAAATTACATACAGTAGAACCTCGATTATCCGAAATCGGCGAGACTGAAAAAATATTTCGGGTAATCCGGGGTAAAGGAAATCTCGATTGTTTTATACGAAAATAAAGGGAGAACACTCCAAAATAAATTATGACGAACACGTAAATTTATAAAATTTGATCACTTAATGAATTACGATGTATACACATGTTATCAGAATATTGTAATAATAAAAACGAACGCGGAAATAAAGTCAAAGTTCGAAACAAAATTCCATTACATAGTCACAAACACGAACTACCATTACTCATATCGTTGTTATGTAACAATTATGGGAGATCCTATTTATTGTTTGTTTTTAGCATTTAGTGACAATTTAACAAACTCCAAGAAATTAAAGTGAACACTTCTAAGGTTAATTGCATATTAAAGTCAAATTATAATACAAAAATTAGCGGAGAATCATATAACCAAATTCGCATCATAATAGGATAATTATGTTCCCGAAATTGCAAACAATAAACCAAACAAACAATACTTTGTTAAGAAGGGTTTTATAAATTGTTGTTCGCACCTTCTGGCATGTTAAAGAAATCCTCCAGTGGACAAGTCTGGTCGATCAGAGTTAATTGAAGATTTCGGATTAAAGGTATAAAAATACGCATTCAAATGAGTTTGGGGATATTATTATCATTTCGGATTAGCCATGGTATTCGGATAATCGGGGTTATTTTACAATGACATATATACAGAAAAAATCGGGACCGAAATTTCCTTTCGGATTACACCAGGTTTTCAGATAATCCGTTGTCAAAAAATCGGGGTTTTACTGCATTTAACTGACTTTAACAAATGGAGGGAAGATTTCATCCTTCAAATTGCAATTGCGTTGAGTTTGTTTAGCCTGGGCGAGCATTCACTATCACTTAAAAATATTAGCTACCGGCTATCTTAAATTGGATTTAAATTGATATTGAATCAGGTTGACTTTTGTACATTTCAATATCAAAAATGTTTTGCCTTGTATTGTATTGAATACGGCCAACTTAATTGCAGCTTATAGTTTATCTGACTAACCACGTGATCTATGGATATTGATACATTGTACAAATATTTCAGCATTTGACAGTTTGTGTGTAGAAGCCTAATTGTGAATATCTCGGACTTTGATCACATATTGTAATGGAATAAATTGCGCACCTTTGTGTGAATTTTTGTGGGGTAAGAATTGTATATCATACCTACATTAATATTTTAATCATTTTTATTCAAAATTCTTTTTTTTTTCTCATCGAGTTTTATTTAAGCATTCATCATGCATATATCATAAAAAATGAAAAGTAAATACGTGTACGTGCTGATTATATTAACATAGAAAAACAATGATTCATTTACAGTCCTGTATTTTAATTGATATGTTCCATACAATAGCGCTAGTATCGTTTCAATCAAATACCTGTACCACACAATAGTATAGGTCTTTGTAGCAAAGGATTAAAGAGCTTGGTTAAAAAACGTTTTGTTTTTTTAACGATTGGCGCCGAGATATAAAATGACATTAATTTGTGACCTCTTCTTAAATTTAGACAATTAAACCTCGTTGTTTCTAAAATTAGAACAAACAAATGAGAAATATACTAGTTACAATTGATTCGTGATCTATAAATTCATTATTTATCAATGTATCTGCATAAATGACCAAGAGCCAGTGGTTAATGTGTTAGATTTGTATTCGGGCGATCCGGATTCAAATTCCGGTCTATTCGTGGTCTAGTGGTAATGGTCTATGACATGTAATCACTGCCGGCTCACCGCTATGAGTTCCGATCTAACCCGGGACCAAAACGCGAGGAAGCTCTCCAGCTAGCTTACGGAAGGTCTGTAGTTCTACTAAGGGGTACATGGGGTCTTTCACCACTGTTTAAGCTGGAAAGTCGCCATACGACCCTGGCTTTTGAAGCGACGTTAAACCCCAGCGTGTCATTCTGGTTTTTAATAAGAATAGCCATTCAAATTTGACAAAATGTTATAGACACCAAAGGAATGTATACAATATTCAGTACAACATAATTACATGTAATGACTCTTATAACCTCATTGACCACTATTAAAGTATTAAATTACAGAATTAGAGCAAACTCAATACATTAAAAATACAAATAATAGCCCGTCGTCAATTATGTTAAAAAAAAACTTTTTAAAAAAGTCAAGTACCAACGTACAGTGGCTTCTGAGGTGATATTAACTTCAGTTAGATTTTAAATTATCACCAAGTAAAATCATATATTGTATATAACATCATAAATTTTATCACATATTGTTATCATAATAGCTTTGGTAAAAATTGATTTTCTATTCCGGAGATAACGAGACAATTTCTATTCAAAATAATTGCTTTTTGAAAACGCCCGAAGTCATCATACGTTGAGCAATTAAAATATAAGTTTATACCCCTGTAAAGCCTCAAAACACACAAAGTCAGACAAATGTTCATATCGGTATTGATATGTAATGGTACATGACAGTATCTTAATTGACAAAATACCGAATCAGTGCCGTAGCCAGACCCATATTTGAATCGAAGAGGTCAGGGTGCATGCCCCCTCGGAGTTTTTATTCACTAAAACCTGCCATTTTCCCCATTACGTACCCAAATTTTAACAGAGGCACGCGCCCCGGTGTGCCTCAGTGTAGCTACTGCGGTGCAAAGGGTGAAATGACGATATTGTTCAATAAAACATATTATACTCATGATTACTTGATGTTTATTGTTCTTAAAATATTTTGTATAAATATCGTTGCAGTAAAACCTCGAATAGCGACCATTTCAATATTATAACCACCTTGATATAACGACTACTTATTTTTGGACTGACTTTCAATTACTCTTCCATAATTCAACTTGATAATGAGACCATCTCATTATTACGACCGATTTTTCGGGTACCGGAAAGTGGTTTCATTATCGAGGTTTTACTGTAAACTGTCTACGTTTGCTAATAATTCTTACTTTGTCACATGTAGATGTAAAGTCACATTGAACACAAAATATACTACATGTTTTGTATATGTTTAGTATTCATTTCTCAATCATAAATTTTGAAAATACCGCAATCAAAACACAATAACATTGTTTTCACAAATTTTTTAAAATATCTTTTAACTTTGAGAGTAGAAACTTTGTGACTAAACAAACAAGGCATTTATCGTTTATGTACTGACATAAAAATATCTTTCACTGGAGTGTACCAACAACTCAGTTGTAGATTTTTCCAACTTTAAAGGTGTAGATAGAGCCCAGCGCCCAATTGTATAAACATCGGTTAATTCTAACTACTTGGTTAAATTTTATATAATATTAAATTTTGTGTTAAAGTTTGGTAAAGAAATTGTATAACAGTTTTACGAGGAATTATTTGTGGTTAGATTTAACCCAAGAATCTAATATTAGTTAAAAAGTCGTCAAGATCCTCAGTTTGTCTGTTTACTCGTCAAAATTGTTCAGGTTGTCCAGCGTTTGATGCAAGGGCAGGCATCTTATATCTATTTAACTTTTGGTTAACTTTTTAACCTAACCTTAAATTTATCCCAGTGGTTAAATTTAACCAAAGTTTATACAATTGGGTCCAGGTGTACGCCTAGGCAGACCCATGAACCTTCCGTAGATGGACAGCTTCTGCACGTGTGGCATTTCTGGTCGCGGGTGGGATTCGAACTCAAAGCGGTGGAGGTCCGGTGATTGTTAGAGACAATAACCATTCGACCACGGAGGTCACGCACGGTAAATGAACATTATGATGATTGCATGTGACATGGAATACTTCTGGGAGAGATTAACTGATGTTCAATTTACTCAAAAGACATTTATAAAGATATTTTGATGGACTTTAGCCAGAACATATGTTTCTATACGCGTTACCCTGTGCCTACCATAAACAAAATATGGACTGGGATACTGGTACAATTGAACCTCTAATAACGATCACACCAACATTACGACCACCTTGTTATAACAGCCATTTATTTTCGGACCGGCTTTCAATAACTTCTATAATTCAACCTGATCATGAAACCGCTTCATTATTACGACCGATATTTTGGGTCCAGGAAGTGGTCTCATTATCGAGGTTTTACTGTATATACATACCAACGTTCAAATCCTATTTTAAAAAAGAATTCCATTATGATGCGCCTTCTTACATTAAAATTGTACAGTGCTCTCTCCGAAGAGCAACACTTGACGGAGTCGCAAAGAGGTGTTGTTCTTTGGACGGAGTTGCCGTCCGAAGGTTGATATATTCGCGACAGGTATTTTTATTATGTCTATGTGTGCCTTTTACTGTCGTTTCTTACAGGGAATTGGTCTTTGGAGGCGACGTTACGGGAGGGAGCACTGTATACGGATTATAGAGAGATGAAATAATTTATGCATTTATTTTTTTTCAGTTGAACAGTTTACAAACTGAAAAGTGACGCTGAGATTAACGAACTTGCCTTGTAATTGTAAGGAGGACTTTTGTCAATATTTAAACACACCTTAAAACGATGAAAACAATTTCATCTCTACGAAGAAAACCATTTCAATGTATTATCCTTGTTGCTTTATCAGCGATAGCGGTTTTGGTGTTCGTAAGAAATTCTAGTCGCCTGAAACAAGTTACAGCTTTAAAAAAAAAGATTGTATATTCCACGCCATTAACGGTTTCATCCAGTGATGAACAAAACACTATTATTTCTATTCCTGATCCGAAGATAAAAGTAAAAGAAACGGTGAAAGCGACTAATAAGGGTTTCTCAAGATGGAATAAGTTTCTGCATGATAGAGGCCTGACACAGGATAGCAAGTCCCCAATATTCCGTGTTAATTTACCATTTCATAAAAATGCGTACGACATAATGAGCATGGTAAGTACGGTTTTAATAGTATTTTTGTTTGTTTGTTTGTTTGTTTGTTTTTATTTGACATTGACACTGGGGTTTAACGCCGTTTTTCAACAATTTTTCAGTCATATACGGCGACCGCTTTACCTAACCAGTTTCCTGGCCTGTATACTAACCAGTACTAACTTACCCTTTCACAAGGAGCCGGCAACTTCTCCACATATGGGGGAAAATCGACATTTTTGTCCAATTTTCATAGAATGGTATGACCTGCCGCGTCAGGGATTCGTAATAGTATTTTTGGAGCGGTGTTGAGATCCCAAGAATCGAATTACTACACTGCTCGCAGTTATTTTTATGGTAAAGAATATTATACTTGTATTTTCCAAATTGTTTCATAATGAATACATTCAAACCTGTGAGCAAAGACCACCCTTGGGAAAGACAAAATACAGCCTGTATTGACAGATGACCTTTATTCGGAGGTCAGTTTGTTCTATATAATCACTGTCGGTTTTTTAAAAGAATGGCCTTTATTCACAGGGTGGCCTTTATTCGGAGCTGACCTCAAACACAAGGTTTGATTGTAACTCCAATTGATAATGAGACCACTTCATTATTACGACCCATTTTTCGGGTCCCAAAAGTGGCCTCATTATCGAGGTTCTACTGTAATTTCCACATCCCGTAAAACAGTCACCGTGTGTTGCATAGAAAAAAATGCAATGAAAATGCATTTTCCTGTGCAATATTTTCTCATTTTTTGGTGGAAGGTTAAAATTTACTGACAAATGATAAAATAATCCCTCGCATTATTTTGCAGAATCCAATCAAATTTGATCCGGTTTACAAGAATCCTTGCTGGCTTGGCAACGAAACGAATGGTCCTATAGCAGACGGAAAGCTTCATTGTTTACCTTACTTTTATGTTATCGGTAATAAATTATCATGTTGTAGTTCGTATGAACAGTACTAAGATATAAATTGTATGAACAGTACTAATAAATATAGATTCTATGAACAGTACTAATAAATATAGATTCTATGAACAGTACTAAAATATAAATTCTATGAACAGTACTAATAAATATAAATTGTATGAACAGTACTAATAAATATAAATTCTATAAAGAAGTACTAATAAATTTAAATTCTATGAACAGTACTAATAAATATAAATTGTATGAACTGTACTAATAAATATAAATTCTATGAACAGTACAAATAAATTTAAATTGTATCAACAGTACTTATAAATATAACTGGATATCATTATCAATTCTATACACAAAGGCCACCCTTAAGAAAGACAAAATGTGACCATTATTGACAGGTGACCTTTATTCGGAGGTCAATATGTTCTAAATAATCAGTGATGTTTTTTCAAAGAATGGCGTTTCTTCGCTGGGTGGTCTTTATTCGGAAATGGCCTCATACACCAGTTTGAATGTATAGTAAATACTTCATTAATTAATTGAATTGAAATATGGTGTACCAATTAGCATGTTTCACTCGTAATTTCATGTTGCAGTTACAAGAAAATGCTAAATATATTACTGTCGATTAAAACAAAATATTTTTCACGAATGGCTCGACCGATGACCGCTGTAAGTACGAATCATGAGAAGATAAGATATTGTAAGTTTGATATCTACATGAGTACAGTGCAACCTCTCTAAAGCAACGCACCTGGGGAGAAGCAAAATTATGCTGTTGCTGAGAGGTTGTTGCTCCATAGAGGTTAAATTAATAGTTAAATCGTAGAGTAGGAAAAAATCATGCTGTTGTTGAAGGGAGGTTGTTGCTCCATAGAGGGCCGCTCTGGAGAGGTTGCACTGTACTTTAAGACTGTACACATATTTTTTCGATTGATGTTTATCAATCTGCCAAAAAGAGAAATATTTGTGTTATGACACTTAAGAAAATACAGCGTAACCACTCCAGAGAGGCCCTCTCTTGACCAACAACATCTTGCTTTGGAAATGTTGCACTGTATCATATGATATTTGATCTATTCAATTTAATCAGGTGTAAAGAAAAGCGCAACGAGTGATCTCTACTCGAGATTACGGGCCCATCCGGACTTTACTTTCCCGAAATTCAAAGAATCACAATGGATACCACGTTTAAGATGGGGTATATTTGCTGCAGCAGATCGGCTCCACAATACAGGTAAAGTATAGCCTCTTCTCAGAACTGTTGTTTCTCTTCACTTTCGTCACTTGGTTTAACGTCGTTTTTCGACAATTTTTCAGTTATATGTATACGGTGGCCGGTGACTGTATACTTACCAGTACTACTTACCTTTCCATAAGGAGCCAGCAACTTTTCCACATATGGAGGAAAATTGACATTTTTGCCGCGACCGGGATTCGAACCTGGATCTCCTGGCTACTCCTCTTCACTCAAAAACAACTCAATGTAATCATCCCATGTCACGGTGTATAGACGAGTCAATTTCCGGTAATCGCTACAGAACGTTTGATTTATTCATTAAAAAAATCTTAATCGAGTGAAATTTGGGAAACCCCTAGAAAACAATTCTTTTAGTAAATATGAGGTCATGGATTCTGCTACCGTCTGACACTGAACACTAGAAAAATTATTTCAGTTAATTAATAGTTCCAATCCTTGCAGAATACTTTTAATAAACACACTTACTCCTGAATTGTTGTCATTGCGAACAGTTTTTACTCTTTCTCTTGTTTTGGCTATTTCAGGCGGTTATATGTCTTGTAAAGATATAAGATCAGCAGATTGTTTTATATCTATGTTTGATAATGCTGCACAAACGATATTCGATGACCAGCTGGCTCGAAAAAAATCATCGTTAATTACAGGTGAGACAAAAATGCATGCACGAGTGTGTTACAGTGTTCTCATTAGAAACCGGCCGCCGACCAAAAAGGTCGGTTCGAATGACTAACGGGCCGGTAAAAGCTGGCCAATTTTTTTGCCCAACTACATCAGGGTTTTCATTAATAAAATTAGAAGTAAATTTTATTGACTCTTCATATTATAATCAGTCAAGGGTCATTTCTGACCCTTAACTTTTGATGTCCAGTGAAAACCTTGTACATTTACCACAATTTCGAACATGAAGTCTACTTTGTATGATTCTTTCACATTTGTTTTGTTCAAGTTATTATTACGATTAGTTTTAATGTTTACATACCTTCCTAAGTGTATATGTTTGCAGTAAAAGAATGGATAAATGTGGGTATAATGTTTTTTTTACAAGGGACAAGCTCGGTTCAAGGGGATGCTTTTCGATATTTTGTTTGAAAACGTCTTTGCTTAGCCATGTTAGTGATAACGTGTCGCAATGAACAGGATTGTGATAACTTTGATGATCAATGTTATTGATAACTCTAACCTCACAAGCCTTATTGACAGCCGCGGCCGTGGTCCAGTGGTTAGTGCGCTGGACTTGCAGCCCGGAGATCCGGGTTCGAATCCCGGTCGCGGCAGGTCATACCCTTCCATGAAAATTTGACAAAAATGTCTATTTTCCTCCATATGTGGAGAAGTTGCCGGCTCCTTGTGGAAGGGCAAGTTAGTACTGGTTAGTATACAGTCCAGGAAAACTGGTTAGGTGAACCAGTCGCCGTATATAACTGAAAAATTGTTGAAAATCGGCGTTAAACCCCAATACAACAATACAACCAAGCTTTATTGACATTCTGATAAATCTGAATGCATAAATTAACATTCACCCAACTGTACACTAGCTAACGAAAGTTCTACCCTGGTGAGCGCCCGGGGTCTTTCTCCATCGATGAAGCTGGAAAAGTCGCTAAATGACCCTAACTGTTGGTGTGACGTTAAATCAATGGGAAAAGACATCAAAACTGTACAGCAACAGTCCATTGTTTGTGATACATAAATTCGCATTGTCAATTATATATATATACATATAGCATTCGTACGCGGAAATTGCTTTATATTTCAGCTGATGGTACGCCGAACACTATGTACAGTCACACAAATTGGAAACTGTTACCTGGCAACGAAGGTTTATTGGAACCAAAATATACAGATTTTCATTACATGAAACACTTGACACCTAACGTGAAAATTGTCATCATAATGCGTGATCCAGTGTTAAGGTAAATAATTATACACTTATATATTTGTAACATTACATAATGCGTGAAAACATGATCAGTCTTGTTTGTTTGTTTGTTTGTTTTATGTGACTTATTGTCACTGGGTTTAACGACGTTTTCCAACAATTTTTCAGTTATATACGGCGATCAGTTCACCTAACCAGTTTTCCTGGACTGTATACTAACCAGTACTAACTTACCCTTCCACAAGGAGCTGGTAACTTCACATGTGGAAGAAAATCGACATTTTTGTTCAATTTTCATAGAAAGGTATGACCTGCCGCAACCGGGATTTGAACTCGAAGGGTTACAAGTTCAGCGCACAAATCACTGGACCACGGTCGTAGCTCTTTAGTTGTCTGCATTCCAGACAGTATCAAGGACTTTCATTTAAGCAAAAATATAAAATATGATTTACTGAAATCAGCGTGAATGGTGTGATTTATACGAGTATTATCTTAATTTGTACATTGAAACACAAAATCTATATATTTCAGACTGTATTCCGACTTTTTGCACACGATGGGTGTTTGGGCGCCAGAAATAAGTAAATCATCACCAGAAACATTTCACGAGCACGTGACCCAGCTTACCGATGCGTACAATGATTGTTTCAGCCGCTGGTCAATGAGGAGATGTATTTACAATGAAACGATTAGACATCACCTAATGCGGGTATGTGAAAATTATCCCTGCCTTTAGCAAAATACTTTAAATTTCTTGGTTTACAAAAAATATTATTTTGATAATTTATTTTTCATCAAACGCCAAAATCAGAACTTGAAAACATTTATGGCGTTCGATAATCAGTCAATCAGGGGATCATTAATTGCAGATTTCTCGTAAAACAAGACGGATAATGTAAATTAGCCCGAATCCAGCGTCTTTCCAAAGAAGAATTTGAGGAAGCAACTTTTCCAACTTTAAAGATTGAGGAAAACCCCTAGGTACACCTTGGTAGAAACCATCGACCTTTCGGAAGCTAGATGGACAGCTTCCTCAAATATGAAATTCGTTCTCTGAGGAATTTTATCACAAAGCAGTGACAATTAACGCTAACACTAGTTTTTTTATAGCGATATGTTCATGTATATATACTTTATATTTTTTCAGAAGGGTATAATTGTGGCAGATAGTTTCACGGCTGGGTTTTATGCTTTTTACATGAAGGAAATGATTAATGTATTCGGTAAAGACAAAATTCATCCGATTTTAACGAAGGAATATCATGAAAATATGGAAACTACACTACGTGATCTGTTCGCCTTCCTGGATATGAGTAAGGATTATTTTTATAACCAAAATACGACACAAGAACCTGTTCATTTAATTAATGATTAATTTGTATGATTAATTACAAAATGGTATTAGTTACTCAACAGTCTATCGCTCGCCAGACTAGAGGGTGGTCTCATTATCGAGTTTTACTGTGTATGTTAATTATTATTATATTTATGGATGAGGTTAGAAACCTAACGTCTCAATATTTTTATCCTACTATTGATACAAATACAGTAAAACCTCAATAATGAGATCCCTTTCGGGACCCGAAACATCGGTCGTAATAATGAGGTGGTCTTAATATCAGGTTGAATATTAGGGGAGTTATTGAAAGTCGTAATATAAGTAATCATTATATCAGTATGGTCGTAGTATTGAGGTGGTCGCTACGTGAGTTTTTTTTCTCGGTATTTAAAACATTAAATATTCTTTTTTAGAAAAGTTGAATCCACAGGAATTGGGACAAATTGCTAAGCAGCCAGAACGACATGTCAGGAAAGAATACAGAGAAATGTTGAGCAAAACACGTGACCTACTTTACAGATTTTATAATCCATATAATCAGGACATGGCGATATTGATGAACGATGATCGATACTTATTTCCGCAACAACCTTAATAATTTCGACAGCGATATTCAAAATATTATCGTACCTGAAGGTCCAGATGAACAAAGGTTGCTGATAAAAGAAATAAAAACTGACTCCTGGCATAGAATGTACAGTGCAACCTCCTCAAAGCAATATTATTAAAAAGAAATATTTAGGTAAAATTTCTTGGCCATCAGTAGAGAAATTTATTAAAATCATGCCATCCGAGAATAACAATTATAAAAAATAACAATAAAAATCCCTTATACAAATGAGCATTATTCATTAAAGAAACGCTCAAATTAAGAACGACTCGTTTAAGCAGTACAGTAAAACCTGTAAACAAAGGCCACCTTTGGGAAACACTAATGTGGCATTTATTAACAGGTGGCCTTTATTCAGAGGTCATTTTTTTCTAAATAATCAGTGACGCTTTTTCAAAGACTGGTCTTTATTCACAGGGTGGTCTTTATTCGGAGGTGGCCATAAACACAAGTTTGACTACAGTAGCTAAACATTCGTTCAAAATAAATTAACAACCCATTTTGACTATTTTGGAACAGCTTATACAGACTCCTATTTTGATTTCTATGTTCTGAGTTTAAACTGGTCTTTTTAATATGTTTGATACGAATTTTCTATTGAAATCAAGATTTTTTTTCAAAATGAGTTTGTGTGTGCGTGTTTTTGTTGTTGTTTTGAATAGGTTGCTACGTTTGCAAAATGAAGTTGACGCTTAACAAAATACAAAAACAGATCGGCATAAAGCAAATATACTAATGTAACCCTTTCGTCTCATAATACCGCATTTCTCCGCATCTGAAGCAGACGACCTTTGAAAAAATAGTAGCAAAAGAAGCCATTGTTTGTAATGAGCAATGGCTTCATTGGCCAAAATGTTTTCCACTCTGTCAGAGAAAAATAACCAAATATTTAAAAATAAATTGATGTTTTATATATTTGCTTTGAATTTGGAAGAGTCCAAATTATGGTTATGAGACAAAGGCTTAAAAACTGAATTACATCGACAAATTCTACAAATCAGTACCTTAGAATGAAAAGGGCATATCTGCACAGCATATATAGTGCAGATCAGCCCTTTTCATTCTATGGTGGTGATTTGTAAAATTTGTCGATGTAATTCAGTTATTAAGCCTTTGTCTCATAACCATAATTTGGACTCTTCCAAATTCAACGCAAATATATAAAACACCAAAATGGCGAAATTTGGTTCCTAACTTTCCATGAAATATACAGTTAATTTCCTATAAGGCCTAAAAAAAGGACAGGTTTGTTTCCGGTTACATGCCCAAAAAATATGGGTCGGTACGTAAGGATTTTTCTTCTATGTTTTGTACATATATCAACAACACTGGGAATATGTGCGCTTTGATATTATTGAGTTGTGAAAATTACAAAATAGCACTAAGATTTGGATGCCGTAAAAATTTATAAAACGGTAGGTAAAAGATTGGGTCAATCGGGTAACCGGAAACAAACCTGTCCTTTTTTAGGCCTCAGTTAAGCACTACAAAATTTTATAGAAAAAAGACTCTGGCTGTACAGAGACCTTTAGTGCCCAGCAACATAGAACAGGCGACCAGTTTACCCTAGACCCCACCCAACAAACAGACAACTTGCATGCCAGACATTTACACTTTTTAGCGTTTTTTAAATATACTTTATTTAGGAAATAGATCAATCACGTTGCGTGCATTATTGCTTCATATATAGCACACTTTTGAGTTCAGGCGCGTAGTAATCTAATCACGAAGGCCAATATGCCTGAGTGACTAAATGCAAGCGCCTGAACGAAAACTCGTGCTATATGGAATATTAGTGTACAAAACGTCATAATCTATTTCCATCCTAACACGTCATTAACACGCAATTGAGTGAATAGACACCGTTACTTGCTTACACAGTGACGTCACGTAACGGCAAACAGTGTCGTGCAATGTTGTTCATTTAAGCACAGTACGTATACGTTGAAAAGTCGACGTCAGTGTTAGAATGATCAGTTACGTTTCCTTATTCATAACGGAGATACAAATGTACAGAAGGAAATGATATAAGTACATAATATTAGGTACTCATATTGGGTCTGTACTTAGTTTATACTGCAGTTAAACCTCGTTATTTCGAGGAGTCATTGGAACAGACTAAATGCTTGAGATAACGTAGTGCTCGTAATAACGAGGTGTTTGTTAGTTGGTTAAAAATTATACACAATTAAGAACAAATACACAGATATCTACCGTCGTAAATATGAATCATTTTTCGTGGTATCGATGCTCGTATTAATGAAGTTTTACTGGGTCTTCTTTCATCGTTAAATCTGGTTGTTGGTGCATCAACAATAGTATAATTATTTGGTAAGGCCTGACAAAAATTTGTTTGTTTACGGTTACCCAACCGACCAAACCTTAAGTTTCTGATAGCAAAATCCAACGTACGAAAATATTTGGGGACGATTCGTATTCCAATGCACGAGAGATCTGTTTGAAATAAATAGAATCCACGCACGCACGCACCCTCCCTCGTACGCACGCGCGAATGCACATATATAGCGAATTATGGACGCACGCACGCGCGCACCCTCCCTCGCACGCACGCGCGAATGCACATATATAGCGAATTATGGATAAAATACAAACGTGTTCGCTTGTAACATGGAAACTGACATGTCAACGTATTGGGCTCAGACTACTTGTTGTAACCCCGTGAAATCGTACAGATGTGTTCTTATTTTTAGGAAAGACAAAATTTGATCAATCATGGTACATTTTTAATCTCCTTTACGCTTTATCATGATTGACTCAAATAAAAATGTATAGTAAATATGTTTAAGTTTTTTTCAATTTAAATACCAGAGTTCCTTAATATGTTGAAGCTTTGACGGACGTTTGTTCGAAATTGATTTTACTTTTTTTAATTTATCGGAATGACTTTGTTACATAATGAGTTCGAATCTACCACCCGGGATCAAAGTGAACAGTGGAAAGTCGCCAAATGACCCTGGCCGTTGGTGCGACGTTAAACTCTATATTGAATTTTTTTTTAAATTAGTACTTCCATGAATCATTCTAATATTATCTAGAAATTTATCAGCAGCAATAACGTCGTTCCTCTGACCATTGGAGGGTCATGTTTGTAAATAACACTGAACACTGTAAGATGCTTAATGTTATGTTTTTAATGAAGCTGAAATATTAGCACAATAAAAACTCGATATTACGACCATCCTTGGGACTGAATAAAACGCTCGTAACATTGAAGCAGTCTTATTATCAAGTTGAAATATCGAAGTATTTAGGTCGTAATATTTAGGTGGTCGATTTGTGAGGTTTTACTGTATTTCACTGTATTTTACGGTTTTGTACGTAATTGTTTATACTTGATATTTATTTTACAAATTCAATGATGATTGTCGAAGTATAGACACATATAACTTTATTATTATACTATTCATATGATTTATTTTACTGATAATTTTTGCCTAAAATGTTTATCCCAAAAATAGTTATAATTATTTTTTTCTGAATTAGTTACATAAAAAAGTGACAACGAAATGTCTGAAATAATTTCAGTATTTGTTCTGCAACATTTCGAACTTATTAATTACTACTAATTTAACCATTGAGTTATATTATTGAATCATATCCATGGATTTTAAGTGTCCAACTTGAGGTCTTGTCAAATATACCCCCAGTAGATCAGTGAAGTTTATGATATTGTTCACATTTGTAACTTTTTCTACAAAAACTCTTAAGAAGTCGCGGCAGGTTACGCGCTTCACGAAAATGTCGATAGATTTGGTGAATACTTGTTTTTATGTGACTTATTGTCACTGGGGTTTGACGAAGTTTTTCAACAAATTTTTTCAGTTATAAATGTGGAACGGTTCACCTAACCAGTTTTTCTGGACTGTCTACTATGCACTACTAATTTACCGTCCCACAAGGAGCCAGCAACTTCTCCAAATATGGAGGAAAATCGACATTTTTGTCAAATTTTCATCGAAAAGTATGACCTGCGCAACCTGGATTCGGACCCGAACTGCCAGGTTACAAGTCCAGCACACTAACCATAGGATCATGGTCGCGGCCACAGGTTTTATGGACCGGCGTACTTTTTTCAGTCCTTTGATAAATTTTACTTCTCTGTAAAAGTAAGCATACAGTAAAACTTCACATCGCGACCACCTCAGTATTACGACAACCTTAATCTGCCAATTATTTTCCGACCGGCTTTCAATAACTCCTCTATGATTCAACTTGATAATGGGACCACTTTATTATTACGACCAGTTTTTCGGGTCCCGAAGGTTGTCTTTATCGAGTCTATACTAGACAATCTCTGAAAAAATACAAATTTCGCTATGTTTCGATAAAATGGATATAATGTTCTATCATCAAGTTAGGAGCTTGTTTGAACTCTGCATATTCGGAGAGTTCTCCTCAAATCGAAAATAGATAATGGCCGAAAGTTTCCAATTAAAAAAAAAATAAAAGCAAAATCAGATGAAAGTTAAAACCTTAAAAACCGAGACAATTGTCGTTTAGGTGCAAATTGTTGAAGGTATAACTTATGAAAATTTATTCGTATGATGAGTTTGTCACTTTTTTATTTACGAGTGTTCTACATGATTTTGTCATGGAAATGTTGTCGATCGTGTTTGAATGCACAACCTTTAACCGTAATAAGATATCAATTTAAAATAGTTTATGATAAGGATTTTTTTTATCTTAACGTGTTTATTATAAATGGAGATGCGAGTGTAGTTAGTTAGAACAAAAAATTAATCCTTACAGAGAAAATGCAATATGTTTGCAAAAAAAATTGCTCTGAAAATGTAATAAGTTTGCGATATAGCATTAGCTGAACATTTATAACTATCCCAATATATCCCTATAGACAATAATTTCGAACTATTCAAGTAACGGCTGTTACATAAATCTATACGTCTTCAGGTCAAATTGAATGCATTGAATGTTCGACCGAAGAATCTCTGAGTAACATACTAGGTGTTCAAAAACATTGCTACATTCTGTTTATGAAAAATCTGAAAAGAGCTTTTTCTGATCGATAAAGATTAATGAAGTCCTTAACGAATTACCGTCTTTACCTTTTGATATTTCTACATACGTCTTTTCTACACTCTGTATTATATTGCCACAAGACCTTTAAGCTATGCGTATTTGCTTGATTATACACATAAATTTTACCATTACAAAATAGTATAGCCAAAATGTCGTTATCTCTTTGATAGTTATCCTGGGTAATTTCATTTATTTCACGACACATTTTGAAAATTGGGCAAGACCTGTTGCCCTTGTTGAAAAATAGAAAAGTATGAAAATGTAAATATTGCAAGGTGATCATTATTTTTCTTCATTAAATAAGATTAATACGCATTTTTGGACCTTTTAATTGAAATGGTCCTTTTTTCTTTAATCATTAAAAAATCGGTTGCTCCCAATGCAATTGTAAGGGACATCAACTCAAAGGATTGTCTTTTTTTCCACTCTGTCATAGAGAAATAGCCCAATTTTCTTAAATAAATTGATGTTTTTGTATATTTGCTTTGATTTTGGAAGAGTCCAAAATATACTTATGAGAAAAAAAGTTAAACGATTAGGTTGTAAATGCATTGCTTGTTCCAAATCCAAAGCATTTTTACTAACACACGTGTCAAGACACATACATTGCTCACTTGCAGGGAACTGTGTTTTTTATTATTGAGTGTCATTGTTTCCTCATAGACAACATGCAAAATGAAGTTGGCGTTTAACAAAATACAAAAACAGATCAGCATAAAGCAAATATACTATGTAACCCTTTCGTCTCATAATACCGCATTTCTCCGCATCTGAAGCAGATGACCTTTGAAAAAATAGTAGCAAAAGAAGCCATTGTTTGTAATGAGCAATGGCTTCATTGGCCAAAATGTTTTCCAATCTGTCAGAGAGAAATAACCAAATATTGAAAAATAAATTGATGTTTTATATATCTGCGTTGAATTTGGAAGAGTCCAAATTATGGTTATGAGACAAAGGCTTAAAAACTGAATTACATCGACAAATTCTACAAATCACCACATTAGAATGAAAAGGGCATATCTGTACAGCATATATAGTGCAGATCAGCCCTTTTCATTCTAATGTGGCGAAATTTGGTTCCTAACTTTCCATGAAATATATAGTTAATTTCCTATAAGGCCTAAACAAAAAAGGGTTTGTTTCCGGTTACATGCCCAAAAATATGGGTCGATACGTAAGGTTTTTTTTCTTTTATGTTTTGTACATATATCAACAACATTGTATTGTACTAAGATTTGGATGCCGTAAAAATTTATGAGTCGGTAGGTAAAAGATTGGGTCGATCGGGTAACCAGAAACAAAGCTGTTCTTTTTTAGGCCTCAGTTAAGCACTACAAAATTTCATAGAAAAAACTTTTAAAAAAATAACTCAATATTTATGGCATAATATATTTTAAAAAAAGGATTGTTAGGGAAAAACGCGTATAAAAATTCCAGACTTCCGCAGAACCTAAACTGGTTCCCGTTGACTCTGGCTGTACAGAGACCTTGATCTGGGACCAATATTCACAGGGATGGGAAACGAACGAACCGTCCGGATTACGTTTTCATGCTGGTGACTTTAAAATTTCACTTATAGATATGCATTGAAATATGTTTTTTTTTTTTAATTTAAAAACAAAACTATTATCTTATTGTTAAGATGTGTACACTGGTTTTTGTCACACTTTAAAAAATACATTTGGTAAAATAAATGGTCAACTTCACGGATGAAAATTGGTGATATTTAGAGAAAATGTTTGATTATTATACCCAATGTCATGTTGATGGCTTTTATGTTCACTAAGGCCTAAAAAAGTTTCCGGTTACGTACCCTCAAAATATGGGTTGGTAGGAAGGATTTATTTTTTATTGTTTTACATATATCAACAACACTGTATTTATATATGTGCGCCGTAATATTAATATATTTTTAGGCACTCAGATACATTTTTATTTTAAAAAAATACTGTTATCAATTATTTATGATGTGTTCCAGTTAAAAAAACATATTTTGTAAAATCAATGGCCAAATTAACAGTTGGAAATTGATGACATTCGGGAAAGAATGTGAAGTTATTGTATTATTAAAGTGATTTTTGAAAAGATTTTGTCGGTCAATAAATACTATCGAATTTTTATTTCAAAACAACATATTTTCATACAGATGAGTTTTCCGTATTTTTTAATAATACACTCACTGTATATAACTGCACCATGCTTTGTGAATATAAACTGCGTCACATACGCAGTTTATCGATTATGAGTTGCCATGACTATACTCTTGCTTTAAAAATATATAAAAAATGTGAAAAAGCCACCCTAGAGAAAGACAAAATGTAGCTTTTATTGACAGATGGTCTTTGTTCGCAGATCGGTTTGTTGTGGATGATTAATGACTGTTATCAAAGAAAGACCTTTATTCACAGGGTGGTCTTTAATTAGAGTTGGCTACAAACACAAGTTTGACTGTATACGTGTCGCCCAAAAAAAGAGACACCATAAAATTAATGAAGGATCTAATAGCCTCTTGATATCTGTGTGTGCACATAGGGGGTGGGGTGGCCCGGTTTATTATGTAAAGTTGTAGTACACTATAATAACGAACCTGTTTGTGCGTTTCTAATTTCTGATGATAATCAACATCTATTTTCTGAAATGAAACTCTTTTGGAATTTTTCAAAATGGGTATTTAATATTAAATATCTGGGGACGAATCGCACCACTGATGCACGAGAGGTATGTTTGTGAAAAAAAACCAGAAATGCTTTTCGACCCACCACCCTATACCCAGACACACGTATATAGCGATTTATAGGAAAGAAGTAATTCTCCAGGTCCCCATGACTTCAATATGAACGTATACACTACTGCGCTTATAACAGGTTGGGTATGGAGACAGACATATCAATATCTTGGGCTAAGTCTTCTTGTTGTAACGGAGCGAATTTTTACAGATGTGTTCTTATTTTTAGGTAAGACAAAATTTAATCAATCATGGCATATTTTTCATTAATCTCCTTTACACTTTATCATAATTGACTCAAATCAAAATGTACAGTTATTTTGTTTTAAATTTGTTCAATTTAAATACCAGACTATATTAATCTGTTGAAGCTTTGGCCGAAGTTTATTCGACATTGATTGTATTAGGTTATAATTAGGCTTCATTTGATCTGTGTGAGGTTGAGGAGTGAGCTTGTCATATCATAATTTATTTCATATACATTTATATATATATAAATGTATATGATATAAATTATTATATAACATATATTATATGAATCAATAATAGATTTCGCCCAAAACTTCATACTGAATTCGCTAAAATGTAAACTTCTTATTTCATAAGATTTTTTTAATACATCAGGTAAAGATATGTATGTAAGATCTTGTTTAACAGATTGCAACATGTATTTACATTTTTGGTATTACCTATGGCTGACAGAAGGTGAGCATTCACCACTGTATGTCCTCCAAGTAACATGAACATACTTGGAAATTAATTATCATTAGAAAGGTTTACCAAAACAAATATAACTCAGTCTCGTTAATCTATGCATATTTCAGTGTTATACATATTTTTATTTGATTGCTAAATTGTAATTTGGAAGATAAAATTTCTATACAAAGCCATGAAACTGTCAATGATTTGATCTTTTTAATGAAGGTAAGTACGTATCACACATATGCCAGTGAATCATAGTTATGTTCTTGTTGGCTTTTCTAAAGCTGGGTATGTTTAATCATTTCGTATGCCGGCGTCAATACGGCAGTGTAGCAAAACAATGAAATTAACATCTGTTACACCAAGGATGTGAGTCTTATTGCAAAGACTAAATTTATTCTTATGATGAGTTCGTCACTTTTTTTATTTACGATTGTTCTGCATAATGTTTGTCATTGAAATGTTGTCGATCGTGTTTGAATACATAGCCTTTCATATAAATAAGATAGCAGATTAAGATTGGATTTTTTTTATCTTAACATGATTATTATAAATGGAGATGCAAATGTGGTTCGTTAGAATAGAAAAACTAAACCTTACAGAGAAAATGCAATATGCTTGCCTATTGTATAGACGGATCCAGGGGGGGGGGGGCGTAAAATTGCCCAAGCAAAGGTTTTTTTTTCTATCATGAAATATGATACATGTATTTACACGAAAATATATATAAATGTCTTTTTTTTCGCACGCTACGCGTACAATAAGTTGCAAGTACAGTAACACAATGACATAACGTACAATTCGCCCTGGACCCTGGACCTCCAGCCTACTTGTTCAGTTTCCGTCCCCCTCCCCTCCCCTAACTAGAAATCCTGGATCCGCCTATGCTTACAGAGAAAATGCAATATGCTTGCATAAAAATTGCACCGAAAATGTAATAAGTTTGCGGTATAGCATTAGCTGGATATTTATACCTATCCTATACATCCCTATTAACAAAAAATTCTATTCAAGTAACAGCTGTGTCATAAATCTGTATGTATCAAATAGTCAAAGATTTTTCTTAAATAAATCGATGTTTTGTATATTTGCTTTGATTTTGGAAGAGTCCAAAATATACTTATGAGAAAAAGGGTTAAACGATTAGGTTGTAAATTCATTGCTTGTTCCGAATCCAAAGCATTTTTACTAACACACGTATCAAGACACATACATTGTTCACTTGCAGTGAACTGTGTTTTTTATTATTGAGTGTCATTGTTTCCCCATAGGCAACATTTTTGTGAGATTTTGTAGTTCAGTATATAAACAAAATATTGGTATTCCAATGGGTGCTAATTGCACGCCACTAATTGCTAACATATTCCGTCATTGTTATGACAGTGAATACAATCAAAACTTGTCCCGATATATACATGACGATATATACATGTACACTTACATAGGGATTATGTAGAACTGAAATTATTTGTACAATGTACATTGTCTTTTTCAGTTGAACAGAATACAAACATAGTGACTGTGAGACTAACAGAGTTGCCTAATGCCATTGTAATTGTCAACGATTTCGTCAATATTCAAACAAATCTAAAAACGATGCGGATAATTAAGTGGGTAGTTCATCATCTGCGAAGAATACGACTTTTATTTTTTTGTGTGGTTTTCATATCATTGACAAAGGTTTTAATAATCTCAAATACGTTTGGTCACTTTTTTCAGTTTATAGGATTGAAGAATTTTATTGTATATTCGCCTCCGTCGTCAGCGGTTAAATCCAGAGATGACCCTAAGCCGGGTATATTTGTTCCTAAATCAATTCTAAAGATAAATGCAACTAAAGCAGCGAAAGCGACGGATGTTGACAAATTCTTAAAATGGAACGCGTATGTACGTGAAAGGGGCCTGTCTCAGGACAATAAGTCTGTCCTCTTTCGTATCAATTTACCCTTCGATAAGAATGCGTACGATATTATGAGTATGGTAGGTATGATTTCATCAGTATGGTAGGACAGTATTCACAAATACCCTTCCATGAAAATTTAACAAAAAAGTCGATTTTTTCTCCATATGTGGAAAAGTTGCCGGCTCCATGTGGAAGGGTAATTTGGTGCTGGCTAGTATACAGTCCAGGAAAACTGGTTAGATGAACCGGTCGCCGGATATAACTGAAAAATTGATGAAAAACGGCGTTAAATCCCAGTGACAATAAGTCACATAAAAACAAAACGAAGAAAACACTTGGTACGTGGAAAAGCATTTTCATATGAAAATTCCTATTTTGAGTGGAACATACGAGCTAATAAGGTCATTCTATTTTGAAATATTCTCTTTCAATACCTTGCAGAATCCAATCAACTTTGATCCGGTGTACAAGAATCCTTGTTGGCTTGGAAGCGAAACGAATGGTCCTATAGCAGACGGAAAGCTTCATTGTTTACCTTACTTTTATCTTATAGGTATTACTTAATTTAGTCATGATTACCCTAGTCCTCTTTTCTTTTTCGGGCTTCAGAAAAGTTGTTGAACGCTTGTATAGTTATAGTTAAAACACATGAACCAGTCTCTCTCTAGAGCCGTCGTTCGTTATGTTTCACATCTCTGTCAACGTCCCAGCTTTAACAAGATTATTGTAAATCAAGAAATAAAGACACAAATGGTACAAATTACAACTGAGTCAAACAATTCCTTTCGTTCAACACATTGGAGACAAAAGATGCTGTAATTTACAAGAAACTCACAGATAGTACTTTATTTATCAAGCGCACTATTTCCTGACGTGAACGTTTTGTTCATTTTCGGTATTTTGGTTTCAAAGCCCAGTCACTTAAATGGACGCAACATGCAGAAGTTGAACGCAATCATGAAAATTATGACAACAAATGCGCATGAAGAGAAAAGCAAAAATCATGCATTTGAGAACTAGATGGAAACCAAAGGAGACTCAGTCATATGTTTACAATATGACGTCATGACTCAATACATGACGTCATTTATTTCTCTCCTCTTAATTTTTTGTTTATTTGGGAGGACGAGAGCTATAAACTTGTTATTCATTTTTGTTGTTGATTGATACGTCTTTCTTATGATTTTAGTATGCGTCTATTATTTATCTAAATAAACTAATTTGAACAATTACATGTATATATTACATACATGGCTCTGCAACATTTGAACATCAAGTTACTGTAATTTTAAAATCTACATGTGTAGAATCTATATCCTCATGGTTATAATGTTTCCGGAATTTTCCAGTACTTCCGGTTTTTCCCAGGTCCGGACCCTATTGTTTTTACTGTTTCTGAGACACCAAGTTAAGATGTCCATTGTTGTTTTTTAATTTTTCAACTTTTACCAATGTATCCTGTATATAGGAGTGTAGTCTACCTATATTTTTGGTGCATATTGACAGAGATAAAATCTATCGGAGATAAGTAAATCTGTCAAATAGAGCAATATTCGTGTATAAGATATATGACATTTGAACTATTTAATACCATCAGGTGTAAAGAAGAGTGCAACGTCTGATCTCTACTCGAGAATATTAGCTCATCCGGACTTTACTTCCCCAGGTTATAAAGAATCACAATGGATACCACGTTTAAGATGGGGTATATTTGCTGCAGGAGATCGGATCCATAACACAGGTATAACCTAGTCACTCTATAATACAGGTAAAACCTCGTTACTCTATGATACAGGTAAAACCTCGTAACTCTATAATACAGGTAAAACCTCGTTACTCTATAATACAGGTAAAACCTAGTCACTCTTTACAGGTAAAACCTTGTCACTTTATACAGGTAAAACCTCGTCACTCTATAATACAGGTAAAACCTCGTCATTCTATACAGGTAAAACCTCGTCACTCTGTAATACAGGTAAAACCTCGTCACTCTACAATACAGGTAAAAACTAGTCACTCTATAATACAGGTAAAACCTTGTCACTCTACAATACAGGTTAAACCTCGTCACTCTATAATACAAGTTAAACCTAGTTACTACAATACAGGTAAACCTCGCCATTTTATAATATAGGCTAACTTCGGCACCCTTTAATACTGGATAATCCTCATCGCTTTGACTACATATGAAATATCGTCTGTCTATTATACAAACAATATCTTGTCGAAAGTGATGACGTAGCGAACAATTGTATTTAATTTTTCTTAAAAGCATGATACCACGAAATCTGATGACATCTGACACTAAACATCAGGAGCACCGTTGCAATTAAACATTTAGTTTTTATTTTATGACACTTTTGATTAATACGGTAAACCCCAATATCGTTCGTAATAATGAGGTAATTTCATTATAAACGGTCCTTATAACAAGAAGGTCGGTATGTGAGGTTGTACGGAAATCCTTAAATATGGTTATTAGAAAAAAAATCTTTTCGTGGTATTTTCAGGCAATTACATGTCCTGTCAAGATTTAAGGTCCGTTGACTGTTATGTATCAATGTTTGATAAGGCTGCACAAAAAATATCCTACAAGGAGCAGGGACAACGAAGTACTTCAATCACAGGTGAGAAAACAAACCAAAAATCTTACAACTCGTGCTTGCAATTTAATAAAATATGAAAGCTACTTAAAGGTTACACTTCATTTTCCACAGTACGAGATGGGGACTAAACGTCAAAGTCACAAACAGTCACATATCGTTGAAACTTATTATATCTCAATTTCGGAACACACCGGAAATTGTATTTTGAGTGGCACAAGTTAGGATATCACGAATTTTCGGATGGCTGATTGATATCTCGGCATTTATACTCGTATTTATGCATTGTAAATCGAGATTTTTATTTTCAATCTACTCGTGTGGAATGTCTTGTTCCATATTTCAGGTGATGGTACGCCGAACACTATGTACAGTCACACAAATTGGAAACTGTTACCTGGCAACGAAGGTTTATTGGAACCAAAATATACTGATTTTCATTACATGAAACACTTGGTACCAAACGTGAAAATCGTCATCATAATGCGTGACCCAGTGTCAAGGTTAATATACACATATATATTCGTAATAACCCTAACGCATGCATACAGTTTTTGCCTTTTTCACAGGATATCAGAATTAGGTGCTATTATTGAAATATACAAACAAACATGATTCACAGCATTCATATAGCGTTGAACATACTTGAAAGACGAAATTTCACAATCTTTCAGACTGTATTCCGACTTTTTGCACACGATGGGTGTTTGGGCGCATGGACAAGGTAGATCAACGCCAGAAACATTTCACGAGCAAGTGACTCAGCTTACGCATGCGTACGATGATTGTTTCAGTCACTGGTCAATGAGGAGATGCATTTACAATGAAACGATAAGACATCACCTGATGCGAGTATGTGAACATTAATTATGACTTTAAGCCAATACTATAAAATTATTGACTTACAAATCTGAAGGTCCTGTTTTCTTTCAAAGTGGAAAAAATTCTTTGATTAGGCTGAAATTTAAAAAAAATACTTCGTTTTTAGAGGATCAGTCCGTCGGAAAAATATTTTATTTTACTCAGAGATTATTCTTCATATGTCTCATTTAGCGTAACTTTGTAAATCTAGATACCACTGTTGTTTTTGTTTCAAAAGTCATGTCATTTTGGTTTCAGTAATTTAGTTGTACTATGTGGACCATTAGTTGTCAAGGGTTAGTTTTCGGACGCCATTGCTCACGTCTGTCACACGCTTAATGAACCCCTGCGTTTGTCTTAAGCGTCGGATTGATCGCGATATTTTGTTAACCTAAAGTGAGATGAATATCTTATATCAGGCATATCTTATTCGCGAAAATACGAAAATAAAAATGTTTTAGATTTCGGCAATAAAATTATTTGAGTCAGCGGTTTTTACGGTCGGTCGGTAAAGGACAAACACACTTAATTTTGATTTAAGCCTTATTTGTTTTTGCTGATGGGGAAAAACTTTTCTCAACTTTCCTCTTCCTCGATTTTCGGACCATACCGAGAATTGTATTTAAGTAGCACAATTTCGGATATTACTAATATTCAGATGGGTGATTGATACGAGCCGACCAACGAAATCTACGACATTAAAATCCCGACGAAAATTAGTGAAACCACAGTATTAAAAATTAGTGAAACAGTAGTATTAGAAAATTAATGAAAACACAGTATTCATTTAATCATTTAGTTAGTAGTCTGAATTTTTCTGCCAAAATATCGGTTAACTTCGGCAAAGCTTATATCGTTGCATAGTTATATAATTGATACACATTGTATTGCTGAAAATAGCATACAGATGTCAACGTTTTGTATAAATTTTATTTAAAAAGAATTTATTATTCAGAAATTTGCATACTGTGGCATTTTAAATGTACAAGTACCGAATAACATTTTAAAAATTCGTATAAAATTACTTCGGATAGTTTTGTGCTCTCTTTGTTTTCCGAGCCTGTTACTGTGTAGTTGAAGTACATATGTACCTAAGTTCTTTCTAAAATCATTTTTGCTTCTGTTTTCTCCTGTGTAGTGCAATTGAAATATGAAAGATAAATTGCAATAAAAACAAAAAGAGTGAACTAAGAAAATGCAAAGTTTAGGGTTGACCTGGAAAAGTACAAATATTCAAATGTATAAAATATAAAGATATAAAGTATACGAAATACTAGTACTCCATTCGAAGGTCAAACACAAAGTTGTGAACTTGCGAACTAACGAATGTTCCGTGTAAAAACAAGGGTATACGACATACAGTACAACCTCTCCAGAGTAGCCCTCTATTGAGGAACAACATCCCTTCACTAAGAACATCATTTTTCTCACTGTATGATTTAACGTTTAATTTAACTTCTATAGATTAACAACCTCTGAGCAACAATATAATTTTGCTTCTCCCAAAGGGTGTTGCTTTGGAGGGGGTAGCACTGTATTTCATTCAGAGGTCAGAAACGAAGTATAAGGTACGAGTTGGCTTTAGTATAAGTTGGTTAATGGACGATTTGACCAGTTACCCATATATTCATATTCCAGAAGGGTATAATTGTGGCAGATAGTTTCACGGCTGGGTTTTATGCTTTTTACATGAAGGAGATGATTAATGTATTCGGTAAAGACAAAATTCATCCGATTTTAACGAAGGAATATCATGAAAATATGGAAACTACACTAATTGATCTGTACGCCTTCCTGGATATGAGTAAGGATTATTCAGTTTATAACCAAAATACGGCACAAGAACCTGTTTATTTAATTAATAATTGTATGATTAATTACAAAAGTGGCATTAATTACTGAACAGCATATTGTTCACCTGTAAACAAAAATATTAAGTATATCCTTTATTGTTAAAATTCTGGCTTCCGAGTGTATTATTGATACACCACTATAACACCAAAGCTTGTTATCGTACAGTTTGTTCGTATTAGTATTAAACATCTTATCTCATTTTATACACATGTACTTATTTTAGTGTTATCACCTATATTTCAATCATTTACCGCGGGTTTTAACCTAACTATCTTCCGTAGATTCATAACCAGCACTTACCATTGTCTCCGTAAGCAGCTACGATGTACCAACTTCTTCACATGAAAAACTGTGAGTGTTGTTTCAACTAAATCAATCCAGGGAACGTTTATCGACTCCAGGGTTCGAGCTGGCGAACCCGAGGCCCGTAAACCTGACCCCAAACTTGAGATTTTTCTCATAGCTCAAATCTCATATCTCGTCTTTTAATGCTCACACTTAATTATAATCAGACAATAATGGTATTATTGATACACTATTCTGACAGCATAATTGACCTGAATATGTATTTACACATTAATGTTCTCTATTTTTTCAACCGTAATACTTTGAGAACGGAATTGAGATTTGAGCTCGGAGACTGTTCTTAAGTTTATAACCTCGGGGACGGACGTTCCGCTCATGTTGAGCAAAACGTTTTTCTACCGTCTATCACATAAGTCAGTATCTTTTCTGATTGATTGAAGCACGATGTGTGTACCTCATTTTTCTTGTTTGTAAATGAATTGGATTGAAATCACAGGCATTAGTAACGGACCTGTGATTGTAAAATTGCAATGAATTCATTGTAAAACATAATAATTTAACCCAAATTACCTTAAACAAAAAGAAATCACAGAAGTTGACCGTCGTTCAATTGTTATATATATAATTATTATATAATTAACAAAATTACCTTAAATGTTTCTTTTTTCATAGAATTCGATACTGTTCAGCATATATACTGAACAGGATCGAATTATGTGCAAAAAATCATATACATGTATGTATATATATACAGAACAGGGTCGAATTCTGTGAAAAAAATCATTAAAGGTAATTTTGGGTTAAATTATGACGTTTTAAATAGAACTTATTGCAACTGTAACATCACAGGTCCGTTACTAATGCATGTGATAGAAATATTACCGTTTGGACAATATGATAACATTAAATATTTGTCTTTTAGAAAAGTTACAACCAGATGAAATGGAACGTGTAATTGGAGGAACACAAAAACTTGTAAGAAAAAACAAACTTGAAATGTTGAATGAAACACGTGACCTACTCTACAGATATTATAAACCATTTAATCAAGACATGGCGATATTGATGAACGATGATCGATACTTATTTCCTCAACAACCAAAATAATACCAACAACAATATTCTAAATTATACCTAGTCACAAGTTTCAAATACACAAACGTTATCTAGTACACAAGCTTCAACAAATACACAAACTTTGTCGGGTACACAAACTTCATAGAGTACACGAACTTCATTGAATACACAAACTTCATCAAATACACAAACTTCAACGACTACCCAAACTTCATATAGTACACGTACTTCATCGAATACACAAACTTCATAGAGTACACAAACTTCATTGAATACACAAACACCATCAAATACACAAACTTCATCGAATACACAAACTTCATAGAGTACACAAACTTCATTGAATACACAAACACCATCAAATACACAAACTCGCATTTGACACTGAGTCACAAGGAAGGAGAAAGACTCGTAAGATACAGTACCGTTGATCCATTGAATGGTGTAAATACATTTATTGTAATATGTGTATTTATTTTCACATAGTTTTATAGAATATGGGATATATATGTATGCAATGGGCAACATCTCATACCAGTAGTCTAATAACCATTCCATATATTCCGTGTAGTCACAAATATAAGTGGTTAATCTGGGGATCTCCAAAAAGGGATTATGCTATATATATTTACACTTGGGGACTTATGCTGTCATTATTTTACCTTTCGGAATCATTATAGCCGTGCATTCATATAGGGACACCTCAGTTGTTACTGTATACATATAGGAACACCTCGGTTGTTACTGTATACATATAGGGACACCTCGGTTGTTACTGTATACATATAGGGACACCTCAGTTGTTATTGAATACATATACGGACACCTCAGTTGTAACTGTATACATATAGGGACACCTCAGTTGTTACTGAATACATAGACGGACACCTCAGTTGTAACTGTATACACATACGGACACCTCAGTTGTAACTGTATACATATAGGAACACCTCGGTTGTTACTGTATACATATAGGGACACCTCGGTTGTTACTGTATACATATAGGGACACCTCGGTTGTTACTGTATACATACAGGGACACCTCAGTTGTAACTGTATACATATAGGGACACCTCAGTTGTTACTGTATACATATAGGGACACCTCAGTTGTTACTGTATACATATAGGGACACCTCAGTTGTTACTGTATACATATAGGAACACCTCGGTTGTTACTGTATACATATACGGACACCTCACATGTTATGCCACATTTTAAACATGGACGATTCGTGCTATCGTACATTGTCTAAATGTAGTGTCTGTTTGCTTTGTAAGAATGAGAATGTTTTAAATTGGAGGAGTTTATAGGAGCTTGAAAGAGTGAGGTGTCTGAAGGGGGTCAGTATTTATCTTATGATTTGTTACTTTGAATGAGCTGTTGGGTGTGATATAGCGTATCACACCAGTGTGAGAGACTGTGAGAGATACTAGTAGTCATTCGTTTGTATTCAATTGTTTAAGTTTATTGTGGGAATTTCTGATGGAATAAATTGTTAAAACCTACTTGTTTCGTTACCATTCCATATATGGGCACCTCACATGTTTTTGCACATGTTACAGGGCTTTCATTTGACCCTTAAAACAGCATTTTGACGCTTGAAATCAGTAAAATAAAGCTTTTGACTCGTGAGAATTTGTGTTAAAGGTTCAAATTTACGATAAAATTAGAACGAATTTTTGTTTACTTTTCAAATTATCATCAGCCAAGAGTCATTTTTGACTCTCAACTTTTGACATCTAGTGAAAACCCTGTGTCATATATATGTCGCATGGTTGAAACCCCTTATTTAACGGCTCACAGCTGACTTTTTTGAATCACAAATATATCCCAAATCATAATTCTATTTCAAAATAACACATACATACACACATATATATGACCATGAAAAGGGTATGATATGAACGTATAGAAAATTAGTAAGTAAATAAGCAATGTTAGCTCACCAACACCACATTAACTGCCACCCTTTTTCCTCCACCAATCCAATTCAGTGCTTGCAAGCAATCGCTATTTATCTATCCATTCATTCAATTCCTGTAATAATAATTAAACGAAACTTACAATACAAGAAATATACATGAATGTAAACAAAATCAAAATGTCAATGTGAAAAGTTACTTAATACTTAATTAATTTAAATACTATTCAAAATATCAAACACAATACAATATATGTCAATGTAAACACATATATTACATCATAATAGTTTACCCAAATCACTTCAACGTCAATGTCAGTCAACTACCTACAGCACTTTGATTGAATGTCTATCCAGCTCCAACGGTGCACTGTACTGTGATCCTTATTTCATAAACTTACATACACTTATTGATGAATGAACTTCTAATATATCTGGTTACAATAAATAAACCTTAATATAACAAAACACCAAAACTAAGCGAAAACATCGCATTATCACTTCTCTCCAATATGTACAGCCTGTACCACTGTTAGTGGGTGGAGTCAATCTTGGCCAGTACACCACACGGTTACCGGACAGGAACAACTGTGTAAAATTCAGATAGTGGGCGAGTATCTCGTCTAAAATACTGGACAGGTAAATACCATGTACTAACACTCACCGTCTTCTAACCAATAAGTCCCACGTTGGGCACCAATGTCGTAGGTTTAATTTATTGGTTTGTTGGAGCCTGTAAAGGCACAAGACAACACGTGGTCAATGGTCAGTGGCAGAACTGCTATTTATTTACATAAACAATAAGTAGCCGAACAATAGACAATACAATTACAAAAATACAAAACAGAAAACAAAACAATATCATTAGACACCCGAATAATGCTATAAAAACAAAGAATGGATAGAAGTTAAACATTTACCTGTAAAGGCACAAGACAACACGTGGTCAATGGTCAGTGGCAGAATGAGAACTGACCACCGTACGAATTATACGTGAGCGTGCGCAAAGAAAATCTGTGAGCCGTTAAATGATGGGTTAGTTCATTATTACTAGATTAGTATATTGATTATTTATAGGGGGTTTATCAGACGATAAAATAGTAACGGGGTGAATAAGATAAAACAGATAGTAGATAGACAAATACCAAACACACACACGATACAATAATATATGATTAAAGGGGTTTCAACCATGCGACATATGGATACCTCATATGTTATATGCGTGATATAAATATATATGTACATTATATATATATATATGTATATATTCCCTGTTTCCGCATTTTCCCATTGTGATTGAATAAACAGTAAAACCTCGTTCGGCGAAAAAGTAATAAATGACATTCTCCAAGTTTTTTGGAGAATCAGTCAGAAAATTAATAAATCAAACGAACACAAATCATTTATGTAAAACTAAGTATATTTGATAGGGTAGAATTGTCCAAGGACTTGAAGTAGAATAGTCTCCAAAGGTAGGCTATTACGGAGATGTTTTGCTATCAATAGTAAAGTAGGTGGACTCCCCAAAAATATCAAAGACATAAAAACAAGTCTTGTCGGACAAGAAGAATCAGAATATCAGTGCATACCTTTAAAATTTACCCATGACGAAGAATTCCGCAATGCTGAACACATTTCGCCATGTTTGCAGGGCCTTTTTCCCTCTTCATTTGTAATAGAGGCCGATATTCGGTGACTTCCCAGCTACAAAAGGCCTCTTTTTCCAATATGGTGAAAGAATTTCCCCCAAAATACAATACTGAAATTCCCAGTTAGTTGAAATATGATTATCCCTATATCTTTAAAGTATGTCTGCCCTTTCCCAATTTGGCCGAAATTCACATTTGAATTTCCCAAAATGAAAGGCTAAGGCCCCTTCCCAATTTTTGGCCCTGGTTTGACTTCACCGTTTCACGGTCATTTATTAATTATTGAGATTAAACCCACGATTTTTATATCGGAAATAAAGGGGTCGAAGAAACATCTTGAGAGATCGAAAGGAATATCAACTAAAATATGCAAACAAATAAGGACAGTCTTGATGCAAGACGAAACCTCACTGAAAATGAACTGCGAGTAAGTAGGCCCTACACTAGTTCTATGTCGATGAGGTGAGGAAAAGGCTTGAGGTCGCAGTTAAACTGCTAAAGATTAAAAATTAAGTTGAATAAAGAAATGAGGGATGAAAAAGAGAGTTAAAGCGTTTGAATGTATATTTTTAACGTTAGCCAGAAATTCGACTTGTTCCAAACGCAGTTTATTTGGTTGCACAACGCGGACGTGTGGGTTTCATACATTCCCGGAATGAATCTATTTCTCTGTTATAAGATGGCCAATTTAATAAATAATTCCAACTTTATAATGAAATATCAATTCCTCTGAATAAATAAGGAGAATTATGATTTTTATGTTCATTTCGGTAATTACCGGAATGAATACCGGGATGAGTTTCATTCCGGTTCAGTATGACACCGCGGGCGCGTTACAGTACCGAATAAATGGGTTTTATCTACAACGTTTGACCCGGAAGTGATTGGCGACATGCCTACTGTAATTTCCATATTGCCGAAAAATTGAAATAGTTGTGAAATTTCCTCTTGTCCCTATTTATATCCATTACTATTAAAGTTTTTTATTATGGGTAAACCAAAGAACAAAACGAAGGGGAGAGACTTGTAAGTAATTTATGAAAGAAATTTTGTTTATGTGGACAAAAATAGTATTGTCATTCTTTATTATTTTTGGTATCGTAGCTTTACCAGTCTTATAAGTCGTGATTTTTGAGATATGAATGAATTTTTAATTGATTTTAGAATTCTTAGTATATTATTATCATTTTTGAGATCATGAAATTCTTGCTTTTTAAATAGTGAAATAATTTATGACTGTATACAGGCACTACCCAAGTGAATATAAAACTCGGCATTTTCATCATGGTGGTATGATCTAGCTTCATGAATTCTGTATTTTAGAACTTTATGAAATACAGTATGAATTAATTTAATCACAGTGCCAGCTGCCATTATAATAATTAGTCTTATGGAGGCACTGATACAACACATGTATGGTCTCGGGGCTCTCTCTTGGGGGATTGGGACTGGGGCACTGAGAGGGGGGAATTTTGCATCATTTTCAGTTCAAGGGGGAATTTCGAAAGCCTAATGAATATAATAGATGGGGGAACTTTTATCAAAAATAGGGGAAAAAAGTGTATTCCAGAGGTGGTGGAATGGGTATTTTACCAATGAGTTATTTATCATAGTCTTTGAGTAGATGTTATAGATGGGTACTACATCAGGTATCTTGTGTGTGCCGGTTTTTTGGGGGTCAAAATTTGGCCCCATTCCATCTCCAAAAACAAAAAAAACCCTCTTACAGAAAAAATAAGAATCAGGAAAAAACATTCTTTGCACACATATAGTCACATAGCTTAATCTAGCATCTGATGGAAGATAATGGTAAAAAAGCAATGATAAGTTCAATTTATTCAAGTGGAGAAAAAAATTTGCACAACTATAAATCTGCTGAGTTTCCATATTACTTCAGTTGTAACAACCTTTCCTGTTTCTAATCAGAATTTACTTAGAAAATATACAATATTTTCAATGAATTTTGAATTGATTTTTCTGATCATCAACAACCAGCCTGAAGATGTTGAATTTATGTCTTTAGTGCTGTGAAATAGAATGTCAAATGAAAAAATTCACTGCAGTGACTGTTAGTATCAAAATCTATAAAAAATTTCAGTGAAGAGGACTCAGAGGAAGAAGTTCTTAATCTTGATAAACCAGAAGACAAACCTGTTGGGAAACAATCAAAGAAAGATAAGAAGAAGAAAAAGAAAGACGATGATTGGTAAGTTGAAGGTTTCCATAAAGTTGCCAGACTGTCTGATATGTTGGCTATTGTTTTATCACTCTGGATATTAAGTATGTCCTAAATTTTCATGTTTGTCAGGTTGGATTTCTAGCAATTGTCCAGCAGCTTTGCAAGGTCCAATGCTTATTTTCAATACACAGGGGTGTACAAATGAGCTGGAAGCCGGAAAATTAAACCGGGTATTTGAGCATTCTAGCTGGCTTCTTTTTTCCCACAGGGGACGTTGCCCCTTTGCCTCTTATTGAGGGAACTCTGAGAACCCCCTTCTACTTTTAGTGGCTTACCGGCTACATGAAAACATTTCTACACCCCTGCACTGATGTTAGACTTAGTGTATAGTGTTAAAATTCAAGTGTACCATGATGCATATCAAGGTCACTGCTACTGTGTGACTTTTATAAGAAATCTGTGGGTACTTATCAATTAGGAACTTATCAACTTATCATTGGGAACCGGGCCGATATTTGGCCCCTGGTGATAGGGCGAAAATGCCCTGTCTGAGCATCCACACTAAACCCTTATACACCTGATTACAGTATCCTTCTAATCTACATTTGGTGTTGATTGAAGTGTTGTTTGTTTATTGTTTTTGTGTGCGTCAATTGTACATATATATGTAACTCAGGTTATTTGTTTCTGCATAGGTAAGAAAGGGGTCTGTGTAAATTTGAAGTTGTAATTGTTGATATAAAATCAGTAGGCTTAATATTGATTGAGTCTTATTTTTGGAAATAATATTTATTATATATAGATGATGTCTCATATTCTACCATGATATCATTTAATGTATTATTAATCAGGGAAGACGACGTGGCTAATGAACTTGCAACTTTATCAATGGAAGCTAATAAAGGAAGAGAAGAAGAAAATATTGAGGAGGAAGAGATTGCTCCTGTGAAGAAAAAAGAAAAGGTAGAATATGTGTATACATTTCTGTATTCAGTGAGTTTTTTTCAATTTTCAAAACTTCCTGTGGCTTTCTGAAGGGGAAAATGTAGCGTGATAAATCAGAAAACGGGATAATTTTGAAAAAAATCTCTTATCTAACTCTTAGTTATATAGCATTTTTAGGGGAAATTTATGTAACTTTTGTTTAGGCTCAGTGAAACAGCCAATATTTGGCTGTAAAATATACAAAAAAAAAAATACTGTATATTATGCACCTGGGTATAATCTGGTAGATCACGATACTATTATCACATGTGGAATTTTCAAAACTACCTGTGGGTTTCTGAAGGTGAAAATATAGCGCGATTAATCAGAAAAAAGGGAAATTTGAAAAAACTGTCACTAATTTATAAAACATTTTGAGGGGAAAATACGACTTTTTTGGCTAGGGGAAACCGCCTGTTTTCTGCTGTAAAATTTACAAAAAAATCACTGTTTTTTATACACCTGGGTATAATCTTGGATATCTCAATACTATTGTGACAGTTATGTATTTGATACTTCTATTGTGGTGACCATGATGTTTAAAACAAGTATTAGTCAACTTATATTTGTATCATATTAGTAAATGTTAGATTATGATGCTAAATATGGATGTAACAAGTTGTTAATTTTTATGAGATATAATGACAAGTTGTTAATCTTCATGAGAAATAATGACACATTGTTAATTTTAATTAGAAATAATGACTATCAGACTTGTGATAATGGGGTGCTTTTGGATAAACAAATAAACTTTAAATGAGAATTAAAAAGGGGGCTACTGTGGTTGAGTGGTTATGGTCTCTGACCACCTGGGACCAAATTTCTCGTGTGAGGAAGCTGTCCAGCTAGCTTTTGGGAGGTCGACTTCTGCCACTGTTATAGCTGGTATGTCACCAAATGGCCCTCGTTGTTGGTGTGACGTAAACCTCAGCAAGGTAAACTTTTCAAGATGGTTAAATTTGAATCTGAGTATTGTTCGTATGTGACTTATTTCACTGGGGATTAACACCGTTTTTCAACAATTTTTCCGTTATGTACGGTGACGGGTTCACCTAACCAGTTTTCCTGGACTGTATACTAACCAGTACTAACTTACCCTTCCACAAGGAGCCAGCAACTTCCCTACATGTGGAGGAAAATCAACATTTTTGTCAAATTTTCATGGAAGGGTATGACCTGCTGCACGTCCAACGCACTAACCACTGGACCAGGGCCGCCGCTATTGAATCAGAGTTAATGCATGAAGTAGATGTTGTGTTGATGACTAAGTGTGTCAATTTCTTTATTAATTCTGTTGTAGAAGAAGAAGAAGAAGCAAGTGGATAGTGATGAAGAAGTTGAAACAAATGATCAGGATTCTGGCGTTAATAAAAGAGCTGCATTTAATATGTTGATGATGGATGATGATGAAACGAAATCTTTGGTCAGTATTTATACCGTGCCCAAGATATTTATAGGACAATAAGGAGTGTTAACAATCTGAATTTATTTATTCCCGCAGAGCAGTTTTTACCTTTAACATCAATGAATGTCATCCTTGTTGGCTCATTTTTTTTGTTGCCAGTTACCTCCCTCGCTATATATTTTTAGTGTTGTTGGCTCATTTTTTGTAGCCAGTTACCTCCCTTGATATAAATTTTTAGTGTTGTTGGCTCATTTTTTGTAGCCAGTTACCTCCCTTGATATATAATTTTAGTGTTGTTGGCGCATTTTTTGTTGCCAGTTACCTCCCTTGATATATTTTTTTAGTGTTGTATGCTTTCTGAAACCTTCATTGCTTGTAAATTTGTTTTTTTTTATAGATTCTTAATGACATATGAATTACGTACTAAAATGTAATTCAGGAGTGCATTTATTTTAACTCTATTTTGAGATTATGTCTGATAGGTTTAAAAGTATTGGTGTTGAAGTATGCCAGCTAGTCTTTGCTTCCATTCTACATGGACTTACAACGTATTGTCAAAATTCAATTGCAAATAAATTCACTAAAATGTTCAAATAATTTTCAGAGTGAACACAGTGATGTCGAGCCTGTTGAAGTTGTACAGGAAACATCGAAGTCACAGAAGAAAAAAGACAAGAAAGATAAAAAGAAAGGAAAAGAGAAGCAGAAAACAGCTGAGGAGGAAGATCTTGATGCTCTGTTAGCAGAAATAGATAAACCTAAAGAAAAGACCAGTAAGAAATCCAAAAAAGAAAAGAAAAGACAGGAAGCTATGGAAGAAGAAGAAAGTGAACCGAAAAATGAGGAAAAGGAAGGTCAGCCAGTGGAAGTTGAAAAAGTTGAACCTAAAGTTGTTACTATGGAGGATTTAGGGGATGAGGAAGATGATAAAAAGAAACGTAAGAAGAAAGATAAGGGAAAGACAGAAGATAACGATGGTGAAGATGATAAAGACAGAAATGATGGGGATGAAGAAGGTGGTACTGTTAAAACGGCTGCTCAAAAGAAGAAAGAAAAGAAAGAGAAGGAAAAACTAAAGAAAATGGTAAAGTAGCATTTTTTGTACTTTCAATTAAGCTGCAATGTGGTATTATTCCATGAAGATTGAAATGCTGTTTTTACATGGTTGAAATTACAGGTTCTTTACCAGGTATTTGTAAATCTGGTTATGTAACCTACAGTCGGCAAGAAAAAATGGCTAGTCTGAGGTCGAGGTTATAAAAAAATCAGTTGGGCTGTAAAAACTTGCAAGCGTTTAGTCTGACTGGACTGAGATTTCAAATGAAGAGTGCATTTGTCGAGCACTGTGGACTATAAAATTTTAATTCGTGCTTCTACTTTTAACAACATGTGTAGCCAAATGGTCTGATACACAAAAAAGCTTTTGTTCAGCCTGAACCTATGTCCCTATCAGTTATTCTTTTTCTCTTTCATGTTTGTTTTGTCGTTTTGTTAGAAGTGAATATTAGTTGATTCATAAACATCTCATAAAGATCTCTGATAAATTTAAACAGGAGCAAAAGAAGAAACAGTTAATGAAGAAAGACGGTAAGACTGATACTGATAAACAAGTAGAGAAAGAAGGCAGTGTGGAAGCTTCGAGTAGTAAAACTGATCAAGGTAAATACAAGATTGATGAGAGAACTCATAAAATCGAGCTACTTCAAATATCGAAACATTACATTGTTGGTTCTTAGCTCGTCTGTATCAGAGAAAATGTCTAGCTATTATAATAGCCGGGTCGTCATTGTGGTGTATAAATTTTAATGTAGACCATTACTCAAACACTTTTTTTAAAGATATCAACACGACACTTGAAATGCATGATAATCATGACAAGGCACAGTTGCAAGACAAGGGGCATTATTCTGAAAGCTATTTTTTGGAGCTATGCCCTTCTTAACTCAGAATTTTGGTCAAAATTATACCTTATCACATTCAAACTCAAAATTTCAAATGTGGCCCTTATTGCAGACATGTATGAGAGATGAGTGTCTGTGACACTCTGTGGTTCTCTTGTTAATATCTGAAGTCTAATTTCAGTATTAATCTGTTTATGATAGTGTTGAAATTAAAGTTTTAACGTTTGCAACATATTTTAGAAAAGTAATACCATTGTAATTAGGGACTAGATTTGGTTATAGTTTCTGTGTGTATTGAAGGTTGTTTCTCTAATATTATTAACATATTGTGTGTTTACAGACAGTTTCTCTAATATTTTCAACTTACTGTGTGTTTTACGGACAATTTCTCTAATATTTAATAAGTTATTGTGTGCTTTGTAGACAGTTTCTCTGATACATGTATTTTTAACTTACTGTGTGGTTTACAGACAATTTCTCTAATATTTAATAAGTTATTGTGTGCTTTGTAGACAGTTTCTCTGATACATGTATTTTTAACTTACTGTGTGGTTTACAGACAATTTCTCTAATATTTAATAAGTTATTGTGTGCTTTGTAGACAGTTTCTCTGATACATGTATTTTTAACTTACTGTGTGGTTTACAGACAATTTCTCTAATATTTATTAACTTATTGTGTATTTTGCAGAGAGTTTCTCTAATACATGTATTTTTAACTTACTGTGTGGTTTACAGACAATTTCTCTTATGTTATTAACTTATTGTGCATTTTGCAGACAAAGCTGCATCAGGTGATGAAGCAGAGAAGGAAGGAACGGAAGGAAAGAAGGAGAAAAAGAAGAAAAAGGGAGCGAAAGATAAAGAGGAAAAACCAAAGAAATCAAAAGCCCCAGTATGTATCAGTGATTTGATTTAAAATAAATTTCCATTCTGTATGTAGTTATTTTTTGGCAATTTTGGGAGAGTCCGGATCTGGTTATTTTAGGAAAAAATGTGCGGTGTAATGCCAAAATTGGGAATTTTTAGGTCAGGAATTGGGAAAAAATGTCTTTATTTTTTATTGGGAAGGGTCTGTTTATGGACCCAAAGAAGGAAAAAAATCACTAGTATATTATGACGAAAAGGATCAGGCTTAGATAAATTGATGTCTTATTTCTAGTGTTTCATTTGTGTTTTAGCATAATCTGCATGTCTTGTTATGGTCTTATAATGACTTATATAATCTCTGTTAATGTTTCAATTGTTCTTCCATCATCTTTTGTCTTGTGTTTATCTCCTTTGAACTAGAATCATCTTGTTTGTATAAACGCTTCCCTCAGTCTGTGTTTCTAAACTGCCAGTGTCATCTTTCGTTTTTATTCAGGTTGCTGCCATTAAAGAATTACTGAAGCGACAGAAGGAGGAAGAAGAGCGTTTGAAAAGAGAAGAAGAAGAACAAATAAGAAAAGAGGAGGAAGCTATTGCAGCCGCCTTAGAAAAGGTAATAATTGATTACTTAAACTATTAAATATCATTGATTGAGTTAAAGCTGTTCTGCGCATCTAAAAATCGCTAGTATGTGGAGTGTGGATCTGTAGGCTTTAATTGGAATGTACATATTGTGCATACATATGGTTTGTTAGGAGTGTAGATCTACACATAGTATGTCTGGGGTCTTACTCCATCACAGTTGAAGCTGGAAAAGTTATCAAATAACCTTAGCTGTTGGTGTGACGTTAAACTCAAGAAAAAAAAGTAATTTTGAAATTCTTATGTTGTAGAAACGAATCGAAGAAGAGAAAAAACAGATAAAAAAACAAAAAGAAAAAGAAAGAAAAGACAGATTGCGAGCTGAGGGCAAACTACTGACTGCTCAGCAGAAACAGGAGAAGTTACGATTACAACAAATGTTGGAAAATATGAGAGCTCAAGGTTGGTATATAAATATCACATAGGGATGGTATAAGAATCACAAGGGATTTATATTCAGGCTGTCAAGGTCTGTACTGAAATACTTATGACAGTGGTCCAGTGGTTAGTGGGCTGCACTCGTAACCCAGTAATCTGAGTTCAAATCCTAGTCACGGCAGGTCATTCCCTTCTATGAAAATTTGACAAAAAATATCGATTTCTGGCTCCTTGTGGAAGGGATAATTAGTACTAGTTAGTATACAATGTAGGAAAATATGCTAGTTTAAATCAATCTACGTTTAGCTCGTACAGTTCTACTCTGTAAGGTATGATGTCTTGTGTATTGACATATTTTTCTTGTCTGGGGTTGAGTGTTGCATTAACTGCTTGGGTCATTTGGCGACTTCCAACTTTAATGGTTGACAAAGACCCCAGGCATACACCTGGGTCGAACCACCTACCTTCTGTTAGCTAGCGGGACAGCTTACTCACATAGGAAATTTGTCCAATCAATGTTGGGATTCAAACTCATAGCAGTGATGAGTTAATGACCATATAACCACTCGACCACAGAGGTCCCATATATAGATATGGTCCCATATATAGATATATTGTAGTATGCTGAACGTTTATTATATCTGGTAGTTGTTTATTTTAGGTCTAGAGATAAAACAAAAAGACGATGAGCCATCTGAAGTTAAGAAGAAAAGACCAATTTATGACAAGAAAAAGAAGAAACCGCAGCAAAAACAAGAAGGTGAATTAAGGGGCTTAGGAATATCTTTGTTGTACAGTAAAACCACACGTAGCGACCACCTCAATATTACAACCACCTTTTGATAATGACCACTTCTTTTCGGAACGGCTTTCAATAACTCCCCTATAATTCAGCCTGATAATGAGACCTGCTCTTTATTATGACCAATTTTTTGGATCCTGATGGTGGTCTTGATATCAGGGTTTTATTGCATAACCTCTTTGTCCCCATTTGCATGCTACATCCTTGTCAGACCTTTTTACGATTTGCGAGATTTTGCATGCAGGAGCTTGTTGAAAAGGGATGTGCATTGAGTTTTGGTTCATTGAGAATTTTACCTACTGTCATGTGATACGCCACGGCCATGGTCCAGTGGGTTGTGTGCCAGACTTGTAATCTGGATATCCGGGTTCAAATTCCGGTTGCGGCAGGTCATACCCTTCTTTGAAAGTTTGACAAAAATGTGGATTTTCCTCCATATGTGGAGAAGTTGCTGGCTCCCTGTGGAAGGTTACGTTAGTACTGGTGAGTATACAGTCCAGGAAAACTAGTTAGGTGAACCCGTCGCTGTATATGAGAGAAAAATTGTTGAAAAATGGCATTAAACCCCAGTGACAATAAGTTACATAACAACAGACAAATTATGTGATGCATTAAAATCACCGATAAACACTTGACTGGTCAGCCTATTCAATGAAAATTTCTACTGGTGGGAAATCCAAGTTGTCTGTCCACGTGTCTAGTTTGTCAGATTTGTGGTACTTTCTAACACTCAATCTTTATTGTTTAGATTCAGAGAAAACTCCATCCCCTGATGACACTCCAGTTCAAACGCCAATCAGTGAGGAGACTCCAGTATTAGAAACAAAAGAGGCGGAGTCACCAGAAGGCGGGGCTAAAGCAGAAGATACAAAGACTGAAGAGGAAGTTGATGAGATTAAGGATGAGTGGGATGCAAGTAGTGATGAGGAAGAGGAGGATGAAAAAGAAACCTCTCCAGAATCAGGTAAATTTGTTGCCATGGCTACCAGTCCATTCTGGTATATTGTATATGTTTGGATTTGAAGATTTTTTTTAGCTTGTACTTAAAATGTTGTTTTATTCTTGTAACATCAGAATTCATTTCATGATATTTATACCAATGGAAATCATTTTTTTCTCCTGTGACACATTTGAAACCATTCTTGCAATAAGTATGTCCATTTTGTACTTCTGATTGGAAAGTTTACCTATCTCATACATACCAGATTTTTTGTCAAATTAAACCACCAGCATTTGTAAAAAAAAACGATATGCCTTTTTTTATTCATATGAACATAAACGAATTATGACAGCCCACAGATTTTACTTAGTGAATGCAGTTTTATGAAAGTAAATAAATTTTCATAGAAGTGTTAGACCTGCCGTGAACAGGATTTGAACCTGAATTGCCGGGTTACAAGTCCAGTGCACTAACCACTGGACCGCAGTTGAGGCCCTAGGAATTATTCAAATTGTCTGTTTTGAAGTTGTTATTTGTAGAGAACATCTGTTTGTTGTGTCTTTACTAGATGCGAAAGAAGAGGTAAAAAAAGTAGCGGAAGCAGAGATGGATGATGAGGATGATGAAGAAGATGAGGATGAAGATGATGAGGATGATGATGATGACGAGGATGATGATGACGATGATGATGAAGATGAAACTGAAACATCAGAGAGTGAAGACGAAGATTTATCACCTTATGAAAGAGCTGAAATTAAAATCAAGGTAGGAGGACAGGGTTTTTCCTTTTATGTCAGGGGCCGTTTATAGGCGTCTTCCCCTCAGGAAAAATCTTCAAAATCATGCAGTTTTCCCGTAAAATTTAGTTTACATCAAGTTTTTTGTTCACCTTTTTGCAAAAAAAAAAATACCATGTTATTTTTTCCCCAAATTTAAGAAAGAGGCCCCTTCCCCTACCTGTGAAAAAAAGGCCTAGAAGAAATAATGATTGTTACTTTAAATATGACTGTGAACTCAGCCTGTGTTATATATTTTTGATATGTTCAGATCTGTAGTTACCATATTGTATGTTTATGCTACGCTTGACTCTTCTTACTGATTTCTCTGGGGCCTCCACGGTCGTGTGGTTTTGGTCTATAACTAGTTATCACTAGCCCTTTACAACTTCATGTTCTAGAGAGCTGTCCAGCTAGCTTACAAATAGTTGGTTCTATCCAGGTGTAAAAGCTGGAAAAGTTGCCAAATGACCCCGGCTTTTGGTGTGACGTTAAACCCCAGGCAAAAAATAAAAAAATGCATTTTCTCAGCAACAAATTGATCCTATACAAAAAAATTCTACCCCGTATGGGAAACAACTTCACATCCAAGGTGTCAGTATTCTGAATTGCATTTGTGATGCCATTAGCCATGTGTTACTTCATTGTTTCAAACTCCATACTAACGTAATGATTTAAAATTGTCTCGAGTTCTTTATTTCACCAATTCATGTCATAATTTTTCATTGACCCGAATATTGTGTTGCAGAAGTGTCCACACTGTCCCGAAATAGTTGAGTCTTTTCCAATGTTCTTTTTATATGTTTGCAAGAAATATTCCCAAATATAGGAGAATTACAAAAAATACTGAATTTTAGAACAGGTTTATTTGTATTTTTATAGAAACATCATGAGAAATGTGAGGCTAACAGAACAACAGATGATTTACGAGCCCCTGTGGTTTGTGTACTAGGCCATGTGGATACTGGTAAAACCAAAATTTTAGATAAGGTAAGAATAAGTCTTCCCGAGAGCTAATTTTTGTCAAACCCGCTTGCAGTGAGCTCAATATAATCGCCACAATGGCAGTTTGTTTGGGGTATGTGCGTCTGTCAGTCAGTCTGTCTAGATAATGCTTGTCCGGAACATCACTCTGATATTAGATGGTGAATTTTGAAACTATTTGGCACAAAGGTTCACCATGATGAGTTGTCACATAGTGTATAAGATCCATGCGTGTAGCCTGAAGGTCAAGGTCACACTTTAATGTCAAATTCTTGACCTTTATAATACAATTTCTTCATCTCTTGACATTAGTGGGCTCAACATGTTGCCCTTGGGCTTATAGGTTTCAAAAATTTGTGATAACCTGACCGGACAATTTCAACCAAATTAACAAAAAAAAGAAATACTTTCGATGTCTGAATTTAGTGATGGGGAGAGAATTTATTTTATGGAATACCCAGTCATTGCTGACATATTTTATTATTTTGCCAAGATTGATATAAAAATCTAGATGTATGTGAATACAAATTAAACCACTTGAAACAAGCATTATTCCACCGTATAGATCAGATATAGTCTTGTTAAGTGGACAATCGGGGCAGAGAAGTTATCAGGAATACCTTAGTTCACCTAACCAGTTTTCCTGGAACTTATACTAACCAGTACTAACTTATCCTTCCTCAAGTAGCCAGTAACTTCTCCACATATGGAGGAAAAATTTTTCAAATTTTCATAGAAGGGTATGACCTTCTGCAACTGGGATCAGGAATGCCTTTATGCAGTCTGAATTTGTTTGAATATATTACATTACAGTTAAGACGTACGAATGTACAAGATGGTGAGGCAGGTGGTATTACCCAACAGATTGGTGCTACAAATGTCCCACATCAAGCTATACTTGATAAAACTACAATGTGCAAAGAAGTAAGTTTCTTATGTGTATTTGATAAGAGTTGTTGCCCTTGTTGAAAATGGAAAAAGGTTAATTTTTTCAGATATTTCATGGTGACCTATACTTTTCTTTATCAAATCAGATAGCTAATGTGTTTTCGCATCTTTTTACCGTAAGTTTTCATTAAAATAGATCTTCTATTTAAAACTGCTTTAAACTTTGAAAATTGGCTCCTCTCATAGACTTCTATGCATATTTAGAGGAACAATAACTCAAAATTTTGTCATTTTTTTTTCTTTTTAAATCTCGCTGTGAATTGTTTTCTAAAGGAAAGGGGTTTCGTCCAACAGGGGTTTTCTTGTACATTCATTTTTCTTCCATCTCGATGCAATTATGTTTATTTAAATTCTTTTCTAGCAGTATAAGTCCTTTTAAAATACAACTGAATTATTGTATTCCATTATATTGCTAAGGGAGGTAATTCAATGTAAAATTTTTTGACTGCCATACTGTGAAGCTTCAAATAGCGACCACCTCAATATTATGACCACCTTGTTATAATGTCCACTCATTTCCGGACTGGCTTCTTCTATAATGCTTCCTATAATTCATTTTGATAATGAGACCACCTCATTATTATGTCCAAATTTTTTCGGGTCCCAGAGGTGGTCGCATTATCAAGGTTTTACTATATTTTATATTGGAATTATTTTCAGTTCCATAAAAAAGGGTTAAAATTACCTGGTCTTTTGATCATTGACACACCTGGCCATGAGTCTTTCAGGTAAGTAGTTTCCTGGTATACATTTAGCTTATGATACTATAAAATGATAACATTGTCATACGGAAATCTTTTGTTGCTAAAAAAGCTAAAATTGCCATTATATTACTTTGCGGTGTTAGAACAGGGCAGTCCGTACATCAATTCTGACTGGCATGATTGTCTGGAATCCTGAATCCTTGACTGTTGATCCCAGTGACAATCTCATAAGTTGGCAAAGGTCAAAATGTCTCGTACCAAGTTGCACGATTTCGGATATCGCCAATTTTTGGATGGTTGACAGATGTCTTGGCATATACATCATATAATATACATAAAGAGAAAATCCCCTTGATGAAATCACTAACATTATAAACACCTAACAAATTTTGATGACATTTTAATTCCATCTGTTTTTTGTAATCTTTGCTTGTGAATAGAAGTGAATTTGAAAATTGTGTTTGGTGGTTTTTTTGCAATTTTGGAAATGAGTCTGGGTCTGGTCCAGTTGAAAAAAATGTGTCGTATGGTGCCAAAATTGGGAATTTTTAAGTCGGGAATTGGGAAAAATGTCATTATTTTCATTGGGACCCAAACCAAGAAGGAAAAAAGTCACTGATGTTAAGCTTGTTTATATTGATGTATTATCAATGAAAATTGACATTCATCGTTCCGTTATATTTCAGTAATCTACGATCTCGTGGGTCTTCTCTCTGTGATATTGCAATCCTCGTTATTGATATTATGCATGGTTTAGAACCACAGACTATAGAATCTATCAACTTGTTAAAGGAAAGAAAAACTCCATTTGTGGTCGCTTTGAACAAGGTTAGTTATTTCTGTACTCCGTAATATTTTAAGATCAATTACTGTGCTGTTTTAATATTGCTTAATCTTACAGTCAAACCTGTGTTTGTGGCCACCTGTGAATAAAGACCACCCTGTGAATAAAGACCATTCTTTGAAAAACTGTCACTGATCATTTAGAATGAACAGACCTCCAAATAAAGGCCATTTGTCAGTAAAGGCCACATTTTGTCTTTCCCAAGGGTGGCCTTTGTTCATAGGTTTTACTGTATTACCAACAGTTGTGAAAACGTCCATGCTGAAAATTTGACCTAGGATAATCCCTGCATGCTTTTTGATAATTTTTTTAAATTTCATATCAAGAAAAAACAAAGAAATTTCCTTTTGTATTGAGAAATAATTGATTAGTTGAACATTGAACAGAGTTTATCACTTGTGTGATTTTGTTCTATACTATTGTGATGTTTGTATTACAGATCGACAGACTTTATCAGTGGAAGACTAATCCAAACAGTGACGTGCAGAATACGCTGAAGAAACAAACGCAGATGTGTAAACAGGAGTTCGATGAGAGAGCTCGAGCAGTTATTACTCAATTAGCTGAACAGGTAATTAATTGTTCAACCCTTTGCTTTATAATACCACATTGACTAGGCACAGTTGCAAGACAAGGGGCATTATTCTGAAAGCTATATTTTTGAAGTTATGCCCCTTTTAACTTTTCAAATTTTGGTAAAAATTGTACCTTATCGTGTTCTAACTTGAAATCTCAAATATGAGCCCCTTTGCCGACACGTAAAACTGACTAGTGTTGGAGCCACTCTAGTTAATCATTTGATTTCTCATGTTTTGTGTATGTTATCTCTTATCATATCAATGTATGATCCTTCCTATAAATGGTTAATTTATTTAGATTTACCATTGAAATGTCTCCTATTTTAGTATCTCCTTGTTTCATATATAAATATAATGTCTTATAAAGGTTTTGATATATGTTGAGAATTGATGAACTAATGATCAAGTTTTATCAGATATTGTTGTACAGGGCTCGACATAATATTTCCAAACCACTCATCCTGCGAGGCAACCAGCTAAGAATTTTAATTAGTTCTAAAGCAATTTCAACTCGTCCTGAGTCAATTTCTACTCGTAATTACGAGCGGATGAGTGGATTTGCCCTGTTGTAAAATGGTTGTATTTTTAAAAGAGACCGATTTTCATTATGTCTATTTACAGAGTTTGAATTCCGCATTATTCTACGAAAATAAAAATCCCAAGGAGTATGTATCTCTGGTACCCACGTCCGCTCATTCGGGGGATGGTATGGGTAATCTACTCGCCCTTATATGCGAATTAACTCAATCTTGGCTCGCTAGAAAAGTCTCGTTCAGTGAAGAACTTCATGCCACAGTGATGGAGGTAAGTTAGGTAGTTTTGTGTTGCGTAATTTTTCCGAACTTGTTATTTAATCCAGTCTTTAACAAAGTGATTTTTCCCTTGTCTTTAAAAAGCAATGATTCATGTATGCTGATTTTAAAACAAGTATGCATTGAATTTTAATTTATATACTGATGCGATTTAAAATCTGTGCGTTAAAAAATTGACAAGATAACATGATTCACATTTTATTTGCATTAAATGAATAACAAATCATATTTCTAACATTTTACCACTTAAAGAAGATTTCATTGAATGTTTTATGAGAATTCGGACAGGTTATGGAACATAAGGAAAAAAAAAATGTCCAGCTGTGTATACTATGCACAGTTTTGAAATTGCATGTATTAGATTTTGAAACTTTTCGAGGTCATGGATAAATGTCAATGAGACTTGTCCCAGGCTTTTCCTGTTGGGAACATTGTCAAAATTTCAATCATTTTTACCCTGAAATTAATTTCTAAACGAAGCAACCCAGGCTTGTCTGATGGCTTCATAAAAACCAATATTTGATGTTTGTGTGTGAATGTTTTCAAATATTTAAATATCCTGTTTTAAATGCCGGAACATTTGGAAGACTTGAAGGTGAAATGTATCACTTGTTCATGATGTTATGATTAGTGTTATAATGTTAATAGTATCATAATGTGATTAGTATCATAATATGATTAGTATCATAATGTAATTAGTATGAGTGAAATTAGTATTATAGTATAATAAGTATCATATTGTGATAAGTAACATAGTATAATCAGTAACATAGTATAATTAGTATCGTAATGTAATTAGTATGAGTGAAATTAGTATTATAGTATAATAAGTATCATATTGTGATAAGTAACATAGTATAATTAGTAACATAGTATAATTAGTATCATAATATGATTAGTATCATAATGTAATTAGTATGGGGGTTAGTGGTATCATAGTGTAATAAGTATCATATTGTGATAAGTAACATAGTATAATTAGTATCATGATGTAATTAGTATCAGTGAAATTAGTATCATAGTATAATAAGTATTATAATGTGATTTGTATCATAATGACTCTCTGGCCTTGTTTTGGATGAATCCAACTCTATACAGTCCTCTAATTTTACTTATAAGATGTACAGGATGTTTTAAGTTAAAGAACTATCATAATAAGATCTCTCTTGTTTAGACTTCACTTTGAACATGACAAGGGAAGTAACTGCATAAGAAAAGTGTACATTTGATAAATAATATTGAGTTACTTCCCTTACTCCAGTAGTAATGGACGTGTTTTTTGTTTGATTTTGAATTTTGTTTTGTATATTTGTGTTACTGAATTTTGTATGCTTACTGTTCTCATTTTCTGTCCTATATAAGTATGCCTCATGTTTCTATGGTAACAATGTACCCTGGACTTCATCTTGATGCTTTATTGTCTCTGACTTATAATCATTAGCCCCTAAGTGCTTTGAGTTCGAATCCCCCAGTGGACCAAATTTCACATGTCCAATCAACTTGCGAATGGTTGGTAGTTTTACCCACGTGTACACCTTGGTCTTCTTCCCATGTTATAGCTGGAAGAGTCGCAAAATGACCCCTGGTGTTGGTGCATTTTTAAACCCTAGAAATGAGTTAAATTTAATTAAATTTGTTAAATCTCACTAAAAAAGATTGGTGTTGTTGAATTGGTTAAATCTCACTAAATTGATTAAGTCTCACTAAATCAATTAAATTTCTCTAAATAAGTTAAATTTCTCTAAATCAGTAAAATGTCATAAAATCAGTCTTACTCTCTAAGTTAATTAAATCTCAATTAATTAAATCTCACTAAATTAATTACGTCTCGCTATATCAGTTAAACTTCTCTAAATCAGTTAAATTTCTCTAAATCAGTTAAATTTCTCTAAATCAGTTATGTTTCTCTAAATCAGTAAAATATCATGAAATCAGTTTTACTCACTAAATCAGATGAGTCTGAATATTGACTTTGTGTCAAATATGTTTTATGTAACCTCCATCACTTATACCTGACAAATAATACAAAGTTTGAAAAATCGTCAAGTTCTGGGTGGTCCGCATTTACATATTTATACAATGCTGTCATGTCATGACCTCTCAACACGTGTCAACTGTACTGCTGAAAGAATCCACTTTATGCCTGTGAAAGTATGAAATGTGAGGATGACACTGAATATATTCCATATAATTAAAATTTACCCCAAAGATTTTAGTCTACATTGTTTTGCTGACCTTTAACAAAGATTTGTTTGGCCATGTTTGATTCTAGAATTTTATGATAATTCTAATATTCAGGTGACTTCTCTTAATATTTTGTACACCAGAACTGTAAGGTAATTATTTTATTTTGCTAGCGTTAACTCAAAAATGGATGATTCCTTATTGAGATTGTAAGTTTTGTTGATTTTCTGAGATGGTATGAATTTTTTATGTTTTGTATCATACAAGGAGACCCCGTAGTTGAGTGGAAGTTGTCTCCAACTAGTAATCACTGACCCCTCACTGCTAAGAGTTTGAATCCCACTCGGTACAAATGTGAAGAACCTGTCCAGCTAGCTTATGGAATGTTGGGGGTTATACCCTGGTATACCCAGGTGTGTCCTTCGGGGGGGGGGGTCTTCCTCCTAAAGCTGGAGAAGTTGCCGAAAGAGCCGGACTGTTGGTGTTACGTTAAACCCCAGCATATAATAAGAGTTGATCTGTTTTACTTATATTTATCGTGAAGAACTTCTCATCAGTTCACTGTATTTGACAGAAGAAAGTTTGTAATGAATTAAATTATTGAATTCACCGACACCTGTCATTTTTCGCAGCTGCCCTGGCAATATTTACATTAGTGTCTCAGATGTCTTGTACTGTAATATAGTGTTTTATGGTCCTATTTTGCGTATGATGTAGAATGAAAAAATGAAATCTGTCAGAACTGTTTCTGAAATAAAGGGTATTGGTGATAATTGCATAAAGTCATACATCATGTGGTTAGAATGATGTTAAACATACAACTTGAAGTTTTATTTCATGTTTTTACAATTTTGATAAACATCTTGCGTTATGTGTTTAATATGGTGATAAATACACATCTTATTGTCTTATATCATGTGTGTAAAATAGCGAAATGTAATAATGAAAATTCAAGAAGAACAAATGTGGACAGATGCAGTAGTGGTGTAGAAATGTTTTTTATGTAGCCAGTAAACTACAAAAAGTAGAGGGGGTCTGAGGGTTCCCCCAGTAGGGGGCAGGAAGGCAACATGCCCCTGTGTGGAAAAAGTTGGCGGCGAGAATGCTCAAATAGCTGGTTGATTTTTCCGTCTTCGGGCTCATTTCTATATCCCTCTACAGTATGTGACATGGACTAATGTTTCGTTACTTGTTCATTCAAATTCACTGTAATTAAGATGAAATTATCAAACACTAGTTCTCATATATCACATGTGGCCTGAGAGAAAATCATTATTCATCCTACTTGAACATAGCTTCATTAAGGAAAACATCTTGTCTGTTTAATACGTGAAATTTAGATAATTTAATAGAACAAAATCTCTCCATTTGAATGGTTCTGATATTTAATCTGATGTATAATGAGGGCCTTTGATGGTGTGTGAATCATCAAAACCTAGAATGACTTTACATTTTGATGACATGGTTATATAATTGGCTTGACTCGTAATTTTCCCATGTAGTACACGACAAGTTGACTCTCTCACTGTGTGAGATTCATTTCTTTATGAATGAAAAACTAGGATAGTCGGAGGGTGAATATTCTTGTCTAGTTTGTACGACTGATTATGTATCATGTTACTGTATATAAAATAGGGTAACACAGCACTGTTGTGAGGCAGAATTTGGTGTAGAAAATCATTTTAATGATATATTTGTCTGGCTACCTTACATTTTAATGGATTACAAAAAAGACTGATGAATTTTTAAATGTGAAAAATAGTCTTCATTGTAATTCGCATATGTATAATGTTTTCATTGTATTTCGTATAAATTGTAATCAGGGGAGGAAAATCTTAATGTGCTGCAAATAATTGCCCATCTAACTCTCTTACTTACTGAGCATAGTTAAAAAAAAAGTTTTCCGGAATTTTCCGGAACCTCTTGTTTTCCCAAGTGTGGACCCTACAGTTTTTTACTGTTTCCACGGCATCTAGGTTGAAAATTTTCAATTTTTACCCGTGGTCATTGTATTTCGTATAAATTGTAATTAGGGGAGGGAAGTCGGAATGCGTTGCAAACATTTTGATCATAGAACATTCCTTATTCTGTACTAAGTCAAAGTCAACTTGGACCTTTCATTTCAATTCTGTCTCCAATGGATTCTTCCATTTATATTTTAAGTTATGCATTTGCATCAGGTCTGATAGGATGTACCGCGACTGTGATCCAGTGGTTAGTGCGCTGGACTTGTGTAACCGGGCAATCCTGGTTCAAATTCAAGTTGCAACAGGTCATACCCTTCTATGAAAATTTGACAAAATTATCGATTTTCCTCCATATGTGAAGTTGCCAGCTCCTTCTGGTAGGGTAAGTTAGCACTGGTCAGTATACAGTCCAGGAAAACTGGTTAGATGAACGGGTCGCCATATATAACTGAAGAATTGTTGAACAACAGCATTAAAAACCCATAAAAACAGACAAATCTGATATGATGTATACAAATACTACTTTCTCTTAGTATCAACTTATCCTCACAATCTTTGACCCTGACTCTAAACTCGGTAAGGATGTAATTTGCTCGAATAATTTACTCTGTCTACAATAGATTGATAAATCAAAGCGAAAATTTACTGTGTTTAATGAAACAAACTCTGATAAGGCAGTTTTTGTCAGTAAAAAATGAAAATTTATTGCTAAGATTAATGTGTTGAAAACTTGAAAAATTTGTTGATGTTTTGCTAAATTAATTTTGAATGAAATAATCTCAAATTCTGGCGTCTGTGGTTTGTAATGCATTCAATTATAAAAATGGACGCCCGTTGAGTTAGGTGTCCCAAGCTTTTGAAGAATAATTCATGTAACAAAACATGTAAAAACGACAATCAATGACAGTTCTTTTTTATGCAATATCAGTTTGATGTAAATTTACATTTTCTTGTAGAACATTTTTTTGTGACATGTACTTGATATTTTTTGTTAGTTACTGGGGTGATAAAATTATTATGGGCTAAATAATTAATAATTGCATTTTAATGACACTTTCTTTGACTCATGGTTAGTAGTTTAATGAGAATGTGTTGGCTGTAAAACATGCTTAAAATTACTGTTTTATTTGTAATAAATCATTCCTGTGAATGTTTGAGTTTTCATTGTTGTAACATAAAAGTTTGAAAATTGTTAGCAGTCTTTTTTTTAACGTCGCACCAACAGCCAGGGTCATGTGACAACTTTCCAGCTTTTTAACCCTTTGCCTCATAAGCATCTTTCATACTTGTCCAAATTCAAAGAAAATTTACACATGACCGATTCATTCCAGAAAACTGGGTTATGTCTTTGTGACAGAGTGGAAAATATTGTGGCTAAAGAAGCCATCACCCGTTACAAGCAATGGCTTCCTTTGCCTCAATATTTTCAAAAGTCATCTGCTGCAGATGTGGGGAAATGAGGTTTTATGAGGCAAAGGAATAATGGTGGAGGAAGATCCCAGACTTACGTCTGGGTTGTACAACTGATCTTCCATCAGCCGGCTGCACATCTTCCTGACATGTGACCTTTGGTCCAGAATGGGATTTGAACTAGTAAATGGCCGAAATATTTTTTGTTTGAAAATTGTAATATTTACAAATATATTCAGAAGTTTATACAGTGGAATAACCCCTCTAAACTGGCCGGGCCCAGGATCAGATAATTTGGCTAGTTAATGAGGGTGCCAGATTAAGGGAGATTTTTTAATTACATAGGAACGAAGTTGGGACTGGAACATTTGGCTGATTTAGAGGAGAAACCGGTTTATAGAGGAACTGGTTTAGAGAGTTTCCACTGCATTAAAAAGCAGATCTTGTAAACCAATGCAGTAGTTGTGTGCAGTGGAATATGCAATCATTGGAAAAACTGGCTATGAAAATATATTCTGCTGCCTAAGATATATGAATTTATTCAACTTGTAGAATCACATAGTGGAATTCAGTGTAGTTAATGCTTTGATCACCATCAACCACCTCAATATTACAACCACCTTGCTATAGCAACCACTCATTTTTTGGCTTTCAATGTCACCCCAGGAATTCAACTTGATAATGAGACCACGTCATTATTACGACCAATTTTCGAGCTCAGAAGGTGATCTCATTATCAAGGTTTCACTGTATTTACCTGTATGAATTTTTATGAAATACAGATGTTTTAAAAATTCCAAATTTGATTTGTATGTCACTTTAGTGATGTGAATCATCTAAAAAAAGACACGAGTTGTCGTGAATATCTTGTTTCAGAATTCTTTTAGTTAACTTTGCTTTGTAAAAAGCATCCCTTAAATATTTCATGTTAGCTTTGATTTCTTTTATATCCCCTTCAGATTATTGTGGGAATCCCTTTGAGGGTACAGCCCCCAGATACAAAATGTCAAAAAGGGGAAGGGCCCTTAAAAAGTCAAATGCCATTTAAGTCAATTTTTACAAAAACTTGTGAAATTATTTCATTTGAATAGTAAAATTTTTGTAAAGGGACTTTGTTAGTTTTTACAGGAAGGAGCAGAAGGGGACATGGCGATTTATTTTTCACATGTTGTCATTCAATAATCCACTTGTATTCAAATGAAGCCGCGAAAATGAACTCGCTTCCTGTTTTAATATTTGAACACGATATAGGGGCCTTTGATCAATCTCGATTACTCGGTGTTATAAATGTACCAATAAAACGAAAAAAAACATCGTTTCAGTGTTACTTAAGGGTCCATTTTGAGGGTCTCGGTATTTCCTTTCGAATTGACAAATATCTGAAGGATTAAGTGGGGTAATTTTGAAGAAGCTAAGATTACCATGTGACGCATGTATTTAATCTTTCTGTATGGTTGTTAAATGTTTGTGTCTTATTCTTTGATGTTTGGTGGAAATTCAATTTTTAGGCGTTTTTTTTTTTGAAGAAGAAAATGTTCAATCTGCTTTTAGTTCATTTATTATCGATTTAGGGTATGTAATACTAAGCTGTGAGAACACAAGTGGCCATGACCGTGGTCCAGTGGTTAGTGCGCTTGACTTATAACCTGGTGATCTGGGTTCAAATCCTCATCACAGCAGGTCATAAACTTCTATTATGATAGAATGAAAATGTCGATTTTTCTCCATATGTGGAGAAGTTGCCGCCTCCTTTTGGAATGGTAAGTTAGTACTGGTTAATATACAGTCCAGGAAAACTGGTTAGGTGAACCAGCCACTGAAATATTCTTGAAAAACGGCGTTAAACCCAGTGGAAAAAGACAAAACAAGATGTCAACTTTACGAATAAGCCTCATTTTCTTAAAAGTTTCATACTTGTCAAAGACCATGTTTCCCTAACTCAGGGTTAAAAGTCTACAGGACCTTGGTTTAATTTGATGAAAGCTTTTTGAAGGAGGACATATGTCTTGGTTTCGTTTATCGTTTATCCGTTTATCGTTTATCGTAGTAGTTCATAAACCATTATAGAGGTCATGGAAGTGTAAAGGTCATGATATATAATCCTCCCTCTCTCACGGCAGTTTGTCACTTTCTACTTAATTGCTCCATAGAAAGACTGCTAGTTTCCTGTCATTATACAATTGTATCATGTTTAACACGAATAAAAATGGTATGGTCTAATGTATGACAGAATGATTTATTTGACGTTATCATTGTCATCTTTTATCTTCGGAATTGTAAAACCTCCTTAACTCGATGGTCACTGCATATTAATTTTTTGATAAGATGACAATCTTTCGTTGCTTATCTGTAATAAATCTGTAATATTTAAATAAAAGAATATTACCATATGGGTGAAGAAACCATGATCTTAAAAAATGAATATCAAAAATTCACAACTTGGTCGTTCATCTTGAAACTCAGCCATTCTTTATTTTGTTACAAAAACAGATAAATTTATTACATACTGGTAGCCATGGAGACCAATCTGAGATTCAACTTTAACATTTTATCAATTTTGACACCAAACTGTTAAACAGTTTATCAGTCGTGGAAGTGATCATAAAAGTCAATTTTGCCTGGTTGTGACAAGTACTTATATCCGAATGCTACAGTTTGACATTGTCTGATGTATATTTTATACGTTCTTGAATTCTGGTAAGTTCGGGGTTATGGTCTCTGACTTGTAATCACCAGCCCCTCCCCGCTCTGAGTTCAAATCCCACCAGTGACCAAATTTCACATGTGAGGAAGCTGTCCAGCTAGCAGCAAGAAGGACAGTGGTTTTACCACTTTGTATCCCTGGGGTCTTCCACCAATGTTAAAGCTGGAAAGTGTTCAAACGATCCTGGCTGTTGGTGCAACATTAAACTCCAATGAAGATATTTTTTAATCCTTGACTTCGGGCAGGTGGTAACTCTAGATATATGTGGTATATATATGGTGATTGTTTTCTATTTTGGGAAAGGGTCCAGGTCTGGTCTAATTGGGAAAAAAGCCCAGTTAAATGCCAAAATTGGGAATTATTAGGTTGCGAATTTCGACAAATGTGTGTCTTTATTTTCAGTCACCTAAACAAAGAAGGAAAAAATGGCTGATATAGATATATGTGGTCTTTGTACTAAATGTAATGATTGCACGTTTATGTTTCAGGTGAAGGCAATACATGGATTAGGTACTACTATTGATGTTATACTCGTTAACGGTAAACTGAATGAAGGAGATCACATTGTTATAGCAGGGACGGAAGGGCCGATTGTCACACAAATTAGGGGTCTACTCATGCCACAGCCAATGAGAGAACTCCGTGTCAAGGTGAGTTGACAAGGTGTCACTTTTATTAAACATTATAATACTTCTACAAAAAATATCCCCCACCCAGTTCAGCTACCGCCAAAATGTTTTTTTTTTCATTTATAATGTTTTATTTAAATTTATTTTCCCATCTTACAGATAAAAGGTCATAAAACTACCATAAGACCGTTCTGATTTAGGGACCTGTGTGAAGATCCTTTAAATGATAGGAGATTAATGAAGTTGCCTTATTAACATTCAGAGATCGCTATCGTACAACATGACTTTACCACCTTCTTATCATAACATTGAGATTAGACAACGTCCCCAGTGTGATATGATCTTGGGGAAATTTTTTTGTGGAAAATTTGAATAGGAATATGCTAAGACTGAAAACGAAGATCATAGAATTAAGGGGTCTCTGTGGTTGAGAGGGTATGGTCTCAGACTAGTAATTACTAGCCCCTCCTAGGGGTGCAGAAATGAGCCGAAAGCAAGAAAAATTGAACAACTGTTTGAGCATTCCTGCCAGCTACTATGTTCGAAACAACTGACCCAATACTATATTGAACCCCCAGATACCCCTTCTACTTTAAGCAACTACATGAAAATATTTCTACACCCCTGCCCTCACTGTTGTGAGTTCAAATCCCACTTAGAACTAATTTCATATGGGATGAAGTTTAGCAGCTAGCTTACATAAGTCAGTGGTTCTCCCCAGATCTATGCTTGGCATCACCCTACACCTTTAAAGCTGGAAAAGTTGCCATATCACCCAGGCAGTTGGTACACTGTTAAGCCCTAGGGAAAAAAGTCATGGAATCAAAACCTGCCTGGATAATACTCACATGTCTATTGTTTTAAAATCATTGATGACCAGTATTCATTTAGCACCAGAGACATTGTCACTCAGTTTAATGCCGTTTTTCAACAATTTTTCAGTTATATACAGTGGCTGGTTCACCGAATCAGTTTTCCTAAGCTGTATTCTAAACAGTACTAACTTACCCTTCCCCAAGGAACTGGCAAATTCCCCTTCTGTGGAGGAAAATCAATATTTTTGTCAAATTTTCATAGAAGGGTGTTACCTACTATGACCGGGATTTGAACCTAGATTGCTGGGTTACAAGTCCAGTGTATTAAACACTGGACCAGAGCCGTAGCTTTACCAAACAGAAATATTTTTTCTATGCTACTTGAGTCTCTTTCTTCATGTAGTGTACAGTATATAAAATCATCCCACTGTAATGATAAATAAAAATGCCTTGTAAGCATCTTGAATTTTGCACAATAAAAATGTCTTGCGTACTTTCATTCCTGTATTTTATATTTGTGTCAAAATCTGGTTGACTGTCTGTATATCACATTATCCATTTTATGTACTTTTATGCGCAAAGGTACAAATAAACATTTAGTGGAAGAAACTGTATCTTTTATGTTCACATAAGTTTTGCTTTAAACTGTTTTTTCGACTCTCTCTCTAAGATATTATATAATATTCACTTTGATATCAAAAACGCTAAGATTGTCACGTAAATGTGCTTACCAGCATATAATTCATGTATACATTTACGAGTTGAAACATGCACCAGTATTATGTTATCAGACCAGAAAGAAGGGAATTTCGTACAGTTTGTCAAGGTTCATAATAACTGTATGTATTGAAGACTTGTGCTGTTGAAGTGGTTCCATTAACATTTCTGCTAAGTCTGTTGTCAGGGATTGTTTTCTCTTAGTTCCGAAATGAAAATTTCAGCAAGTGAAAAATTGATTGAAAGATTGATAGAAAGACTAGAGTTGACAAAAAAAAAATGGGTCGGTTGGTGTAGTGAAAACCAGGAACTTTTCTTTTACGTCTGCTTGAAATTGTTTTGTAATTCTTGCGTGTAAGGCTAAAAATAAGTCCGCAGTCCGGACTGACCAATCTTTTCTGCCGACTTTTTTCAGCCATGGCTGATTATTTTGGCCAATATTTTTATCTTCTCGAGATTTAACAAGAAGTATATTTAACCCTTAGCCTCATGAGCATATTTTGGACTGTTCATTCAAAGCTAATATACAAAACAACAATTTATTGAAGAAAATTGAGTTATTTCTCCCTGACCGAGTGGAAAACTTTGTGGCAAAAGAAGCCATTACTCATTACAAGCAATGGCTTCTTTTGCCTCAATGTGTTCAAAAGTCGTCTGCTTCAGGTGCGGAGAAATGCGGTATTATGAGGCAAAGGGCTTAAAAAAAGTTCCTTACATATATTTTTGTGGGATGTTTGTTGAAACACAGATTTTTTTTAGCCTGACCACGATCATCATGACAATTGTTACATTGTGTCTTTTGTATTATACCTTCAGGCTCAATATGAACATTACAAGGAAGTGAAAGCTGCTCAGGGTGTGAAGATTATTGGTAAAGATTTAGAGAAGGCTTTGGCCGGTCTGCCACTCTATGTTGCCCATGACGACGATGAGATTGAATACTACAAGGTATGTACTACGGAACGTTTTGTGTTTCACAATTTTGATACCGTTTTTCTAGTTAAGTATATCAATTTTTAGTTATATAGTGCAATTATCTAATTAACAAAGTCATAGATAGTAATACTGACTGATATATAGTGCTCACATTTATGAACAAGGTCGTAAATTCATTACTGACATATGTGTTGTGCTCACATTTAATGAACGTATGTGTCGTGCTCACATTTAATGAACAAGGTCATAGATTCAGCATTGTATAGTGTTCAAATTTAATGAATGAGGTAATAAATTCATTACTGACGTATGTATACTGCTCACATTTATGAACAAGGCCATAGATTCAGTACTCACTGATGTATAGTGCTCACATTTATGAACAAGGCCATAGATTCAATACTCACTGATGTACTGATCATATTTAATGAAGAAAGTTGAAACATGTTAAACAAAACTGTGCCTTATTTATAATTATATAATTGTTAATTTTCTAGCATTGTCCTTGATTAAGTCTTTACACCAACTTAAAAAGTCACATTTTGTATTAACAATATTAGATCTCAGAAACTCGGCTAACAATAGTTTGATAGGTTTGGCCTTGTTTCAGGTCAACACCTCTAATATTTGACTTCCAAGTGTTGCCATTAAGATATAAACTGGTATAAAATAAGATTTTTGCCCTAACTTAAAAAGTCACATTTTGTGTTAACAATATTAGATCTCTGAAACTCGGCTAACAATAGTTTGATAGGTTTGGCCTTGTTTCAGGTCAACACCTCTTATATTTGACTTCCAAGTGTTGCCATTAAGATATAAACCGGTATAAAATAAGATATTTGCCCTAACTTAAAAAGTCACATTTTGTGTTAACAATATTAGATCTCAGAAACTCGGCTGACAATAGTTTGATAGGTTTGGCCTTGTTTCAGGTCAACACCTGTAATTGTTGACTTCCAAGTGTTGCTGTAAAGATATAAACTGGTATAAAATTAGATATTCTGCCGAGTGTCAGGTTTCGTTTTAATTTAAAACGATCACAGTGACTTTGATTGTACATTAAATATGTCATATCCTGTTGGTGAATGTACGATGACTAGACATTAAGGAGGCGCTATTATGTTTAATAAAACACTATGATATGTCCTATAACATTTCCATTTGACCTTTGCCCTTGAAAATTTGTATTTCACTGTTTCGTTTACGTTAATTTCTTGAATTAAAGTCGTTAATCTCGTTATGCATTCCCTGGAAATGATACGGTGTCAGTTTATAGGAAACAATTAAATCGGCATTACAACATTGTTTCGTACAATTCTGTTATGTTCAATTTGTACAAGGTATTAATTAAATATTTCAATGTTCATAGTGGTTTTAATTAGAAAATGTGATCATATTATCTGTTTATGATAGTTTAAAACTGTCACATTCCTAACTGTCACATTAGATTTTCTGCCTCTATGATCTTTTTCTGTATAATATAATTTTTATTGTTTCACTTACAAGGTTCTTTTGACTCTCATAATTGTATACAGTAAAACCTCAAATAGCAACCACCTCAATACCAATGACCAACTCGTTATAACAACCACTTATTTTCAGACCTAATTCAGTTCAATTTCAATAATTCTCCTATCATTCAACTTGATTGTATGACCACCTCAGCATTACAACCAATTTTTTGGGTCCTGAAATTGGTCTCATTATCAAGGTGGGATTCATATACACCACAATCTAGGTGGGATTCATATACCCAATGGTGAGGGGCTAGTGATTACTAGTCAAGAGACCATAACCGCTTGATTACGAAGGCTGTTACAAGATTTTTTCTGTCTCACATAAATATATATATAAGGTTGGTGATATCAATGTATCTTTAAATGCACAGCCTGCACAGAGCTGCAACCGTGGTCCTGTTGTCAGTGCTCTGGACTTGTAACCCAGAGGGACAGGTTCAAATCCCAGTCGCGGCAAGTCATACCCTTCTATGAATATTTGACAAAAATGCCCATTTTCCTTCGTATGTGGAGAAGTTGCCGGCTACTTGTGGAAGGGTAAGTTAGTACTGGTTAGTAGTTCATTAGTGCAGGAGAACTGTTTAGGTGATCCGGCTGCTGTATAAGACTGAAAAATTGTTGAAAAAAGGCAATAAACCTAGTAACATTGTCACATAAAAACTAAACAAACACAACCCATACAATTATTCTTCCTTATGTAAACCAGAATAGAATCCCCTATCCTATCTTTTTTTTGCAAGTACTCATGCCTTTTGATTGGGTCCTTCTCACAAACTGAACAAGATCTATTCGATGTTAAAAGTCTATTTCAAATTTAGCAGACATAAATTACGCCTATGTAAACATTGTACATTTTCATCACAAATGGATGGCTGTCATAGAGGTGTGAGTAGAATTGTTTAGATGTAATTCAATGATGAATTACAACCTGAGTCCGAGGTTATAAAACTTGAGATTGGACTCCGAGCTCAAATCTCATATCTTGTCTTTTAATGTTCATAGTTAATTATGATCAGACAGTAATGATATTATCTATTACAGAATATCTGACTATGTGACATGACCGACATTAATAGGTTATAGAATGTCTGACAATGTGACATTACCGACATTAATAGGTTATACAATGTCTGGCTCTGTGACATTACTGACATTTATGGATTATAGAATAACTATGTGTCCTAACTGACATTACACTTTACACTCGGGTAGAACCACGGACCTTCAGTAAGCTAGCTGGACAGCTTCCTCACCTTTGAAACTTAGTCCTGGACGGGATTCAAACTCATAGCAATGATTACAAGTCAGAGACCATAAGCACCCAACCGTGGAGGCCCTGTTTATTCTGTATTTTTCTGAGTAATATGGCAATTGCTGATTAACATTGAAATTCACCTATCAGCACTCACATTGTAAATTTCATGATGTTTTGTATCTTAACTAATTTTTTTTTTAAAGATCTCAAATTTGCATTTGTAGCAAGTTTTTTTACCTCTGATAAAAAAGGGTAAAATTCAAAATAGTTTCAAACATTTAACTGTCTGAATCGTTGAAATTATTAGATAAAACAGAAGCCTTCGCTAATTGTTACTTTATCAATTAGCAACAAGACGTTCGTAACTTGATTCAGTTATATAACAATACGGTATTGTTGTACAATTTCCGCCATTATATTCAAGCATGAATTTTTATCGCCTGATCTATGTTCTTTGCCTCGCGTTGTCTGACAGATCTACATATGATACTGGGGAATATGAAGCAAGCGTTTCGTGACTTGGATGACATTAGTAATTTAATACGGTAATTAAAAAATTGAATGAAAAAAACAAAATGAAACTCGTGTAGTATTAAGTTGAAATGAATTTGTCTTACATTGATATGATAATTGCTTTTCTAATTGGCTAATAATGAGTTCTTCAAAATGAAGAATAATCATTTGTATAGAAATAAAATGTGAATTTAAATGCATTTATGGACATAATTCTGATGTTCTTTGGTTTCATTTATTTTCTTTGGGTTCAATTTTCACGATTTTTTTTTTTTTTTGCTGAAATGGCCATTTTTTTTTAAGGGGACGTAAATTGGTAGATTTTGTTGTGTAGAATTCTTCTAAAATTTTGGATGGTATACTGATAACTCGACATTTTCTATTTGTTGGGATTTTGGGGGGTCAGCTTTGTTGGGATTTCATGGACAAGCTGACCCCCGAAATCCACGAAATTAAATGCCCAATGAAAATTATTGAAACCACCATATTGAAATGCTTATTGAGCACAAAAATAACCCCACCAAAAATGTTCATCAGTCTTAAGCTTTTATTTTATGTGGTAAACTAAATAGACTTTTACAGTCAAGCCCGTGAGCAAAGGCCACCCTTGAGAAATACAAAATGTAGCCTTTATTGACAGGTAGCCTTTATTCAGAAGTCAATATGTTCTAAATAATCAATGACAGTTTTTCAAAGAATGGCCTTTATTCACAGGGTGGCCTTTATATGGGGGTGGCAACAAACTCAGGTTTGACTGTACATACCACCCGACTGTGCTTAACATTTTTGTTTACTGTCTTCATTTGGTGACCTTTCCGTACTATGACAGTAAGTCATTTGACTTATCCACGAGTAGTTATTGGCGTTTGTATTTTAAGCCATGCTTAGAAATTTGTGGACTCATAATTTCCAGTGCTTTAGGGCCTATTGTTGCTGTTTTGTTTTAAAAGTGAATTTCTGTTTTGTTTTTTTGTGAATGTTTGACTTAGTAGCACTTTAATTCTGACTTACTTGGAGTTGCTTCCCTTTGATAGAGACGTTATATATAACGATAAGCTTATGTTGTTCTTAATAATGCTCTTAAATCATTGGGACAGGTGTAAAATCGGGGAAACATGAGCCTGTGAGATTTAAATATGTCACACGGCTATAAATCATGTCATGTGACCAGCTAGTAAGAGCGGCAAATTCATTCATAAAAACACGGAGATAAAGTGGCCGCCCTATTTACAAAATTTTGGGGCAACATAAGGGGAATTACAATTTTTATTTCAGTTAAGGGTTGTAATAACATTATTGAGTTTTTATTTGAATTACTGACGTTTCTAAAAGTTCATAGTTTTTAATTCACTTGTTATAATCTCATATAAGTAAGTTATTTTGAAATTTGATTTTATCAATTTTCTGAATAAATTTCAACTGAGTTAAAGATGCTCTAGTGTCTTTAGACAGTAGACTGTGAACATATTTGTTGAAAATAAGAATTAATTGTCTAATAAGGCCTAAAAATATAGCTTGTTTCTGCTACCCTGACCGACCCTATGATTTTTTTTGGTCAAATTAAAGTTCTGCAAAATAAAAATAATGTAAGTCATATTCTTCAATAACAAAAAAAAAATTAAAAAATAAATCCCTACCTGCCGACCCGAGTTTTTTCACAGCCGGTAGCGGAAACAAGCTACATGTTATTTTGTTTTTAGGCCTAATTTGTTTATGTCTTGGTTTTACTTTGCATATCAATGTAAGAATTTTAGAAGTAATTTATGAAAATAAAATCACAGTAATAATGTTAATTTGACTTTGATATGAAATCATAGACTTGGATGTCTGATGTTGATTATTTTGGTTTTTTAGACATTGTACTGAAAGTGAACAAATCTAAGAACATTACAGTCACAAACCTGTGTTTGCAGCCATCTCCGAATCAAGACCATCCTGTGAATAAAGGCCATTCTTTGAAAAACTATCTCTGATTATTAAGAACAAACTGACCTCCAAATAAAGCCCATCTGTCAATATGGGCCACATTTTGTCTTTTCCAAGGGTAACCTTCGTTCACAGATTTGACTGTATAATTGTGTACTCTTCAAGATAACACATTGGAAATAGTATTTTATTTATTTTTCCGTTCTATGTATTTGCTTGGTGTATAATTGTAAAGCGTTTAAACAAAATTGAAGTGTTATTTGTGCTCTGTAATACAAAATGGTTGTGGTGAAATCTCATTGTGGTTTTATTTAAAATCCTGCTGATCGTCTCGCCTTTTTGTATAACACCGGAACTAGTTGACAAAACACTGTGTTATTATAGTCAATGAGATAGGGGAATTAAAGGGACTTTATAAATTTCTGCGGTATTTTATGATGTAACCTCACTTTTAAGTGTCTGCGGGGCGGGGCGGTTCTGAACATTGTGATTGTCTTCGTAATACGGTTTGTAATTATCTACTGGCAAGAAGCCAGTGGGAACTTTTAGATGCCTGTGACCTTCAAAATTACTTCATATTATATTTGTCTGGTTGCGCAAGAGCAGGCTCATAGATATCGTCTCTAACTGACAAGGATGATTTAGTATTGGCCACAGGTGGGATGAATTGCATTTGACAGCAAATGAACTTAAATTTTGTAAAATACATACTAGACACCTGGGGTACTTAAACCCACTTGAAGATAGGCCCTATTTGTAAAAAGATTTAGCCCTTTTTGGAGTGGCTTTGTCGTTTTTGTTTATTTTGTTGGTACACGTTAAGTAAGCATTTTTATTCATTTCTCCTATCATACCTAGCCCTAGCATTTTCTTTTCGCCTTTTTGTTTACTTAAGAAATAAATTGCTTTTAATTGCATACTTCTCAGCGTTAACTCACACTTTTTGTAAGACTTTTTTAAAGCGGTGGATTTATTTTAATTTTAAATTTTGGTTACACAAATATTACAGTGCTCAAAGTATCGAGAGCCGTGAAAAATGAGCAACAAATTTAATGGTTTTGTAAGTTTAGTCAATACAGATTTAATGCATAATAGATTTATATATCCATACTGTTTGTTTGTATAAAACATGTAACTCCCTGTACTTAATGATAGGATTCACCATCTTTGTGATAAATTCTTTCCATATAAATCTAATTGAATTTCTTTTGTTACTCATAAGATGCTATAATAACATTTCAGTTAGTCAAAATATCTGGATATCACATTTATCACCTGTTTTACCGGTACATCACACTTGTTACCTGTTTTACCTGAACATCACACTTGTTACATATTTTACCTGAACATCTCACTTATTACCTGTTTTGCCTGTACATCACACTTATTACCTGTCTTACCTGAACATCACACTTATTACCTGTCTTACCTGAACATCACACTTATTACCTGTCTTGCCTTAACATCACACTTATTACCTGTCTTACCTGAACATCACACTTATTACCTGTCTTACCTGTACATCACACTTATTACCTGTCTTACCTGTACATCACACTTATAACCTGTCTTACTTATACATCACACTTATTACCTATCTTACCTGTACATCACACTTATTACCTGTCTTACTTATTCATCACACTTATTACCTGTCTTACCTGTACATCACACTTAGTACCCAATTTTCCTGAACAAATTCATGTTTGGTATATTTACCTTGAATTTGGGAGAGTCCAAAATATGCTTATAAGGCATAGGGTTGACAACATTGACAGAAACTGGATGATATTAGTCACTTAATTTTAATTGCTTTAAACAAGGTAGAAATGCTTGTTGAGTGTTTAATGATACAGTTGTTATGACAGCCTGTTTTGAATGATCAGCAGTGTGTCACTCAAGGCTGTTTAACTTTTATTGCATTCATTTTCTCACTGATAGTGCAATATTGCAAAACTTGAATATTTATTTCTGCATTAAACCAGTGAGTCATCTATTGGTTTTGTAATCTAGATGATAAAGGGTACAAAAAACCTCCTGATATTTTGTAGCATTATCAGGTTACTCATTTCCGATTGTTGATATGCCTTGTGTGATATCAATTAATGACAGCTTTCTTCCTTCACAATTGGACAGGTTGCATCGCTTATAAATGCATAGCAACATAATTAAATCGAACCATCAGTGTGGAACATTCATGAATGATAACAGTGAAGCTAGAGGTTGATAATTAAAACTTACCAATATGTGTGTCTAATACTACCAGTCTGATCATACAAAACTACCAGTCTGATCATACAATACTACAAGTCTGATCATATAAAACTACCAGTCTTATCATATGATACTACCAGTCTAATCATATGATACTACCAGTCTAATCATACAATACTACCAGTCTAATCATACAATACTACCAGTCTAATCATATGATACTACCAGTCTAATCATACAATACTACCAGTCTAATCATACAATACTACCAGTCTAATCATACAAAACTACCAGTCTTATCATACGTATTGCATGATACCAGTCTAATCATATGATACTACCAGTCTAATCATACAATACTACCAGTCTAATCATACAAAACTACCAGTCTTATCATGCAATACTACCAGTCTAATCATATAAAACTACTAGTCTAATCATACAATACTAACCAGTCTAGTTGGCTCGGTTTTGGATATGACCCTTTCAGTTTTTGGTGAATTAGTTTTGATACTTGTACCAAAGTGCTACATAAAAGAACAGATAAGACATTCAGTTCCCCATTCTTTATTGGATATGCAAAGTATTTCTAAGCTGGTGACTTTGAACTTGCTGGTGATTCATTTGATTCAGTTTGTTCCATCATTTTGTTGCTAAACAAAAGTGGCAGAACGAATGACTTGGGGAAAACTGATGAGTTTATATAGCATTGTGCTGGCTGGCTAATGACCATATCTAAACATACTGAACCAAAATTTTGGAAAACGGTATTGAAGATTGAGCTAAATCTGAACATTAGGATATATCCGAAGTTTGGTGAACCATTGCTCTACTAATGGAAATAGTTGTCACTTTATAAAGAACACACGTTATGAGGATTATTTTCAGCGACTATTTTCCTTCTTTGTAAAAATAAAGACATTATTTCCCAATTCCTGACCTGAAGTTCCCTATTTTGGCATCACACCATGCATTTTTTCCCAATCGGACCAGACCTGGACACTTTCCCAAAATTGCAAAAAAAATCACTGATTTTATTGTGATAAATTTGTATTTTTGAACAGTCCATGTTATGTATGTGTTAAATCTATAACCAACATGTTAGATGGCACTCAATGTGCTTCACTCAATTCATGACTTCAATAAAACTATAAATGAAGCGTTTTTATTCATAAATAACTTCCAACCTCGTTTTATCTGCAGGAATTGGATCATCAAAGAAAATTTTACAATCCTGCTACTAAAAATGTTGAACAATTTTATACAAATTGTCATTGTGTGTTTATTCAGGAATAATATATGGTCATTATCAGCAAACATTTACTCTGATGCCGGGATTCTCACCATGAGGTGTTAAAAAACAAAACTCATATTAATATTACGCAATGACAGCTTTCTAAAAAAGTAAACACTGAATGTTTTATATCCCTGTCTCAGTATTGACGTTGACCTGTTTTCTGTGCAGATCTATAAAATTGTCTCTAAACATGAAGTCGGGGTTTGACAAATCCACTCATCCACTTATCCCCTAGTCAATTTCTACTCATAATTACGAGTAGAAATTGACTCAGGACAAGTTGAAATTGCTGTAGAACTAGTTAAAATTCTTTGCTGGTCATCCTAGAGGGATGAGTAGCCTGAATAAAAATTGTTGAGCCCTGGTAGTGGTGTATCAAACCAGTAGAATTATCCGTAGAATGTATTGTTGCTATAGTGATTTCATTTTTTTTATTCGCACAATCGTTTCGGTAAACTAATCATAAAGTTGCCCTTGTTGCTTATATTTTAAGATTTATGGTATAAAAACAAAGTGTAATAGCCTTGATTTAAGAAGTCCATGATACTGTAATTTTATGCTATTATGCTACCCAAAAATGTCAATATCATCAAATAGGTATAATTTTTCATTAATCTTTGAAAAATTGGCTACATCCATTGACTTCAATGCAAATTTAAAGGGACAATAACTCAAAGGATTGTAATTTTTTTCTCATGGTGAATAATTTTCTATCGTGGAATTATGTCAAAATTATTAACGTTAGAAATATATAAAAATGTTTGGAACTTGTTTTGTAGCCTGGTTTTGATAAGGAAGCACTAAGTTAGATGACTGGCTCGCAGATATTTTGGAAAATGTCTACTTTGTATCCTAAAACATAATTTTAACATTCTGTAAACTGTTAATTTTGTTCATTGTTATTGCCGCTGTCATTAGTGGGAATCAATCCTTGTGAATATCAGTTATGTTATGTAAAGGTTTTGTCAAGGTTAGAAGTGAAGGTGATGATGACTACTCAATGTGACTGTGACTACTTGTGATAGTGACTACTCAACGTGACTGTGACTACTTGTGATAGTGACTACTCAACGTGACTGTGACTACTTGTGATAGTGACTACTCAACGTGACTGTGACTACTCGTCATTGTGACTTCGCAATGTGATGATGACTACTCAATGTGATAGTGAGTACTCGACATTATGGTAACTGCACAACATAACTGACTACTCAACATGATGGTGACTACTCAACGTGATGGTGACTGCTCTGTGATGGTGACTTCTCAACGTGATAGTGACTATAAACTTACAGTAGAATTTATTTGTATTTTTACAGGAAGAACTATCAGCAGCTCTTAAGGATGTACTGAACTCAATCAAGCTCACAGAACGTGGCGTATTTGTACAAGCGTCTACTCTAGGTTCCCTGGAAGCTCTGTTAGAATTTTTGAGAACATCAAAAATACCTGTAAGTTTAACCTTGGTACCAAACGAAAAAAAATTTCTTCCTGATAAAAATCTATTTATGTCTTTGTTTGTATTACTGATGCTAATTCTGGTCATTCACACCATCACTGATGTATCATTGGCTCTTTTTTCTGATCGCCTGAAAAAATTGGTTTGTTTCCGGTTACCCGTCTGACCCACCTTTTACCTGCTGACTCAAATGCTGAATACGGCATCCAAATGTTAGCTCTATATTGTAATTTTCACAACAGTGTTGCCGATATATGTAAAAAAAGTAAAAGAAAAAAAAATACCTACCAACCGCCCCTTTTTTTTGGTATGTAATCGGAAACGAACCTTTTTTTTGTTTAAGCCTCAGTACCTTCATATGGAGGAATTTTGCTTCAAAGTTTGGCTGGCTTGCCCAAAGTTATGCCAGCATAGCCTGAAGTTAGTAACTTGGCCTGAAAGTAGCTCAAGATAGCCTAGATGATTATGATGACTCAGACTGGTTTACATTCTATTTCAGTATGCTGGTATCAATATTGGTCCAGTACATAAGAAGGACATTATGAAAGCATCAATCATGTTGGAACATGATGAACAGTGAGTAACTATTATAAAACCTCAAATAGCGACCACCTTGTATCAACCATTTATTTTCGGATCAAGCTTTCAATGACTCCCCTATAATTCAACTTGATAGTGAGATTGCCTTAATCTTTCGATACATCTGCTGTTGATATGTACATTGTTATGTAATGATAACGTATATATGATATGTTATGAAACACCTATTGTTTGTATTTATAGTCAAACCTTTGTTAACAGCCACCTCTGTGAATAAAAGCCATTCTTTGAAAAACCGTAATTGATTATTTGAAACAAACTGAGTAGAGACCTTCTGTCAATATAGGCCACATTTTGTCTTTTCCAAGAGTGACCTGTTCACAGTATTGACTGTATTGTCATAAAAAAAGGTTACTGACTGAAAATATTGAATTAATTGTGTCAATGATATGACCAATAACAGGATAATCTTTTACAAATTTATATCAGTTACCAGTCTGTCTTGTTATAAACATATTAATTTTTTACAGGATTTATACTTGATGCATTTCCTTAAAAATTGATGCGCGTTTGCATGACAATTAGTCATCAATGTGCTATAAAACACCATTAAATAAATAAATAGATACCAACTGATAATCCTACTTCATGTTTATATTTCAGGTGGGCCGTGATTCTTGCATTTGACGTGAAAGTTGAACGTGAGGCCCAGGAACAAGCGGATTATTTAGGAGTTAAAATATTTACGGCCGACATTATTTATCATCTCCAAGATAAATTTCTCAAGTTTAGAGACGATCTTAAAAGACAGAAACAAGAAGAATTCAAAAATATTGCTGTGTTCCCGTGTAAACTGCGCGTTTTACCTCAATGTATATTTAAATCTAGGGATCCTATAGTTATAGGGGTTTGCGTAGAAGCGGGTCTTGTGAAACATGGGACTCCCGTCTGCGTTCCTGGTAAAGATGTGAGTACAAAAGTTTGTGTTAATATTACTAGTATAGCTAGTAGTATACTGTGCAACCTCTCTAATGCAACACCCTTTTTGAGAAGCAAAATTATTTTGTTGAGAGTTTGTTGCTCTAGAAAGGTTAAATTAATAGTTAAATCGTACAGTGGGAAAAAACATGCTGCTGTTGAAGGGAGGTTTTGATCAAGAGAGGGCCACTCTGGAGAGGTTGCACGGTAGTCGTAAAAATTTGTTCTTTTTTGAAACATTTTTGGAGGCCTCTATGGTCAAGTGGTTATGGTATCCAAAAAAAAAAAAAAATTCTCTAATCCAAAAAACCTCTAATAAAAAAACCCCTCTCTAATCCAAAAATTCTAAACCCCCCCCTCTCTGCAATATAAAAATCTCTAATAAAAACACCTCTCTAATCCAAAAAATCTCTAATAAAAACTTCTATTCCAAAAAATGTCAAATCCAAACTCTTTCCTTTGTCTGAACAAATGTAGATTAAAGAGGTTACACTGTACTTTGTAAAATGCTTCTTTTCAATATTTGATAACGTAATGCAAAAATAACCAGTTTACCATAGTAACCAGTTGATATTTTAAACAGTCACCCATTTTCTTCTCTCGTTGACAATAGTAATGTTATAAACGCGATAATTATGAAAAATATCGCAGTTAATGAGTTGTGCTGACATTATTTGTTTGGCTATTTTCAGCTTGAAATGGCTTTGAAATTTAAAATTATGATATTTTGTAAGGCGATACAGAATTGATCTATTCTCAGTCGAAGTAGAAAAATGATTTCCTGTCGTTAAGTGTTGAAAGTTGAAGATAGGATTGTGACGGAATATGTCAAGCAGAAAATTATTAATTTGTTTAGTTACTGGTATTGAAATGTGATAAATCGTAAAGAGCAGGTTTTATATGTGGGAATGGGTTTGTTGACGGATTTTTTTTGTCGTGAAAACTTGTAGTTTTGCAATCTTCTTTGTAACATAACTGTTGAGTGTAATAAATAAATGTAACATAGTATAGGATTCAGATAAATTATTTAGAGAGTTATTGGGGTCCACATGTGGGGGACAGGACACATGATGAAATGGTTCTAGGTTTCACACCTCTTTTAGGAAAATCTCTTTATAAGTGGTCAGTACTATGACTCTTAGCTCTTTGCCTAATAATACTGCATTTCCCCGCATCTGAAGCAGATGACTTTTAAAAACATGATGGCAAAAGAAGCCATTGCTTGTAATGAGTAATAGCTTCTTTTGCCACACTGTTTTCCACTCTGTCATAGAGAAATAACCCAATTTTCTTAAATAATTTGATGTTTGTATATTACCTTTGAATTTGGAAGAGTCCAATGTATGCTTACGAGGCAAAGGGTTAATGTTTGGAATTAATGGACAATTAATCGGAACGTTTTTAGTTTGAATCCTGTTGAAGGTTGAGTTGAGTGGTGTCTTAAATTAGGGTCATTTGGTGACTTTCCAGCTTTAGCAATGGAGGAAGACCCCGGGGCTTTCACCTGGGTAGAAACCCCTGACTTTCCATAGGCTAGCTGGATAATTATGTGAAATTTTGTCCCGGTTGAGATTCAAACTTACAGCAGCAAGGGGTTTGTGATTATTAGTCAGAGACCATAACCAATCTATCATGGAGGCTCTAGTGTCTTATAGAGGCGTGCTTAATGTATGATGTAAGATCTTTCACCATTAATGGAATGTGCTTAAACTGAATATAAAGTAGATAAGATTTGTTTTAGGTTTTCAAAACTGCATGGTTAAAAGTTTTCAGGAATTTTCTGGAACCTCCGTTTTTTCCTAGGTCCAAACCCTATCGGTTTTTATTGTTTCTGCGGTACTTAGGTTGAGATTTCCATTTTTTTTTGAAAATTTTCAACTTTCACCCATGAGACTGTCTGTAGCCCCTACTTTAAATTAATTAGGGACTAACAGAACCCTCCTTGTAACTCTTGGCCCTTTGAAAGCTGGTCACATGATTAAAAATATAAACTGAAAGAGGCCAAATTAGAATTAAGTCATTTTGTGTAAATTTAATGGTCTGTCATGCACTTGAATTTTTCTCTTTAACTTTGACAGAAGTGAAATACATAAACATCGTAGTGAGTGAATGCATTTTGGTACAAAGTTTATAAATGAAGTTATTATGTTTTAACACAAAGTATGACATGTGGTTGCATTAATGGAACGTTGATGAAGTCTCAAATTCACACGGTGACAACAGATTTGGCGTTTTATTTTTAATGAAAAAATAACCATTTTTTAATGATTTTACTGAAGTATATAATGGTGGTAATTTGAACATCCGGGCTGTACCCTACGATGACACCTTATATGGGGGAAGAATCGTTTCTTTCAGTCATTAAGTAGATACTGACACTTGTGAATAGGGGGCTGACATTTCAAATTAAGAGTTTAAGCGACTTTCGAGTGACCTTTTAAAAATCTGGGTCCGGCCATTACTTAGGAGTGGCTACAAATGAGGTTTTAATTGTACAAATTTGTTCACTGTAGTCGTTTAGATCTTGTTTTATTGATACGTTAGAAGGAAAAATAAAGAAACCTTGGTTTGTTCGTATTTGTAAATTTTCTTGTACAGTTTCAAATATTCTGAAAAATTTCTATCACCAAAGCCATACTTAAAAAATTGTTTGCTGTTATGCGACCCAACATTTTTTCATTGAGTCCTAGGTGGGGATTTTTTTTCTTTTGAAAAATCCCAGAAAGCAATTATTAAATACAAATAATGGAGGATAAAAGAAAATTATTTACCAGGAGGGGTATAAAATTTTTAGTTGCAATTTTTTTAAGGATGGCCCAATGCTTTGATTTTGTATTGGACTTTACTGTTAATTTTAAGCTAATTAGATTTTATCCACAGTGTGTTGTATTTTGTAATAATATTTATATTATTGTGTTACTTACTGAATTTGCATTACTACAGTATAACCTCAAATAGCGACTTCCTCAATTTTATGACCACCTTTTTATGACAACCACTTATTTTCGGATTTTAATAATTTCCCTATAATTCAACTTGATAATGAGACCACCTCACAATTATATACTTTAGAAATTATTTTAGAAAATGTCTACATCATGAATTATGTAATAATCAGAAATATTTTTGATTTATATTAGTGAATTCTGAAATTTAAAAAAATAAAATAAGATAATTATGTTTTTATATCTTTCTCCAGGTATACATGCAGGAACTGTATTGTATGGAATCCGATTTTGTCCACATTCAATTTCACGATAATTTAATTTAATATTGTTTTAAAAGGGATAATTTTCGCCTGATGGGTTAGAGTTAGGGCAGGTATAAGTGTCTCTGATTTTGCCCATTATGTGATAATTATCACCATTAAAATGATACTTATTGCATGGAACCAGTGAAATTTAATGTGAACGAAATAGGATTCCGTACTATTGTATAAAATGCTGATGCTTGCGTGTTGTTTGTTTTTTTTCAGTTTGTATTTCTTGGAATAATTTCAAGTATCGAGAGCAATCATAAACCTGTAGAAGTTGCCCGAAAAGGACAAGAAGTGTGTATAAAAATTGAAAATGTTCCCGGTGAAACACCGAAACTGTATGGTCGCCATTTTGATCATAATGATGTATTAACCAGCAGGGTAAGTGATCTATCGTAGCATTTTGATGATAAATACGGTGCAACCCCTCCAAAGATGTTGCACCCTTTTGGCGAAGCAAAATTATGTTGTTGTTGACAGGTTGTTGCTCTAGAGAGGCTTAATTAATTGTTAAATTGTACAGTGGGAAAAATCATGTTGTTATTGAAGGGAGGTTGTTGCTCAAGAACGAGCGACTCTGAAGAGGTTGCACTGTATATTTGTTTAGCTTAATTTAATATAATTACTGAGAGTTAAAGTTTAATTTGTCCGTGTTATATGTTTACTGTATTGACGTACAAAAAAAGTTCCCGGCTTCCACTAACCCGACTGACACTATTTTTCTACTGATCGTAAACTTTTTCGGTCTCGGCCAATTTATCTCTTGCTGTTATTTTCATATGAACTGTTTCTCTGAACTTAACAAAAAAAATATTTTTAAATTGAAAAAAAAATACATGTGTGAATCGAATGATAAAACATATTAACATTTAGTTTGTTTGGTATTTTTCCCAGTAAGAATATGTCAACACAAGTACGCTTATTTTGTAAGGTATTGAATAGCATACCAGGAAGCAGTAAACTAGTATCATTCTTAGTGAGAACTTTGTATTTTATACTCTACTTTATCACTCCTGCAAACAAAGGACACCTGTCCACAAAGGGCACTTTGACATTTTCCACAGGGTGTCTTTTGTACGCAAGTTTGACTTATTTAAAGAAAGTTCAGCCAACCGACTTAATCTGTAATTTTGGGGATGCAAGTGGTAACATCAGTATTTTTTTGTGTCCTTATTACTTGTATGAATGATAAATGGCTTAGATTTCAGCTTGGTCGAATTTTGTAAAAATAACTTGTTTACTTTCAATGAAGACTTGTGTTTTATTCTCATGTGAATACATTAACCTAGCTTTTATGTCATTAATGTAAATGAAATAAATATTTTACATTTCTAGTAGTAGAAATATTAGAATGACTTCCTCTTGTTGGTACGGTTTTTTGACAAGAGCAGAGGATGTAGTTATATCTGGTTATAGGTTTGTCTGGTTACGTTTTTTTTGGCGTCATTTCTTACTGTAAGGTTGGAAGCGGACAGGTTGCAGGGCATGGCTCGTTAAACATGTTTTTCTATTAATTTGTTTTCGAGTGAGAGATTTTTACGATTTAAGGTCAAGGCCAAGATTAGGAACTTCTAAATGAAAGTAGGGCCTCCGTGGTTGAGTGGTTTCGGTCTCCGACTAGTAATTGCTAGCCCATCACCACTTTGTCTGTAGAAACCCAGTGTTTATTTTTTTGGCCTTATGTAAATTTTGAATTGTGATGTTACTTGATAGGCAGTTAGAATTTTTTTATGTAAATCTTGTCAGTTTTCATTCTGATTCTTCACTCATGATCAGTAACTGATCTCAAAACCTGGACAAGTTGTATTTGTACTATAGTTACATCATATTACAGTGTAACCCCTCCAAAGCAACACCCTTTGGGAGAAGCAAAAGTATGTTGTTGTCGAGAGGTTGTTGCTCTAGAGAGGTTAAATTAATAGTTAAATCGTACAGTGGGAAAAAATCATGCTGTTGTTGAAGCGAGGTTGTTGCTCTAGAGAGGTTAAATTAATAGTTAAATTGTACAGTGGGAAAAAATCATGCTGTTGTTGCTCAAGAGAGGGCTGCTGTTGAGAGGTTACACTATAATACATTGCAGTTAAGTAATTACTGTGTCTTCAGAGCATGACAAAAAATATATCAGTAAAGATTACTTGATTCTGTCCAGGTTTTGCGTTCAAAGCCAAATCTATACCATCGTATGTTGTCATGCTACATGGTAGTCTGTGGTGTACATCTGTAGTCTTCCTCCACCATTTACGCTTTGCCTCATAATACTGCGTTTCCCCACATTTCTGAAGCAGATGACTTTTGAAAATATTGTGGCAAAAGAAGCCATTGCATGTATTGAGTAATGGCTTCTTTTGCCACAATGTTTTCCACTCTGTCAGAGAGAAAAAATCCAATTTTCTTAAATAAATTGATGTTTTGCATATTAGCTTTGACTTTGTTACAGTTCAAGATATGCTTATGAGGCAAAGGGTTAAAGTTGGTAAAGTTGTTAAATGGCCCTGGCTGTTTGTGTGATATTAAAACCTGGTGAAAAGAAAATAAAAAAAAATATGAAAACTGCATCAAGTTTTTTTTAGGTTTTTCGTTAGTTTTATTACCGAGTATATGTTTACTAAACATCAGTATTTTCTTTATTCAGTCACACATAATTCTTGTTTTAATGACGAAAACCGTCATTGATATTGTATGTGCATGGTATTAGCGTTTTATTTGCCAGATGTTTAGCTCAGGTGTGGACCAGTCTGCATTGTATAAAGTCAGACTAATTTATTCAGCAACATGCGACATGTCCAGATTTAAAGCTTGTTTGGTTTGGGGTGAGGGTTGGAGGGAGTAAAAATACCTTCCCACAATTTGCCCTTTTTTCAATAAGAAAAAAATATTTATGCACTTAAGTCTAAAAAAAATTCGAACAGTTGTATGAAATACTATCATGGTATAACTATTATTTACTGTTTATAAAACTATTTAATGGTTACTATGTGTACTGTGTTTATGTTTTAAAAATACGTTTTGTTACATTATTGTTTCTGTCCCCTAAAAAGATGTGAAGGCTGTGGTCCAGTGGTTAGTGCACTGGATTTGTAACCCGTATTCGAATCCCGGTTGCCGCAGGTCATACCCTTCGATGAAAATTTTGACAAAAATGTTGATTTTCCTCCATATGTGGTAAAGTTGCCGGCTCTTTGTGGAAGGGTAAGTTAGTACTGGTTAGTATATAGTCCAGGAAAACTGGTTAGGTGAACCGGTCACCGTATATAACTGAAAAATTGTTGAAAAACAATGTTAAACCCCAGTGACAATAAGTCACATAAAACAAACAAACAGTTTAGTACTTAGATTTCTGATTCTCAATGATAGAATTATTTTTCTTCTGAATTCAAATTTCAAAGTGATACGAATTTAACACTAAGATATTACATTGACGTGTAATGTAATGGTTCAGTCTTCATGAAGGATGTTTTGGTATTATTTAAATTAGTTCAATTACGTCATAAATCTATTACATTTATCCTTATATGGCAATTTGGATGATGAAAGAGTTTATAGGTAATCTGGTGTACCTGATAACCTTCTCACCATACATCAAACATTTCACAAATCTTCGGTATATTGCTATACTGGCGTTAAAGTTAAATGTGTAAAAAATGCGTTAAGTTTGATACGTACGTTGCTCCAGTCTCTATGACCATGGTTTAGACCCATGTTGTTTTTGCACTGGGTTTAACGTTGCACCAACAGCAAGTTCATTTGGCTACTTCCAGCTTGACAGTGGAGGGAGACCCCAGACCGGGGCAAAACCACCAACCTTTTGTAAGCTAGCTGGACAGCTTCCTCACATGTGAAATTAATCAGGTCCTGGGTGGGTTTCACGCTCATAGCGGTGAGGTGCTAGTCATTACTCGTCCAAGTGAATAAGGAGATTTCAATCACTTGACCACGGAGGTCCCTCAGACTCTTCTTGTAGTCTTGAGTCCTTTAATTTCATTGATAACTGAGTTTCTCTGGGATATAAATTGTGAATTATATAACCACATAGTTACTGTGGTTTTATTAATTTTTTGTCTTTTAAATCAAATTTGAAGGAAGTAAATAGATTTGAGATCTTGATGCATATTGTAATTGTATAGTAAAGCCTCGATAATGAGACCTCCTTTGGGACTCAAAAAATCAATTATATTAATGAGGTGGTCCCAAGATAAGTTGAATTTTTTTTATAGGGGAATTATTGAAAGCCGCTTAGAAAATAAGTGGTTGTTACAACAAGGTAATATTGATCATAATATTGAGGTGGTTGCAATGTGAGGTTTTACTGTATTGTTATCTGTCTGCTCAGGTTGGGTACAATTCTGAATTAAAATAGTGTTAAACATGAAGCGAAACAAATTGTTATTTTACAACATAGCTGTCCATAAATTACCAGCGGAGATAAATATGATAACTGACAGGTTGTTGTTGTTGAATTGAATTAGGTTTCAACATAACAACATTTAATGAATAAAGGACAAGTTTGTAAGTAGTTAAGTCACCTTCTCAGCGGTCTTTGTCTGCTTATGTTTGATAACTACATGAATGCAATAAAATATTGTTATTAATATTGACACTTAGCAGTTACATGTTGGATTGATTAATACTTGGGTCTAAATGTTTAATCTCCTTCCTGGGCACATATGTACTTGACCCTTAATTATAATTCAATTTGCGCATATTATGTTTGATAATTCAAGTATTGTTGAGAATGACATTTGGGGACCTTTACCTTCACTCCCTAATCATTAAGGGCTGAAAAAAAGTTTGATTAAAATCTTGTTAGGAGTAAAATTATAAATGGAAGGAAATTATGAACAGGTTGATGACAGATACATAGAACAACCCCAATTAAACTTATCAGTATTTTGACAGTTTTCTTAATTAAAATTACAGGTAATCTTCTGGTATTCGGTTATCCATCCTTTAATAATGTTATTCAGCGTATCACAAATGTAAAATTAAGTAAAACTTGTTTATTTTGTGGCTGTTTTCTTCGTAAATTATTCAGACGGGGTCAAACGGGTGCTAACTCATTTATATAGGGCTTAATTACATTCTTCATCGTTTCAATTAATGTGCAGGTTTTTTGTACATGTGTATGAGTTTCTATATATTTCTGATGAAGAAATAGCAGTTTTGTACTTGTTGACCTTCATTGTGGTCGGATGGGATTATGTCTTTATTTTTTATCTGAATTTATTATGTCCTGTGAATGTTTTCCAATTTGAATTTGGACTGTTATTTGATATGCCATATTAAGCGTAGTAATGCACATTGTAAAAAAAGTGATTAAGTACGGTAATTGCTACCTTACTGTCCTAAAGGGAAACTATATCATCTGTGGTAAAATGCATAAATTGCAAGATATTACCTGTGTGTCTCATTGAGCCTGTGTCCTGTTACCTGTGTGTCTAATTGACCCTGTGTCCTGTTACCTATGTGTCTTATTGCCCCTGTGTCCTGTTATCTGTGTGTCTAATTGACCCTGTGTCATATTACCTGTGTGTCTAATTGACCCTGTTTCATGTTACCTGTGTGTCTAATTGACCCTGTTTCATGTTACCTGTGTGTCTAATTGAGCCTGTGTCCTGTTACCTTTGAGTCTTATTGCCCATGTGTCCTGTTACCTGTGTGTCTAATTGGCCATGTGTCATTTTACCTGTGTGTCTAATTGACCCTGTGTCATGTTACCTGTGTGTCTCATTGACTATGTGTCCTGTTACCTGTGTGTCCCTCCTGTGTTTTTCCCGTATGTCTAAATACTAACCAGTATTTGTCCTGTAGGTCTTTCCTGCTTCAATGGTCAATTTTTATATCCACTATTGTATATTGAATAGCTCTCACACTGTAGCATTGCATTAGTTAAAGGTTGCACATATTATTCTAATGTATGTTACCAGGTGAAATGTGCTGTTTTATATCTAACATGTGTTCAATATGTTACTGCCTCTAGTTATTTATGTAATTATACAGTCATTGTATCATAGAAGATATTACGTGATATTACAATAACATCTAGGTACAGAAAGGGGAGCCAAGGAAACATGTGTGATCTGTACTTTTTAGTTTAGTACAATTAGGTTAAATTATTGAACTAAAAACGTGCAGTGAATTATGTACTTTGATTGACTAGTGACCTCATGTACAAGTACATGTGTACTATTGTGTTTGTTTTGTGTTAACTTGTCCCAGACAAAATTCATTTGTGAGCATGCTGACTGGCTTTCTTATGGTAGGTCGGTAGTTCTACCCAGGTATGGGCCTCTGGTCTTCATCCACCATTAAAGCTGAAAAGTTTCCTAATGACCCTAGACGTTAGTGTGGCATTAATCCACAATGAAAAAGAATTGTGTAATGCTTACTATCATTTATGGAACCAGGGATGTCGCATAGTACAATTCTATAAATAGGACTTATGGCATACTTAACACTCTTGTAGCTCTTGCCTGAACATACATTTTATAAGTCTGTATTGACAGATATTTAAACCCTTTGCCTTATTAATTTTGGACTGTTCCAAATTCAAAGCTAAAATAGAAAACATCAGTTTATTTAAGAAAATTGGGTTATTTTCTCTGACAGAGTGGAAAACATTGTGGCAAAAGAAGCCATTACTCATTACAAGCAATGGTTTCTTTTGCCACAATGTTTTCAAAAGTTGTCTGCTTCAGATGTGGGGGAAATGCAGCATTTTAGAATTTGATCAACAATTTTCAATAAAAACTGTGTTTTTTCATGATTTATGAGAAAGCCTGCACATATTAGCTTTAAGCATTTTTTAGAATTAATGAAAGTTTTCTGGTTTTTTTTGTTTTTTTTTTAATTTTTGGTTTGTTTGACATTTCTGCGCATTTTTATCATTCCAAGAGAAATTTTAAACTAAAATCTCTGTGTGTTATGGGAAGTTACTGTATATTTATGAAAAACATGATTGTTTTCTAAAATAAAAAGATTTATAGTTCATTGGCTGATAATCTACAGATAAGCTTTACTTTTAGATAGTCTAGCTACTTTCTGGAGTTTATTTATCTTCCTTTGTTTGTATTTTGTGTGTATGAAGTGATTTATTGTCACAGTGATCCTGCTAGTGTCCGGTAAAACAAGGAAGGGTACCTCAGAAAGTCCTCAGTATAGAGCCCTCTGTTCATTTGTCCTTGTTAGAAATATTTTCATCATATCTGCATAAAGATATTGGCCCAGGCTAGTAAGATTTGAAAGCACCGAAATGGCTTTGGTAATATTTGAAAACACCAAAATGGCTTTGATAAGATTTAGAAACATCAGATTGGCTTTGATACAGTTGGCTTTGGTACAATTTGGAAAACATCGAAATGACTTTGGTATGATTTGGAAACATAGAAATGACTTTGGTAAGATTTAGAAACGCCAAAATGACTTTGGTAAGGTTTAGAAACGCCAAAATGACTTTGTTAAGATTTAGAAAACACCAAAATTACTTTGGTAAGGTTTAGAAACGCCAAAATGACTTTTGTAAGGTTTGGAAACATCAAAATGACTTTGGTAAGGTTTAGAAACGCCAAAATGACTTTGTTAAGATTTGGAAATGCTAAAATGGCTTTGATGGGATTTGGAAACACCAAAATGGCTTTTGTAAGATGTCAATTCATCTGTGAAGTAAATGGGGGGTATGTCAATTTGGTTGGTGATGCAACATTACTGTTACTACATTGATTTGGCCATGCAAAATATCTCTGATGTATGCCTTAAGTCGTATTGTCAGAACATTTCCACCTTTACCCAATCCACTTCTTGAACAAAGAAAGAAGAGATGTTGCATCATAGAACAATATTTTTGGGGTCTGATTTGGGGCCGAAATTCAGTCCCATTCCCCTGACTGAGAAATATGTATTATTCCACATAATTAAAAATTTCCCTTTCCGTTGAATTTTATTTTTTTGAAGATATTTTTTGGGAAAAGGCCATTAAATTGATCAGTGGATTGTTCTTTTGTCCGTAACAATCTAGGTTATAACCTATTGGTGAAAAAAATACTGTCATATAACCAAGAAAATGTTTACTCTTTGTCATATAACCAAGGAAATGTTAATTCTTTTACGTTTGTTGTGATTCAGTAATCTTACTCCGGTGGGTAATCACTTTTAGATAGGGTGGTATGTATGATATGTTCACTGATTAATGGAGTAAATTGTAATTGAGATAAGTCAATTAGTGGTTGTTTTTTTATACATCTAGAAAAGTGATTCCTAATAAGGCGTAAATAAAGTTCATGGTGTCACTAATCTGACTGACTCTTAGACTTTTTTTTGGTCTTGGTTAATTTTTTCTCATTTTTTTTATTATTATTATTATTATTTTCCTTAAACCTAGTTCTGCTAACTTACCTACCTTGTAGTTTTGGGGGAATTTCATGAAAACACGGTATTTACTTTCTTTGTCTAACATGTGTTTCATTCTTAATGTTAAATTAATCCAGGTAAAACACAGCCAGTCTAGTCTTTATAAACACCATTAACTGTTGCCCATCTTGAATCTGTAAACGAGACACTAATTGTGTTGGAATGTTCACCTTGTGTCAAAAAATACCCCCCCTTTCCTGGCTGATGCCAAAAATACATCTTTGTTTATTGTTAATCTTCATTAATTGTGCCTTAACTGTTTTAGTATCTCCTCTGAGATCTTCCGACATTTCTAGAGGTCTATATTTACATCCATTCACCTGCTTGATCCAGTCTGTGTATCTGTTTACCTAACAAAATGAAAGTTTGTACTATCAGATAGTCAGAGATTTTAGCAGCAGTCAGTGGGAAAAGTCTTCAGTTTTATCGAGTTGTATTGACTGTCAATGCTTTAGTTTGCTCAGATAGTCAGGAGTTAATGGTATCAGAATATTATTATTGTTAATAGAAATTTCCTAAACACTGAACAAAAGTCTAGCTTGTCTGTTTCAAAGAAAAAGTTGAGCTATCATGATTGCTTCATCATCGTCATCATTGTTGCAGTTGCTGTAGTGCAAAAACTTCAATGTTGCCTGTTACTCAAATACTTTTAAAGGTATCAACTCGACACTTGGAATACTTGTTTATCATGACAAGGCACTGTTGCAAGGCATTATTCTGAAAGCTATATTTTTGGAATTATGCCGCTTTTTAACTTATTGTGTTCAGACTTGAAATCTGAAATGTGGCCCCCATTGCAGACATGTAAAACAGACAAGCATTGACGCCACTCTTTGTAGCCTGTGTTTTTCGCAGGGGTTTGCACAAATAGCCAAGGTCATTTGGTGTCTTCCAGCTTTAATGGTGGAGGAAGACCCCAAGTGTACATCTTGATAGAACAAATGACCCTGGCTGTTGGTGCAACATTAAACCCCTGTGAAGAAAAAACAACACTGTGGTGATATTTTTGCAATTTTGGGATGGGGTCCAGTCCTGTTGGGGAAAAATGCACAGTGTGATGCCACATTTGGGAATTTTTAGGTCAGGAATTGGGAAAAATATCTTTATTTTCAATTGGGAAGGGCTGTTTAACGGACCCAGGCAAAGAAAGGAAAAATTGCTGCACTGTATAATATGATTGCCTGACAGATCAGTTTACGACCCTCGGATAGAATAATATGATGTATTAGTTAACATTCAATATTAAGTGTTATATTACATATTGTATATAGTCTAGAAAAGTAATATTATCAGTATAGGACTATGAAACATTCAAATTTATGCTAATGAGATTAGGTGATAAGTGGGTATGAGTTTTCTATGAATAAATTATGAAGGGATATTAATGTAATCAAAGTGTGTACCATGTGATATCTGGAGAGATTTGACAAAACTCTACAGGTAGAGTGTTGTATGTAATGAATTAATAGTGTGCCAGTGTATGGTTGAGTAGTGTACTAGTGTATGATAATATACAATGTAGTTTACTAGTGTATGATAATATAGTTTACTAGTGTATGGTTGTGTAGTGTACTAGTGCATGATAATATAGTTTACTAGTGTATGGTTGTGTAGTGTACTAGTGCATGATAATATAGTTTACTAGTGTATGATAATATAGTTTACTAGTGTATGGTTGTGTAGTGTACTAGTGCATGATAATATAGTTTACTAGTGTATGATAATATTGTTTACTAGTGTATGATAATATAGTTTACTAGTGTATGATAATATAGTTTACTAGTGTATGGTTGTGTAGTGTACTAGTGCATGATAATATAGTTTACTAGTGTATGATAATATAGTTTACTAGTGTATGATAATATAGTTTACTAGTGTATGATGGTCTTTTGTTTTGATTCCTTTCTGGATACATGCATTCAATAATGTTTACTAGACTGTTGGTAGTTGTGTAACAAATCTGTCTGTATTTGATCTGTTATTTCAAGTCATCTGGCAGTCCTACCTTATCTCTATATGTTTAGTTGGTTGGACCAGTCCGGTCCAGTCCGGTCTGGTCTGGTCCAGTCTGGTCAGTTAGTCAGTATCGATTATCATGCTAATCGTCTGTCATTCTATTTTAATTATTTTTCCTGTATATAAATATCTGCTATCATGTCAGATACATGCATAGTTTGGATGCTTTAACAAATTTCCAGTTTGATATTCTAACTCATTATTCAACATGAAATAGCAGTATCTTCATACATTGTAAACAAGTTATTCTTACAGAACATTACATGCTACATAAATTATGCCAGAATAAGAACATTATTTAGTGTAAGTAATAAAAACTGACCATAACGCTTTCTTGTAACCGAGAACTGATATTGGTGATTGTCAGACTTTGTAAAAACTGAACCCTCTTGAACCTCCAATTCAGTTGGTATTCTTTTTGTGTAATTTCAGATCTCCAGAACATCAATAGATGCAGTCAAAGACTATTTTAGAGAAGAGATGACTAATGCTGATTGGGCCCTAATGAAAGAACTGAAGAAGATATTCCAGATTTTATAGGGGTCGTCTCTAAATAATTATATTACAGAATGACGAGTGCTGAGCTTTGATTCAAAGCTTGTTTTAAGTGCTGTTTTTGCCTCCACTATGTTTGCAGTACCTCAGTGAGGTGTTAGGACTTGATACAGTCAGTCAGTACCTCAGTGAGGTGTTAGGACTTGGTACAATCAGTCAGTACCTCAGTGAGGTGTTAGGACTTGATACAGTCAGTCAGTACCTCAGTGAGGTGTTAGGACTTGGTACAATCAGTCAGTACCTCAGTGAGGTGTTAGGACTTGATACAGTCAGTCAGTACCTCAATGAGGTGTTAGGTCTAGGTACAATCAGTCAGTACCTCAGTGAGGTGTTAGGACTTGGTACAATCAGTCAGTACCTCAGTGAGGTGTTAGGACTAGGTACAATCAGTCAGTACATCAGTGAGGTGTTAGGATTTGGTACAGTCAAGTCAGTACATCAGCATTTCCTTCAAAATTGTTTCTTATTTCTAAAGAAGCTGTCATCTGCCTTATACCATTAGTTTTAATATATCAGTGCATTAGGAAGATAAGGTTGTATTTTGTTTTATGTATTGTTTTCACCATGATTGGCTGAGGTGACCATACAGGACCCGAGGTTATGAAACTTAAGAACAGTTCCAAGCTCAATTTCAGAAGTGAAGCATTCTGGTTTCAAGGATATTGCAGTTTAGCCGGCAGAATAACATAATATTGAAATCTTCATTGTTTAGTGATAATGATGTTAGAAACATCAAAGGAAAAAATATAAGATTTGAGATTGGAGACTGATCTCAAGTTTTATAATCTTGGACCCAGATTGTACAGGAGAGTGAAGTAATCTCCATTAGTGTCTTGGTTATTTTATCATTGGAGCATTGTGATTTTTGGTTATTTGTAATTAGATGAAATGTTTTAAAAATGCAATATAATTATTTAATGATACAGTTTGTAATGTAATTAATTATTATGTAATTAATGTCATAGTAACTGGCATTGATATACTTGAGATTTGGAGCAAAGTGCTTGATCGGTATTAATTAATTTATTGATACTCTATAGGTAATAAGTCTTAGGCCCTTAATTAACCCTTTGCCTCATATTACCACATTTCCCCACATCTGAAGCATACGACTTTAAAAAATATCGTGACAAAAGAAGCCATTGCTTGTAATGAGCAATGGCTTCTTTTGCCACAATGCTTTCCACTCTGTCAGAGAGAAATAACCCAATTTTCTTAAATAAATTGATGTTTTGTATATTTGCTTTGAATTTGGAAGAGTCCAAATTATGCTTATGAGACAAAGGGTTAATAACTGAATTACATTGACAAAGTCTGCAAATCACCACCTTAGAATGAAAAGGGCATATCTGTACAGCATATATAGTGCAGATCAGCCCTTTTCATTCTAATGTGGCGAAATTTGGTTCCTAACTTTACATACATTTGCTTTGAATTTTGAAGAGTCCAAAATATGTTTATGATGCAAAGGGTTAACTCTTGTTTAAAATGTTACAAAATATGTTCTGCTGTATGTGGAGAATGTTAAGTGTTTGTTTCGTAGTTGTTATTGATCTATCTGTACAACAATTGTGAATGTTTCATCAAATCCTTGAATTGTACAAACTAAAACATGGTTCTCTAAGATTTGTGACAATGAATTATAACAAGCATCAGATAGAGATACATGTTGGAATTCAATCTTAATGCTAACTTTTACCTAAGAATAATTGTTAAAGTTCAGTCTTAATGCCGACTTTTATATAAGAATAATTGTTAAAATTCAGTCATAATGCCAACTTTTACGTAAGAATAATTGTTAAAATTCAGTCATAATGCCAACTTTTACATAGGAATTAACAGATTACAGAATGTAACATGAATGGTCCTGAATTAATTTGAGACTGATAAATATGACATCATAACTCTGCTAATATTTTTTTCCCTGGGTTTCAATATTGCACCAACATCCCAAGGTCATTTGGTGACTTCAGCATTAACAATGGAGAAAGACCCAAGGTATACACCCAGGTAGAACCACTGACCTTCCATAAGCTGGCTGGACAGCTTCCTCTCATGAGGAATTTGGTCCCGGGTAGAATTCTCGAACTCACGGTGGTGAGAGGCTTGTGATTTCTAGTCAGAGACCATAACCACTCCACCTAAGAGGCCCCATCTTGGATATAAAAGGATTATGACTGATTGTCTGGTTCTTTGTTTCTTACAATATTTATATCTATATATTAAGTGTCTCATTTGATTTTTCCTTATTTAAGCATATTTACTCTACAGTTTGACTATCAGAAAGATGCCATACAGAGACAAGACTGTTTCTTTGTTCAAATGGCTAAACCACTGCTTTAGAATATTTTAGCCACCTCTGAATAAAGACCATCCTGTGAATAAAGGCCATTTTTCTAGAACAAACTGACCTCCAAATAAAGGTCACACTTTGCCTTTGTCTTTGTTCACAGGTTTGATTGTAATAATAGTGTATATCCATATTTATATTGAAGTTAATACTTTTGGTAAAGAAGATAAGGTTGACTAAATATTTGTAGTGATACTTACTATGGATGTTGAGGGATTCTGTAGTTGGCCTATAAGTGTCTTATGTCTGTTCATTACCCATATCCAGTTTTGTTTTCCACGATTTTGCTGTTTTGTATTATAGATGGTACTAGGACTGAGGTGCGACTGTTCATTTATTTGTATGTTTGTTCAATTCAAACATCTTATTACTTAGTCATTTACTATTAGTTCTTGATTTTTACAAATCAGGTACCGAAATGGCTGAAAATGAAAGATACAATGCATTTAATTGTAAACCATTTTATACAGACTTTCTGTAAAGGATTATTACATATACATGTATGTATAAATAATTTTATGGACTTTTTTCAGAATTACTTGTTTGTTTTTTTTACATGATTACCCACAATTTCTAGGTCATTCATGCTCTATTGAATAAAACCATCAGGGCATTACAGTGTTGAATGTTTGGTTAATTGTGTGACATTATTGTGTAAAATCTGGGTCTATTAGTCAAGAGATCGTTGATAATTATCCTATTTGTTGACTTATGTCTCTAATCTGTACATAAGGTTTTGGTGCATGTTTTCAGAAAACTGTGAATAAAGTAAGAAAAGTACGTCAATTTGTTACTTATATATTCTCAGTTCCTGTTGTTTCCGTATCTGTGGTGAGACTACACAATTCATAAAACAAATCCGATCCATTGAGATATCGTAAATAAAATAATGACTGATTTACTCCACTTGCACAAGCATGGTTAAAAGTTTTCTGCAATTTTCCGGAACCTCCTGTTTTTCCGAGGTCCGGACCCTACCGGTTTTTATTGTTTCCGCGGCACCGAGGTTAAGATCTCCGGTTTTTCACCCATTTGCAAATCTGCAAAAAAAAACTCAAATAAATGTTTATCATAACAGTATTAGCCATTGCTGACAATGGTTTTTATTTACCGATGATAGGCAATGTCAAATATATTTTGCTGTTAGCCTTACCTGAACCATACAACAGTGACTGACAATGTCAGCATCTACATTGCGTTTCCTTGCAACTATGTTTCCATATGACCATATACCAGTGATGGACAATGTAAAAATCTACATTTTACCGTCAATGTTTACTTACAACCATATACCCGCGATAGACAATGTCAACAGCTGTATTTTACTGTCAATCTTTACTTACAACCATATACCCACGATATACAATGTCAACTTCTATATTTTACTGTCAATCTTTACTTACAACCATATACAATACATAACTGTCAATCTTTCCTTACAACCTTATACCAGAGATAGACAATGTCTGTGTTTTACTGTCAGCTTTGTTATATGTTTTCGACGTCAAATTTCATTTGAATAAAACTTTCAAAAATAAATCGATTTGTCACATTGAATTTATAGCTTTGTTTAAAAGGATTCTTTCCCTGTATCAAAAAACGTTCTGTTCTGTATTTTGATTCAAGAAAAATAAATTTGACAGAAAACATAAACATTACATTTATTCTAGTCACTGTCTCATTATGAAAGAAAATTCTTCCCATCAAAATGTTGTAAGCGAAATAATAGAGTGAAAGTTAGATTTGTGGACCACACAATGACGAGGGTTAAAGGTGGCGCTCCGATCATAAATGTGCAGGAAGCGCGTGCTTGAATCTCGTGTCAAACGAGAGGTCAGGCGTGTTTGACTACATTTTAATGGCGGTCGCTCGTAAATCACAAGAGAAGGCCATTGATTATGCTCATAATAATATTTATGAATGCGTTTTACGTCCGATTCAAATGCACGTAGTTTTCATCGACTTCCGTCCTTTCTTTCATGCCCAGGAAGTACTGGTCGGTGTTTCCGACATCTAGGGTCAAAGGGTGTGAAATAATTGCCCTGTGTGACTCGTAAGAATACCTGGGAGTTGTCTAGATCGTGACCAATGACCAGGATGTACATATGTAACCCTTAAATTAATATTAGGGTCCTCTTATTTTCCACTTCCTTTTTGAATATTTGGTTTCTTTGACAACAATTGACCATATTATTATCGTTTTGCAGTCGATACTCTTTGTGAGACGGGCATGGTTTAATTCTCATGCATTCCGTCCGTTTCTTTGGTTACATAGTCCGGGTAGTTTTTTTTCTAGCACATGTTGGTGCATATCTTTATCAACGGCTGTTGTCTGGGGTAGTTTTCTTTTATTTTTTTATTTTTATTGTCATTTAAAGCTTGACTCATTGGTGACAACTTCCGCTAACATTGTTCTCGTGGTCCCTCGCTCCTGCACGTGGTAATTAATATTTCAATCGCGGAGTTTGATAATTCTATGGAACAAAATTGGATATACTACCTTCGTTCAAGAATATGTTAATATGAACAGAGTTTTATTTGGAGATAAATTCTGTGCCTGGTTTTCTGTAATTATTTTAATGGCATTTAATTCATCAAATAAGTTTATTTCAATTGTCATTTCTAGCAATGCTCTATTTTTCAGATTATCCAAATCCTACTTAGACCTGAGAATGATCTTTTTCGAAACAAATACTTTACCAGGATCATCATGAACTTGTATTATTGATTCATTTTTTTATTTGTATGTTGGTCGCGTAATCATAAGTTGCCTTTAGAATATTATTTCAAATTAAGTCTTTTGAAGTTATTGCATTGACCGCAAAACTGACTGTTACTAACGAGAACTTTAATTTTATCATGAACTGTTTTATTTCTAAATCAATTAGTTCATAATTCTTAATGACTGTAATTTTTTATGGATTCGTAAGATATTTTACGAATTTCGAAATTGTAATATTCTTAATTCTTGATTCTTCAAATCGGTAATATTAAAAACGCATCGTTATAATTGTTTCTTCCGAGTATTCATGCTTCGACTCTGTGTGTCCGTGTCAGTCCGAATAGTCCAACTTTAGATTCAGAATGAAAAGTTCGACCCTCTGAAAAATTAACGAATTTAATGAAAGTGAAGAAAGGTTGGACGTTTCAAGCACCGCTGCACTGTTTGTTGAATTCAACTTTCTCAGAAAATCAGAATTTGTATTAATTGTACAATGTGGTTCACACGTGCGTGTTTCTGTGTATTTCGTACGTGTGACTGTATATTATGTTTCATATGCTGTAATGAATGACAACAACAATTCAGCGAATTATTTGCCGCGTGACAGATGTTTCCATTTTGTAGTAACAAATTAATACAATAAGTGGGAAATTGTAGCAATTCTTCTCCTGTAAAAACTTGACGGTGTCAGGGCAGGAAATTGTGATAATCACATCAGTGTCATTCTCACGGTGTGTAACTTTTACAACAAACACTTCTATTTAATTGTATTACGTTCGCCAATTGTTGACGACACTTCATTAATTGTTTAACAAAACATGTCAAATTGTCCCTTAGCTTGAATAATCATAGTCTGTATTCAGACTTGAAATTATTCCGATCGGTCGATCCCTTCAAACTCGTTATTTCGTACTGTGAAATACTTGGGCTTGATAGGAAATGCGCAATTATCGTGTTTGACAGAATAAATTAACCCTGAGCGATAAATTTCTACGTTTTTTTCATCTTTCTTTAACGTTTTTCTTCTTCACAAGAACCAGTTGTTGTACTCAAGAGCATAACTTAACAGAATAATTGAAAGCTTCTTGTCAGATTAGTATTTTTTCGTTATAAACAAAACCCTTAATGCTCGCAGATGAGTTTTGATGTAGTTTGACAATGAGCCACGCCCCCTTTTTCACGCTACGTTGTGCCGACAGGATGCGAATAAATGAATGAACAACGCGGATGATAGTTTTATGAATGAAAAACCCATTTACTATGGTTGTAAATTGCGCGTGGTTTTCGCGATGGACTTTGGAGGGTCAATGATGAATGCTTAATTAGAAACTGTAATTGAAAACACACTTAGTGAAGGAAACATCCCGATTGAGCTGCGTTAATGAGCAAATATTGAATGAGTGAATCTACTCTGGAATATACAAGACTTTTCCGGTCTGGGAAAATTATTTCGTCTGCGTTGGAAACGTTGAAATATTGTTACTTTGGAGCACACTTATTCAAATATCAGTGTTAATTATTCTACAATTAAGGTTTAATAGTTTCTGTAAATAATATTTGGAAGATTCATTAACGAGGTAAGTCCTGTTACTCTGAAGCCGCCCTTAATCTGGCAGAGGATTTTCGCCACTAAGAATCTTTTTATTCTTTTGCATATATTCAAAATGTTTGACTACATGCTTCTTTTCGTTGGTTTTTGATGATTTATTTTAGAATTAATTGTCGGACACAATTTGATTTTGTTTTTCTTTTTTTCTTCTCATTCGTTCATTTTTTTCTCGCCAAAAACTGATGACGAAATGCAAGCATTTAATGCGGACATTGCCCTTGATGTCGATACTGAATACAGACTTGTTCAGCGTTTAATGGAAGTTAAATTAAAGATGATCGTGGATGCCTGCTTAATGCTTTGCTTCATAATACCGCATTTCCCCCCGCATCTGAAGCCGGCGACTTTTGAAAACGTTGTTTCAAAAGAAGCAATTGCTTGTAATGAGCAATGGCTTCTTTTGCCACAATGATTTCCACTCTGTCAGAGAGAAATAACTCATTTTTCTTGATGTTTTGTATATTTGCTTTGAATTGGGAAGAGTCCAAATTATGCTTATGAGACTAAGGGTTAATAACTGAATTACATTGACAAAGTCTGCAAATCACCACATTAGAATGAAAAGGGCATATCTGCACAGCATATGTAGCGCAGATCAGCCCTTTTCATTCTAATGTGGCGAAATTTGGTTCCTAACTTTACATACATATTTGTTTTGAATTTGGATGATTCCAAAGTATACTTATGATGCAAAGGGTTAATGTAGAATTTTAGGATTAGGTGTAACGTAAATAAATAAAACAGTCTTTGGATATTTGTTTTATGGATTCCTTATACAATATTAGTATACAAATGATTGTTTGGGAAACAGCGGTGAGACCGTAACTAGCTACAAATATGCAATCTCTAGCCCGGTATTAGAACACACAATATAATGGACTCATTTTGGTGCCTTAATTGATTTCAAACCCAATTCCATTTCGTTTCAAAATGTATATAAGTATATCCTTAAGTGTATAAGTGCGTACTTACGGACTTTGACAACGGAATATTTATGTAGGTTGATATTTTCTGAGAAATCGAAAAAAAATCATTATTTGAGATTTTATGATTTTAAAGTTTTATTTAAGGTCGCCATTTTTGTACCAGAATATTTAAAATTAATTAAACATTAACAAAAGATATTGCTCGATTAGAAAATCCCTTTAAAAATGAAAGTCGCTCTTGTATCGTATTCGTTATTAAAATAGTGTTGTCGATAATATAAAAATATCAAGATATACCAAATTTTGGTAAAGGAGAATTGTTGCTGCTTAAAGATATTTACGTCACTATGAATATCTGTTGGCTTTTGATGACTGTTTTTTTTGTTTTTTTATTTTTTGGCGGGAAGATATCCTATATATATATATCTTCCCGCCAAAAAATAAAAAAAACAGTCATCAAAATGGATATATATATATCTCCATGCTTGTGAGGAAAAAATCAGAATAAAAAGGTAGTAATAGGAAAAAGAAATGGTTCTAAAAAAACTGCACCACAATGACGAAAAATCATGAATTTAGTGATATACTTTCATCGACTAAGTGTTCAATTTTATATTTAAATTGGTGAATAAATCATTTTCGTAAAAATAATTCATCTCTACCTTATGACTGAATACGTCAATTATCGATGGAGAGATGACTTTCAATTTTGAAAACAACAACTGTACAATACAACTGTACAATACAACTGTACAATACAACTGCTTATTCAATTTTTGTACTGTTTCAACTATTGAAGTATCAATGTGTTTATGAAGGTTTAAAAATGACCATCAAAATGATGTACAGTATAACCTCAAGTAGCGAACACCTCAATACTACGACCACTGTGTTATAACGACCACTTATCTTCGGACCGGCTTCTAATAACTCCCCTACAATTCAACAAGATAATGAGACCACCTCATTATTACGACCGATTGACGGGCCCCGGGATTTAGGTCGTCTCATTATCGAGGTTTTACTGTATTACAATAATGGTAATATGTTTCTTTGCCTAAACAACTTTCGCTAGTCATGCGTTATAAAAACCCTTATGTATCTCATTGCATTATAACCTTTTAGCTTGATAAATAGGGTGGAATTTTCACACAGTAAAATATCATTATGATGCTGCAAGTTTATCTGATAATACAAACACTGTATTCATAAATAATCCATCATATCAAATACTTCAGCAAACTGGGGAATGAAAATACATTATAAAATGGTGTAAAATACATTACAATGCTTATACAATGATATATTATAATTAGAAAATACGTCTTATTTACCATGTAAAATATTTTGATGAATATTTTTGGCTTTTTGAAATTCTGATAATAATTTACAACGATGTGTATATTCAAATTGTCATAATTTTACTTTTAAAAAAGTAATAGATAAGCGTTTAAGGATTTTCACAATGAATCGTTTATTCTCTGACTGGGAATAAATAGGTCCCTGTTTATTAAGTATTTTTCATATTTTTTATTGTTATTTATTTTCATTTAGAATAAAATTGATAAAAAAGATTATTATTTCTTCTTCATAAAATTAAAATAAAATAAAATTACATCACGTGGTTTGTTGTGATACTGTGTCCAGTATCTTGATTTGCTTGAACTCTCGAAATAAATGCGGATAGCGTATAGTTGATCATTTCTGTTTATAATTCATGATGATACTTTGAATATATTGATGTTACGGAGAAATTATTCAACTGAGATGCCAAGATTGGAGGAATCAGGAGTGTTAAATTGGCGTTATACAAAATAGAAAGATCGCATCTTATTCGTTCACTACGATATAGATATACATTTTTGTATATATTACTGTGTGGAATTACAATGTAAGGTAAATTATATTATCATATATTTGAGTACTAAGTATAGTTATTATATAATGTAAAATATATCTAAAATATTTACATACTGTAGAGAGACACTGTATAAGGTAATATATAATGTCAGCTTCTAATTCGTAAAGTGAAATACTTTTGTAATTAAATGCATAAAATGAATGCTTTATTGGTCACTTAAAATACATGTACGGTCAAACCTGTGGACAAAGGCCATCAATGAAAAGATCAAGTATGACCTTGATTGACAGGCGGACTTTATTCGGAGGTCACTTTCTTCCAACTAATCTGTGACGGTTTTTCAAATAATGACCTTTATTCGCAGGGTGGTTTTTATTCGGAGGTGGCTTCAAACACAGGTTTGACTGTATGTGAAACATACGATTTGCTTGAAGATAAAACTCGAGCAAATACAAGCATGTGTCAATTATAAATCTATTATTAAAGGCGACATTTTCATCAAGATTCAAAATTGCAAGATGACGATATCATGAAATAGTAACGTTTACTTTTGTTTTCTTAGATTTTTTTTAAAATGCAAAATTCGTAAAATAATGCAACAAGACATGTAAATTATGGTAACAAAATAAATAAAATGGGATGAAAAGATATATAAATTAAAGTTAACAAGATGTATAAAATTGAGTCACAAGGTAATGTAAGATAAGGATACAAGATCAAATTCAGTAACAAAATATATTAGAATGGGAAACAATGTAATTAAAATAAGGTAACAATATGTATAAAGTTGGGTTACACGGTATATAAAATAAGGTAAAAAAGATGTACAGTGATTCTACAGTATATAAATATTCCCTTCAAAACAAAGCTATTCCAGCCATATGTGACCGTTTCCTGTTGTAACACGTGGTCAGTTACTGCCTGGTGCGCTGTTGTCCGCAACGTGACCATTTCGCGAATGGACAGTGCCTAATCGTAATGCCCGTCATATGTTCAAACACACACCGGGACATCAGCATGATTTGATGTAATCTTAATGTTATCTATTATCACCTTGTAATTTATAGATGATGCGTTTTAATGATAATAATCTTGTGATAAAGATCAATGTGATTTATCTTCTTACGAGGCCATAATTGTGCCGCAGCGTGGAGCCAGCGTAGATTCCCTTAGGGGTCTTCTTAGAGCCGCAAATTGTCAGCCAGATTTATATATAGAGAGAAACGACATTGAACTTATTCATTATTATAACAGGAAAGGATTCATAGAACTATTTAATTGTTTTGATATCGTGATGGTGTAATAAATTGGGACGAAATTCTGAACGGAATTCATTAGGCTTGTGGTAACCTTTGCATAATTTTTTTTGTTATTCTACGATATTTTTAGTGATTCATGCAATGTCTTAGGGGTGAGTTAAGATTAAACTAATTGTTGAAACATTCAATGTTTCACCATTTATTTTAATTTAAATATTTTTCTTAAAATAAGAATAATAAAATGTATATATATTTATTATTCTTATTTCAGAAAAAATATTTACATTAAAAGCAAGTAGGTCTACCGTTTGTTGTTTACAGTATTAAGTACAATAAGTTTCCAAAATAATGGTATTTCTTTGTAGTACATTAAGTAATAAACCTAGTATCTCATTTAATTTAATGTCATTGTAAAGATGCCGTTACTGAAATATTTTAAAATGTGACAAGATGGAGTCAGTTGTTTTTAAGAATGGCATTTCTTTCCAGATTCTGTCGCTTCTGTTGTTTTTGAACATTTTCATCGGATCAACGAAAATCTGCAGTATGTTTTCGCAGACATCAATTCGTGTTCCAATAAAATGACTTGTATCTTATTTTCGTTTTTTTTTTTTTTGTTTTCTGTCGTTTTGTTAAATTTTCCGCGATCTTTTGGTGATTGTTTCGACAATGAGGAAATGGTTCGTGACCTGTTATCACGTATTGGGATTGTTTCCAAATACAGTTCTGTGGGCGTGTGCTCCATGCCACATCTTCATGAAACAGTTTTCTACAATCGGAAGTTGGTGTTTTGTGAACACGTTTTGGTTTGTGCATTATTCCCATAACTTTTTATCACTAAGTCCGGTGGTTTTCCATGATTAAAACCACATACCATCCTTTTCTGGGTTAAACCACAACACGTCAGGTCACCATGCATTTCCCGCTACAATTGCGGCGGTGTGCGACATGAGAAAACCGCAGACGATAATGTTATATCGTATAATAGCGTTAAGACAAGCCTTCTTGAGTTACTTCCCTTAATTTTTACGCGTATAGTTCGCCCATATTCCCACGGTTAAAATTCGAAGCACGTAAGAAAATGAGGCCGCTGTGTTACAAATTCTAAGCGTCTGTGTAATTAACGTTTGCAGAAAAACAAATCTTTTGTTTTAATTCGTTTTGTTTCTGTGGTTGAGGCTCTTTACAGACCCATTTTGTATTCTTTGTTTATTTGAAGAGAATCTAGTCATATAAGTCTTGTTTTAACATTCGTCCGATGTGTATTTCATTCACCAACATTTACTTTACAATGTTCATGGTTTATATAAAGTTTCTTCCTAAATTCCAGCCTTTACAGTTACAACTTCGATGTTTAAATCGTTCTGCAAGATCTTGCAAAGCAAGTCAAGGTCGTAAACTCACAAACTTTTGGAACGACCCTCTTTATCAATGAAAACCGTATTGATCACGTGACAATTGATTCTCCGCACCTATTTTGATTGACAGCCAATTTTCCCCTCATGTGCCTCATGCGTTAAATATCCGCTGGCATGCATACAGTTCATTATTAAAGCTCTGTAGTTAGCTAGTTTATTTGTGTTTCAACTGTTGCATATTTTTTTTACTAATATACGTTAAAAAATGACCAGGGGAGGTACTTTTTAACCATAGGTTCAAATCTTGGCTGATAATACCAGCGGATGTGCCCCTCATTGATCTGGTCGATTTTTTGTTTGCTGAATGTACCACGTGATTTGATATCACTTGACTATTCCACTCGTCTGACAAGTAGGGGGAGTGCCATTGTATTGTAAAAGTGGGTTAACTTCGTTTGCTTTTTTGCGCAAAGAGAACGTTTAAAATATCGTTTATTTTCTATCAATAAATTCTTAGATATACTTTCATTTAGTTTCCACCTTTTCGTAGAGAAATGAGTTGTTTTAAACATGCTATTATTCTGCGTAGTTAAACCGCTCTATCTTTTCACTCGCGTACAGTGGTTTCGACCGGAAATCACTGGGGGAGAAACGAGGTCACATCCAGTGTCGAATTACACACGGCTCTCCAAATATAGCGAGCATTTCAGAATACTGTCGAATTAGATGGGATTAATTCATGAAAATTTAATTCAAAAACCGTGTCAACTTTGCATTGTTTCTGAAAACAGACTTATGGATAACTGTCATTATGTTTTGCTGAGGAATATATTTCGTACAAAACGTTTTTTGCTGTAAAAATTCTTGCCTACTAGCGTTAGAAGCATTGAAGATACTGAAGTGAGCACTGAATCTGTGAAGTTGCGGGAAACTGGAGTCTATCGATTCTTTAGGACGAGTGTTCATTTTATCCCGGATATAACATTATTTGCAATGAAGCAGTGTATATATGGTAATTAAATTGAGATTTATTGTGCGGATAATTTGAATGTGCTAATTTCTTATAACTTTCATCTCCAAGTCTCGTGTATTTTATCATGAATATGAGGGATCATTCATAATCGTACCATACCACCATCATTATCCACATCACATTGACGCATCTCGTGGATTTATGTAGCTTCATTTCATTACTGGTTGTCTGTTTAGTGAATATCGGATTTGATGAAAAGTAATTTTGTTGGATTTTAATTTTTTTATGTGATCTTTAGTTCTATATCATTGTTGTTTTTTGTGGATTTTAATTCATTTGTGTGTTGGTGACAATGTGTTGTTATGCTGTGTTGTTAATTAGTGAGATATATATATCCTTTCCCAGTGATTTGGATTTTATGAGAAATATGTTTATAAATCTGTTTTATTAGTGGATGGAATATGTATGGATTTAACTCCTATTTTTCTGCTATTTTATCACACTCTTATTCTTGAATAAGTTGATTTTGTATAAATGATTTTCTGAACACCAGTAATTGAGTATTAATTGAACTGTTAAGGCTTCAAATCAGTGTAAAATGTTGAAATTAGACACACATTTGTTCAGTTTTATGTTCAAATAATGCAGATTAAATTTGCAGAATCAAATTGGCATTTATAGATCAGACTAGAAACTGATATCTGTGTGTTTTATTCATGCTATAAAGTAATTTATATATTAAATTCTCTTTGTTTCCGAACTTATCTGAAATTTTAGTCGTTTGAGGTAAATGGCTGTGTATGCTCCATTTGTCAAATAATTGATTTGTTTTTAACGAGAAACTAATTAATCATTGTACTTGGTGTACTGAGGACCTCTTTGATACACAATTGATAAACATCATTAATTTAGGTATAACCAAGCATGGGTTTTGGCAGTATGTCCAATTACTTTGTTAATTAAGGTCAACAGGTGCTTGATGTTTGAAATCTGGGAAGTGCTTAAAATTCGGTGGTTTGTGTGTTATAAGTTAAATTGGGTGACACCATTTGATTAAAAGTTTTGGGATGCTCAGTGTTGTACCTTATGAATAATTGATGGCTGTAAAATAAATTTGGCTCAAAATTATTTCATCTCTCTGTAAAAGTTGAGAATCTTTCTGTCTGTTAAACTTGATTTGTATTTATATGAAATTTTCACTGGTTTTAAGCCGAGATTTGAACCCAGATCACTGGGTTACAAGACCAGCACACTAGCCACTGGACCACGGCCATGGCCCTTGTAAAACTTGAGAACCTTTCTGTTTCATCTGTTTCTGTGAACAGACCCTTCCAAATTGAAAATTGAATACATTTTTCCCAATTCCCATCCTAAAGATTCCCAATTTTGGCATCAAACTGTGCATTTTTTCCCAATAGGACTAGATCCGGACCCTTAAAAATCACTTGCTGATTAATGAAACTACATTTCATGTATAAATACATTGATGTAACTTTTACATTCAAAGAAGGCCTTTCACTGAGGGTTGTTCGAAAATTGATAACTTTATTGTGACTGGCTGTGTTCAATTTGCAAATGTCTTTATTGCTTTCAGCTGGTTCAACTCAAAGTAAAATCTTTCCTTCCCATGAATTTATGGTGAAAAAATTTGATTGAAAATCATTTAGTTTTGGATCGAAGACTGTTCAACTGGTGCACAGTTTACTGTTGAAAGTTTCAAGTTTTTAATTTCTACCAAATAAGTTTTGTATTGTCTTAAAATGTATTTTTGAGTGAGCCCTTTTTTGTGACAGTATTTACACAATGCCTCTCGTAAAAATTGTGTACATATTTCTAACAATGTTATAAGTAGCTTAACAGATCTATCTGAGATATAAACCTGTATGTGTACTTGAAACTTCAAGCAGGCCTCATAAATATTAACTTTCTAGTTCACAATTTACAGTACCAACATGTGGGGTTAATTTATTCTCTTTTCAGAAATTGTAAACATGTATTGCTAGAAGAGGGAATCTTTAAGCCGTTCAAAACTTGTTTTAATCGCTTGACCTGTTTCATAGAAAAACATGATGGATATATTGTTGAACTGTTAAACAAGTTAGAAATATGCTAAGTTTGATAAATAAGGAGCTTATTAGCCAATGTGGCTGTATCATTTTTCCAGATGTATATATTAGTGAATATTAGTATACATTAGTGTATAAATTCATCTGAAATATACAAGGAAGGCTAAGTTTCTACTCTTTATCTCATGACTGAATTGTGGCCATTGCCGTAGATTGATTGTTTGGATAGGTGCTTCAAATTATTTTAAGTCATGTAATCAACTGTATCTACTTCACAACTGTATAGTAAAATTGAAGTTTACCTTTGTCTTCTTTCTTAAATGATATTTTTTCTTCACTGGGTTTGATATCATTTTTTAACAATTTTTCACTTATATATAGACAGTTCACCTAACTGGTTTTCCTGAACTGTATCCTAACCATTTCTGACTTACCCTTCCACAAGCAGTGGGCAACTTCTTCACATATGGAGAACAATCGACATTTTTGTCAAGTTTTCATAGCAGGACCTGTCGCAACCAGGATTTGAACCCAGATCGCTGCTTACAAGTCCAGTACACTAACCACTGGACCACTGTCACAGCCTCTTCAATTATAAGTCTGTTAGTAAATGAAAATAACTTCAGTTTTACTGATTTTGGGTTGAAATGTTCTTACACAGAACATTAACCAAGTATGTTTGTCAAGCTTGATGCTTAAGCCGAGTATGACAGGTTAATTTCCACTTATTTACTGCTGTACATCTTTTACCATTTATTTTTGCATAAATGTTGCTGTATATGTTAATTGAATGACAAATGTTGTTTTTGGCAATGTAAATACTGGTGTTTTGTTGAAAGAAAATACTGACATGAATTTCTTATCTTGAATATGGTAGGTAAATCTGGCCATTGCTATTCATTAATAGTGAAATATCAAGTTCTTGGGTGCCTCTTAAAATAAAGTCTTGTACGCTTCCTAGTTTCATAAGTTGTTTGGACTAAATTTGTTGTTAAGATACTTAACAAACAGTACAGATCATTGTATGATGCTATATTTGAGTGTGTTAGTATTACCCCCTAGATCGTGTAACATTCAGACCTTCCCCCTCCCACTTTTAGCGATGTTACCAAGTATATTTAATCTATCCAACAATGAGGTATTTTTACGTGGCCTAGATGATTGAAATTAGGGCATCTAGCCACCAGGCATGTAAACATAGAAGATGTTAATCTTACATTGATTACTGGCTTTAATCTTTCCTTACTATCTTAAGTTTTGATAAACCCAGTGGGAGACATCAAGTCATTTTTTTCTCGTAAACCAACTTTTGCAGTTTCGTCTACTGGCTTATTTGTTAATGTAAGTATTTTTTTCCAGTTTCTATACAGACTGTTTTATAGTTATTTCGTACAATGTTGTTGTGTACTGCTGTCAAATGCTGTGTTAAACCTGTAGTGTGTCGGTAAGCAATTCAAGTTTTATTCATCCAGTGCCTGGTGGATGAAACAGTGTATTGATGTTTTTACTGCCGGACCTGGTTAATTTGTTGGACTTCGCTGTTTAATCTGGAGTGTATCAGTTGCCGGGGTAACTTCTGATTTCATCCATCTGGTTAAATTATTTATTGTGAACATTTTGTAGGAATATTAATTAATTCTCTACAAATGTGAAAACAGTTGGTTTCGCCTTGAATGTGTGTTGGGGCAAGATTTCTGCAGACTTATCAGTTTTTCAAAAGAAGTTAACTTTCAGTAGAAAAAAGTAATAAAATAGAAGGATGTGATGTAGTTTGGCGTAAAAAATAAAAAAGTTGTATTGCTTACTGTTACATTGATTGTAAATGATACTGCACAGATGTAACACTGGGTAAAGTTAGGGTGTTGTACACATGGCGATATCTGTCAGGGAGTGCCTCCTTGTTTCAAGAAAGTTGTTGGGTGTGGTCGTTGCCACGGTTATCATCAGGTGGTGTTCATCATTAGAGCTGTTCATTTTATCACTGGTACATGTGATTTAATTTATACAGCCATGCTATAAAATGTTTGTGGTTTATTTTTATTGTTTGTACTGTGTGAACTTTTTGTCTTGTGCAAGTGATGGTGTTTGACCATTATGCTGTTTATGACCAAGTTAATTTATTCATGTCGTTGTCATAGATACCAGAATGCATTTGGATGTGTTATATTTGTATCTTACATGTGCATAAACACTAAACAGTGGATTTTTTTCAATTTTGGGAAAGGGTTGGGGTCCTGTCTGGGGAAAAAATGCATGGTGTGATGCCAAAATTGGGAACTTTTAGGTTGGGAAAAAAATGTCTTTAATTTCGATTCGGATGGGTTCATTTACCAGACCCAAACAATGAAGACAATTGCTGATAAAAATACATTCATTGTCCATGTTTGTGCTTATCAAGTTTTGTATCATTTATTAATTTATTATGTGTAACAGATGTCAGGCATGGAGTATAAAGCTTAACCATCTGTTACCATAGTTATAATATTGTACTAGTTCAGTTTATATATAATAGTGTTCATTATTAATGTTTTATGCACCATTTCGAACGAAATTGAGGAAAAATCTTAAACTTTAAGTATTCAAGAGTTGATTCTAAATTCTCATAATGATGTTCGTCGGTAAACATTGCAGATAACTACTGTGAGATTTTCATGTTTGTGGCAAACTGGTTTTCCTTTAGAAATACCACTAGACCATGCAATCTTACAGGTGTTAGAAAACTCTGACATTTTTTAATGGTGGAAAATGGGAATTTCTTACTAAGTTAACTGAGTCTTGAGTGTTCACAACGTCTTGTATAAAATTTATGAAAGTATTTATAGTCCCTGATTTGATAATGTTTGTACTCTTTGCCTTCTTACATACAGATATTCATCTGAAGTCATTTGAATTTTGATGAGCTTTTTGGTGTTGATAATTTGCGCTCGTATGATGGTCTACTGTTGTTTTTGTACGATGATCAAGTCTGGGGTTTGTACGGACTTGGTATTGTGTATGTACAGTGGTCTCAGCAATATTTTGCCTTCTTTTTTCCAGTTCCCAAACTTAAATTTTCCCTATTTTGGCATCACACCAAAATGGCAAAAAAGTCACTGGGTCTAGTGTTGTATATACAATGATTTAGCACTGTGTATGTGTATCACTAGACGTCAAAAGTTGAGGGTTGAAAAATGACCCATGGCTAATGAAAATTTGATGAGTCAACAAAATTTCTGTCCAATTTTATTGTAAATTTGACCCTTTTGTACAAATTCTCAAGAGTCAAGCTTTATTTTACTGATTTCAAGATGCTGTTTAAAGGGTCAAATGAATGCCCTAATGTACAATGATTTAGTGCTGATGATTTAGTGGTGTGTATGTTCTCAGTCAGGGTAATGATTTATGCCAGTCGTAAAATGATGTCATGGAGTGTGAAGAAATCTGGGGCTGATGAAATGCGCTGATGTTTTAAGGGGATTTTTAAGGGGCAGCACCTGATTAACGTACTCTCTGACACTGGCTCATGGGGTCGGTACTGTAATTGGATTTATTATGAATTTTATGGGACTTTATAATTACATTATTTTGGGGGTTTAACCTAGTTAAGATTATTTTTGGTGCATATAAAGATTTAAGCATTATATTCTAGGGTCACGCAGTTTGAACCCATTAACAAATGTCTACTTGTTACTACTAAAAAAACTTCATTTTATTATTTGTTGGTCTGTTAATTCTGATTTATATCAGAATTTCAAAAAAAGTTATTCGGATTAAACTGAATTTTAACATAAACATATATGTGTTGAAATCCTTGTACGCTAATGACTTTACAAGTATGGGTAGAGCTGAGGTCAATGTTCAGTGTTCAAATTTATTACTCAATTATGAATGAATTAATTTGGTCAAACTCTGCACTGGATAAATAATTATCAATGAGTAGTTACAAAGTACAGGGTCGGGACTCAACAAATCCACTAGTAATTACAAGTAGAAATTGACTAAGGAGTTGAAATTGCTGTAGAACTAGTTAAAATTCTTAGCTTGTTGTTCTGCAGGACAAGTAGAAAAAAAGACGGAGAAAAATTGTCGAGCCCTGTGGGTCTACCTGTGTACACATATTTGGTTTAAAGTTAACTTGTGATGTTTCTGCTCTCCTGTCAAATGATGTGGTTTTAACCTTTCATATATATTTCATTCATAATGTATTATGTATGTATGAATGTTATATGCACGAAGCCAGGTATATGTTGTTTGTATAAAATGTTAATTATTGTATCTAACAATTAAACCATTGTGTTATTGTGTTACTATTATATACATAAATATAATTGATGGAATGTTTAAATAGGTTTGTCAGCCTGTTGCGTGCGATTTACATATCAGAATAGTTTGAAATGATTCGACATTTGTTAACTGTTAACTCCTGACTTATTTACATATAGCATTAGTATCCTTTTACTGGTGATGTTAAATAAGAGAACATTTGTAGCTGTACTTTCTGTATACTTTTGGAAGCCTTAGTTCAAAGATATTCTTAACAAATTTTGTATTCAACAGGAGTGTAGAAATGAGCCAGAAGCCAGAAAATCAAACAGCTATTTGGGTTTTTTGCTGGCTACTTTTTCCCCACAAGGGGGTATTGCCCTCTTGCCGGGTACAAACCCTCTGTCCTCCCTTTTTAGTTTTAGTGGCTTACGGGCAACATGAAAACATTTCTACACCCCAGATTCAAACTGAAGCTCTTTATTATTACTGTTTGTTTTTTTGAGTTTCCTTTATTCTTTACGGTTTACCGTGACAAAAGGACTCGCATAAATCTCCGATTCTAACATTTACAAGACATGTGTTACATAAAATAGATAATTCATTTTATATACAGATTGTGACATATCGAAAGTAAACCTCAAGTTGTTCACTGGAGTGGAAAGCTGAGTGTCAAGTAAATATGTTGGCTCAGTAACTTTGTCGTCATTTGAAATAGAAGAGAGCCTCCTACAGGTTTAAATGTGCACATGGGCTTAACTGGCATACTACCAAAAATACAGTGTATGGACCGTTAAATGTTTTCACAAAGATCGGCTTTAAGTCCATTGATGAATGAAAGAAATAGAATTTTCTACAACATTGATTTGTCAGGATTTAATCTATTTACTTGGCATATGTTTGAGACCTACAGGTCCTTCAGTGTATCAAATATTATATATAAACTTGCAGTGCCTAAGTCGCCATAATTATTCAGATATGATTCACTATAAAGAGTTGTTTTATAAACATGGGTACACACTGTTTGTAGGCCGATTATCTCTGTAAGAGATCTTTGCGGTTAAATTTTAGTTTCTATTTAGTGCCTCGGTATAAAATCACTTTCGTGTCTCATAACAGTGTCATACTTGGTTTGAAATCAAACTTTTATACTTCATTGTGACGATAATGTAATAGTGTTTATTTCTGTCTGGTAAAATACTCAAAAATTGTGTTTAAGCTGTGGACAGTTGCATTATGCCGTATTGATTGTTGAACACTACTTGGCATATTCTGTCTATCGGTTTCTAATTGACACAAACACGTGAATTCTGTTCATTTTGTGCAAATACAAACAGGATTTTGAGTATCGTGGTGTGGGACTGAAATCGTGTGTTACTATCATAGAGAGGTTTATTAAATTAGAAGGTTGGTTATTTTTGCGCTTAATTAGCAGGTGATGTAAGTTCTTAGAGTTCTATGAACGTTGTGTAAATATTAAGGGTACTTGGTGGTTGCCATGGAATTTGGAACATTCTCTGTACATGTAAGACTTGTATATCAAAGGTTGTGGTGGAGTATTTGATTAGATCTATATGTCCTACAGATTGTGATGATTTATAGTTAGGTGTGTGTACGTGTATGTGTGCCGCTACTCTACATTATCTAACTTTCTTGCCTTACTGTAAAACTAGGATCTTGTATGATATGATTGTTGATTTGTTGAAGTAGATACAATCTTATTGTGTTCTTCCAGTCCTGAGAAGTTATTTATGTTTGTTTATTTTTTATGTCTGTATATTATGTTTAACATGAAATTGGATGTGAAGACAGACTGGTTTTTTTATGAATTTTGGTAACTGATGTTTTGTATTGATAGAAACTGATGTAGAACAGAGCAATAGTTTATTATATTATCCAATCAAGTTAACATGGCTTGTTGAAGGAGATCGTTTGGTGTTTTTCATTTTATATTTGATTATTTGTAATTGTTTAAATGGAATCTGTTTTCTAAACCTTGTATGTTGGTGCACATGTGTAGTCGAACATGTTCTATATCGTGAACCAGTTTATTGTACACTTTTTGACTGTTTCTTCGATTTTTTCAAGTCTCGACATTTTGTTTGTTGGTGGGTATAATCTTTAGCAACCAAAATACTTTGAGAAACCAATAATGTTTTTAATTAGGAGATTCTTGACTCGAAACAATTGTTAGATAAATGTTTAGATATTGTTCTGTTTTCTGTGTTAGTATGCAGAATCGTTGTATCATTGATAGCCAAGTCGGATGATCACGTGTGTTGATAAGATTGCTATATGTCATCATTGACTGGGCTTTATTGATGTTTAGTGAGACAAGTTTGTTGTCATGGTTACGATCACTCTAGGTAGAATCTATATAATATGTAGACTATTTAGCTTGAATGAAGTTTTTTTTGTCACTGAATGTATAGATGATTAGATCAGTAATTGATGAATTCTGCATTTTAATCTTTTCTTTTTTAATTTTCAGCAATGAGAGTTTATACTGAAGACAGAATGAGGATATGCTGAACACGACCATGTTTTCTGAGGGTATGAGGGTGTCACGGTACCAGACACCTAATACACTACCTCCGGCTGATGTTGATGGTGTCATAACACTAGACCAAGTTCGACCGCAGCCACGTAAGCAGAATGAGTACGTGGATACACCGCGGTCTCCACTTACACACAGTGGAAATAAGTTTGACTCGGGGTCAACTAGTACAAAGAACATAGTTGTGACATTAGCGCCCCGGGAGCGGGTGGTGTTACCTAATCGGACTCAAAGCACACAGAACAGTATTATTACACAACCAGTGTCTGGGAGTCCTCCGTTAAAAAAGGATTTACCGATTGAAATTCAGAATATTGACGATAAAGATGATTCTATAATATGTTCTAAATGTGGACTTTGCCGCTGTGGTGCGTGCACATCACCGCGGGAATTGCCATCAAAATGGCTGTGTGGGGATAAAATTAATGTCAGTCCAGAAACTGCTGTGGAATATGCCACATGTGTGTGTTGTGTAAAAGGTGTATTTTACCATTGTTCTAAGGATGACCAGGACGCAGAATTTGAATGCGTATCGGACCCATGTGCTTGTTGTAATAGGCCAGATTGTTGTAAGCGATGGACATGTATTCTTGCTATGAGTTTGTGTTTGCCTTGCATGTGTTTATATCCTCCTGCGAAATGCGGACTGATGGCGTGTACGGGATTGTATAATAAATGTCGTAAAAAAGGATGCACATGCAGTAACAATAAATCGTCTAATCAAAGTGGAAAGAAGAGCAGGTCATCGAGGAGCAAGAATGACTCCTCATCGCAATATCGGGGCCTGCTCGTTGAATCGGACCGAGAGAGCTCGTCCGTCTCTAACACGTGAAAATTGTTTTATTTTCTTCTTGTTATAAGTTGTTACATTGGCTTGTGAAGTCAAGCTTTACTTTCACTGTTTTTGGAAGGAACTTAGTGTATATTTGGAGTGATTATCTGTGATGCATCCTGAATAAAATAACGCTTTATATTTGTGCCATGATACAATGGAATTATTTCACTGATGGAGAAATTGCTACACATATCTTGATTCAAGTTGGACAAACTGTCTTTGTATTAAGTATGCTTTACACTGGTGCGCTAGATTGTATTAACCCTTTGCCTCATAAGCCTACTTTGGACTCTTCCAAATTCAAAGCTAATATACAAGACACCAATTTATTTAAGAAAATTTTGGTTATTTCTCTCAAACAGAGTGGAAAACATTGTGTCAAAAGAAGACATTGCTCATTACAGTGGCTTCTTTTTCCCCAATGTCTCAAAAGTCGTCTGCTTCTGATGTGGGGAAATGCGGTATTATGAGGCAAAGGGTTATATCATGAATGTTGGATACTGCTTAGAATAGGTCCTGTTATTTCATACAGATTTTACCTCCTCCCTCCAACTCTTCAAGTTTAGTCGCCTTGATTATTATAACAGATGCAATCAAGTGATTTTATAAACCTTAGACAAACGAGTGAAGCATCGTAAAACAGAAACGTTTTTTATCTTTGAAACCAAAACTTACTTTCTCAATTTCTGATTCTTTATATATATATAAATATTTCTTGCTGCTCTTGACATGGAACAAATTATGTTATAATATATATGTGCATGTTTTTCATATATGCATGAATTTAACGTTATAATCCATTAAATTTGAATTGTTAGCATTTAATTCATTGAAATTCTTTCACCATTGTATAAATTCCAATGTTGTTAAGTTAGTAGCTTCTAATAAGACTTTCATATCAAAATACTGTTGTTATTAATGTTAATGCTTACCGTAATAGATTATACTGGATTTATTTGTTTCAAATCTCCACTGTTACCATTGACAACATTGCAATTCTACTCAAATTTAGTGTGCTATAACCTTTCACAAGATTTCACTCAAAATTTAGTGTTTTAACCTATTTCATTAATTTGCAATTTTATTTCTTTTAATATTTTTATTATAAAATATATCAGCAACAACTTGTTTCAGGGTTTTTGTTTTTTTTAAATCTTTTCTATGTATTGTGCTGTAGTGTCATTTGTTACTTGTTGTTAATTGGGTTTATGAATCAGTTAATGGTTTATATTGTTAATGATTTAAACTTGGTACTGGGCCATCCTTAAGAAATTGTTTGTTTGCTGTAAAGCAACCCAACATTTTTCTCAGTGAGTGGGTAGGTGGGGATTTTTTCTTGTGAAAAATGCCAGAATGCAATAATTAAATAACGAAAGTGTAAAAAAAATTTTTTTACCTGGAGGGTTAAAAGTATTTGAGTCAGTTGCATTATAGCTAGCAAAATTTTTTTTAAGGATGGTCCTGTATGTGTACATTGTTGTAGAAGATTATGTTGAAAACATTGCACAGACATTTTACGTGTTAAATATTATGTAAGTAGGTTTTTCGAGCTTTCTAACTTTTTGGCAGAAATCAGTTTAAAATGAAAACCTCTGCGTATGATTGGTTAGTCCTTTTTGATGTAATATTGTTCGAAGTCAGTATTGACAATATCAAAGGTATTTATTTACCGTTTATCCTTTTGTGGATATGAAGTGGCCATCCTGTCTTTGTTGTATTAAATGAAGGGGTCAGACTGTCCTAAATTGACTGAAGCTATAGTCATTTAGATCTACAGTGGCCCCTTTTGCTATGATTTGAAAATATATAGAAATATCCGAAATTCCAAGAATACAATAACTTGAAGGATTGTGCCTGACTTATTGTATAATTCTGTGTGCATGCATCAAGGTATCTATGTTTGTTACACAGTAATTTTTATATACACAACACACTGAAATGAATTTCCTGATGCTATGTTGATACATCAGTGATTATTTTTGCAATTTTTTGGGAAAGGGTCCAGGAGTTGGAAAAAATAAGCAGTGTAATGCCAAATTGGGAATTTTTAGGTGGGAATTTGGAAAAAATGTCTTTATTTTTGATTGGGAAGGGTCCCAAAACGAAGAAGGAAAAAAATCGCTGAATATTAAGGATCTCATTTCAGTTAAAACCCTTGATGAAGAAACAAAGTGATTGATTGCTATTATTGGTGTCACTCTTTCCTTTGTAGCCCTTTGACTATTTTCGTGTTTATTTCGTTATTGAAGGGATAATGGTTTGGATTAGAGTTGGTACATCATTTGTGGTTTATGCATGTTTCGGAAATGCTTGTTAATTGATGCGCAAGATTTCTTGCCGTTCAAATGCATCTAAAAGAAAGCTAATTGATTATTGATGAAGTTTTATTCAGAAGTGGTAAATTTTGAAGAAAAATATAAGAGTAGAATTTTGTCAAGTAAAAATTTGATTATGAAAAAAGGATGTTCCATTACTAATATTAATGATTATTATTATAATTATAAAAGTTGAATTTTGTTTTTATGCGTAGAATGTCTGTGTCAATGTTTTCTCAGATTATGTGCCAGTGATAAGTGTGGGTTATATTACAGATATAATTTTGATACAGTTTCCATGGTGATACAAGACACGTGGTCTGCTTATGGTCGTGACTAATATGTTCGATGTTTGGAGGGACTGCATTTAAGGCGAAAGATATTTGAGTGCGTTATAACACATGCCTATTTGAATCGTAAAATATTTTGTCATTTTTATTGTTAATATTTATGTAATAGTCCCTGCTCCTGTTTTCGGATAATTTTTATGTAGGTTGATGTTGGCTGTAAATATTATGAGTTATTATTTACAATTGGTGTAGGTGTCTTGTTTCTAGGATTTAAATTTCTTCAATGATTGAATACACTGATTTCTACCAAACCGTACCCTCTGGAGTTTACGCCTACGTTGAAATGAACGTTTAATCATTAATCCGTGACTCAGACCACTAGTCTTATTCTTGTCCATGCCTGAAACTGTTCCAAAATTACTTTGACAATATGATCTGCAAAGTCTAATCCAAATGTGTTCAGTAATATTTTTGTTTTCATATTATACATAAATGTGTTATTTGATGTCTGTTTTTTTTTTTTGTCAACTTTGATAATAGCAATGAAGAAATTTATGTCACCTGATATAGATCAAATCATTATGTTGTTATATTGTATTAGAATTTCTCTTGTTGCCTGGATGACTGATAATGAACAATTCAGTCCCCTTATCAGCCCTTGTAAATTTTGTTATACAGTCAAATTACAGTAAAAACTCGTTTGTAAGACCACTCGTGGGACTAAATAAATTTGTTACAATATTTTGGTGGTCTTATTATTAAGTTCAAATTTAGAGAAAGTATTGTAAAACAGTCTGAAAATAAGTGCTCGTTTTAATGATGGTGGTTATAACATTGAGGTGGTTGCTTAATTAGGTCCTACTGTACTGACAAAATGTCATAACTATTGTAACTTTATGTAAAATTCAAGATATAGGGCATTTCTGTAAGCATAAATCTTGTTATCTGAATTCATTTTCGTTTCAAATGTCGTAGTAATTTGTTAGACACAAAAAAAATTTGGACAGGATATCATCTTTGTATGTTGTACATTTGCAGATTAGCTAAAATTGTCTCCTCGTTATCTTCGTGCACTTTCTTGATAACCTGAAACCGTTTTTTTTCTATGTGGGATTGACTCATTAATCATCGTTCACTAGTCATGAATCTTCTACTATTGAAATCAATGAATTGGGAGGGGACAGATTTAATATCATTGTTTGTGATGTTTTATCATTGTATCTTATGGGTATTTTTTGTTGAAAATCTTTCATGTTATATAAGACAGATGACAGTGCATATTTACTGTGAATTTCTATCAAGGTGGGCACAAACTTTTTCTTCATTTGGTTCTTATCATTTTTTATGGGATTTTTTAATAGCTTTATTGTGAGATTTCTTCTGTTGTCAATTGCGAATGTATTCTTATGCATAAATTTTAAATGGAAGGCTGTGGGTTTTGTTGAAGTACAAAAAAATTGTATTGATTTGAAAAAAACTGATGTTAGCTTTACATTATATGTAACCATTGAAAGACAACTTCGTAAAAAAAGTTACCCGAGCCTGTTTTTCCTCAATAAAACAAGTAGTTTGTTTTGCAATATGATACCAGTCGGTTACGTTTTTGATATTCTGTTTTCAATTTTTATCATAATACTGTTACGTCATGTGTATTATTTTCAGGCGTAATTTTGGGATAATTGTTAAAGAAAGCATTTTTTCCTGACTTCTTTACGGACATTTTTTCTTTGAATCTGTTGCCAAGAGCAACCAAAATTTATTGCCTTTCAGAAAAATTTTCAGTTTTCAGTTTTCTTACTTTTTAATGATTTCAATATCGTTACATTTTGTGTAGAAATTTTAACATCTATATTGACTTAATTTGTGTAACCAATAGACAAATAACAGACTTTATATGTTCATTGTTTGTACATTTTAACAAATGAGATTTTTATTCATTTTTTATGAATTAGTTCATTGATTTGAAATACCTCGATATAAGCTGGACTCATTCATATGACAACTTGTTATGTAAAACATTTTAAATGTACACACTTCGTTGTTTTCAGTATTTTATTGTTCATTATTATAAGCCTTACACATCATCGTTAACCATTTTCTTGTTCGTATTTTTGTTACAAGTTGTGTATTTTGGCATTATTTTTCATTGTGATAAAAGAGGTGGATTCTTAGAGTAAAATTGTGGCTTCATGTCATGTAAGCGGTTTTCTTTGACGGGCTACTCTTGTTTACTCAAAGGAATTTTAATTCTTTTTTTTAATTATTTGAAAAGTTGAGAACAAATTCTGACTACTAAATTTTTCTAAGCCATTTATAAGATTTTATAGATTTTTTTCTAGAAGTGTTATGCTTGTGTTTAACACTATGTGCGTTTTATATCTTTGAGTGTCTTTAAAAAAAGCTGGCTTTATATTTTTGAAAATTTTAAAAATTTTAAGACGAAAGAACTTGATAATGTCTTTTATGGGTGGATTTCGGATTATGATGTTTTAGATACAAGTTTATCATTGTAATGTATATGTGAACAATTAAAGCATTTTTTTACTTGTCATTCATACAAATGTAGTTTCAACATAAGTAAATCATTTCATTTAGATACACACTTCACATGTTGCTATATTTTTCAAGTCAAAAATTATGTGCGAACAAAAAGTTGAAAAAAAAAATGCATTTTTCAGAATAACAAGTACCATTGATCTTTGAGGCTCTATAACTTTATGTAAAATATGTTTATAACTAATTTGTAGATGAAATGTCCCTTTTTTTTGTTAAGGCAGATTTTTAACCAGAGTTGGTTGACTTTTTGGTTGTATATATTGATATATCTATATATATTTAGTACATGTTTGTACTTACTATGATCATGTTGTTGTTAAAATGAAGCAGTGTATAAAACAAGTTTCTGTTGGAAATGAATCCTGTTGTTTGTCTTTTATCATCTTCCTTCTTGAAGAGTTAGCAATCGGACATACATTATGTACTCCTTCATACTGAAGAGGTAACATTGAGACATACGTTATATTATCCTCCATTCTGAAGAGTTAAATGTAAGACATACATTATGTTCGCCTCCATATTGAAAAGTTAACTGTGAGACATACGTAATGTTCTCCTCCATTTGAAGAGTTGACAGTGAGATATGCACGTTTACCTCCATATTGAAGAGTTAACAGTCATACTCACATTATGTTCACCTCCATATTGGAGAGTTAACAGTTGGACATACATTATGTTCGCATCCATTTTGAAGAGTTAGCTGTGAAACATACATTCAGACATGCATAGAAAAAAAGTTACAATGTATTAGATGAATATACATCACTGAGAGACTTTGACACGCAACCAACAAACATTCTAAATATTTTCATTATAAACCCTACAGAATATCTAACCATGACTGACAATCACTGCATACCTTATGTTAACGACAGCATATACAATCATGATCAATTATTTTTTAAACAGTTTAATTAATACATACATTGTACATCAGTTAAATGTTCTCTGTTTCATACAGGCAGCAATTAGATGTTGATATTGCACATATAAACTGTTACATCAGTTAGGCCTAAAAAGTCCCGTTTCTTTCCGGTTACCCGACCGACCCATCTTCTACCTGCTGACTCAAAAGTTTTTCCTACATCCAAATTTTCGTGCTATACTGTATTTTTTACTACAGTGTTTGTGGCCGATATATGTAAAGAAAACGTAAAAGAAAAAATCCCTACCTACCGACCCATTTTTTTTTCTTGGCATGTAACCGGAAACAAACTTCTTTGTTTAAGCCTTATTTGCGTACAGAAAATGTTCTTGGTTTGCGTGTTTGATTTGGTTGCGTGTCTGTCAGTGCGTATGGCTTTTCTAGAATTTCATTTCTAATAAACTTGGGCACATTGTTGGTATGCAGAATGAATTCATCGGAATGTTTTGACTGCATATGTACGATAGATTATGTAAAAGTGCCAAAATATTGACATATACGAAGTACGTTGACATACATAGTCTGTATTTATTCACAAAAAAAGAAAGGTTTCCTTTGTAAATATAACTTTTGACAAAACAATGAAATGTATGAATAGTATACTCGTGACAAAGCAGGGGAGATTTTGTCCGCATGTTGTCAACATCGTTCACTTTGAAATACCAAAAACCTGAATAAATAACGTGCTTGTTGACAAAATATTTTATGACATGACCGACTGTTGCGCTCGTTGAAAATTTCCAGAATAAAAGCCACGTTTCTTGCATACATGTACAAATGTACATCGTGAATGCAGTTTGTACTTAATGCTTAGTCATTTAACTGACACATTGTTTTGTACACTGTAAACATTGAATAATTTTTGCACAAACAGACAAAATAAATCATGGGTCATAACGCATACAAACTGCAAGAACGAACGCTTCCCTCTTCCCAACGACTACCTCTCTAGCACAACAAATTTGTTCGTCTCCGCAAAATGTTGCTCAAGAGAGGGAACACTGTATCCAGATTGTAAACGATTAAAGGGATACGCTGTTATGACGTTTTTGCTTCATTTTCTTCAACTTTTGCGCATTCAAACTTAACTTGTAATGGTAGACAAGCTTATGTCCACTGTAGAAAATTGAATGTACTGTGAAGAATGGTGGTATTTTGGGCGTACCCGCTTTACAACGACGAGCCTCTTGATCATCCTCGGATTCTCAATTTTTGATGTACATTCTTTGAATTGTCAACTTATGCATGATGAAACTTATTTACGTCCTTCACTACACGTAGCAACAATTACATTATAAACAATTCACTGGGTTGTTTGTGGATAGCTGAGCAAAAATACTTAACAAAAGGAAGTAGGTGTTTTCAGTGTTCAATGAATCTTTTGTTTGTGATAAAATTGTTACGAGGAATTAGATAATAACCACAAAAGTGCCCTTTACTGTTAAATCTATGTTGTTTTCTTGGAATATTTAAGGTCTAGACAAGTTACTGCAAGGATTTTGTGTGGTTATGTTGAAGGCGCCGGAAACAAGAACGGCTGTGCCGCGTTATATACTCACAAATGATTTATACCGGGTGATAAACGTACACAAACTAGTACAGAATTACGACATGGCTGGGAAAACGAAGCTATCAGCAAACATCAACGGGCTTCTCTCGCACTCAGACTAACTGTACTATAACGTGAGTTGTACCTCTCTCTTCTGCCATTTTATTCGTGATGGATAATGACAACAATAATGAAAACGTTAGCCTGAAATGATTTTATCTTGTCATACAACATCCCTTCAAAACCACTATTAAACCACAGACGCTTATTACAAGAGGATGTGTAGCGTCTATAAGACAAGAGTACATAGAACTTCAGTAACGCAGAAACTTGTGAAATCTTTATCTCTGCGTCTTCAAAACACCGTATTGTAATGTGGTTGATGTCTGAGTGAACAATACACTGTAATGTAAGGTGGTTGTTCTCTGAGTGAACAGTACTCTGTAATATGGTTGGTGTCTGAGTGAACAGTACACTGTAATATGGTTGGTGTCTGAGTGAACAATACGCTGTTATATAAGATGGTTGGTGTCTGAGTGAACAATACTCTGTTATATAAGGTGGTTGGTGTCTGAGTGAACAATACACTGTTATATAAGGTGGTTGGTGTCTGAGTGAACAATACACTGTTATATAAGGTGGTTGGTGTCTGAGTGAACAATACACTGTAATATAAGGTGGTTGGTGTCTGAGTGAACAGTACACTGTAATGTAAGATGGTTGTTGTCTGAGTGAACAGTACACTGTAATATGGTTGGTGTCTGAGTGAACAATACACTGTAATATAAGGTGGTTGATGTCTGAGTGAACAGTACTCTGTAATATGGTTGGTGTCTGAGTGAACAGTACACTGTAACGTAAGGTGGTTGATGTCTGAGTGAACAGTACACTGTAGCGTAAGGTGGTTGGTGTCTGAGTGAACAGTACACTGTAATATGGTTGGTGTCTGAGTGAACAGTACACTGTAACGTAAGGTGGTTGGTGTCTGAGTGAACAATACACTGTAACATAAGATGGTTGGATGTCTGAGTGTTCTGTACACTAATGGGTTAATTAGTGATCTTAACTTTCTAATATTTGTTTATTATCACGTGATAAGCTAGTCACCTGTTGAGTTCAATAATAAGCATAATCTTGTGAACATTGCTATAAGATATTATTGGCTGTATGTCCTTTTTTGTTAAATTACCCAAACAGTGGACGGAGAAATTATGTACACATTTGACCGCCCTCGTCATGTTGTACACTTATCAGTATGGGTAAGGTTTGTGGTTTATGCCATCGGCTATTTGTGTTACATTGACCTCAAGTGGAACATTAATCTAACCGCAGAGTCCACGTCTTGCCTTCAAGGTATAATGTTTTTACACGCTTCTTTGTAATAAAAATACGATTTCATATATTAATCTGTTTAAATTCGCTTGAGCTCACCGTAGGTGGTTGTGGTTCGATGCAGGAGAAGTTGTTTTTAAAAATTAGAACGGTGTACAGTCTGTCATACGACCCGTGTATCTGTCCGAACACTGGGTCACCAACGAAATAAAGTAGTCTCCATATTGTGGTTCGCCTCCGTGAAATTCGATGAGAAACCTAGCACAGACGGACAGACAGGCAGACAACATGAGCAACGGAATGCATTCCTTAAATGCTGAATTTGTCTAAAAATTGCTTTATATTTATGGATCTTGTAAAGAACTCTTCATACTGAAGTTATTAATTATATCAAAATTATGTTATTAAACTACTTCACTAAGTGTAGATGCTCTACGTTATCATATTGAAACAATATTTTCATTTGCGCATATGTCTCTCTGCGCATCGAACTTCTCACAAATCAACAGACACCCGCCATTTTTATCTTCAGCAGATATTTTGTGTTGGGTATAAAAATAATAAGAAAGTGAACTTGAAGTATTTGTTAATATTTTGAGGAAGTTAACAGATACAGTTGTGAATAAACCGTTCACATATGGCTCCTGGAAATTGTTTCCTGTTACAAGCAGACGAAACATGAGCGCTGTCATCCGCCATCTTGTTCGTCTGATTATTCCCGGCGTGTCTGGGAATATTTCGGTTTAATGTGTAACATTTCAATTTTGTACAAAGCGGATTAAACAATTCTTTTAGAGAAATGATATCATAAACGTTCTGTCAATGAGATTTGAAACAAATCTCATTATAGTTGAGATTTTCCTTTGCATTCACAAACATCAATTCCACTTAGGAATTTTGATGTCGTAAATTAAGCCCCGTGTGTTTTAATGGCTGTGATAGTGTGCGTATCGTTAATTTTCATACGCTGATGAGAAATTCTGATATCAGGTAAAAATCCAACATGGCGCTCTTGATTAGGAAAAATGAAGTTCATTCAGCTACATGTAGTCTCATTCGAAACATCTCGGCTGCTTCCGTAGTCAGCTGAGGTGCGCCAAATGTATGGTGTCTAACCGCTGAGTTTTAATGGGCGAGTCTGTAAGAATTGTTTAAATTCTGTTGTTCAATATAGATGCAACACTCAAAATTATTGCACTCAGATAAATCCACCGGGATGGTTGCTTTGGGCCTTTCCTGAGCAGAGTTTTTTTGAGTAGTGAGAAATGCCTCTAGATCTAACATTGAATTGGATTATGCATGAGTGATGTCTTAAATTCTACCAATGGTAAGGCTACACTCTGAGCTCATTCTACAGACATTCCATTACATGTGTTGTCATTCTAATGGGTTCCGACATATTCACGGTTCATCTGAATTTCGTATGCTTTACGTTCACTAAAAACAGCTGAAGTGAACTTCGAAAATAAATAAAATCAAATTATTTCCAGATACCGCGGGGTATACTTGTTTATGAAGATCCACTATACAGTGAAAATATCACAAATTAGATATAATCGTGAAGGGTTGTATACTTCGTGGCTCATGTAGAAATCAGGGTGTTGTATCAACGATGGCAGGCGAGAAATCCGTTTCAGGTTGCGATCTTTATACATGCTATATGTGTTGGTTGTTTCAATTTTATAGATGGGAATATACGCTTTATGTAAGTCAAAGTTGTTAAGAACAAAAGTAATACTGATGTTGAATCTGTCGTCTGGTCGTTTGAAACGAAAAGTGGATTGATACACCAAGGTTTGATGGTTCGCTTTTCGCGCCAAACTAGATGTAGTATGTGGATTGTTTTAAACTATTTCTGTGCTGTATTGTACGTGGCCGACTGGTTGCCGCCTCTGAATCATAATCATCATTAACCAATTGCCACTGTGGGTTCGAATTCCATCCGGGACCAAATTTCACATTTGAGGAAGCTGTCTAGCTAGCTTACCGACGGTCGGTGGTTCTACCGAGGCTTGGGTCTTCCTTCTTCTTAAAGGCTGGAAAAGCCGCCTTGGCTGTTGGTTGGACGTGAACGTTCAGTGTTGCATTGTAAAACCAATGTTGTAATGTTATGAATTTCTATTTTGCCAATGTAATATAAAAACGGATGAATGGAAGAATGGATGGATGGATGGAACGAACGAATTAAATTAAATTGTTTGAATTTAAAACTAACGGGATAACCACTGTAAATTGAAAGATAATATTGTCTGTACGTCTCTTTATTGTACTGCCGACATGGATTCAATATTTAATATAAAATGACACATTAATGTTTAAATATTTTTGTTTTTCGTTCAAATTTCGATGTTTTCTTTTTATTAAGCACGCACGGTCGGTGGCATGTCACTTAAATTAATATGTAAAATAGACACATTTCATCGTTTGCTCTTGTCTTTGCCGCGGAAGTGTCACGCGTTTTTTTGTAAATGCATTTAGCAGTGTTTGTACATTCTATATTAATTGTCCTTTTGTAATGATGTCCCAAGTCACGCTATAACAAAACTAACAAAATGATTTGAATAACTCATTACCGTTGTGTTTGTTTATAATATATAAATTATGCAGTCTCTGCGTTGTGGTATAAATTCGTTTGAAAATTGCAAATGGTGACGCTATGTATAGTTAATGCGCACACATTGCTGGAAGGATTGTTCTGTGGAGAAATTGTCAGCAACAGGATAGACCAGGGGGCGGTCTCTGTGGTCGAGTGGTTATGGTTTCTGACTTGTAATCACTAGCCCCACACCTATGTGAGTTTGAATCCCAATCCGGACCAAATTATTGCACGTGTGAGGAAGCTGGTGAGTTAACTTAGGTAATATTGGCGGTTCTATCCATGTGTACGCTCCATCGTTAAAGCTTGGAGGTCTCCAAATGACACTGGTTCGGTGTTAAGTCCCAAGCAAAAAAGAATAGGTCAAATTACCTTATTTAGTTTTTTTTAACCCTTTGTCTCATAATAACACATTTGTATGAAATTCGATCATTCTTCTTACTCGGACGTTGATTCCAAACGACGACGGCAATCTACCTTAGAACTTTAGTAAAGTTCATCATAATATAGAATTACAGAATCCTATGGCGTCCACATTAAAATTCGCCTGTACCACGCGATGATTATCATTTTAAAAGAAATAATTATCGCCTGATGAGTTAAGGTTAGGGCAGGTATAAATGTCTCTGATTTCTAAATCAGGCGATAATCATCGCCTCTAAAACAATAATTGTCGCGTGGCGCTAGCGAAATTTAATGTGGACGCTATAAGATTCCGTATAGAAGTGATAAAATATTGTATCGTACGCATGACTGCCACATTTGTTCTCGACGACTTATTTGCACCGCAAGTAGAGACCACGATAACCCATTTCTCTGTTCCTGCATAGTAATTGACAGTTATTAATATTTTATGTTAGAATTTGACTAGATCTAATTAGCTTAGGCGTGAAGCGGTACAGTCATACCAATGGCTTGGTTATATTTATAGAATCTTCATCCTTACAAAGTATGAACGTACATTTTTTGTCAGGGCAATGTTTCAAACCAAGATAATCACTGACACACTGCAGCATGCACCTCGACCGAATTAAATATAACAGGTCTGTTGAATACATTACATAATGTTATGTTTGCGAAATATTTACCAGAATATATATTAATGTATCATACACAATATTAGGCCAAGGACATTAGGACGAATTTGTCATTAAAATGGCGAACAGTATATCAGAATAAATATAGTACTGACAATGTAAGTATGCATGATATCGTACCACTGTCAGTACAGTTATCACTTTAGTTATGGTTAAAATTAGAGAATTTATTGCACAATTACGCTCTCTCCTTGTCAATGTTCGTAAAAAAAATCTCCCCGAAACGCTTTGTTGCGTTTAACGTTGCAATATAGACTTGTGTGTTTAAAATTGTCCAATTTGTGCAATTTTCTGTGAATAAAAATGTCTTATCTCAGAGTTAATATAGTCGACACGGATAGCGATTCGTTTATAAAATGTTTACAGGGGTCCACTGACATACATTATGGTTGGTTTATAAAATGTTTACAGGGGTCCACTGACATACATTATGGTTGGTTTATAAAATGTTTACAGGGGTCCACTGACATACATTATGGTTGGTTTATAAAATGTTTACAGGGGTCCACTGACATACATTATGGTTGGTTTATAAAATGTTTACAGGGGTCTACTGACATACATTATGATTGGTTTATAAAATGTTTACATGGGTCTACTGACATACATTATGATTGGTTAATAAAATGTTTACAGGGGTCTACTGGCATACATTATGATTGGTTAATAAAATGCTTACAGGGGTCTACTGACATACATTATGATTGGTTAATAAAATGTTTACAGGGATCTTTTGACATGCATGGTGAGATTTATTAAAATAGGGGTCACCTGACACGGGAATACCTCTCGAGCATTATTAACATAAGCGAAATTGCTTGTTTCACAATCGAGCTAAAATAAATCAGTGTGAAATAAAAATGAAAAAAATAATAATACAAAACAACTTTGTTTCCCTTCGTTATCCTATCATGCATTGAATGATATTAACTAAACAAGTTAACGCATCAGTTGACGTGGTCTTAATGGAATGAAACTTTGGTCCTACATATCTTCTGGTTGAAACCAGTACACTGACTTGTATAAAATAAATACATGGACTATTCGAGTTTGAAAGCAATACATTATTTAAGCAACAGTTATTTCATATGATATTCATATTTATCGACAATTTTACCCCCCAAAGTCGATATATTTCGTAAAGTGTCCATTTAAATCCCAGCGAAGTAGTAATTACCTTGAACATTAAAAAAAACAGGGTGCTCGCGAAAACATATGATTTATTTTCTTCTTACAAATATGATTCTTTACACAGTGGAACCATTATTTAATCGTAATTACTTATTATATTTTTTTCTTTGGAAATTTGATTTTCTATAGTTTAATAAATTGCTGACCTCATACAGGTGTGTCGACTTGTATACAGACGATTTGAGGAGGGAAATCATCGTGCGAGTTTTTTTTTACTTTATGTAATAAAAATACCGTCAGTCGTTGAAAGCTTCTGATATGTTGTATAAAGGACCTAGACAGTTTTACTGTCGATTAGATAAGGCTTTTAAGTCAGATAATTGCTTAAGTGGTTGACAATAACCTTAAACCTAATTTTATTACATTTTTTTTCGTGAATGAAAATAATAACCAATCGTTAAAATTATCTTTTTTTCCAAAAGCTTGACTGTCTCACTTAAATACCAATTAAAGCAATTATTTAATTATATTCGTATTTTCTTACATCGATAAATGCGTTTAGTATGTGTGAGAAACGACAAAACTGTGTCCTATACATGTTTTCGTGATTTTTGTTAAGTGAAACACTTCCCTTGTCTTTATTTGATATCTATATACATGTATGAACAAAGCGAACTATTTACACTGAATAGACAACACCCATTCATGCGGACTATTATAATTTCATATTGTAATTTCATATTGCAATGTTTATAAATCACCCCATCTTTACCGGGCATTTATGTACCCAGTGTAATCAAAATCTACTTTTTTTTCACTGGGGTTTAATTTCGCACCAACAACAGCCACATTCATTTTGTCCCTTTTCTAGCCTTAACGGTTGATGAAAACCCCAGACGTATATCTGTGCAGAACCACCGATCTCCCGTAAGCTAAATGGATGGCTTCCTTGGATGTGAAATTTGGTGCCAGATGAGATTCAAACTCACTGCGATGAGGGGCCAGTAATTACCAGCCAGAGACTATAACCACTCAACCACAGAGATCCCCCCCCACCCTACAGATCATTTATACCTAACCAACTGATCATTTATAAGCGATATTGACAAAAAAATCTTATTTCCTATTTAATGGACATATCTAATGTGATACGGAACGCTATGTAATGTATGTAAGTTACATAACGTCAATAAATGCGACCATGTGATATTCAAACAGTGTCCTATCGTTTCACATTTTATATGCTACAATTTCGTTACATTATACGAAGGTCGATTTAACGCCTTAATAAATATGAACAAGCAACTAAAATCAGGACTGAAGTGGTCCAACAGTCTCTCTATACACACATATATAGGTTATATTTATGTTGTAATTTATGTAAAATAAAATATTGAACGGCGCCTGTTTACATGATAACGCACATCTAAACTACATCAAAATACATCATTTTGTTGTGTATGAGTTTTATACAGCAGTTAATGCATGAAATAGGTTTGGTTCACGAAACATTTGTGAAGTCGAAATTAGTACATGTACAGTGCAACCTCTCCAAAGCAACACCCTTTGGGAGAAGCAAAATTATGTTGTAGTTGAGAGGTTGTTGCTCCAGAGAGGTTACATTAATAGTTAAATGGTATAATGGAAAAAAACATGTTGAATATTGTTGAAGGGAGGTTGTTGCTCAAAATAGGGTAATTCTGGAGAGGTTGCACTGTATGTTTTGTGATTGTATGGTGAAGCTGTCTAAAGTTTAGGATTCTTTGTTCAATTCATTCTTTTAATGTAAATGTATTGAATATATATACATACATTGTATTGTATGTACACGTATATTATATATATATTTACAACTTTTTCCATTTGTTAAACAAAGATATTGCTAAATATGTTGAGAAAACGACAACTTGAATTGGTGACAAAATTAACTAGGTCCAAATAGTTGGGCCTCCGTGGTTGAGTGATTGTGCTCTCTGTCTAGCAATCACTAGCCCCTCACTGCTGTGAGTTCGAAACCCACCCGTAGCTAAATTTCCCGTGAGAGGAGGGAAGCTGTCCAGTTAGCTTACGGAAAATCGGTGGTTCTATTTAAGTGTACACTTAAGGCCTTCCTGCCCCGTTAAAGCTGCAGAGGCGGAAAATGTCCCAGACTGTTGATTCGACGTTAAACCCCTGCGAAAAAAGTATAAATGAATATTAATGTATTACACGTACGTACTTCTTGGTTCATGTGTACAAAAATGTACTTATTTCATTTCATTTTAATGATCTTCTTAATGATCCCGGACACACGGTTCATTGTTAAATTTCATGGCTTAATACATCGTACTTGTTCATCTGTAATGCCATTTATGCAAAAAACCCAACTAATTTACATTTTTTAGATATTTAATATCTTAACCAAAACTACTTAGGTATCTTCCTTAATTACAGTAAAACCTGTGAACAAAGGCCATCATTTGGAAAGACAAAACGTGGCCTTCATTGACTGATGGCCTTTATTCGGAGGTCAGTTTTGTTCTAAATAATCAGTGATGGTTTTTCAAAGAATGACATTTATTCACAAGATGGTCTTTGTTCGGAGATGGCCGCAAACACAGGTTTGATGACTGTATATCATGCTATGAGTACAACTGTTCTACGTTCATGGAAAAATATTTTCTTCTTTTGTCAATGTTGTGTACAGTCAAACCTGTGTTTGCAGCCACCTCCGTGAGGGAGCTGTCCAACTTGCTTACAGGAGGTTTGTGGTTTTACCCAGGTGTACGCCTGAGGTATTTTTCCGGAAAAGTCGCCAAATGGCTCTGGCTCTTGGTAAGACGTAAAACCCTAGTGATCCCGTGGTAATACAGATAATATACCATTATATTACATGTACTTTCGTTCTCATCTTCCAAATCTGCAGCGTCAGCACAGGCAGCAATTAGAACAACAACATTGTCAGCAATATTACAAAACACCACATTATGTTTTGTCGTATATTTTTCATAATGTAATGTCATCCACATAATTATCTTTGTCGATACAAAAGTACCTTATTAGCCTTGTGATTGTAGGATAAACTTTTCAAATTATAAAAGAAAAATACGACCGTCACACTGTCTTCCATTTTGACTGATTTACTTGTCACCCGTATAGTTGTTATCATGAGAGAACGTTATTTAACTCGAGTCGGAAAACTATCGAATCATCGACAGGAATATAACTTTACCCAAAACACGGCAATCTTTATCCTGCTGAGTCGGTATTTGTATAAGAAAATTAAAAGTCTTTTGAAAAGCAAAGTTTATCGTATTAAAGCGTCAAGTCGGTCTTTTTTGACACATTCACCGGATGTCGGTATTTTATCGCATTCGGGTTTTGTATAAAGAGCGGACATATCGTGATGAACTTATTTCAGGTCATTGATATTTTTAAAGCTTAAATGGCTCCAGTTATGAAATATTTTAACATCATTTTGAACGACTTTTTCATCAAGGTTAACAGTCAAGGCATTGTAAATCGTATATTCTAAACATCTGTAATTGATTCTTACTTCATCATTTTATCAATTTTGCGAACAGATTGCGATTGCCTTTACAGTCCAACTTGTGCTTGCGGCCACCTCCGAATAAAGGCCGCCCTGTGAATAAAGGCCATTCTTTGAAAAAAACATCATTGATTATTTAGAACAAACTGACCTCCGAGTGAAGATCACCTATCAATAAAAAACGCATTTTGTCTTTCCCAAATGTGGCCTTTGTTCACAGGTGTGACTGTATTCACTGGCCGAACCGTGGGTTAAGTACAAAATCTGTTACCTCTAGAAATAAACGTAGGCTTATGTTGTTTGTTGGCAGACCATTAGTAAGGGGTATTCATGAGTTTATTTAAATACTTGTTCGATAATTTACATGATCTGAATATGGAGATGCAATAAGGTACTTCCTGGGAACAAATCACGCGGACATCACGTGATGGTTAGGGTACATAATACGTTCATATGATGATTAGTGTAACAACACGTTCACATGATATTCTTACGTGTGTATTTAATATACATAGGATTGTTCAATATTTTCTCTTACGATCTGATATTATTCTCGTGTCATAGCTAAAATACTACCAAAGTGATTTATAACGCATCATAGGACAACAACAACAACAACAACAGCAATAACAACAACATCATCATCATGCGCACACATTATTCTACGTTGCAATATACTTATAGTGTCTCATTTTATATGTTGATGTTTTAGGCATGTATTTTGATGTTACTTAAATTAATAAATGAAGAAAGAAAGAAAGAAGCAAGCAAACAAACAAACATGTTATGGGACACAATAAACATATTGTATTTGGGCACTTAAACTATGACATCAATGTAACATTCAATTTCCGGTCCTGTAAAAGCCTACTTGCTCTTCAAAAGTAAACGTACGGAAACTCGAACTGACAATAGTTCGTTTTACATCAACTATACAGCTATATGACTGGTACTTGAAATTATCAGCATTTTACAACAGGAGTCACTTACTGAACAAAAACTGGGCCATGACACTTATCCAAATGAAGTTTTTCGAGGATTTTAGGGTTCAAATCTTACATTGATAATTAATTTATCACGTAAGTGCTACAGCCAAGCTAGGGCTTCATACAAATGGCGTTTGTTCACTTGTGTTAATGTCGTACTAACAGCCAGAATCATTTGGCAACTTTTTCGGCTTTACTGGTGGAGGAAGACCCCAGGGGTACACCAGGGTAGAACCATCGACCTTCCGTAAGCTAGCTGGACAGCTTCCTCGTGCATGTATATGAAATTTGGTCCCGGATGGGATTCAAGCTCACAGCGGCGAGGGGCTAGTGATATCTAGTCAGAGACCATAACCACTCGGCCACGGAGGTACCTATACGAATGAATATGGCGTTGAAAGAATAGATATCACGTTAAGCTCGTGCACGTGCTCGTCTACAGTCAAACCTGTGAACAAAGGCCACCCTTGGGAAAGACAAAATGTGGCCTTTGTTGACAGATGATCTTTATTCGGAGGCCAATTTGTTCTACATACTGACAAAAAGTGACGGTTTATCAAAGAATGGCCTTTATTTACAGGGTGGTCTTTATTTGGAGGTGGCCGCAAACACAGGTTTGACTGTATATGTATGCATGCATCAGTTCCGATGGTACCCACATGGTATTGTACATGCTGTTGTCAATGATAGGTGGTTAATGATTTCTGGAAGCTGTTCTCGGGGTACAAAGTTTCTTTATCCATTCTTCATTTGTCTTATATTCCAAACCTTAAAGGTTACTTGGTGTGTCATTTTTGTAAGCATATTGCAAACTCTCAGTAATACGATACCATTATCTTCCTTCAACTTCAAACAAAATGAGAGACAGTTGGTAATGTCTAACGCGGACACTATTATCCCACAAGGACATATTTTACAAAAAGTTTGACTTTTAAAATTTAAACACACTGGTTGTTGACACTGGACTATTTAGTTCACTCAATCGGTTTAAGTAATCAATATCCCATGTTGATTTTACCCTCCTGGAATTTTGCATTTGCGATCAAAACAAACAACCGTTTTTGTTTATGTTAGAATCGTTATTAAATATGTTGGTACAACCACATAGAGGTCATGATTACATTAATGTAGAAATTTGTTCGGCAAATGACATTAACCACGTCACTTAACGGCATGAATGAACAAATTGCCTCTACAGTATACTGACATATCTGTTTCACTGGTTGCTTGGATTAAGACTTAAATAGAAATTTTGATTCAATTTTACCCACGCTGAAAAACCAAGAGCAAATATTTGACTTTGAAGTCCCCAGAAATGTGAACAGTGTCGATATATTTTTTTCACTGGGGTTTAACGCCGATTTTCAACAATTTTTCAGTTATATACGGCAGACGGTTCACCCTACCAATATTCCTGTACTGTATACTAACCAGTACTAACTTACCCTTCCACAAGGAGCCGGAAGCCTCTCAAAATATAAAGGAAAAACAACATTTTTTGTCAAATTTTCATAGAAAGAGTATGACCTGCCGCTACCGGGGTTTGAACCCAGATCACCGGGTTACAAGTCCAGTTCACTAACAGTGTATCATGTATCATGATTGTTTTGTTGAAGTGCATGTATATGTAATCTACTTCAATGAATGGGGGTTCTAGCGTTCCTTGACAATCGACAGTGTTATAATTCCGAGCAACAAACCCGAATCTATCAATAACTGATATCATACTCGCATTATTCTTTGTATATTGCCATTACATGTTTAAAATGCAAGTATTAAATTCTGGTGAACAAAAAGTCTGTTATAGCACATGCTGCGCAAAGTTCTATTGACAGGTTGGTTGTGAGACGAACTATGAAACACAGAAACGCATGACCATGAGGTAATACAATCAGACCTGTGAACAAATGCCTCCATTAGGAAAGACAAATGTGGCCTTGATTGACAGATAGCCTTTATTCGGAGGTCGGTTTGTTCTAAATTATCAATGACGGATTTTTAAAGAATGGCCTTTACACACAGGGTGGTCTTTATTCTGAAGTGGCCTCAAACACAGGTTTAGCTGTAATTTCAAAACATTGATGCATTGGATCTATTTAACGCATTTTAATGGCAATGTGCTGGGCACACAGTGGTTGTAAAAACCACGCCACAAAATATCGTTTTTAATCAGTATGAAATTCTTGTCACTCAGAAACTGCAGACACAGATTAGACCCATCCCAGATTTGCACAGGAAAAGGCTGATTCAGATTTCCAGGCTGGTGAATTTTTACGACAATCCTCTCATGGTCTGTGATCGACTCACCTAGTGACATTCACAGAGACAATTGCTTTTCCATCGATTATTTTACCTAATTTCATTGATAAAGGCGGTTGGTTCGTTCCGTGAATTGTAAAGCAAATATTGGACCAATCCTACGCGTATTGATTTCCATAAAAGGTATGGTATAATGAATGAACGAATTCCAGTCGCACCAGATGACATGCGTTGTCGTCTGCCAGAAATCGATGCCGTACAGTTCGTGTGCATTTATTTCGTAGAAAGATGGGAAGGTTTCTTGGAAACACACCTCCGCGTTGAAGAGCTTTGCTGCAGAATATCGGTCAATATTGCCGAGAGCGAACATTCCGTTGACAATGTTGCAAGCATACTAAATCATGAATATATTAAATATCAGCCTACAAGCGAGGCTTGCATCTGGTCACATATGTACTTTGGTGTATGATTTGTCGTCTGAATGAAAAGCCTGATCGAATGTCCATGAATTTGTGGAATAGAATTTAGATTCCGGTACAACGTACAGTGAAACACCACATGGCGAACACCTCAATATTACGACCATCGTATTATAACGGCCACTTATCTTTGGACCAGTTTTCACTAACTCTCCTATGATTTAACTTTATAATGAGACCACCTCATTATTACGACCGATTTTTCGGGTACCGGAACGTGGTTTCATTATCGATGTTTTACTGTACAGGCACATGACTGATTTAATAATGTTTAATACACATGTAGATTTTCACCCAGTTTTAATCAATATGAATACCGTCTTTATTCAGGGTGGCCACAAACACAGGTTTGACTGTATTTATTTCTGAGAAATCGGATGGTTCGCAAAAAATAATACATTTTTTATTCACTGGCCTTCTTTATATCATCTGAATTTGATTCATACTGAAAACTGACTTTTTATATTGAGAATACACAGTTGAATGCTTATCCCTCTTGTAGCATATCAATTTATGACACACCATTGTGCATTACATTATCAATAATTGATTAACTACAGTGCAACCACTCCAAAGCAACATCCCTTTGGGAGAAGCAAAATTATGTTGTTGTTGAGAGGTTGTTGCTCTAGAGAGGTTGAATTAAATCGTACAGTGGAAGAATCATGCTGTTGCTGAAGGGTGGTTTCTTGCCGCTGAAGAGGTTGTACTGTATTATTGTTCAGACAGGAATTTTTAGAAACATAATACAACATACATGTATATAATGCTTCCTGTTATATTAATGTTTGTTCAAAAATTGTTAATTTCTGGCATGAACCAGATGCACGTAACTTCTACATTTATTAGAGATATTTTTGAAGCATGTATCCAATTCTGGCACTTGGTCGGGTGTGTACAGTTGGATGAGTTAAAACCGTTTCTCGTAGAACTAAAACAGCGTGATGCTACTTGTGCTTCACCAAACGTCATCAAATCTCATAGTATGTCGTCATATATCGTTCATAGTTAGTTACCATACTTCACCATACTTACGCAAACGTCACATCATATCTCTTGTCAATCATAAGAGTACGTCAAAATTCCAAAGGACATTTTACGTCACAAAATTTTATCATACGTCTTTAAACTTAGCCCAACATAATATTACATCATCAAAACACGCACTTCATTTGAAATCATACATTACCATATATCAAAGCGCATTAGTAATCTTCACAATATGTTACCCTAGTTTTAAAAAGTAACATGACGTCGCCATTTATGTGTAACGTCACAATTCATAATCATTGTTGTTAGATCTCACCAAGGGTTACGCTACATCACCAAGCGTCTACTGGTGATTCCATAGTTACTACACGTAATTATTGTTGTTATACGTTGCATTACGTCATCCAACGTCACCATAATTTCCTGACGTCATTGTAAGCTTTCAAACGTCACAATACACCAATATACGTCATCATACGCATAAATGGGTTTACATTTTTTATTTCCGTTTCTCTTATATCTGAATTCTCCATATCTTCATACTTAGCATGCATTTCTTTTTTTGTGTTTTTTAAACTTTTCACCAGATTTCCTCTTCATTAAATTATTTACTTTTTTGAACGATTTGTTCAGCGTAAACAAGTTGTTATTGTTTTTTGAAACGATAATCATAACAAATGTTATTTACGATTATAAAGATGAAAAATAACATTCTTTTGTCAAATCGTTGATTCAGTTATTACCATTGAAAACCTATTCCTTTAAAATTCCTACAGTTGTAGAATCTAGCGGTGACTGAATTAATTAAAACAATTACATAACTTAATTATATAAACATGTACCAACGAATCGTGAAATAATGTTTATAAAAGCGAGTTTAATGTAATGAACGAAAGTAAGCAGACACACGAATTGCTTATAACTAGTAGCAGTTGGCTACAATCCTATAATTACCGGGAATGTTTAATTAAAACGACGTTTACTGATACAGGAGTGTCTATGAATGAGCTACGTTATAAAGCCTGTGATATTATATTTTATCTCAGGAACCACAGTCTCTGACTGTTTCAACAATACCAATAAATAAAGCCTATCCTACGTTATTCTTCAATGAAATTTCTGCCATTCCCGAGTAAATAACTTGAACGAGTTAAGCAGACATCTCTATGATTCCATAATGAATAATCGATGTTTTGTACCCGTAAACCATTGGAAACTCCTCTGAAGCTATAGAAGCGGCGTTGTGGGAGGTTTTTGATTGCGTTGCAGAACAAGAAAAATCGATTGTTTTCAATGAGAAATTGTTAAGGCTGTTTCGGTTGCAGAGATGTCCGAATGTATCCGAAAATGTTCAATGAAGCGGTGTACCGTTTTTCTCATTTGCTGTGATAAAAAGGATGTTCATTGGAATTGCAACGCCGCTAATGCCAACAACCTGAAAAACCACGTGACCACAATATGTAAATTTCATATGTTTGTTATCCGGAAAAAAATATCGTATAAGAGATGAAAGTTCTTGATTTTTGCAGACAGGGCGTGAGCGTTGATTAAAAACTCTCATAGAAGCATGAAACAAGCAAAAAATGTTTGTTTGCCGTGGTATGAAAGATATCGACACATTAGGGAGTGGTGAATCCTTATCCTTTCAATTGTATGTTTTGAATATTCAGTGGTAATAGCATGTTTATATAATCAAGTTTTACACTTTAACAAGAGTACAAAAACGTGAACGTTCAATAGAATAGTTGAAGGGATGTTGTTGCTCAAGAGAGGGCCGCTCTGGAGAGGTTGCACTGTACGACAGAAATCGTTTACTGCTAATCAGGTGTATTGGAAATATGTTCTGTTTAATACACAGGATGTATAACTCTAAATGTTACCATAGTAACGAAATATTTTATTGAAAACAGGAGAATTGATACAATCGTAAAGAGAATCTAACAGAATGTGTGTTTTATTTATTAATGGAACAGCATTTGTTTACATTTTCGTCAATTCCATCATCATTTTTATCACCTTGATCGCTATCACCACCAACACCATCAGCATCACCTCCACCATCATCATCATTATCATCAGTATCATCACAATCATCACTAGCACCATCATCATCATTTTCACCATCATCATTATCATCATCATCATCATTATCAATACCATTAGTATCACCATTGATATCATTAATACCATCATCACTTTTACCACCACAAACATCATCATCATCATTAGTGACAGTAAGAACAGCAATACCACTATCAACCTAAACTTTATAAATAATGTCAGAAAGGTTATCGAAATTTAAGGCTTCAATCGCCTGAACTTCAGATTCTAATTAACGAATTGGGCAACAAAAAAGACGCACTATGCACGGATGTATATATTTGCACGATATATGACATAGTCTCGGGTTTGTCTGTCGTGCATATAAACTTAGACTTGATTCATTTATTTCATTTTCGTACACGCTGATCTATGTGGAGTACAGCGAAAGGTTCACGCCGTTTTTGAACTTTGAAAAAAAAAACAATGGCTTCACTGACGTTCTTGTAAAAGTCAAGTGATGTAAACATTCACGTCCGCCTATCACCCAACCCTACAATGTATGTAACTTCACCTTAATTACAATTTATGGTATGAAGACTCGAATACAGGAGCCCGTTTCATAGATAAATCTCATTTAAGATAGCAATTTTTAACTTAAAAATATTTATAGCGACTTACATCTCTGACATTTATCCTTAACAGAAGAAATTAGATACAGTACAACCTCTCCAAAGCAACACCCTTTGGTAGAAGCAAACTAATGTTATTGAGAGGTTGTTGCTCCAGAGAGATTAACTTAATAATCAAATCATACGGTGAGGAAAAAAATCATGCTGTTGTTTAAGGGAGGTTGTTGCTCAAGAGAGGGCTCAACAACAACACAATTTTGCTTACCACTAAGGGTGTTGCTTTGGAGAGGTTGCACTGTATACGACTTTTATCTGTAGATCATTCAATGTACTCACTAACTTATCAGATCATTTAAATTACATAGGAGTGCAAGGGAGCGGTCAAAATACGTAATCTATAGTTTGTAACCTATGTCCATATACAGTAAAACCTCACATCACGACCACCTTGTTATAACGACCATTAATTTCGGACTGACTTTCAATAATTCCCTATCATTCAACTTGATAATGAGACCACTTCATTATCACGACCGATTTTCGGATCCTAAAGTTGGTTTTATCATTCGGAGCATCTCGACCGACTAGGTTAAGATGGAGGTACGGAAACGACCGAGGTGTTCCGAATAAAACTGACATAAAATAACTTCCAACGTTACAAGCTCATAAAATCCATCTTTTAAGATAAATATAAATTCATGTATAATGGTTGGAGTCATAATTTTATCTGTCTACGTTCGCAGTAACTTTTTTTTCAAGGCACCACCTATAGACAGTCATTGCCGTAAATGTCAAAATGATTCAGACTGTGATTTGACGAAGTCTGACAATTAGAAAAAGAAAGATTTTCTACGAGATAAGTTATAGTGTGAACTTGTTTAACTTCTATAGTCTTATAGAAATAAAATCTAACAGTTTATAGGGAATCCTATGAAGGGTATAAATTGCACTCGGTGTATTGTTGGGTTAGCGGATAAGAAAAACGTTACAAAATAGACTTTAAGTACATCGTGGTTAGCTGTTTAAACTAGACGTATTGCAGATTAAACGTAGATTTAAATAAATACCAAACACCGGGTTCTAGTACCGCTTGTATGATGAAATACGAATTAAGTATAACTATGGGCACATTTGCACTCGAAAACATTGAAATGGGGAAGCTACAATAACCCGGATGTAATCAGGTTAATACGGCTTCTCTACACTGCACTGGTGTGGGAGTGTCCCAAACAGATTTTGATTTTCATATTACGCCGGGTTATTTCTACAAAACCCATTTGTCATTTTTTCCATTTTGAGAAAATCGCATTTCCAGTTTTGAACTGCAATAACTTTATGCGTCTTTTTTTTGGAATTGAGATTAACCCTATTTAGGATAGATCTACAAGCAGTATGTATGATTATTGTAAAGAGTTCACTGAGACGACAAAAATGATGCCAAAATCTCAATATTGCCAAAAACGAGTTACGGGGTTGTAGAAATAAGCCGGCGAAGTTTATTAAAATAATGTTCTAGTCGAGTCTTACCCTCACTTCTTATACTCTATATTTATCTTAACTGTGGTCTCGTGCGCAAAAGTTTTCCGAAATTTTCCGGAACTTCAGTGTCAGGTTCGGTTCCTACTGGTTTTTATTGTATCCGCGGCACCGAATTAAAGCTCTCCGTTTTATTTTTTTTTAATTCAACTTTTACCCGTGGGTACAGCATCGTAAATGGTTAATTGACATTGTACGCTTTTGAATACATGAATTGTTTCATAATAAACAGTATTATAGCTAATTTGTTTGACAATGTTTGTCCCTATCAACATCTCCTTACTTTATGATTTCAGTTTATGAAAGACGAATCTTCATTATCATCAAAAATTTTGTCGACATTTGAAAATCAGATACGACTTATACAATAAATGTCACTTATGTCTTATTCCGCTAAGTTAAACATTATGTAGCCACTCCTAGAATGATATTTTAATATCGGTCAACAATGTTTTACGATGTAAATCAATTGTTTACACGTTATATAAAATATTTTGAAAGGTACACAATCTGTGTTGATATTTACATTCTGGATAAACGTAATGGACGGGATTTAGTTAAGTTGGTTGAACTAACAACCAGTTTATCCGTCCAGGAACCGAATGAATGAATTCATTGATTCTAATTAAAATTCGCAACAGAAGATTATGATCTTAAAGCGCTTTCTGAACGTCCAGAATACAATGGTGTTCAATTATGTTAATACAGGGCAACCTCTCCAGAGCGGCCCTCTCTTGAGCGACAACCTCCCTTCAACAACACTATGCTTTTCCCCCACTGTGCGTTTCGACTATGAACTTAACCTCTCTGGAGATGCAACCTCTCAACAACGGCATAATTTTGCGTCTCCCAAAGGGTGGTGCTTTGGGGAGGTTGCACTGTTCAAGACCATAGAATGAATTTTCTAAGAAGATATTGGCATAAATTAAGATTCTACCATACATAGATGTTACATTAAGGACATCCCGACAAACAATGGGCGAGATATTTGTGGGAAATCGTGCCAAGACGTGACGGCATCTTTAAAATGTGAACAATACGAAGCCTCATAAAACTTCTAAACCACGAACAAGCCTGGTTTGTAAATATATCTTTTTTTCTTTAAAATTGTAAAGTCATTGAACTATTTCGTCCATTTAAGATAAATACAATGGTTTAAACGTCCTATGTAGTACAAATTCACAAAGCGACGCGTGTCAGACATCAACAACAATGACGACTAAAACACGTTCCTTTTAAATTCATATCGTTGCCATCTCGCGAAATAAACTTGCGGAACGGATCATCTGAAGCTCTGTTGACAAATTCATATAAAAGAAACAAAAGAATGTGAAGGAACGTATTGGTTACAAAGTATTACTATTACAAAGTTATCTATTGTTACTAGTGCGATGTTACATGTAGGACTGTTTCAATCTTTAAACAACCATGTTTGTATGGTATCTCAAAGAGCCATCATTTAGCGCGTCATGACGAGGGACGGGTGATTTAAAGTATACAATGTTTATTTTCAAGTTTTGCTATGAAAGCGTACAACATTATATAGATATATCTACACCAATTTGTCTTATAAAATATTTCACGTTGATATAAGTTAGTCTGGTTAATTTCATCGAAAATGGTTTCATGTTACGAAAAAAACTGACTTTAGTAGCCACGAATAAGTTCCCGTTGTTTTCACTAACCAGCCCGACCCTGTTTAAATCCTGGTCGCGACAGATCATGCCCTTCTATGAAAATTTGACAAAAATGTCGATTTTCCTCTATATGTGGAGTTGCTAGCTCCTTTTGGAAGGGTGAGTTTGTACTGGTAAGAATTCAGCCCAGGAATACTGGTTAGGTGAACCAGCCGCCGTATATAACTCGCTCGGAAAAATTGTTGAAAAACGGCGTTCTACCAAGTGAAAAAAATCATTAACTTTCTTAATGCATTTTCTCTCATAATCATACACGGGTTTACATGCTTGCTTAGAAATATGATACTTACCGAGGTTTTATCGACATTTCATGAATGAAAATTTCCATAAATTAACTTTGGTCGTAAAAAACTTCACAAAGAATGCAAAATTGATAAAATTGTATCTAGCATTACAGATCGCATATTTTGTGTATATTTTAAAATCCGCTTTTTCTCATATTTAGTGAAAATACATAAAGGAGAGAAATTAAACTTGATAAATTAAATAAAAGGATTCCGATTTTAGCAACGAAATCAAATAAAGAAATAGAAAAGGAATATTTGTCATTAATATTAAGTAAACAATTAAACATGTAGACTTAGTAAAAACGAACGAACGAACGAACGAACGAACGAACGAACGAACGAACGAACGAACGAACGAACGAACGAACGAACGAACGAACGAACGAACGAACGAACGAACGAACGAACGAACGAACGAACGAACGAACGAACGAACGAACGAACGCACGCACGCACGGACGGACGGACGGACGAGAGCCACAGTATTGGGTTATTCGTATTGATTTCCCATTTGATGTTTTTAGCCCACATTGCAGTTTGTATAGAAAGAACCTCATAATGCCAATTTGTTTACTTACCCAAACACCCTAATGTATCTCTTGTTTGTACGGACAGACGGACAGACGGACGAACATATAAACCTACCGTTAACCTTGTACATCTAGTTTGGTGATTACTGTATACATTATATCATTTAAATTTTCACTTGACCATTCACAGTTCATGGCCTTCCTACATGAACGTAAACAATTCTCAGTTGTAACGTACTTATAATCATTTTTAACTTTTATCCAGTTTTGTAAATATGAATGGTAGAACGTAATGTCTTATAAATGCCAGTATTTGTACATATCATATATCCCTTCAAGTATTTACCTCAATTACAATGGAACATTTAATCACTTGGTGGCTGGGGTTGATTTTATTTATTCGCGAAAAATGTGTTAAAGCGTCGACGGACTAGTTTTTAATGTATTAAATTTAACCTTTTATCAGGGCTATCATTATTTTTGCAAAGTTTAGCTTATAAATGATGACATACAATCATTTCTCACATACAATTTTATACTAAAATTTTGTCATACTAGACGGGAAATTACAAAATTACTTCATAAAAGGCCAGTTAAGTTTTCGCGCGCGTTTTTCAATGCCACTACAGTTTAACATTACCATAGATACGCGAAATTTGCTGACATGACAGTATGCGTACTGTTTGTACGGTGTAAAACAAATTTTACAACAAAACCTTGTAATTATTAAACTTTTAAATAAAACAGGAAGACATGGTACAAATGAAAGAAGACATGCGTACAAGATATTTTGCAGTTGATTATATTAGAATAACTCATTAAATCATTTGTGCATTACCTTTAATGCTGGCTTTGATAATTTAGTTAATAAAAAATTTTATGTGCATAATAAAGTTGGTAACTAAGTTTTAATTTATAACCTTGTGCATGTATATACGTATACGTCCTTGACCTTGAATTACTTCGCAAGAGCAATTAAGATCAATAAATGAAACGAATAGTACCTATTTTTATAGTACAAATGTACAGTCTAACCTGTGAACAAAGGCCACCATTGGGAAAGACAAAATATGGCCTTCATAGACAGGTGAGTTTTATTCAGAGGTCAGTTTGTTCTAAACAACCAATAATGGCTTTTTAAAGAATGGCCGTTATTCACATGGTGGCCTTTATTCGGAGGTGGCCGCAAACACATTAAATTTCGCTAGTACTGCGCAATAATTAACGGCGATGACCTTCAGCGAGGTTCCCATCTGAGGACTGGCCATTGTGCGCGGAGAAAGTTATAAGGTGCCCCTGTAAAAAACTAAAATTCACTAATACTTCACTTATGTATCATTGCAACAATTGTTTATCTACGTACCAGTAAAGAGACATTTAATAATCGTAGTACGTCAAACATTCTACGAGAATGCGTGCGTACGTGCGTGCGAGGGTGCGTATGTTTGCGTTCTAAAGTTTGTGTACACATATAGGCGTTAGGGCAAACTCGATGTACTCTTAGTGAACTTCGTACGTTCGTTTTAGGTTTTGCAAAACTAAGCGTACTATTTTAGTATGCTGTTCACAGAATTCTGAAATCCAGATTCGAATTAGCGACCTTGAACATTGAATCAGAAATAAACGACTTTATATTTGTTCGTAATAAATTTACTTAACTGTCGCTGAATTTGAAACATATCTTCGTTATTTGTCCGTACATCCAGATGTTTGCAAATCTGAAGTACCAAAGTACTTGAGGTATAATCTACGTATTACTAGGCCACAGCTTAACCTGGTGACAAATTAACGTAAACTCATCCTAATGTATAGACATTTACAATATTCTCGCTTTAAGCCGATGAAATATTATTATTGTTGTCGTTACGGATAATTTTATTAAGGTCACGATGCAAAATTGAAGCCTGCGGAGCGTTAAATTGTACGCAAAATGAATAATGAATGAATTGGTAATATTTTCGGATCATGTGGACTACGGTTTTTATCCTCATTCGATTCAGATTTACCATCAGTATTCTAAATCACTATTTTGTTACGTGTCGTAAAGTGGTAATTTCAGAGTATGCAACATTTACTCGTCGTAAATGTTTTTTCGGCACTTCATTCGGAAAACCTCGGCTAATTCAGTCTCTCTATTTAACACTTGACGTAGTTGACCGAAGTGTGCCGAATGTGCAGCACCTGTTTAGTTCGGCGATATAAATGTTAAGTCAGGTATACACGGTACTGTGATTTAAAGTCTAGGTTTACACGATTCTGTATTATAACTTAATGCGGCCACGTAGACCTATGCCCAGTTTGTAAGAACACCTGTTTTGCCCGCGACCGTTGTCCACTGGTAAACGCCCAGGACTTGTAACCAGGCTATCCAGGTTCAAATCCCGGCCGCGGCAGGTCATACCCTTTTGTGAAAATTTGACAGAAATGTCGACTTTCTTCCATATATGGAGAAGTTGCCGGCTCCTTGTGGAAGGGTAAGCTAGTATTGGTTAGTATACAGTTCAGGAAAACTGGTTAGGTGAACCGACCACTGTATATAACTAAAAATGTCATGTTTATTGTATTTTTCACGAATAATATGAGTATAGGTTGAAATATAGATCAATTTTGAGAAGTTCATGGACAGTCAAAAGTGTGTTTTAGACAACCTCCGAATAAAGGCCACCTGTCAATAAAAGGTACAATTTGTCTTTCCCAAGAGAGGCCTTTGTTCACTGGTTTGACTGTATAACAAAACGCTGACGTCATTTTAGAACTTTATATGAGACTCAGAAACCAATCGAGCATATTGATTTTTTTTTGTATGTGTTATTTATCTCTTAAAGTGCCCGAATACAGAACATTTGTTATATAATATACGACTTTTATGTTTAAATGCATCATTTAGTTTTCAATAATGACACGATTTCACATCTAACTCCGTCTATGAGAGCCATTTATAGCATGTCAACATTAACATACTAATAGCGTTATGTATATGGAGACATTAATGTATAAAAATGTATAAGAACATAGATTAATTTTGAAATGATTAATGTTTTATACCTCTTTACCAATAATTTTTATTGAATCTTGCCTTATTACTACGTCTGTAAAGTCTGCTCTTAAAACGCATACGGACCGTCAAAAGAAAATCCGGATAAATTGCATGAAGAGAGATATACCATCATGCCAATTAATCATCATGCTAATAAACCACCTTGTCAATTAACCAGCACATCAATAAGCAACCATACCAATTAACCGCCCTGTCAATTAACCACAATATGTATTATTAACAACATTAATTAACTTCCATGTCAATTGACCACCTTGTCAGTTAACCACCTTATTAATTAATCACCTTATTAATTAAATACCATGTCAATTACTCACCATGTCATCTCATCAACATGGCAATTAACCACGTTGTAAATTTATCACATTGTTAGTTTTCACCTTGTTAATTAACCACCATGTCAATAAACCGCCATACCAATTAAGCGCCATGTCAATTAACTATCTTGTTATTTAACCACAATGTCAATTATCCATCTTGTTAATTAATCAACATGTCAATTAAAACCACAATGTCAATTAAACGCCATGTAAATTGACAATTATGTCAATTAACCACCTTGTTAATCAACAACCATGTCATTTCACCGCCATGTCAATTCATGCTTAATACATTGCATTATATCTAGCGCAATATACATGTATATCATATTTGTAGGGTAAACGAGAAGTCACACATATATTTTGGATTGGTACTCGAGAAAACAACTAACATGGTGTCACACAAAGCTGATTGCGGAGCATATTTCTACAAAAGTACACCGAGCGCCAGAGTACATATAATGTCATATTACCTTTTCACGTTGAATGTCCCATTAACACCCATTTTCCGTACAAACATAAAAAACAGCATTATGATTGGTACCTCGATTTTTTCGTATAAACAGAACGTAAAAAGAAGACTCAAAGAATGTCATGTAGGACAAAAAGATTCTATAAATATACAACATAATTAATGACGATCACATAAATAGTGCGGTGCAGAGATTTGGAAACATTAAGCACTACAGAGGAACACAATGCCCATAGAAGTACATTGAGTCATTAAGCTAAAGCACTTTGTACTTTAACACCATAACTATAAAACGCTCATTATTCATAGTTGATATATAAACGCTATGATCTTGCGTTTAGTAAGCAGCCATATATTTATATAGCTTCGACAGGATAATATTAATCACAAGCTTTACACCAAAATGATCCACGTGTTTATAAGACTCGCTATAGAAACTCAATTCAAACGGATGAACAGAATTGAATAGAATGTTTACTAGGATAAACACTGTGGTTTACTGATGACATAGCATCATTTTTGTCGTATTTATAAAAGAAATTCAAATTATGTGGAGCGAAAATTATTCTATTTTAGATGGGTAAAATCTTTTATTTTGTAATTCTCAGTTTTAGCAACATCTGAGTTTATATTTAATATGTACGTGTTCGCCCAATACAGTGCAACCTCTCCAAAGCAACACCCTTTTGGAGAAGCAAAATTATGTCGTTGTTGAGAGGCTGTTGCTCTAGAGAGGTTAAATAAATAATTAAATCGTACAGTGGGAAAAATTCATGCTGTATCTTAAGGGAGGTCGTTGCTCAAGAGAGGGCCGCTCTGGAGAGGTTGCACAGTATTATTTACACAGGAATTTATACTTGATTTTTTTCCATATCATGTAATCAAAGTGACCATAATCCTAAGAGAGTAATGCATCTGATTATTAAATTATTTATGTAGTAAACCTGATATCATGGATGCATTTGCAAACATACTACGACATAAATACACATATTCAAGTATACCTATGCCTTTTTATATTGTACATGATACAACTTCAGCACTTTAATGGTGCTTTTTACCATACATGTACAACTGTAATAGTCCAATGTTTGAAACAGACAGTTCATAACGACGTTCACCTTGACGCGCGAGTCGATACAAACATATTAAACATGGTTTGTGGCCTCCGACTTGTAATTACTAGCCTCTCACCGCTGTGTGTTCGAATCCCACCGGGCACCAAATTTCACATGCGAAGAAGCTGTCCAGCTAGCTTACGGAAGATGGGTTGTTCTTAGACCCAGGTGTAAGCTAGGGTCATCCTCCGATGTTAGAACTGGAATGTCGCCGATGACCCTTGCTGTTTGCGCGACATTAAACTTCAGTGGAAAAAACAACAAACAGGGTTTGTAAAAATAAACAGTCAGCTATAATTCTGATTTGATGGTACGTGTCAATCTGTCATTGTGGTAAAAGTTGATTCAGGGCAGAATGACTTGCATGTGTCATAAAACAGGTTTTCATACTTTATACGCGGGTCATTTATTATCCCCGTGTACAACAGTGACCAGGGTTTAAAACTTGAGATCAGTCTCTGAGCTCAAATCTCATATCTTATCTTTTAATGTTTCAAAATTAATAATGATAAGGCAATTATGATATTTTAATGCATTATTCTGACAACATAATTGACCTGAATATGATTTGAGCTCGGAGACTATCCTCAAGTTTTATAACTTCGGGTTCAGGACTCAGTTTGACACTTTACTCCTTGGGCCAGAAGATTTTTCCGACTAGCTATATTTACATAATCATGCATGCAATCCGAGTTACTTAAGTTTACCTCATGAAAATCAACAAATTAAGATCATGATTTTGAGAGTTCTTCAATTTGGAGATAAGAAGATAAATACATGAAATGATGTAGATACTCTACATCAGAGAACGGTGCAACACTTTTAATGTTCTGATTGAGGCTTGGTTTTAAACGGAAATGAAGCGATTACTCCTATCGAACGGCTGGAGAGAGAAGTGTAGGTAAATTATTTCGGAAACGGATACACATAAATGTTTTGATGCAATATTTGGATTGAAAAGCTCACGAGAACGATTGGTAAACAAGAGATTTATCTGATAAAGTTTCTCCTTCTAAGTTTTTATCTCGTCATATCTCGCGGTAATCTAACATTCTCGAGACGTCTCAAGCACTCTCCGGAAGTTGAATGTAGAAGTCAGATAAAACGGTAAGCCATATCGCGCCAATAGACACTATCAGCCTACAAAACTAACCTGTATCGCTTTAATCTTATTAAAATGTGATTAAGAATTCATAATGTCGGGAGAATTTCATACGAAAGAAAACTTCGGACAGTTTTACACCCTCTTAAAATTCTGGGCGTTGTCGATGCTTTTAACGTATTAGTAACATCGTCTGCTTGAAGATCTCAATTTTACGTCTGCTCTGATCTTAAATCTTCAAGACTGACGTTGTTTATTGTAGAAAAATATAATAAACACCTTTTATTTCCGTTATCTTCTATTTGAATCCTTGACCTTCATGTTCCGGAGGTGTTCTTTATGAACCACTGAGCGCTTTTTATTCGAACTTTAATGCAATTAATAACTACAATGCAATCTCTGCAGAACGGCCTCTCTTGAGCAACAACCTCCCTCCAACAACAACGTGATTTTTCCATTGATTTAATTATTAATTTAACCTCTCAAGAGCAACAACCTTTCAACAACAACATAATTTTGCTTCTCCCAAAGGGTGTTGCTTTGGAGAGGTTGCACTATATAACTTTTTTTCATCATAATTACGGCTTTCATCTTATTCTATTTATTTATTCAACTATCTTCTCTCCTATTAAACTTACAATTATACGACCTTGTACCTGATAAAAGACATAGATTGTTGAATAAAGCATACACTAGACCATCATACTGATTACTAATACAGTAAAAACTCAAATAGCGACCACTTCAATATTACGACCACTTTGATATAACGACCACTTGTTTTCGGTCCGGCTTTCAATAACTTCCCTTTAAATTCAACTTGATAATGAGACCATCTCATTCTTATGATCGATTTTTTGGGTCCCAAAGGTGGTCTCAATATTGGGGTTTTACTGTTGTGCTCTAACTGATGTCAAGATTTATAGGAATAAGGGTAAGAAATGTACAACATATGTGGACTTGAAGTATATATTGAAAACAGTGTTGTACATTATAAAATGCTTCAATTATTTTTATGAAACTATTGCAACACTAAATACAAGCCTATAGTAACATTTTTGGCGCCAAACGTAATGATGACGTCATCAAATCATGGCATCACTTCCTGTTTGGTTCAAAATGGACGTTAGTAGAGATAATCAAAGATATTGACTCGCGTTTTCAGAGCTGCTAAGTATACAATATAACAATAAAAACTTAAAATATTTGTCTGTAGTGCAATATCACAAGACAGGATATAGAACCATATGTACTTGGCCTTAAATAAGTTATGTCAGAGTATATAATTGCCAGCCTTCATACAATCTGTAACCATACAGACTTACAAGACATTTACTTCGTTTTGCATCAAGTTACGAACCTCATGATTGGTGCGTGAAAATCAAAAAACACGCTTTTATTTGTTTTATATTTTTATTGCAGCCGGACAGCCACAGTTAATTGTGTTTTTGACTGTTTTTTTTACATGACACAAAATGGTGTCAGAATAATACATTATGACTGTGTATTTATAACTTTCTTTTAAACGTTTAGCTTCCATTACTAGTAATATTAATGTATTTTACTGCCGAGGTGGTGTATTTTTTCTTCATTGGGGTTTAAAACGTTTCATCAACAACCAGGGTCATTTGACGGCTTTCCAGCTTTGACAGTGGAGGAAGACCCCCCGGGCGCATACCTCGGTAGAAGCACCAACCTTCCGTACATCAGCTGGACAACTGTTTTACATGTGAAATATAGTCTCAGCTGGGATTCGAACTCGCAGCAGTGAGGGGCTAGTGATTATGATTATTGGTCACACACTATAACCACTGAACTATGGAGGCCCTCTACTATAATTTTTATTGCGTGGATTATAAAATTTTGCATGTATTACTTAATAAAGCAAAGCGTAGGCGACATTACGTTAAAATCATAAAATCTCCCAGACATATCGCCGTTACATCTGCTGACACATTTCTTTTACAAATCGTAATATAATTACATGTATAAGTAATGTTCATTATGTTTCAAAGCCAACCGCGTGGTTTTACCCACATACACTCAACATTTAAATTTGGCAAAGACCGGATTTCAAATCCTGGGACTTTCCCACCCAAACTTTTACTTATCGAGCACTAGTTTAGTGTGACTTTTGAATGCGTATACGTGTACCTACACACACTATTTAAACTGAACACCGGAACTTTAAAAAAACATATCTTGCGTGACACACATTTCCCCCTTCGTACGAACTGGCGCCGTATTAAAAAGTCATACTTAGTGTTAGGTATTTAAAATGCGCGCCAATGTCACGTTATTGATTTAAATCCCCAGCAAGGTCGTACAAATCCAATTTACCTGACACACGATAATATAAACCTTCACCTTTACGTCTAAGAACTTCCGGTGTGAATGGTAATTTGGGATCTTTTTGTTTGCTTAAATTATAAGACAGACATTTCTCTTATCAGACAATATTTAGATACACGATCTAAAACAAAGTTTTAAACTGTTAAATTATATTTATCATACTTGAATTCAATGTAGCCATTTAGTGTCAACACACGGGCCTGAAATGAGTGGCGCCCCCTTGCGAACACTTGAGACTTCCGGTTTTAGGAGTTCTGTTGATAATCTTATAATTTATGAAAATATTTATTTCTTACATCAAACTGGTCGAAAATCGGATTAATTTATGTCTGCAATCATTATATTGTTTATATAGTTAAGCGGGACCGTCTGGATGTGTCATACGAAAGCTGATCTAATTGTTTGATATGTTTCTGTGTTAGACACGTAAATAATTAAATTGTGAGATTTTAGAAGCAGATTTCCGACGACAACTTTGGAAAATGTGGCTCGTGGTGACGTGGGTTAGAAATGGCTGATAAATGAGATTGTATTGTTTGCAAATATGTGTGATGTATGTGGTCCCTAAACCTAAGTACAAGAGCATACTGTATTATCTGAAGTTATGATATTATATCCGTTATATCAGTTTCAAAAGGAACGCTAAATTCGGCACGCCTCTAAGTTTATAGATACAAGCATTTTACTGACAGTCTAAAAACCGCCAAACCGGTCAATCATTTGGGTCGCTATGGGTTCCGTGAATTACTCCTATTTTAAATGAATTTTAGACATTTTTGTTTTGAGTAATTTTATCAACATTTTTTCAGATTTTTTTTGTGAGAAAGAAAATGTTATATCATTGTCATGAGGAATTGTCGAACTACCTTTGTTTTTTTCGTTTGATGAGAAGTTGTACAGTCTATTTTCAGTTCTATATGTATTTTATAACGCATTTCTTCTTTTCATAATGTAATTCATATAGTTTGTGAATTAATTAGCCCGTTTAACAATGTAATACCATCAGCCAGCACTATGTGCCTAAAATATCATAAATATTCTCACCAAAAAGATACTCGATGGGCTTCCGTGGTCAAATGGTTAAGGCCTCTGACTAGTAATCACTAGCTCCTCACCGCTGTGAGTTCGAATTCCACCCGGGACCGAATTTCACAAGTGAAGAAGCTGTCCAGCTAGTTTCCGGAAGGTCGGTGGTTCTACCCAGGTGCCTTCCTGTGGATTTTCTCCGGTGTTAAAGCTAGAAAGTTGCCAAAATAACCTTAGCTCGTGGTGAGACGTGAATCTCCAGCGAAAAAAGGATAAAATAATGTAACACAGCGTATGTTTGAAGTCAGCAAACAATTTAATATAAAATTCGGGATTAAAGTCGACTTAATGTGTCATTGGGTAAAATTTATCATTTATACAAACAAGTCGCTGGCCTCATAATAAAATAGCGTTATCATTATTCGGCATTGACCCTTGTGGACACTCGTCTTGTTTTTGTAACGCAGTCATAATGGACATAAATTAGCTATGATAGAGATAAACAAATATACAGTAAAACCTCAGTTTACGACAACCTCAGTATAACGACCGCTCAATTTTGACCAATTTCTATATTTTTTCTACGCTTGAACTTGATAATTAGAAAAACTCAATATTAAAACCAGGGTCCACACGGTAGTTTTAATATCATTTTTTTTACTGTAATTGTGAAGTCGAATCATCTGCTCCGTACTGATCAGAGCAGAGTAAAGCAAAGCAGAGCACGGCCGAGGCCGAGTAGAGCCAAGCTGAACCGAGGAAAGCCAAGACGAGCCGAGGAGAGCCGAGCCGAGCGGAGGAGAGCTTAGGAAAGCCGAGCCGAGGACAGCCGAGGCGAGCCGAGGAGAACCGAGTCGAGGAGAGCCAAGCTGAGCCGAGGAGAGCCGAGGAAAGCCAAGTTGAGGAGAGCTAAGCCGAGCCGAGGAGAGCCAAGCCGAACAAAACAGGACAGAACAGTTGATGGTTAAAATCACCATGTTAACTTGTGTATGTTTGATTTTTCTGTCATTGTTTTATAACCATTTCGTTGTACTTGTATTATCTAGATAATATGTTTATGTCACTTCAACACGAGTCATTCTGATAGGTATCAATGATTTGTTTACTTTAAATCTCTAACAAGCAAACACTGATTCCGCGGTTTAAGTCCAATACAGTGGAACCTCGCTCAGCTGAAGTTTTATAACATCAAACGCAGTATGCTTTAACATCATTTTCTTTTGTCGGATTTTAAAGACAATATCAACGTTATGCAACAGACTGTATGAATAATGGCCGGTCTTTATGAATGAAATGTTTTGACTTAAATAATATAACATATATTTCATTCATGCATATTTTAGACACATTTTATACTATATTTGTTAACATTATTTATGACTTAAATATGAAATTCACTCCTCATTATAAATGTACAAGAAAATGCACGCATTGTTTTATACAGTACAACCTCGTTAATGAGGTCACCTGCTGGACCCGAAAAATCTGTCGTAATAATCAGATGGACTAATTATCGAGTTGAATTAAAACTGGGGTAATGAAAGCCGGTCCGAAAATATGAGGTCGTTATAACAAGGTGGGCGTAATATTGTTCTAAATAATCTGTGACGGTGTAAAAAGTGGTCTTTATTCACAGGATGGTCTTTATTCGAAGGTGACCGCAAATACAGGTTTGACTGTATATGTGATTGTAGGACAAACAACATTTCAACGAATTAGAATTCAATTATCGCGCTTTTATTGATGTCTGCGTATCTTTTTCTTGTGATAGTTAACACATCAGTTGACAAGTTGAGGAATTATTAACATTTATTTGTAACTTAATATGAAGTTAAATGGGGATACAGTGGCGTATGCTCATTAATCATGGAGCATTTCCGGTTAAATAGGTTTGTTTTACACGAAGGGACAAAGCCATTTTGATAGCGATTTCCGCTTCTTAATATGTAGGTCCATATACCTGGTTAACTGATACGTCTTCATTTTAAGCATGTACAACATTTAAAGAGAGATTACTAATCTCGTGTTGTAATTAGGCCTACAAAAATATTTTATTTCCGCTACCCCGACCGACCCTTTTTTTCCCCGCCTACACTATGATTTGTTGGGGTCAAATTGTAGTTTTGCAAAATAAAAACGTCAGTCATATTCTGAAATAAAAAAAGTATTTAATCCCTACCTACAGACCCCATTGTTTCAGAGCCGGTAGCGGCAACATGTCTTTTTTTGGTCCTATATGAGCTAAATCTGATGAATGACCAACAATTTTGTTATTTACGATAATATATAAACCCAGCTTTAGAATTTCGACTTTTACTCAATTTGTGTTGATTTTCACATCGTAAAAGGGTATGAGCTGTCGCGACCGGGATTTGAACACGGATCGCCGAGTTTACAAGTCCAGCGCAGTGGACCACGGTCGTAACTTTTTCGATGAATAACACATCAACATAAGTTTCGCTGATATTTGACAGACTTACAACTGTACGTAATTAATTCAAATCATAAGTAAACGTAATTATTATTCGAATTATGTACAGTAAAACCTCACATGGTGACCACCTCAATATCACTACTACCTTGTTATAACGACCACTTATTTTTAGACCGACTTTCAATGATTTCCCTATAATTCAACTTGATAATAAGACTACCTCATTATAATGAAAGATTTTTCGGGTTCCAAAGGTGGTCTCAGTATCGGGGTTTTACTGTACAAAACTTTGTTCTCAGTATCGGGGTTTTACTGTATAAAACTTTGGTCTCAGTATCGGGGTTTTACTGTACAAAACTTTGTTCTCAGTATCGGGGTTTTACTGTACAAAACTTTGTGCTCAATATCGGGGTTTTACTGTATAAAACTTTGTTCTCAATATCGGGGTTTTACTGTACAAAACTTTGTTCTCAATATCGGGGTTTTACTGTATAAAACTTTGTTCTCAATATCGGGGTTTTACTGTACAAAACTTTGTTCTCAATATCGGGGTTTTACTGTATAAAACATTGTTCTCAATATCGGGGTTTTACTGTATAAAACTTTGTTCGACTTACTTAATGACATATACCTCACCTTTATTATCAGTGGGTAAATTTTGTATGACTAAAAAGTTCAAGATCTGCTCCAATTTAATGAATGAATAGAATATGTGCGTGAACATAATGATAGTGATATACACTAAGTGTTCATGTTGAAATAAGTACTACATGTATACAAGTTTTGGGCGGAAACTGTTTCGTCTATCGCATGTTATTATGTTATGAAACAAAATGGGGAAATCTAAGTCTAAGGAACGGTGTGTGGAATGAACCCGAACTAAGAACAACTTTTTTGGGCCTCCGTGGTAGAGTGGTTATGGTCTCCGACTAGTCATCACTAACCTCTCACTGTTGTGAGTTCGAATCCCATAAATTTTATACCTGTATATAACAAAACATATATAGCGCAACATGCAGGAATGAGGGTTAATTTAGAATGTACAAATTTGCATAAAATCACGCTCTACATTTTAAATTGTATGCGAATGAATGAGTTTAAGACATATTGAATATTTAATTTTGATATCAGTAAATTCTGTTGCAAAAATTAAAAAAAATATCTAGGAAGTGTTGTGCAACAATATGAAATATGCCCAAACCACGTGACTTTATGGTAATACGGCAAGCAAAGTTTATCAACAAACCGCACGGGTCGAAATCTTCAACTTCACGTAAGTTCTATATTTCTTTATCAAATATGACCAAATAAATCAGAGACTAAGGCCAAAAGTTTGAACTACAAGCGTAATGTGATGATATTTTCGATAGATGAGCATTTTTCCTGAAAACAGGAAATGTGTATGCCGTCGAACAAACTTTTGCAGAAAAAAAAAACAGTTTTTTTGCGGATTTCGAATGGAGCAGTTTGCTAATAAACTTAGCTTGTCAAAAAGTCACGTGGTATGGGCAAACTGCATATGAAACTAAATATATTTTCTGTTATCATTTTAGTTTTAATTGAAACCAGAAACTTCTCAAGATGAACATATGAAGTAGTATTCCCTCAAGGTCATCATAAAATCGTGTCACGTGATACGACTGTCAGCCAATTTGAACCAATTAGCACGCTGGTAGTATGTATGCGTAACCTGGTTTCTAACCAGAGTTAATGACACTCGAGTGTCAACAAATTATCACCCGACGTTAAGATAACACAATTAGGATAATTCATTACTAACTTACTTCATGTACGACCATCAGTGTGTCATTTATAATTCGAGTTTGTTTACGGACATATCTGATGTTTCAACATAATTATGTTAATGAGTTTTACTGGGTTTTACGCCGTTTTTCCACAATTTTTCAGTTATATACGGCGACTGGTTCACCTAACCAGTTTTCGTGGACTGTATACTAACCAGTACTAACTTACCCTACCACAAGGAACCAGTAATATTGTACGACCACCTTGATATAACGACCGCTTATTTTCGGCCCAGTCTTCTATTCCCAATTATTAAATTTGATAATGTGACCACCTCATTATTACAACCGATTTTTCGGGTCCCGAAGGTGGTCTCATTATCGAGGTTTTACCGTTGTCTTCATTCACAATCTTGCTTACAGTTTATCACCATGATTCGGATATTCCCCGGAGAATATTAAATTTGGGCTAAAAAGGGCTTGTTTCCGGTTACCTGCCCCCGAAAATATGGGTCGGAAGGTAGGAATTTTATTTCATTTTATTTTTTACATATATCGGCAACACTGTATGGGAATATGTGCATCATAATATTAATGAGTTGTGAAAATTAGAATATAGCACTACGATTTGGACGCCGTAAAAACTTATGAGTCGGCAAGTAAACTATTGTGTCGAGCGGGTAACCGGAAACAAACCTTTTGTTAAGCGTTACTTAAATTTAGTAAAATCCTGGGATTTTGTTGTTTACAATAACTTTAAGAAGTATAATACATGAACAATGTACGTACAATACTGTATATTAATAATTTGATTACTTTTACAAATGGTTTCCTAACAAAGGTCAATGATCGCTGTAAGGTTAACATTGTTACTGAGATTTGTAGGTAAGTTAAGACACAGGCCATTATGAAAGTACAGTGAAACCTCGATATTGAGACCACCTTCAGGATCTGAAAAATCGGTCGTTGTGATAAGGTGGTCTCATTATCAAGTTGAATTTTAGGGAAGTTCTATTGTGGGAACCAGCAAAACTTAATAAAGGTTCCCAAAATCTGCCCACACATTTTTGAGGTACTAATTTGGAACATTATAGGTATAAAACCTTAAGTTGTTGTGTTATTAATATAAACGACAGTCTGACAGGAGGCGTATGATATCTGGTGACTCCATGCAAGACTGTAATTTAACCATTCCCGTAATCACGTGACTGACCGTGATTATCAATTCCACGAAATTGATTTCCTATAAACGTATACCTTTAATCATGCTCCATTTTAATCAAAATTTAATAGGAAAAATGACCCCCCGCAAAGGCGTTCCGTATTTTCCTTAAAACAGCATGGGGCATTTTCCTGTGAATGGCGGAAATTGTACTTCTTTGCTTTAAAATTATTAGTCTCGTCTATTTTAGGTACAGTGAAATCTCAATAAGCTACAACCTCAACAATACGACTACCTCATTACAACGGCCACTTACATTCAGACCGGTTTTTGATATTAATTATAAATCCAATTTTTTTACCATAACTACACATTAGTAGATGAAATCATTTTCATTGAAATTTGACGTCGTAACAGCCACGTTCATTTGGTGGCTTTTCCCGGCCCTAACGGTGGAGAAAGACCCGAAGTGTACACCTGCGTAGAACCACCGACCTTCCGCAAACTAGCTGGACAGTTTCCTCATACGTAAAATTTGGTTCCAGTGGGATTCAAACTCACAGCGATGAGGGGTCAGTGATTATTAGTTAGAGACCATTACCACTCGACCGCGGAGACACCCTGGAACTCATTATAAACCACACTGAGATATTTTTACGTATGGGTAAAAAGTTTCATGTCTTGGAACGAGAACAAAAAGCAAGTCACGTGACATAAAATGTTGTAAATTAAGGGATTTGAGCAATAAAGAGGTTAAATGAACGAAATATCTCGCCGATGTTCATCTGAAGTTTGGGTCCCACGATGAGTCACCGTATCATTAATTAGTAAATAAGATTTGTAAAGAAGTCACCAAACTGTATGTTATAATTATTATATTGCTTGTACTTATTCGTATCTCGTACAACCTGACGCCCGCGATCACGCATTTAAGCAGTAAAAATTGACAGCATTTAAGATGTTTCGTGCAAAAACGTTTCAGTGGCTGTATCTCAGCGGCGTTTTGATAATGATTTGTTATATAAAGCTATAATTAATGTCGCGTCAAAACCATCGCGAGATCAAGGTTTAATTCACGACTACATCTTTATATTATACGGCATCTCCTTGGTGAATAAGACAGATGACGAAAGAGAGACATGTTTGTTGTACAGTCAAACCTGTGAACAAAGGTCACCCTTGGGAAATACAAAATGTGACCTTTATTGACAGGTGGCCCTTATTCTGAGGTCAGTCTGTTCTAAACAATTAGAGACGGGTTTTCAAATAATGACCTTTATTCGCAGAGTGGCCCATATTCGGAGGTGGCCGCAAACACACGTTATGGCTAAATATTGTGTACTGATTAAATTTTATTGGATATTGTCAGCATTATTTTCAGTGAGACCTCACGTACAGACCACCTCAATATTATGACAACCTTGATATATAACGACTACTTATTTTCGGGCCGGTTTTCAATAACTCCCTATAATTCAACTTGATAATTGGACCACCTCATTATTGCGACCTATTTGTCATGTCCTGAAGGTGGTCTCATTGTCGAGGTTTTACCGTACATATTATTTCACTAAGTAGATTAATTAGCACCAAGTTTAAAGAAATCATGATTGAATATTTACTATGACATTAAATTTATACATTTATTTTACATTTCAACGAAAATTCATTTCTTTATTTAAATTCAATGCATAAATATATACACAGCGTCAATAAAAGTTCTCTATTACGTAATCTCTCTATAGTTTAAAGTTAGCTTAAAAGTTGAATATTCGTTAAATAAATGCAGCGGGGGTGGGGTAAAATGATTTGACTTTTATTGCTGATGGTAGACAAAAGTTTGCCGACTGAAACAAGTAACAAGATTATTGTTGATAGACATTAGAGGTGAAACGATTCAAAAAGTTTCGATTCGATTCGATTTTCGATTTTAAAAGGAATTAAATAGGACAAGAATAAAATAGCTATCCCACTAGTTTACGATGGAATGTATTTTCTTAAATACTGTAAACAATGGAACAAACGAAACATAAAACTTGTGAATAGGAAAAACTGAAACAGTAAAGAGCCTGACGACACGAGAAGAATGCTGATCTCGTTAGATTTCAGTCATTTTGACTCGCATACTACGGAAAATGAAAGTAGGTATTACCAAAAAAAAAAATCGAATCGAAATTGCCGTCATTGAATCGAATCGAATCGAATCGAGCATGAAAAATCGCGGTTCGCAATGGATCGCGATTAATCGTTTCACCTCTAATAGACATGATAGTAATAGAATTGAATAAGAGAAGTATACACCTGAGATAATAAAGTTATCTGAACATTTGAGACTTGTGTTTAATAAGTGGGCGTCGAATTAAGTAAAGTTTTAAAATAATGTAAATTTTGTTCAAATAGCTACACCTCGTATAACCAAATACCGGCGTCATGCGCTTTTAATTTACAAATAGATATCAATGAAGTAAATGTTTTAATTTTTTCTCGATGCAATATGAGATGTCGGCAATGAAATTGATGACAAATACATATATTTTACATGAAACACTAATAGAATTTAACTCAGAATTCGATTGATGTGTTAAACAAATCATACTGTACTGTATAATTAAATTATCATACAACAAAACCTCAAATAGCGACCAACTCAATATAACGACCACTTTGTTATAACGACCACTTATTTTCGGCCCGTTTTTGATAACTTCTCTATAATTCAACTTGATAATGAGACCACCTCAATATTGCGACCGGGTTTTCCTGACCCAAATATAGTCTCATTATCGAGGTTTTACGGTATTTTTTATCTAAAAATAACATCCTTTTGTCTATACATGTATATACATGTATTACAATTGTTAAGCACTAATACGCATAGTCAGAATTTAAATTGCGGTATGTAATACATAATTGTTTCATAAAAAATATCCTCACTTCATTTAAAGGTTAATTACATAAATTTCCCCTACTTTGCATTATTAAGTCATAAATGTTTCTAATACTGACGCTGGTTTCAAATAAAACATTTCAAACATGCGCACCGCGTCTGTGCTTATATGTCAATGACCTCATAGAAGTATGTTCACCGTTTAACTGACATGATCGTTTAGATATAGTCACATTGAATGTGCCTTTTAGACATTAGTTTAGATCTCAAACAAATTCAACGACCTGATAACGCTTCTTTACGTACGTATAATACATAAATCAAATAATGGTTCGTTTTCCATCATAATAGATACTTGGGTAACTGTTTTCTCCATTTATTACGGTATGCCGTTAAGGCCATCGTACCATCGTCTAATCGGGTTTGATGATGTTGTCGCGATGGTACGATGTCGATAGATCGATGGTGCGAGGGAGCGATGTCAATAGATTGATGGAACGAGGGAGCGATGTCAATAGATTGATGGTACGAGGGAGCGATGTCAATAGATTGATGGAACGAGGGAGCGATGTCGATGGATCGATGGTACGAGGGAGCGATGTCGATTGATCGATTACTAGTGCGATGCGTTCCATCGGCGTCGTGCCGTCGCGTCAGCCGCATTAAATCAATAGTATGATGGCATCAACGGAACACCGTAGTTGATTCATGATCAGCTGACTGTATGGACAAAACATTATCTACATTAATATTCAAGCCGAAAATAGATATCATCAAACCTTATAAAACAGTAAAACCTCGATAACGAGAGGGCCGCTCTGGAGGGGCTGAACTGTAGATCTAAACTACATTAAACCGTACAGCGTTAATGATATATTTTATATATAATGATTTTTATAACCTACGAAACGAATAATACAACGGTACCCCATTTCTCGAAATTCTCATAAAACGAACATAACTCGAAATTCCCAGTAATTTAGGGTCCCCTATCTTCGCATTGCAAGCAATGATATGAATATATTGCATATTAATTTTACTTCTATCTTTTATCACAGAAATTTATCATGCGCGTTTAAACACTTTCCAAAAATGTATCATGCTTCATATATTTCTAATTGCTCACTTAGTATGTACAGTAAAACCTCAATAATGGGATTACCTACGGGACCCGAAAAATCGATCGTATTGATGAGATGGTCTCATTATCAAGTTGAATTATAGGGGAGTTATTGGAAGCCGGTCCGATAATAAGTGGTCGTTATATCAAAGTGGTCGTAATATTGAGGTGGTCACTTAGAGAGGGTTCACTGTATTTATTGTATCAGAATGAGTGAACACATCGATAATTGTGTAATAGTTGAAAGACAAAACAAAATTTATGTATGCTTGGCAACGTAATAATGAACAACTTTTTATATTTTCATATTTTTAAGAACAATTCAAACTGCAGTCAAACCTTTGAAAAACTTTGGGAAAGGCAAAATCTGGCCTTTATTGACAGGTGACCTTCATTCGGAGGTCAGGTTGTTCTAAATAATCAGTGATGGTTTTTCTAAGAATGGCCTTTATTCAGAGAGTGGTCTTTATTCGGAAGTGGCCGCAAACACAGGTTTTACTGTATTCTCAAATATGGTTATTGCTACAACATATTATATAATGCGTGGTGATTATGGTTGCACACACACAGGTATATTAACAAAAAAGGATGGGAAGAGATTAACTAACCCCACCATTAGTGGTTGCTGCTATTGTCAATAATGCCGGAAGAATGTTTAAAGTAAGAGTGGCTAGTGGTAGAGAAAAACTTAAATGTTTTTAAACTAAGGTGCGAATAAATTTTACGAGGCGGTTAAAATTTTGAACGGAAGCAAACTCGAGTGTTCGGTAACTATGGTTGAAAGATTGAAAATTTTGACGTAGGCACCGTAGTGATAAGCAGTAATTTGATTCCACTATCTTAGTTCAATCCTTTCAGAGTAAACAGAATTTCCGGAAGATGTTTGAGATATTTGTGAGAGGTAAGTAAGGAGTGCTCAAAATTGTTGATGAACTGATTAAAAGATACAGTCTAACCTGTGTTTGCTGCCACCTCCGAATAAAGCCCCCCATTGTGAATAAAGGCTATTCTTTGAAAAAATATCAATGATTATTTAGAACAAACTGACCTTCGAATAAAGGTCACCTGTCAATGAAGGCCACATTTTGTCTTTCACAGGGTGGCCTTTGTTCACAAGTTTGACTGTATGGGATAGCGCTCTGAAGTGTGCAGTGTACAAAATATACATGCAGATAGTATAACCATCCTAGTACATTTATATAGTTCGAATTTATCAGAATCAAACTGATCATTGTTTTTTTTTCTTTCTACTGAACCCAGCAGATCACGATTGTACTTTTAATTGCTGCTAACTGACAATTTTGCCTAGTAAGGTGTAGACGTACTTTTTCAAACATATTGATAAAATGATCACGAAACCAAGTTGCTTCAATATGTGATGTTTTCACGAATTTATCAATTTATTGAAGAAAAGAAACGCTAGGAGGAACGGAAATGCAGATGAATGAGTCACGTGGTTATTGTCTATTATCATTTTAATGTCTATACCTGAATGTCTGAATAATAGAAAATATCAAACTAAAACAACGGGGTGTTTTATACCATAATTTTAGTTTGATAGATGTATATACATGTAAAATTGCATCACTGCGTTCAATAAAACATTCATTGTAACTTGATGTTTAACTATAAATATTTTGGTTTAGATTTTCAAATTATCAGTGGCTTGAAACTTCTGCTGAACATACATAGCTTTAGTCTGGCTCACAATTCTACAGTGTTCTGTTGAGGCCATCCTACCATCGCCCAACCTTGTTTGAAGTTTGAAGACACGATGTCGATGACGTGATGTTACAATGTCTATGACGTGATGTTACAATGTCTATGACGTGATGTTACAATGTCGATGACGTGATGGTACGATGTCTATGACGTGATGGTACGATGTAGATTATGCGATGGCACCACGTGATGGTACGACGTCAGTTACGCGATGGTATGAAGTAAATGACGCGATCGGACATTGTCGGTGGAGGAATAGAGCGGTACTGCGATGTCGACGTAACGATGGTATCTCGCATCGTACTATCGCGTCAGCAACGTGAAACTCGGTGGGGCAATTGCGCGATGGCCTCAAGAGAACACTGTACAATTAGGGTTGTCCTACAGTGAGGTCACATTAAGTACAAATGATGATTGGGGAACCACAAAAAAAGAGATAACATCATACTTAGAGATATTTTAAGTGGGGAGTAATTAATAATCCAGCATGACTGTTTTTTTACTCATCCTTAAATTGAATCTTAACCATGTAGTGTTCAGAGTGTTCAGACACGTCGGAGCATGGGAGAGCCGACATTACAAAAAAAAATTTAATCATCGCGAAATTATGTTACAATTTATGAGTCTTTTTCACAGCTGCTCAAATGCAAAAAAGTCATAACTCGTTATCTTGTCAATCTGTGTTCAGACATTGCACTGTCTGTCTGAAGAAGCAATTTAGAGAGTAATTGAGAAATAATAAAATGCGTAAATGTTATATTTATGAGACTTTATTTGGTAATAAACAGTTATATCGATCGAAAAATGTATCACGTGACTGCACGCAGCGTTAGTTTATTGTGCGGGTATATAAGCAATTTATTTGTTATTCATGCCCGGGTGACGGAGTGAAACGTTCTGGGACGAACTTTAGTGTCTCTTACAGAACGTATGCACAATGTACCTTGCATAATGTGTAATATGAATTATACGCGGAATCTGCATTAATAAAATTGTTCATTCACAATTTATTGTATAAGTTCTTTCAATAATGAATAACATAAACATAGCTGAGCACAATACTACCTGGTACAGACTGACACCTGAAACTTTTTATGCTTTAGATCCGGGGAATCACGCGCAATATTACAGTGCAACCTCCACACAGCGGCCCTCTCTTGAGCAACAACCTCCTTTTAACAACAGTATGATTTTGTCCCACTCTGCGATTTAAGTATTAATTCAACCTCTCTTAAGCAACAACCTCTCAACAACAAAATTGTGGTTTCATTATCAAGTTGAATTATAGGGGAGTTATTGAAAGCCGGTCCGAAAATAAGTGTTTGTCATAACAAGATGGTTGTAATGCTGAGGTGATCGCTACGTGGGTTTCACCGTAAATAGAATTCAATGTAATATTTACCAATTGCTGTACAAGAAAACTGTTATTAATTTGAATTGACAAAAATACGGTTTTTCGTTGTTTTAGGATGGACAACTATTTCATACAATGTGAACACTTGATTTGATGACTTAGGCGGACATTTCGCTTTTTTACAAACATGCTCTTTTTATCTTAAGTCATTTTAGGCCTATCCCTTTAAGTCTAGACTTTCCCAAACCGCAAAATGAACATGCAACCATATTCACGATTGACACATGTGTGTAAAAGATATGTTTCAAAGGTTTGCGGTTTTGTAAGGGATCAAAATGTTAGTCTGTCAGTAGTTGAAATTTGAAGATTAATTTTTTTTTTGTATTACAAAAGTGAATGTCACGTTTACTGTCAGAAATTTTGCACCCGTAAGACAAGAAAACTTTAATCGATAACATGGTTAAAGAATGATAGTAAAAGGCGCATTTAGTCACCATAATCCTTGATTATAGGCGTACAGTAAAGCCCCACATAGCGACCATCTCAAATCTACGACCACCTTGTTAAAACACTTATTTTTTAGACCGGCTTTCAATAACTCTATAATTTAACTTGATGATGACACCACCTCATTATTACTACCGATTTTTCGGCTCCCGGAAGAGGTCGTTATAAGTGGTCGTTATCTGAAGATGGTCGTAATATTGAGGTGGTCGCTACGTGAGGTTTTACTGTATGTTTATTTTGCTACTTATCCTATCTGACTTGTTATTATTTTACAATAAGTTCGACCTAGATTTTATACGAATCGCTGTCGGCTTGTAAGATTTACTGGAATTTTATTCCCTCGATTAAATATTCGCACTGTTCCTTTGATCTGGTCTGACAGATCAATCGAGCATATCCAAATACATCTAATTTTATAGAACCCATATGTTAAGGAATTTTCCAAGAATCTTTAGTACTTGATTTTTAACTTCAAAGACAGAACATTCCTTATTTTATGTTTGTTGCAACAAAAAGGGGATTTGTTTTCTTTTATAATGATGAAGATCTAAAATAATTGTAGTTGTACATTGTATACAAAAAGAGTATGTTTGATCAAGTACGTTAGATACAAGTGTAGGCCGCGACAGTGGTCCAATGGTCAATGCGTTGGACCTGTAATCCGGAGATCCGTGTTCAAATCCCGGTCGCGGCAGGTCATACCCTACTATGAAAATTTGACAAAAATATCGATTTTCTTCTATATGTGGAGAAGTTGTCGGCTCCTTGTGGAGGGGTAAGTAAGTACTGGTTAGTATACAGTCTAGGAAATCTGGTTAGGTGAACCGATCGCCGAATGCAACTGAAAAAATTTTGAAAAAACGGCGTAAAACGCCAGTGACAATGTCACATTAAAACACTGGTTAGTATACAGTCCAGAAAAACTAGTTAGGCGAATCGGTCGCCGTATACAACTGAAGATTGTTGAAATATGGCGCTAAACCCCAGTAACAATGTCACATAAAAACAAACTAACTAACCTACAAATGCATCTAATTATACTCGTTCATACAAATCTAGATGCATACGATTTACGAAGAACGGATTCTGCCAGTGTATGCTAAAATATCAGACGACATTTATCTCGTCTGAAGTTTGCTTAAACGGAAGTTCAATCAGTTTATGTAATCTGTATTCCGCGAACGTATTTATTGCTTGACATTTAACTGCATGGAGACATTGAAAAAAGTGCAACAAATATACAGTAAACACTCCATAATGAGACTACCTACGGGACTCGAAAAATCGGTCGTAACAATGAGGTGGTCTCATTATCGAGTTCACTTGTTAGGCAATTCTGCAGACATTGTAACTATTGAATTGTTTATGTCTGCAGACATTGTAACTATTGAATTGTAAATGTCTGCAGACATTGTAACTATTTAATTGTAAATGTCTGCAGACATTGTAACTATTTGATTGTTCATGTCTGCAGACATTGTAACTATTGAATTGTTCATGTCTGCAGACATTGTAAGTATTGAATTGTTTATGTCTGCAGACATTGCAACTATTTAATTGTAAATGTCTGCAGACATTGTAACTATTTGATTGTAAATGTCTGCAGACATTGTAACTATTTAATTGTTTATGTCTGCAGACATTGTAACTATTGAATTGTAAATGTCTGCAGACATTGTAACTATTGAATTGTAAATGTCTGCAGACATTGCAACTATTTAATTGTAAATGTCTGCAGACATTGCAACTATTGAATTATTTATGTTTGCAGACATTGTAACTATTTGATTGTTTATGTCTGCAGACATTGTATCTATTGAATTATTCATGTCTGCAGACATTGTAACTATTGAATTATTTATGTCTGCAGACATTGTAACTATTTAATTATTTATGTCTGCAGACATTGTAACTATTGAATTATTTATGTCTGCAGACATTGTAACTATTGAATTATTTATGTCTGCAGACATTGTAACTATTTAATTATTTATGTCTGCAGACATTGTAACTATTGAATTATTTATGTCTGCAGACATTGTAACTATTGAATTATTTATGTCTGCAGACATTGTATCTCTTGAATTATTTATGTCTGCAGACATTGTAACTATTTAATTATTTATGTCTGCAGACATTGTAACTATTGAATTATTTATGTCTGTAGACATTGTAACTATTGAATTATTTATGTCTGCAGACATTGTAACTATTGAATTATTTATGTTTGCAGACATTGTAACCATTGAATTATTTATGTTTGCAGACATTGTAACTATTGAATTGTTCATGTCTGCAGACATTGTAAGTATTGAATTATTTATGTTTGCAGACATTGTAACTATTGAATTGTTTATGTCTGCACACATTGTGGCTACATGTATTTGATTGTTTATGTCTGCAGACATTTTAACTACATGGGTTTAATTGTTTACGTTTGTAAGTAATGCTAACATGGGCTGATTTTTGTCTGCAAACATTGCCTACATAAACATGTTCATGTCTGCTGACATTGTTATTTTTGCAAAACTTATTTGTAACATTTTTCTCATGTCTTCCGCGCATTTTGGCTGACAAGGATTATTTCCGTACAGCCTCGTTTTCACACCCACCTGTTGTGACCGATATAACGACTGTGGATTTACGTCTAACAAAATATGTGTTTCGTCTGCTTCAAGCGGTGTCAGAAAAACGCTTGTCTTTAGAAAATGGTGATTATTCAGAGGAGCCGCGGGACACCAGTATGCTGTAATATATCAATGTTATATGATAGGTAGTCTGGCTTCCGGCGTAGTTTGTTACAGAAGAAATTATTTATATACTCCTCAAATACAATGTATGAGAGAGTTTCTGATATCACATTTTTTAGACAAAATCTCGTAAAATGATCTTCAGTGTATCTGTGCATGGTGACACTTAATTATATTGACCACACGTTACTAGGAGTGTTTAATTCATAAAGCAATATTGTGACAGAGTGTAACTGTCTGTGTGGTATTTTGGCTGCAAGAACCGTTGCACTCAACCGACGGGTGATCATTTAATATCAACATGTGCTCGTTTCGAAAATATTTATTTAGGATCTGGTTAAGTTAATGTTTATAATCCTATTGCAGAGAATAAATAACGATGACGTCCATGCAGTACAGTGGAGACCTTTTATACCGGTTCCTCCATAAACCGGTTCCCCCTTTAAATCGGTCCCGACTTTATTATTATATAATTATATAATTAAAAATCCCCTCTAAACTGGCATCCCCTCTAAACCGGCCAAATGACCTGGTCCAGGGCTCGACCGGGTCAGAGGGGTTCCACTTTTCAGTGCAACCGCTCCAGAGCAGGCCTCTCTTGAGCAACAATCTCCCTTCAACAACAGCATGATTTTGATCACTATAAGATTTAACTATTGATTTAATCTCTCTAGAGCAACAGCCTCTCAAAAACAACATAATTTTGCTTCTCCAAAGGGTGTTGCTTTGGAGAGGTTGCACTGTAATATGAATTACGAAAGCAATATTTCGGTTAAATATACATTGAACATGCATCGTCATTTGACCTCCTTTCAAGGGTGGAATTTGATAAGAAAGCAACTTTGCAGACGGCCCCTTTAAGTCAGGGAGCCAGTCTATTACATTGTGTCATGAGAAATGTACTGTATGGTATTAGGGTCCTGAGAACTTATCTTTTCTGCTCTCTAGCTGTACTGTTCGTCTGTCTTGAGCTGTGTTATCCGTCTTGCTCAGTGATTTTCACTTTTGGCGGGAAAAGTGTGTACGAATAATTACTGGGAAAATAGGACACTCTGAGATAACGCTTACATCATTGACATTTATAAGGGTTAAAGGGTGATGATCGAAACAGTGGTTATATACAGTGTAACCTCTCCGAAGCGGGCCTCTCTTGAACAACAACCTCCCTTCAACAACAACATGATTTCTTCCTACTGTACGATTTGATTATTATTTTAACCTCTCTAGAGCAACAACCTCTCAACAACAACAAATACATAATTTTGTTCTCCCAAAGGATGTTGCAATGGGGAGGTTGCACTGTATATGTCAGCGAATCTTTGTGTCACTTATCAGAAGTTGTTATCGCCGGAACTGGCGTAATTAAATGATTCAGGCCGCGGTCTAAATCTCTAACATTGCACTAATCAGTCAATAAGGTACGCGAACAATTCGACTGCAGATACATGTATGGCGTCTATTGTCATTTGCATCTCTTAACCAGGTCCATCATATTGTACAGAGAAGGTTCGAAATGATTGGCACAAAATAAGTACGGGTACGTAACCCAGAAGCGCTGGTTAGTTTTAGAACTACAGTTAAACATGTGAGCAAAGGCCACCCTTGGGAAAGACAAAATGTCGCTTTCACCGACGAACCTTATTCGGGGATTAGTTTGTTCTAAATAACCAATGATGCATTTCCAAAGAATAGCTTTTTTGACAGGGTGACCTTTATTCGGAGGTGGCTACAAACACAGGTTTGGTTGTGGTTAGTTTTGGTTGGTAACCCAGGAGCACAGGTTACTTGAAGCACTTATTAGTTGGAGCACAGATTAGTACGGATAGGTAACCCTAGAAACCTGGATAAATTAACTTAACCGAATAAATGCTGATAAACGGCGCTAAACCGATTCATTCTGTAAGCATAATTACAGTTCGTTGGAGTTAAATGTGACCTCACATTTCTTGGTACTTAACATTTTTGGAGACATGTCAGAAATATGACCGTCAAAATTGAGAAGCCTGTTATCTGACTTAACCTTAAATAAAGTAAAATGTTTGTGTGTAAACAAGAAACTTTACTTTGCACAGTTAAACCTCTCATAGCGATCGCCTTAATATTACGACCACGTTGATATAACGACCACTTATTTTCGGACCGACTTTCAATAACTTCCTTTTAATTCAACTTGATAATGAGACCGCCTCATTCTTATGACCGATTTTTCGGGTCCCGAAGGTGGTCTCATTATTGAGGTTTTATTGTTCAATTTTATATAACATTTTGTAAAGTACATGTACTCTGGCAAACTCAATATGAATCGAATTGAAATTCGGGCCCATTTTCATAATACTCCAAGAATCATTGAAGATCAAAGCTTTGCATATGTTTGAATGTTCGTACCACGGATGACGTCATTTAAGCCTTAGGGTTAACCACAAACTGCAATTTTAATAGACGCGAACGTTTAGTATCATAATTAAAATGTTCATTTCAGCCATTTTTATAAATCATACGCGGCAAGCTATAATTTTTATTATTTAGTGTCCCTGGCAGCTATGAATGTAGACACGTGATGAAAACTTGTCTGTAAATGCATACAGGAGATTTTGTGGTTACATTGTGTTAATTAGTGGGTGAATTTGTGGGAAGAACTTTTTGAGGGCCTGAACATTTTTCTCGTGCATTAAATTAAATTGGGATCACGTGACTAAACGCGAACCTAGTAACAGAGACAAGTTCGTTAGCAGAAAAATAGGGTTCTACTGATGAATATTTACTAAAGTAGATAGTCAACATTAGGTTATACCCTTCTCTGAAAATTTGACAAAATGTCGGTTTTCCTCTATATGCGGAGAAGTTGCCGGCTCCTTGGGGAAGGGTAAATTAGTACTGGTTAACATATAGTCCAGAAAAAATCGGCGTTAAAACAAGTGATAAAACATTAGAATTTTTATATTTTATTGAAAATAAAAGTAGGTTTAACTGCAATGTCATTATTCTTGTATCAAAGAGGAAATGTCATTAACCTAAGAAGAACACATAAGTTATGAAAATTATAGCGAATATGTGTGTCTTATTAAGTCCAGGTATCAAAACCCCTGATATAAAAAATGAAAAAAAATCCGAAATATTTGAACACCAGAGAATCAGACTATTTAATTACAGTACAACCTCTCCAGAGCGTTCCACTCTTGAGCAACAACCTCCATTAAATAACAGCATGATTTTTCCCCACTGTACTATTAAACCTCTCCGGAACAGCACATTCTAAACAACATAATTCAGTTTCTCCAAAAGGGGGTCACTTTGGAGAGGTTGCACTGTACATCAGATAAACTAAATCAAAATACAAGAATGCTTACTTTTTTGCCACATCAAAGTATATATGACATACAGACATAATCAGTTGATCGTATTTTGTATGAAGTCAGGGCAAGCTCCAAAAAATCTATTTATTACAAACTTGATTCATTTTATGTCGTAATACCTCATCACACGTATTGTTTGTTTACCTCCTCCAGATCCATTCATAACAAGAAAGAAACAGCGGCGTCTGTATATACAGTCAAACCTGCGTGTTTGCGGCCACCTCTGAACATAGACCATCTTATGAATACGGGTCATTCTTTGAAAAAAACGTCACTAACTATTTAGAACAAACTGACCTCCGAATGAAGGCCACCTGTCAGTGAAGGCCACACTATGTCTTTCCCAAGGGTGGCCTTTGTTCACAGGTTTGACTATATGTGAGATCAGACAAAAACATCGTAAGTATACAAGACTGGGAACAAAACATGTTATCGGAATGTCTCTGAATGTGTCTGTTGTTACTCTGAGTGTTACAATGTGCGTTAGATTATCCACAGACACGCAAGGATTAGCGCGCATGGGTGTGTCTCTTTTGGTTGTATAGTAAATATTCACATGGTCAGAAACGACAACCAGATGTTGATTCTATCATGTGTTCGTAGAAATAAGACAAAATAACGAGTTTTCTCGCCGTAACCCGAGTGTATTGTTGAACTGCACGTCGTTGTTTTCGACAATGCTCTTGTTTATTCCGAATTTTTTACTGGATTAAACGCCAACAATTTTTCAGTTTTTTTTACGGCGGCCTGTTCACCTTACCAGTTCTCCTGGACTGTGTACTTACCAGTACTAACTTACCCTTCCGCAAGGAGCCGGCAACTTCTCTACATATTGAGGAAAATCGACATTTTTGTCAAATTTTTATAGAAGGGTATGACCTGCCATATTTTTACTTTTTGAACTAAATGAACGACACATAAATTGAACTACTACTCTCAAGGTTATTCAATAAATATGTCAAATCATAGCGCTTATGATTGACTTAAGGTTCTATTCAAGACTACACGTACGTTCAGGATTTGATCTTAAGATAATTCAAAAATTATGGATTATAAAAAAACAGTACAGTAAAACCTCGATATTAAGGTTACCTGCTGGCCCCGAAAGATTGGTGGTAACATCGAGTTGGTCTCATTGAATTACAGAGCAGTTATTGAAAGCCGGTCTGAAAATAATGGTCGTTAGAACCAGGTGGTCGCAATGTGGGATTTTACTGTATATGAATATTGAAATCCTTTAACAACAAGATTCACAATTCAAAGAATGGCATTACGTAGCCACAACCTGCACGATAATGTCCACCTTGTATAAATACCGTCGGCAGAAGATTGAACCTACATGTATGTCTTACAGAAATCAATGATGTATAATTATAGGCAACACTTCTTCTACACGCCTCTGACGAATGACACAGAATGTATGTCAGTCCACATTGTTTCATTGACATAAGCAATAAGTGAATGACAGCATGTATGTCGGTCTAGATTTATGTTTTCATTGATGTAAGCACTCAATGAATGTCAGCATGTATGTCTGTCTAAATTTATGTTTTCATTGATGTAAGCACTCAATGAATGTCAGCATGTATGTGAGTCTAGATTTATGTTTTCATTGATATAAGCATTCTTAGTATGACAGGGAATGTATTTCAGCCATGGTTTGTGTTTCATTGACAAAACCGTACAGTGTGTGACACAGAATGTAAAGTACTTTGATAAATTCTTCTCCCACTGAATAAAATGCTTGGGAAATCTGGTAACACTTGTCAGATGTTACCGCAGAAAGTTTGAAATATCGAGGACAACGCCCCAGTTCCTTTTGGGTTTACTATAATTACATCATACTCATGTTATTGCATTGTTTCAAGTGTGATAGCTGGATCATGTAATCTCTCTCACACACATATGGTGGATTCAAGAGAAATCTAACGTATAAACAAGTTTTGAATTATACAAACAAGTTTTGAATTATACAAACGATTCTTGGGATATACGCGTAACAATGTGACTATATACAGTATAACCCCTGAAAACCGGATCCTCGCGGATTTTGGGCAAAAAGTCCGGTTTTCTGAGAATTCTGGTTTTCAGAGAACTACTGATTATGAAAGTGAAAAATATGGGACTCGAAAACTCGTCCGAATTTCAGAGAATTCTGGTTTTCAGGGAGTCCGGTTTTGCAGGGTTATACTGTATTCATCTTCCGGTTCAATATAAAGTCTGTCGTTGAACGACAATAATAATATGGGTGATTAGTCAGCTAAAAATGATTTGTCGTGTATCTAATTTTGACAAAATTGGTATATTGTCTGAGAATTGTAACATACAGTAAAACCCCAAGAATGCTACCACCTTCAAGATCCGAAAAATCGGGACAATAAGTAATCTTATTATAAGTAATCTTATAATCAAGTTATATTGTAGGGGAGTTATTAAAACCAGTCCGAAAATAAGTGATCGTTATATCAAGCTGGTCGTACTATTGAGTTGGTCGCTATGTGAGGATTTACAGTACTTTCATTTTAATCATCTGATATTTTCAACAATCCGATCATAATATTATATGAATATGTGGTTACGCCTATGGGTCTAACTTATCAAAGAAATTATAAGGAAATCAGAGATAATTTTTTTATCAGTTAGTGACTTAATTTAGTGATACAAGTTACACCACTGATTAAATATCGACTTCCTCCGTAGAAAAGCTCTGAAGTACAAACTTTAGACGAAAATTGACAAATTATGTCAAGTTACTAGTGTATTAATGTGGGCTAATAGACAGGAAATGACGTCACTCACAATAAAAACGGTAATTTAGGTCATAAAACACGATAAACTATCAGCGGTGTTATATCACGTATTTCCTTATTTTAACGGCCTCTTCTTTAGGGGATTGGGCAATAAAGGGACAACCCTTTAAATCCCTGCTATACACACCTATTCATACAATTGATATGAAAAGGGAATCGGTTGGCCCCTACGTAATATTGCTATGCGGTATTGAAATATTTCAAATCACCTGGATCGTGGTATTTTGAAATGAAATCAATTCTTTAGGGGTCAGTGACCCTACGAATATTTCGCGTATTTTAAGACGAAGGAGGGATTTCCGATGTTTAAATATTTCTTTGTGAATTTGATTACCACATTTGGTATTTAATAACTACAACACGCAAGAAAAAAGAACACGTGTATTTTATATTCACAGAATTTCATCAGTGTATAGTATTGAAATAAAATAATTTTATTGACGCGACGTAGGACTGCAATTACAGTGTAACCTGTGCTCGCGGCCACCTCCAAATAAAGGACACCCTGTTATTAATGGTCATTCTTCGATAAACCATCATTGATTGTTTAGAACTGACTGACCCTCTAATAAGGGCCACCTGTCAATAAAGGCCACACTTTGTCTTTCCCAAGGTGAATCAAGAATGGCCTTTACTCACCGTGTGGTCTTTATTCAGAGGTAGCCGCGAACACAGGTTTGACTGTACTTCAAATATTATAATGTATGATCAACCCATGACTGAACAGAACTTGTTTCTCGTCTGAAGTACGTCACAAAGAATTTAAATGACACCACCCATTGCTAATATAGGATTGTCACAGAGCGGGCCCTTAATCTCGAATATATCTAAAGAATCTTTGATGTGAATATTTTTGAAAGCATGTGATATTGATATTAGTGAAGTTAGATCGTCAAAGCTTTACCTCAAATATGCAAGTCTTTAATCCATCGCTCTTCGTGATTTTCTACCAATTACTTGAATTAACAAATACAGAATAAATCGTTAACCATGACAACCGTGAACTGTCAACATTTTTGGCGCCAAAAATTTGGCTTATCAATACACAACAAGAAAAAGATGAAAAAAAACGCCTCTTCTCGTGAAATTCGTCATATTGTGCTTTCTTGTTCATTATGAAGTTTGAATTTTCTTCACTGGATTTATCGCCGTTTGTTCAAGATTTCTTCAGTTATATACGGCGGCCGGTTCACCTTACCAGTTTTCCTGGACTGTATTCTAACCAGTACTAACTTACCCTTCCACATGAAACCGGCAACTTTTATACATGGAGGAAAATAGGCATTTTTGTCAAATTTTCATAGAAGGGTATGACCTGCCGCGACCAGGATTTGAACCAGAATCGCCGGGTTACAAGTCCAGCGCACTAACCACTGAACCACGGTCGCGGCTCTGAAGTTAGAATACAACAACAAATTAGAACATATTTGTAGACTACAAGTAAGAGTCCGGTGAACGCCATTTTACTGATAAATTCAATACAGTGCAACCTCTCCAGGGTGACCCTCTCTTGAGCAACAACATCTTTTCAACAACAGCATGATTTTCCCACTGTACGATTTAACAATTAATTTAACCTCTCTAGAGCCTACAACCTCTCAACAACAACATAAGTTTGCTTCTCCCAAAGGGTGTTGCTTTGGGCAGGTTGCACTGTATTTATACGACAACATGAACACCTGTATAGAGAACGCCAAATAACTGATAACTTCAATAGTTTATACTTATTCGTGGTAGATCACTACTCTCTTATTAATTCATTGTTTCTGTCAAGCAGCACGTGGATGATTTCAGGCAAAAATTGTCTCGTTTTTCGCATTTTTTCTTTCCCGTGTTTATGTTGCGCTATTATACTTACAGACAGTAACAGGAATCTATCATACATCAAAGTTATCCAGAATTCAGGTCTACCCGTCAGTACTCTGAAATTTAGAACCGTAATATATTTGTGCATATTCGATTCAATTGTATCTACACAGAGCAAATATTATTATCACGTTCAAATGCACTGCATAGGACAGTAATTTAATTAAAACACTTCTGAATCAAAGCCTATTTCAGGGGCGGTACAGGATTTTTTTTTTGGGGGGGGGTAGCAAAGTCTAGATGTCTGTGTAGAATATGGCCACAATCAGCGAATAACTGACGTTTTTGTACTTATGTTTGTCAGATTTTAAAGGGGGCGCGCGCCGGTTCCGCCCTTCAAACTCGCCCTAGTAAGTAATATGAACCTCAGTTAGATTAGTTTTAATTTAGTTTAATTGTGTATAACTTATTTCGGATACTTCATTATGTTCATGGCAGAATGGACAACGTTTTGTTTTTATAAAACACGGCAGAACACTAATTAACAATTAACAAATAATAATTCTTTCACTCTCATAAATTCAAATTTGCGTACATCAATCATAGATAAAAAAAAATTCTGTCTGGTAGTACTTTTTATAAAAAGAATAGTAAAACCCTGATATTGGTACCACCTTCGGGACCCGACAATCGGTCGTAATAATGAGGTGGTTTCATTATCGAGTTGAATTAAAGGGGAGTTATTGAAAGCCGGTCCGAAAAACGTGGTCGATATAACAAGGTGGTCGTAATATTGAGGTGGTCGCTATGTGAGGTTTTAACTGTACACAATATTTGCTGTTACTATGAAGAATTCGAGGTCAGACTTGTTTATTTGCAGACAATGTATACTTACCTTTCTTGCGCTAAGTAATTCATTCACGTTTATCATAAATATTAGATAGACTGACATGACATCATAGATAATAATATTGACACAAATATCACAAATTCAAGATTATAATAATACTATCATGAATGTTTATTTAGCTTAATACAGTACAACTGTGTCGGATGGCTAGATACGTGTGCAGTTTCAATTGGAGGTTAGTAGGTCAATCAGTATTGTGGTTCTTTCTCATGAGAATTCAAACTGTTTTCAACAATATGTCATCGGTTCTACGGCATCCCCAACGCTCCCCCATACCTCAGGTTGTCGGTTATCACAACCATAAAGGGGCTAGCACGTTGATGGGATTGTGTATTTAGACCTAAAATGGTCCCACGTAAAAACACCACAGTTGTATGTACATGATAATTGTGGTGTTTGTTGGTCCGTGTGGCTATTTTATGCCCTAATACTTCATTATTCATCATTCCTTCAACGTGCTAGCCCCCAAGGATCCCAAATGTATACAACTCGTGTATTTTTCAACCTTCAAATGTTTGCAATTGACGGGACTCTAATACACTACGCCGTGTTATCTTAAAGGTTATTCATTATCATAACGAGGGCAATTTATTGATAACTTATTCATTCATGTTCATATGATGACATTTATTTAGTGGAAACACTCCGGGGTAAAGAGCCGACTTCCGTATTAAACTTTAGCAGGATTATGGGTAATATAACCGATTGTATCATGGGTAAAGAAGAAAAGTCCATGAAATGAAAAGATGTCAGCAATTTTGCGGTTTTTGTGGCGAGTCACGTGACAAATGACAATTGACCATAACCCTTTAAAGATCCAAGATTATACATAGATGTGGGGCCGAGATTAACTACAAAGGGAGTCGCAAATAAAGACGCAAGATAAGATTTAACAATAAATTTTAACACGAACATTTTTGACTTTATGATTCAGAGAAGGTACACAAATACATGTACAGTACTCCCTCCGAAAAGCAACACTTGTCGGAGTGGCAAAAAGCGTTGTTCTTTGGAGGGAGTTCGCGACCGTTGTTTTTATTTTGTGTATGTGTGCCTTTTACTAGAAATTACTTGTAAGAGGCCATAACAACTAGACCGAAGAGGTCTTGACTTAAAGATTAACTATGTAACTCAAGAATGAAACTATTTTGAAGACAAATTAGTTTTACAGCAGTTTTTTACAACTTAAATATTTCGGTACTTCAACACATATTTTCTCCACAAACTGACTTATATAGCACTCATAAATATTCATGTTTTTTTTTTATGTGATATTTTTCAGCTATATACGGCGACCGGTTCACCTAACCAGTTTTCCTGGACTGCATACTAACCAGTACTAACTTACACTTTCACAAGGAGCCGGCAACTTCTCCACATACGGAGGAAAATCAACATTTTAGTCAAATTTTCATAGAAGACGGTTTACAAGTCCAGCGCACTATCATATTCATGTTTGAGAAACTTTCTATAGAATGGTGTTCTTCTTATAATAATATTGAATATATTTAGATAATTAAAAGAACGAACGACGATTTGTGTTTTGATCAACTGACAGGAAATATAGGACAAAATAAGTAAGAAAAATCGCATATACAGTAAAACATGTGAACAAAGGCCATCCTTGGGAAAGAAAAATGTGGCCTTTATCGACAGATGGCCTTTATTCGGAGGTCAGTTTGTTCTAAATAAACAGTGACGGATTTTTCAAAGAATGGCCTTTATTCACAGGGTGATCCTTATTTTGGGGTTACCGCTTACAGGTTTGACTGTACATTGAGTACACTCGTAAAACCAGCCAGGAGCTACTATGTGGTGGGACCTAAATTGTTATAATAATAAGTTCAAGTATATAAAAAGTGGGGGTAACGTAAAAATCAACACAATTATCAATCCTAGGTTCTCAAACTAATTATGAATTGATGTTAACAATGTCGCTTTCAGCACTATATGGAACGTTCAAAACGAAAATTGCCGCAAATTTGCCTAATAGATTTAATATTATGGTTATTTAAGACTGGCTAAGTGTTTTATTAACCTTGTATTGGTTGTAAAAAACAAATTGAGCATGAAAGTAATAGTTGCTCATTATCTATGCGTTGGTCCTATGCAGGATTTCATTGAATTATAATGGCGTCATTGAAATAAGTGTTTGTCTCCGCGTTTTTACTGAATTCAATACAAAATCTTCACAAGGAGTCGATGTTGTACGACGAACTACCCCGCAAAGGGTCCTAAGGGTCAGGTGGGGTCGAGAGGGTATCAGGGTTTGATATGATTTCATATACCGGCTTCGTGAATGTGATGTGACACATCTTTAAAGCTGAACGTTTTAACTGAGGATTACGGTCCTCATTGTGAAGTTTTTGGTTTGTCTGAGCAAACTTGTTTAGGGTAAGTGGGTGAATCATTGTTGTACCGTATAAATACACCCCAGGTCAGTATATACAAGTGCACAAACTTCTTATCAATTGTCCTTTGTTTTCTCAAAATTTCTTTTAAAGATACGACATATCTACATGTTTTTTTTATTTAATTAAAGGAATATTTACGGATGTAAGAGAAACTAAATTTTTGAGTGCGGTCATTTTGATAATTTTACGTAGGAGAGTTAGCACGGTGTACCACGAAAATGAAATAATATGCTTATGTTGAAGTATTATCACTAGGAGCGAGTGTTCGACTTGTAGAAATTCGCGAAGATCTGGGGTAATGTATTCTGGCCGTCATAAGAAAGTAGCCATCAGAAAATTCGTCTATTTTGGCCTAATATACTGACCTTGAAATTTTGATGGTATACAGCAATTTTATGGTCAATAATGGATAAAAATAAACCATATCATGACATGTTTCACCTATTTCCAGAATTAAATTCGTCTCTATTACTCGCGCTTTGTCTATTTTATTCCAATATCACTTACTGGTTACTTTCTTATGACGGCCAGTATATCTGTCGCGTGCTTGTTTATCTTAACCACCTTGTAATGACGCCATTTTGATGAGCCTGTATCAACACTAGAATAATTTAAGAGGACGTTTTTTTAAAAACAACTAAAACTTGTTACATCATTCAGATTACGAGCCGTGTTAATCATCACTGGAGTTTCACGTCGCACCAACGACCAGGGTCATTTGGTGACTTTTCCAGCTTTAAAAGTGGAGGAAGAACCCAGGCTTACATTTTGATAGAACCACCGACCTTCCGTAAGCTAGCTTGGCATCTTTTTCACATTTAAAATTCATCTCCCCGAGCGTAGTGCGAACTCGTAGCGGAGAGGGGCTAGAAATTACTAATCAGAGACCACGGAGTCCCTACATTTTATTTATATAACACTAAGTTTTGTAATGATCGTACTATCTTATACGGTTCAATAAGTTGTGGAATTTGTATGAGAAATGACTCACATTTGTTTTTTTATTCTTCTATTCTTATCATTTTTTATTAAGAAGAAGGAAACCGCAGGGTTCATAAAACCATAGATTGAGTTGATCATTCACGGCCTTGTTGTTATAAGGACCGCCAAATAATCAGCAGAACCGATGCTTTGGTCATGGTAAATTGTGCTGGTTGATACAGGGAGGGAGGGAACAGTTTATTGCACTGATAATGGCATTAACAATAAAACTGCATCTTGCAGCAATTGTAAAACTAGTTACTCTTTTAGATAAACTTATATTTAGATAAACTTACGCTGGGCAAGTATGAATGTTACTTTTTTACCCGAAACTGTGAAGCAGGCAACTCTTATTATTTTATTTTACAGTGCAACCTCTCCCAAGCAACACCTTTTGGGAGACGCAAAATTATGTTGTTGTTGAGAGGTTGCCGCTCTAGAGAGGATAAATTGATAATCAAATCATACAGTGGGGAAAAAGCATGCTGTTGTTGAAGAGAGGTTGTCGCTCAAGTGAGGGTCTCTCTAGAGAGGTTGTGCTGTACTTTATTTTATTTTATAAGAACCTTATAGGGCGCACCCTGTTGTCACGTGGTTATGGTCACTGACTGGTAATCACTATCTTCACACCGTTTTGAGTACGAATCCCACCCAGGACCATATTTCACATATGAGGAAGCTGTCCAGCTAGCTTACATGAGGTTGGTGATTCTACCCGGGTGTAAGCCTGGGGTCTTCCTCCGCCGTGAAAAAAGGTGGTTTCATTATCTGGTTGAAATGAAGAGGAAGTATTAAAAAACTGCCCGACACAGTCAAACGTGTGTTTGCAGCCACCTCCGAATAAAGACGACATTGTGAATGAAGACCATTCTATCAAAAACCGTCCGACGTCTGACTGATTATTTAGAACAAACTGACCTCCGAATAAACCCTATCTGTCAATATAGGCCACATATTGTCCTTCCCAAGGTGCATTTGTTCATAGGTTTTACTGTGGTTGTAATAAGTTGGTATTATTGTTGAAGTGGTCGCTTAATGAAGTTTCACTGTATACTAATGACATTCAGTTTTCATCAAGACAATATTGTGAAATCAAAACTAGCTAAAAATAACGGTTTATTCAGAAACACGTCGTATAAATAACCCATGCCCACGCGTACCGACACAGACACGTATATTTTAAAATTGAATGGATTATTAAATTTGTGATAATTCTCAGTCAATTTAATTCTTGATCAGCATCCTTCAGATCTTAGATTGGTAAGATTATATCTAATATTTAACTTCCGGTTTACATTTATCTTTTTTTAGTAATTTTCGTATTTATTAACATTTTGACGTTTTATATAACCCTTGGATATTCTAGTGCTGAATAAAGTTATATCACAGACTTGATTTCATATTTTCATCAATTTATGAATCATAGTATAAATTTAGGGGCCACCCTGTTCGAGTTGTTATGGTCTCAGATTAGTAATCACTAGCCCCTCACCGCTGTTAGTTCGAATCCAACCCGGTAATAGACTAATTTCACATGTGAGGAAGCAGTCCAGCTTGCTTACGGAAGGTCGCTTGTTCTACCTGGATGCACGTCTTGGGTGCTTTTCCATCGTTAAAGCTGGAAAATTCACTAAATAACCCTACTTGCTGGTGCGACCCAATACTGAAAAAATGGTGTAAATTTTCATACCCATGCTATAAGGAAATACAGTAAAACTTCATTATTACGAGGACTCGTCTTATCTCGAAAAGTTTTAAAGTCCCTTAATTTTTTGTTCTTAGTTGTGTATAATTTACAAACCAACAAACAAATACCTCGTTATTACGAGCACCACGGTTATCTCGAGCAATTAGTCTGTTTCGATGACTCCTCGAGATAATAAGGTTTTACTGTATTTACACTTCAACATCGTCAGTTTTGGTTTTAATTCTGCATGAAAAATAACACATGTATAAGGAATATCGAGTAAGAATTAATCTTTATCATTGCAAGATGAGAACATTTTATCATGACACAGGACACATATTTTGTCAGCACACAGTGTTGTATCTGTAACAAACTTGGAGAAGTGACTTTATGGTAAAACAATACTTCCAAAAGTGCCATGCAGGGATTAGTACATACAAATTGTTTCAACAAACACTCGCCAACCACATCCTCGTTTCATATATGGAATAAATCTATTAGGCCTACAACCACACGTAGTTGTTACAATAAGCCAGAACAGTATTCATTAATCTCTCTGATGTTCACCTAGATATTGAAATCAAACGACCACAATCTGTGGGAACGCCACTCCAACCGGAAGTACGTATCGACAGTCCGACTCCGGATTATGTGTGACTGTGTTAAGGCCAAGTGTGATTTCCTGAGGACAATATTAAGTAGACCATTCTAAAACCGGAAATAGGTTTTCAAATCACACTACAGCACACAGGAGGTTAATGCTGTGACGCCATATTTACCGCAATGTGGAACTCGATTCATTCGCCATAAAAATGCTTTGTTTCTAAGTGTTGTTTAAGATGCATACGTAAAACTATATCAAATGCTAGTTCCGTAGTTTAATTGTACTCTACGATAAAATATTCATGGGGATAAATTAATCCGTAATATAACACCGTTAACAGGTTGATTTCGACGCTAGTTTTGAAGCAGATTCATCAGATTTGCGAAATGTTTTCTTCTGATTATAGCAAATTTCATGAAATGAAAGTAAATAGGAAAATAAGAACCACCTTGAGGCCAAAACCTGGAAGAATGTTAGGGATTAGTCAGTCAAACTCTGGCATAATATATACTGGAAACCTGGAGAGGAATTATTTTATGTCAGTTACTATAGCAACAATGATCGATTGACGTCATAAAATAAACTTCCGCTATCTCAGAAAATTGCCTATTCATTCAAAGTATAAACATTTACTGTGAGTCTAAGATGATAATAAAATAGAACAGAACGAACTGGGAGGCTGGCCAAACCTCTTCAAAATAAATATTATCTCTAAGGTAAAAAATTCTTTTCCAAGATTGAATTATAAAATAATAAGAAATAACAGTTAGTGAAGAAATTTGAAAATGTATAAGTATATAAATGATAGATTGGCTGATTTTGAAGCATGTACACTATAGACTGGTTGTTATACATGTACACTATAGACTGGTTATTATACATGTACACTATAGACTGGTTATGATACATGTACACTATAGACTGGTTGTGATATATGTACACAATAGGCTAGTCGTGTGATACATGTACACTATAGACTGGTTGTTATACACGGTATACTATAGACTGGTTATGATACATGTACACAATAGAATGGTCGTGTGATACATGTACACTATAGACTGGTTGTGATACAAGTACATTATAGACTGGTTGTGATATATGTACACCATAGACTGGTTGTGATGCATGTACATTATAGACTGGTTGTGATACATGTACATTATAGACTGGTTGTGATACATAAACAATATAGACTGTGATTTATTTACCATATCATCAGTTCATAGTGACATTAATTATTCAAATTGATAAAAACGGTAAAAACTTTAACAAGAATAGGAGGGAATCTTTTTAGTATCAGAATCATTATCAGAATACAGTCCAGGATTTATAATTTGACGGTGTGCCGTTTCGATAAACCATGAAAAAATCACTTAAATCATACTGCAACGCTAGTTTTGTTTGAAGTCTATATATAATACAGCGCAACCTCTCCAGAGCAACCATCTTTTAAGCGACAACCTCCCTTCAACAACAGCATGATGTTTTCCCACTGTACGATTAAACATTAATTCACCCTCTCTAGAACAACAACCTGTCAACAACAACATAATGTTGCTTCTCCCAAAGGGTGTTGTTTTGGAGAGGTTGCACTGTATACATTTCGTGACTTGCTAAAACGCCACCACACCCATTTTACAAATGATATTCCCGGTCGTTAATCGATCGCAACATAAATATATTGCATTTAAACTCTCGGTGCTTTAGGGTTTGAAAATTATAAGATAGATAACTGCCTTCTTGTCTTTCTCAAAGTTCTTTCAACACGCTCAAAGTAGCCGTTTAGTGAATCAGAAAACAGTATTTCTCATTACGAATTGTATAAAATAAAAGAGTCTTTATTCATTCTTTTATGCAAAGGAAGCATTTCCTCAGTCTCCAAGAGAGATTGGAACTTGTGCCAACTTTTCGAGTTCAGCCTGGAAACAAACACTCGCACCATATCTCGATCATCCAGGCGCGGATTATTCCGAGATGTTCCCAGTAAGTTTTAAGCTATGACTCCAATGGTGACGCTATTCAAAAAAACTAAAGCCGGAAGCGTATATCCAAACCCCTTAAAACATTTTCACGCTCAGTGCAACCTCTCTAGAGCGACTCTCTCTTGAACAACAACCTCCCTTCGACAACAGTATGATTTGCCCATTATATGATCTAACTATTAATGTAACCTCTTTTAAGCAACAACCTCTCAACAACAACATAATTTTGTTTCTCCCTAAGGATGTTGGTTTGGAGAGGTTGCACTGTATCTCAAGCAAACACACGACCCTTTATGACTAATCTGAAGACAAAATACACCACCACCCTTACAATAATTCTCACGAGAAAAATGATGACCACTTAAAGACAATAACAATCAAATGCATTGCAAGACTTCTCTGTTCATGAGATTATATATATGACAAACTTTTGTAAATGAATTGGACACTGAAAAGTAATGTGTATCACATTTTTTCATAAAGCAATATGTAAACATATGTATCATTAAACCTCATTAATTCTATCCCGCTTTAGTCGAAAATCTGGCATGATTATGCTTTATCCGAAGTCAAATTATGGTCACCGTCAATTCGGATAAACGCGGTTTTACTGTATAAATATTTATTTGGGTGACACAGATATTTTTTAGATTTTGGGCGTGTTGTCAATAGTAAATTTGACAAAAAGTCGATTGTCCTCCATATGTGGAGACTTTGCTTGCTCCTTGTGGAAGAGTATGTTAGTACTGGTTAGAATATAGTCCAGGAAAACTGGTTAGGGGAACTAGCCGCCGTATAAGGATTAATAAAAATGAAAAAAAAGCGGAGTTAAACCCAGAAATTAAATGGTGATATTAGTTTATAAAACTCAATGAGATCTAAGTATCAAAATGTTGCGTGATGTTGTCTTGAATTTTCTCCCAGGTACGTCACTGATAAACTTATACAGGCCAATCCTTCAGGTATTCAATGTTATACAGACGGTTAAATCATGAGCCAAAATAGAGAAATAATTATGTTTCTGATCTCTGTTAAGATCGTTTCATCAAAGAGAACAGTCTAGAGTTATCCTTCTGAAATGTTTAGTAGAATTAAATCATTTGATTATAGAAGGTGCGGCACGCCATGTTGGACACGCTCATTCGATATCATGTTTTTCGCTCGTGATATGAGTTTCTATTTTGGAACAAACTGTCTTTGATATTTTTTTAGTCCCTTGTCACTCAGAGTTCGTTGTGTTTGCAATGTTTCATTCATGTGTCCAGTTACAATCATACACAAAGTCTTGGAATCATAGAAATATATAAATGATACGCTAATTTGGGCAGTGATATTTATTACCAAAAGATTTTTTTTTAAATTAAAGTTTGCGATATGATAATTAAAATAATATTATGTGGTCGACACGTTATCCGTTCATTTGCTATGGGAACGCATGATATGTAGGTGTCATAATCGATACCGTTATATGAAAAGTATGGACGTACAAACAATAAATAAATGTACGTTACTATCAGAATTAACGTACAAACAATAAATAAATGTACGTTACTATCAGAATGGACGTACAAACAATAAATAAATGTACGTTACTATCAGAATGGACGTACAAACAATAAATAAATGTACGTCACTATCAGAATGGACATAAAGGGGGAAACGCGTCAACACTTATGATATCAGTAAGCTTATATGTTAATTAAACCTGTCTCCCTACAATGTTAACAATAAGGTATAAATAAAATAGGTTTGTTTCCGGTTAAATGCCCAAAAAGATATAGGCCGGTAAATTTTTATTCTTTTATGTTTTATTTACAAATATCGGCAACACTGTGGTGAAAATTACAATATAGCACTAAGATTTGGATGCCGTAAAAAATAGGTAAAAGATGGGTCGGTCGGGTATCCGGAAACAAACCTTTTTCTTTTAGGCCCAAGGTTGATATAACAGTTATTTTTTTCACTCTTCCAACACTCAAAAGCAACATGCCCTATATTCTTACCGTATATTTTCATACTTGGTTCGCTTCCAGATAGCCGTAAAAATTCGAACACCAAGTAATAGTCTATAATCAAAGTTTTAAAGATCAGTGTACTCACATTATTGGCAGTAATGATTCACAGAGCGGAAACCAGTCTACGATTATTATTACCGGTAGGATATACGCTGATGGAACCAGTTTAATTAAAGTGCACGAGGTGGCTTCGGGGAAACCATTCATTCAACCACAGCTTGTTGTGAGCGTTGCCAAAACTTTAAGTTAATGTTTGGGCGGAGTTGGTATACGGCTCTATTGGATATGTGATTATATTGATAAATGTTGGCATCCTGACAACATCCCTCGCTTCTTACAGAACACTTTGTACATTCACAAAAAACAACATTTTTTTATAAAACAACAAGTAACATTTTTGTCTGGAAATATTTCTACACGCTTGTCATAGGTATACAAAGTTTTGAATAATGCATTAGCTCTGATTTTATTCCAGCGAAAAAAACCCTCAATCGACAGAAACATCGGCAAGTAAGACTGATGAATTGTTGTGGTTGAAAAAAAATCAAGTTGTTGGCAAACGGAACATTGTTGCCTATATCAGCTAGTGCAGCACATTAGCAAGAGATGCATAAAACGTCTATCCAATGCAAAGAAACAATTACAAAAATGTCAAGTACAATAAAACCTCACGTGGCGACCACCTTAATATTCCGACCACCCTGATATAACGACCAATTATTTTCGAACCGGATTTCAATAACTACACTAAAATTCAACTTCATGATGATACCACCTCAGTATTACGACCGATTTTGCGGGTCCAGAAGGTGGTCTCATTATCAGGATTTTACAGTAGGCCAGTTCATTATATATTTCTTCAGAATGCATTTACCACCACCAGTGAATTAGCATTGGTTCAACGAGTGGTTATTCACGTACAAATTGTTTTATAGAAATCAAATTATGCGGTACTTTATTCTAGCAAGTGTGATTTCAAAGACTATAATTATGTACTATTTGATTGGGAAAAAAACTTCGCTTTGAAAGATAGATTCTTCAAGCGTTTGCGGTTAAGCTGTTACAATATATACATCATCATAAAGGTACGTCATATGCACGTTGTCAAAATTCATCTTATTACGAGTGTTCCTATATTCACCGAAGATTAATGTCGCACCAACATCCAGTGTCATTAGGCAACTTTTCCAACTTTGACGAGGGAGAATGACCCATGAGTACATCTAGGTGGACACACCGACCTTCTGTAAGCTGGCTGGACAGAATCATTTTGGTTCCTGGTGGGATTCGAACTCGCAGCGGTGAGGGGCTTGTGATTGCCAGTCAGTGACCATAAAAACTTTTATTTACACACGCACAAAACAAAAATGCTGTTAGCATCCTACAAAAATAGTGGAAACAGCAACCGAAATAACATTTCAGAAATACGAAATAATAATTCGTATAAGCGAAATAATAATTCATATAAGCGAAATAAAAAATAATGCTATAGTTAAAATGAAACTCTTGAATGTCACTTTAGGGACTCCGTAGATGAAAGTCTAGAACTCGAGTTGAGAAGAAAATCATTCATACTTCAGGATTTAAGTACTTTGTTCTTTTGCTCTGTCAGGACAAACACATCGGAAGGGTTTGAGAGAATTGCATCATTGACTATTATAGACATTCATGTCTTATTGTACATTTTTAACTTCCAATCGTGATAAAAGTCGTCAGAAAACAGCCACGTACGCCTTACTTCCGGTCAATTAGACGCAAAATCCACTTTGTGTCGAAGACAACAGGGCGACTATGTCTTTGTTTTATGATGACCACTTAAAGCGAGTGCTTGAAAATCCACTCTTCGAGTCGACAATACAAGGCAATTCATTCGTTAATGAACAGTTTTATTGTTTAAAACTTTTTCTTTACAAAGGATAATGGTTGTTATATTTTGAGAGAGTTGATAATGGCACAGTCTGACTGGTTCGCGTGCTAAGTACGAGTTAATTTGAATGCTACAGTGTGAATACAATCATACCTCGATAATGAGATCCCTGACCCCTGAGACCCGAAAAGTCGGTCGTAATAATGAGGTGGTCTCATTATCGAGTTGAATTATGGAAAAGTTATTAAAAGCCGGTCCGAAAGCAAGTGACCGTTATAATAAGGTGGTCGTTACATGGAAGTGGTCGCTATTTGGGGTTATACTGTACTAAGGATTTAGCAGTTAAAGGTAAAGTGGGTTAGTAAAGGTTATTAGGGTGAACTGTTATATTACCATGTCGGTTATAATATAATTTGGGTGTTGACAATACCTAATCTTTCGAGTCAACTTCATGCGTTACTGGATACCATATCAGTTACACTGTGTCCAGAAAATTTTAAAGAATTATACATCAATTTTAGGCTGTTAGAAATCTCTTTTAGTCGTCATACAATTGAATACATCATGTATAAATCGACTGAAATTTGAATACATGTATTTGATTAGTTGTTAATAAAATATTTTTATCAAATATATCTGTAGTCACAGTTGTGGATGTTTGGTAAATATACGATAGGATGGATGCATTCTATAACATAGGGTTGGTTGTCAAGTTTGTAGTAGGTAACAATGACTCTTTGGTTTCAACGGTCACTTAGTAATGCGGGGTCCAAGTGGTCGCCCGTGTCTCTAAGAGTCAACAACGCCATCTAGCGGTGATTCTTTAATCTTCTTTCATCCACGTACATGGGATATTCGGATTTAAAGGTGTCAAGATGCGCTAAACAATCTAGATAAATTATGACACTTTGATTCGGGTGATGTTTTATTGGAGTAAAACTTGATATATTGGTCATTTTACTATGTGTCAAAACTGGACTGGATTGTTCGTACGACATGACAAGTGTGGGTCATTTTTTTTCACCGGGGTTGAGCGTTCGCACCATCAGCCAGGGACATTTGCCGACTTTTCCAGCTTTAAATGTGGAAGAAGACCCATGGCTTACACCTGGATCGAACCACTGACCATCCGTAAACCTGCTGGACAGTATCCTTACATGCGAAATTTGGTCTCGAATGGGATTCGAACTCAGTAGTGAGAAGCTAGTGATTACCAGTCAGCGACAATGACTACTCGACCACTGAGGTCCCTGTGTATTGGTCACATTATCTGAAAAGATCTGAATAGATACAAAACGAGGTTTCATAAAAAAGACATCCCACTAGATATCCCTTACTTATCAAACGTTGAGATATTTAATTCCTTCGGAATCGGTTATTGTTTCGCATTGGAATTATTGGCTTTGTAAGGCTGATGTGTCTCAATTGTTAATATCTATCTGTATTTGTCCGTCAAATTAGCATTCGGAAGGTCGGTGGTTCCACCCAGGTGTAAGCCCGGGGTCTTCCTCCACCGTTAAAGTTGAAAAAAGCCGCCAAATGACCCTGGTTGTTAGTGTGACATTAAACCCCAGCGACCATCAAATAGCCATATACCTGAACAGTTTATACTTGAAGGGAGGCAGTTAGTTGGTGGCTATCGCATGATATTGTATTTACAGCGGAAACCCTCAAAACCGGTTCCTCTATAAACCGGTCTCCACGCTAAATCGGCAAAATTTTCTGGTCTCGACTTCATTATAATATAATTAAAAAAATTCTCTCTAAACTGGCATTCCCGCTGAACCGGCCATATGACCTGGTCCCGAGCTCGATAGGTTTAGAGGGGCTCCACTGTATCAATTTAATTATGTCCGGTCAATTCTGCAAAATGTACGTAAATACATGTATTAAATCTAAACTTATGATTCACGATCACATACCATATTTTTGTTATTAAAAGTGATACAGTAGAACATTTTTAATCTGAGCTTGTTCGGGCTAACAAAAATGTTCGGATTAGAGAGGTTTTCGGAATGTAAAGGTTCTGAATTACGGATATTTAGTATTAAATGTATAATAGTAAATCGGGACCAGTTGACGTGTTCGGTTTAGAGAGTTTTCCGGATTGGAAAGGTTCGGATTAGAGGGGTTCGACTGTATATCTCTAACTTTATGCTGAGATGTACTTGGATGTTGGAATATTGAATGTAACAAACCATTCAAAGAAAAAAATAAATACGCGTATAAATATATAAATGAATAAATAAATGAAAAAAAAAATTAAATACATGTACTTAAATAAATAGATATTTAGATATTTATATATATATTTAAATAAATATATAAAGGTCTGGAAAATTATCAGATTCCACAGAAATTGACATGATCGGAAACAGACGATATATTTCTTAATGGTGCCTAGAATTCGGACGAATACCTTTAATCTAAATTTAAATGGAAGGCAGGCAACAAACATCTGTTTCATTCGTCTGCCGTGCGTCAGTGCGATTGAATATCAGGACTTCCGGAAACAGGTGAGATGTTCCGCGTGTAATTAAGCAACTTGCCCGGATGTAATTATTCTCCAGGTGAGATTTTGCGAGATTTTGTGAGATTTCAGGGCGCGTGCTGACAGATTGGAATTAAACAGACGATTTGTGTGGCTACGGGAAACGCTTATCAGACATTAGACTGTCATGATTAGGCTTTTTTGTTTACCTATCTTCACAAGCATCAATGGAATGAATTGATTTCTGTTTACGATGAAGGGAAGAGTCGGGTTCGTGACTTTTCGTAGGCTATTTTCTATTCACTGAACGATAATGCCCATTTGATCCCTGGACATGATAAATTACATCCCAGAGATTTGTAAGTTCGTTATAGTTTAAAAAAATCAAGATTGTTTTTGAAAATAGTATATTAGTATGTTAGACTGTTTAAATATATACAGTCGCAAAGGCAGTTAAATCGTAATCATCATCATCATCAACAGCAGCGAGTCGCGACCGTGGTCCAGTGGTTAGTGCGCTGGACTTGTAACCCGGTGATCTGGGTTCAAATCTCCCTAGCGGCAGGTTACACACTTCTATGAAAATTTTATAAAAATGTCGATTTTCCTCTATATGTGGAGTAGTTGCCGGCTCCGCGTGGAAGGGTAAGTTAGTACTGGTTAGTATACAGTCCAGGGAAACTGGTTAGGTGAACCGGTCGCCGTATATAACTGACAAATTGTTGAAAAACGGCGTAAAACCGAGTCAAAAAATCAACAGCACCATAAACAACATCATCATCAGTACCATTAGTATCTTTATCATCAGCATCAGCATCAGCAGCTGCAGCAGCAGCAGCAATATGATCATTCTCATTCATATCACTTTGTTGTAAAATATTACCTTGCCCAGTCGAATGTTTTACAGACAAACTAACAAACACTGATATAGAGAGAAATTATCGATGTTTAACTTTTGTACCATCCCTTGTCTGATGTTTTCCGCCAGTACTGTATTTACCTAGGAATAATCTTGGGCAGACAAGTTCCTGTTTATCTCAAGAATCTCAGCAACTCCAAGATTTATGAATCAGGTCAGACGAAACGATGAAACTTATGGAACTTTAGTAACTTGCAAAATATTTTCCACACTTTTGTTTCATTCGTACAATATCAATGTCATTATTTCTTATTTTTTACGGAGTTTATCCAACATTTTTTCGGTTATATACGGCGGTCGGTTCATCTAATCAGTTTTTTTTACTGTATTCTAACCAGTACTAACTTACCCACCTATAAGGAGCGACACCTTCTCCACATATGGAGGAAAATGGTAATTTTCATCAAATTTTCATAGAAGGGTATGACCTGTCGCGACCTGGGTTTGAACCCGGATTGCTGGGTTACAAATCCAGCGCATTAACCACAGGACCGCTGTTGCGGCCCTAATCATGAATCTATGCAAAATATTTACCTAAGTTTTGTTTGATAGGTAGAACATTGATAGCATTAAGTTAATTGTAAGATTTTTGTGGTTATAACCTTCAACACATAAAATAACAATTTGTTAGTCACAGAAGAAATCAACCCATTTTCTGTTCGTGTAGTCGACTTACTTGGTCACGTGTGACTTAATTAATGTACAGTAAAACCTTGATAATGAGACCACTTTTGGGGCCCGAACAATCGGTCGTAATACTCAGGTGGTCTCATTATCAAGTTTAATCTTGAAGAAGTTAAAAACTGGTGGAAAATAAGTGGTCGTTATAACGAAGCGGTCGTAATACTGAGGTGGTTGCTATTTGAGGTTTGGCTGTTCAATGATAATTATTTATCTATATGACTGTAACTATCTGAATTTCAAAAGTTTATAATTTGTTCATGCTTATCTGAATGTCTTTTTTCTTTCGTAAATATGTTTAATCTTAAAATCTACCCAGTTCTCTGACGCAATATTTCGTATTTACGAAATTTCAGAATCAGGTCAAATGGGCCATTATTTTTTTGCGTTACATATAGACAAGCACTTGACCTTAATACCAAGTCGGTGATATTATCCGGAATTTTCGTTTCCATCCGAACCACGTGCAATATTTCAATCTAATAAATATTTCCCATGAATAACTATAAAGTTATGTTCATAGGAAGTAAGGAGGTTTTTAAAATTGAGGCATATAAGCGTAGCATGTGAGAAACCTATTAGACACGAAGATGCTCAAAGATATGATATAAGAAGAAGCATTGAGGAAAATCTCAGTCAAGAGGTTTGGAATTTATTTTATTGCAAAGTAACTATATGATGAATTACACGGAAGAATGTATTTTTGCTCGAAGGAATTTATTACGAGTGGAAGTTTACCCAACAGAATGGTATAATGCTGATTTTTATTGCAGAAGTAGAAATCACAGTTAGATCAACATAAGAGGCTTGATCCAATAGTTTCTGAGGTTTAATTCTCTCACCAACTTTCAATCAGAGCTCTGATCTTTTTAATATATATTACGTAGATTATTGCCTATGTATGTGTGTAGTCATGGCAATAGAACATTGACTTATCCATAAAATTATTTGTTTATTTGACGACAAACATGTTTTATATTTATGTCAATAAATATTTTGGCTTGACTTGATTGAGCATGAACGTTTGGTGAATTGTTTCGCCTGTATATAATAAAGGTTTGTGTATAACAATAAATGAAACAACCAATAGTGTTTGTATCATGTAACGATGTCTGATTTATTATATAAATGTTTTTAATTATTCCCAATAATATTGAGTTTAAACAACTAATTTTTTTTTAAAATATAAAAATCACTCTCGATTTTGTGTATTTGTAAGAAATTTAATTTAATACTTTTGTCTTGTAACATTGATAAAAATAAAACAAGTATAGAAACCAACGAACAGCTCCAACATGAACAAAATGGTCCTCAATAGTCAAAGGGAAACAACTCTTTTAACAGCTTGAATGATACCATAATAAAACTATCTAAATATAGTTACTTGAATTGGAAATTCTTATACAACATACATCACAGCATTAAATGAGGCAATTATGAATTTTGTAGCGACCGTGTTCATGTTTTATGTACTTACAGAAGCTGGGGGTTTCACTTTCCATAAAAATACGATCAAAGGGGAATAACTAGCACTTGATAGTATTCTGAGAGAATTGAGTTGTCTACCTTGAACTGTACGTTAAATTCTGATCATTCAAACTATACTTAGCGGCTTTAAAAACGCAAGTTTGATATCACGTGAGAATACCAGTTGATTTAATTTGATTACTTTAAAGAAGGACACAAACAAATGATTTTTTTATCATATTCCAATAATTCCATATCTTCAAATTCAGTTAACAAGTCTCATTTTATCATTTTTAAGCAGTGAGGTGTAGATTATCAATTAGGCGTTATCAAATCAGTCACACACAGAGAAAATGCAACACATTTAAAACATTGCGTTTTTAAAGCTGTGAAGTATATTATATCACAATACAAACAGAAAGAATTGGACAAAAAGAAAAAATGGACTCAACATAAAAAGTTCGTCAATATTTTTAGAAAAACTTAACTTATAACAAGAAAATGAACTCACGCATTTATATGAATATAAAGCAAACAAAAAAGACTCCAAGAAAAAACAGACTTGTGCGGAACCTGTATTTATGTAAACTAGGTGAGTCATTTCCATAATATTTCATATATTGATGTCCTGTATCATTTTTGTTACAAAAATTTCCTTGGCAAGAACCAAAACACGTCAGGCGTGTAGCGTCCTCTGTACACTTGTTACCAAGGGACGTCTTTGAACACCAGCGGGCGTAGCTTGTCACAATTCTTAAATCTAAAAATAATAAAAGAGCAATATATACAAGGTACTTTGTAGTTTCAGTGGAACCCCTCTAAACCGGTCAAGCCCAGGTCCAGGTCATTTGGCCAGTTCAGAGGGGACGTCAGTTTAGAGGGGATTTTTTAATTAAATAGTAGTGAAGTTGGGACAAGAACATTTGGCCGATTTAGAGGGGGTCGGTCTATAGAGGAACCAGTTTAGAGGGTTTCCACTGTACATATATAGACTAAGTGTACTAATCGTCAACAAAATTTTCCGCGCTCACAAAGTCATTCATATATTTTTTTTATATCAATGTCTATATGATGATTTGATCTTTTAGTAACAAGGGCGTAGCGCCCATTATGCGCAATATGCGCATGCGTATAGACATTCCGCGACCTACGTTGTAAAACCAAAATATCGTATGATGAGTTTTCTCTAGATCTGGATAGTGGGCGTATAAACATTTCATTCCTGCCTACGATTATGAGTATGAAGTCATATTCGCTGATAAAAGAAATATGCATTTTTAAGATCATCAGTCACAATAACGTTTTAAGCAATGCGAACTGCATTTGACCAATATGATAAACTAAATAAATTTGACTTTAATTTTGCTTTGTATACAAATCAACCAATTACATAGTAAATACATACAGTAAAACTTTGATATTAAGACCACAATTAGGACCGGAAGACTGTCTTTATTTTGAGATGGTCTCATTATCAAGTGGAGACATGTAGAAGAAAATACTGAAACCGAATAAAAAATGGACGGTCGCTGTAATGAGGTGGTCGTAATGTTGAGATGGTCGTTGATTGAGGTTTTGCTGCGATTCCAATTTTTTTTTTACAAAACGTTCACACAATTGATTGCTGATTAATACAGGAAGGTCACCATTACAAAAAAAAAACAGTAACAGATAACGTAATATCAAAATGTAAATGATGCGATGAGTTATTATTTGTGCAAGAATATTGAAAATCAATGCCACTCATTTATGCATTAATTTCACCGGAAGCATATGAACTAACGATGGATACACGAAATATGTGCACTTACGGTCTAAAACATTTAACTACAAAATCAGTAACAATATGGGTGATTTATTTTTTTAAGTGTTGCATGAGTCATATATTCGTATCATTTACTCTGAAAATTTTCCGGGATCGAAAATTAGACAGCGACAGTTTCCCGGATGTACAACCGCCTCCTGATTGGTTGATTAAGTTTTGTCAGAAATGACGTCACAGGGTGGGGTACCGTACCGAACATTTAAAGGAGTGAACTTTTCACGATAAAGCGATTGCATTATGAATGTTTTCACTTACGTATATCGAACATTTCCTGAAATATACAATATCCTGTATCGTTGCATGGAAAAACGGTGATGGCGTCAAGTGACTCTGGCTTATCCATACATTCCTCTTTGTTCCATTCTTCCGTTCTTGTGACGTCATACGAACACTGGTAACAGGAAAATGCTAAAAATATAAAAATATAACACAAGTGTTCAGACATTATATAATTATATATGGTCTTTCCCAAGGGTGGCTTTTGTTCACAGATTTGACTGTACATATATATGTACCCTTGGGAAAGACAATATGTGACCTTTACTGACAGATGGCCTTTATTCGAAGGTCAATTTGTTCTAAATAATGATGGTTTTGCAAAGAGTGGTCTTTATTCACAGGGTGGTCTTTATTTTTAGGTGATCGCAAACACAGGTTTGATTGTACTGTTGAAACAACAGTACCTTACTGGTCGACAGATCATGGTCTATAATTTGTAATCACTAGCTCTTATTCGGAACCAAATTTCACATAATTATGTAGAAGCTGTCCGGCTAGCTTGCGAAAGGTCGCAGGTTCTACCTTGGTGTTCGCCCGGGGTCTCCCTCCACCGTTAAAGCTAAAAATGTGACCCTGTGACCGTGGCTGTAGGCGCGACGTTAAACCCAAGTGAAAAAGAAATGCTGAAACATGGCTTGAGAATTCACTTCTCATGGAGATTGTATTTTTGCCCCATCCCTACCTTGTAGTATAGCTGTATATAGGCTTCGTCTTATCATATAACATAAGCGAGGACATACCAAGTTCTGCGTGCCGTATCCATGGCTAATAAGCCACATGGGATTATAATCAAAACACTGAAAGTAATAAATAATCCCAGCAATATAACTAATTATGGGGTATGAGGATAATGAAACTGATGTCATGATGAAAATATTTGTATAAAGTTTATCTTTAAATACCTTTTACACCGGGAGATTGGATAACGTTTTTGTATAATTATTTACAATCAGGTGGTCGCCATAACACTTACTTCAGCTTCTTATGTTTAATGTTAAATCAACGATATAAAAGTCTTTGTTTTTACATTACATGTCAGCCATCTGCAGCGAGGTAATTAAGGTAAAGGATCCATGTTTCATTTAGGGGGCCATGTCAATGTACAATCAAACCTGCGTTTGCAGACCACCTCCGAAAAAAGGCCACTCCGTAAATAAAGGCCATTCTTTTGAAAACCGTCACTGATTATTTGGAACAATATGACCTCCGAATGAAAGACATTTGTCAATAAAGGCCGCATTTTTTCTTTCCAAAAGGTGACCATTGTTCACAGGTTAGACTGAGTAACATTAAAGCAATGATGCTAATTTATTTTATTTATTTGCTGTCGCCTATAAGTATAAAAGACAGTGACTGCTACCTCATGAGAAGTAGTGAACTAGACTTGTCAAGGAATTCTGATTAAATACCCCCACGAAATGCGGACAGACCTCGCGACCGCCCGACCAACCAACCAACAACCTGAGTGATTCCAGTATACCCCCAAAATTTTTCTTTGCGGGTATGAAAAGAAAGTTTATAATTATTATAGAAGTATAGAACCATGTATAAACTGTAATACACATGTAGTGCGCAACAACTTTCACAATTAGGGCTGCAACCGGCATTCGAAATATTCGAATTACTCGAACCCGTCTTGAGTTTCGCGGGTACGAATCCAAAATTGCCCGTTAGTAATATAAATTTTCTAAGTTTTAACATTATAATTTATAATATAAGAGGACAAACAATGAATATAATAATACGAACAATGTAATGTGTTGATAAAAAACACAAATACGATATTTACCAGAACTCAATGCAACAAAAAAGAAGAATAAATAAATACTGATTAGGAAAAGTTTTGAGTGATTTCAAGATTTTTGTAATGTTGGTGAAATGTTTAGCGCTTATAAAAAGTTAAGTTTTTAGAAGTTAATTTAGTATAATTCTTAGATCAGAAATTCATAAACAACAACAATAGATGCTATAGCAAGACACTATGCGAGTCTTCGTCACGTCTACAAGGACACAGCTTTTGATACAGTGCAACCTTTCCAGAGCGGCCCTCTCTTGAGCAACAACCCCCCTTCAACAACAGCATGATTTTCCCAATGTACGATTTAACTATAATTTTAGCCGCTTTAGAGCAACAATCTCTCAACAAGAACATAATTTTGCTCCTCCCAAAGGGTGTTGCTTTGGAGAAGTTGCACTGTATAAAAGAAAAAAAATCAAAGACGTACCATTCGTAAATCCAAGTCCGGATATAAACACAAATATAGAGAACAAATATACAGACATTTTATTTGAACGGTAGTCATAAGTGTGAAAGTTTCTGTCATTTGGTCCTACTTATATCTTTAGATAACATTCTTAATACACTAAGTGATGTATAATGGGGTTCATGCTTATACGTTAAGATTGCTGATGTCTAAAGACGCTTTAGCCACAACAATGTACAGTAAAACCCCTGTAAACCGGACTCACTGAAAACCGGAATTTCTGAAAATCGACCGACTTTTTTTGCGTTCCATTTCTTCTATTCTGTAATCAATTGTTGTATGAAAAAGAGAATTATCGGAAAACCGGACTTTTGGATCAGTCCAGAAGGAGTCCGGTTTTCAGGAGTGATACTGTAGTAAATTGGCGCACGTATGGCCACACATACGTAAAGAGACATTGATTATCATTTGCTCGGTATTGATTTGATGTCCTTAATCAACTGCTCTATGTACACACCATTAATATGTACGGATGGTACGCGGTTAACCTGATCAGAGATAATTGTTTAACTACCGGAGGTAAGTATCAGCGTCTACTCATCATGTGCGAGTCAGAGGTTGGGAAACTTGCTTATGAATGTATCACATTCCATCAAAATGTCAGCTAGCAACAAATACCTTTTCAGGCTCTATTCCGCGACGTCACAACATCCCTGTGCACTAATTCCTCCTGTATGCATGTGGTCAAAAATGTTTAAAACATTAACTGAATCACTACTAAAAAAAACGACTACATTATGATAGGGGAAGGACAGTTATCCAGGTAGAGTAGGAGTCACTTCAGACATTTTGCATGTAGTGTGGCCTTAAAATTATGGGGATAAACATATTTAATGTTGATCCTTATTAATGGTGACATAAAATTACTTTACGTTGCATATTTGTTTGCCTACTTCCTGAGGCTGGTTTACAATGAATGTTTTCTTGTCAAAATCAACAGTGGTCATTATTCACACTGGTCCCCTAAGTATACATTTAGCGCCAAACGTTTTGAAGACTTGTATGGAGCCTCCGTGATCGAGTGGTTATGGTGTCTAACTAGTTATCACTAGAGCTCACCGCTGTGAGTTTGAATCCCAATCCGGATTAGATACATATTAAATATGAGAAAGCTGCCATGGTTTACAGAAGGTCGGTGGTTCTACACAGGTATAAGTCTGGTGTCTTCCTTTACCGTTAAAGCTGGATAGATCGCAAAATAACCCTGGCTGTTGGTGCGACGTTAAACTCCTGTGAGAAAAAGGCCATAGACGAAATGGGGATCGTAGATAATTTAAAACACTGAATTAACTGAAGACATAGAATCTTGGATAATAAAACATTGTATGTCACGCCGCGGCCGTGGGTCAGTGGTTAGTGCGCTGGACTTGTAACCCGGTGATGCGGGTTCGAATCCCGGTCGCGACAGGTCATACCCTTCTATGAAAATTGGACAAAAATGTAGATTTTCCTACTGTGGAGGAGTTGCCGGCTCCCTGTGGAGGGGTAAGTCAGTACTGGTTAGTATACAGTCCAGGAAAACTGGTTTAGTGAACCCCGGCCGCCGTATATAGCTGAAAAAATTGTTGAAAAACGGCTTTTTGAAATAAGTCACATAAAACAAAACAACAACATTGTATACACTGAAGACATGGGGATCTTATCACCAATGTTTATTCACAGTTGCCTCCCATGCATTGACAGTTGAGAAACAATTTGTTAACTGTACATCTTACCGTTGCAAGAATCTAATAAACACGGAACTTACTCGCTGAAAACACACATTTGTTGTGCTTCGTGTCTTAAATATACGTAACAATGTGATATAAAATAGATTAATTTTATCGGTTAAGAAGAAAAAAATGATTCCCAGATGACACAACGTGACAAAATTACCATACTCATAAACAAGTCATTACGACCCACCACAAGCGCTTAACATCTACTTAATTTTCTGAAACAGACGACTTTTCAAAACATAGTGGCAAAAAAAGCCAAACAAACTCCTTCCAGCCAACCAACCACCAACCAGACACACACCAATATTCATATGACAACATATCTGTATGATTAGAGTAAAACATCAAATAGCGACCACCCCAATATTACAACCACCTTGTTATGGCAACCAGTTATTTTCGGACCGGCTTTTAATACCTCCCTTTATACTCAACTTGATAATGAGACCGCGTCATTATTACGACCGATTCTTCCTTATACAAATATAATTATACTGGCCGTCCTAAGAAAGTATTTTGGCCTAATATACTGACCTTGAAATTTTAATGGTATACAACAATTTTATGGTCAATAATGGATAACAATAAACCATATCATGAAATGTTTCAGCTATTTCCAGAACAAAATTCGTCTCGATATCTCGCGCTTTGTCTATTTTATACCAACATCACTGACTGGTTATTTTTTATAACGGTCAGTATATATATATATATATATATCACTGAAAATGTACATATCACTGAAATGAGATTTAAAAATCGCAGGCCGAATTTGCTGATCAATTAGCAGACCCTTGATAAAAGTATGTACATTAGAAAATGGTGCTCGTGCTGAAAGCAGAAATCAATATGAGACGTCAAAATACATTAATTACAAGTAATAAACTACTGACAGCTGCTGTTCTCCGTCCAGGGAAACAGACAGGAATCATCTTTCCATCTTAATAAAGATTGATACGAAAGTTAAAAACATTACCAGGAATGCATAGTGTCTGGATTGTAAACATTATATTCTTTTATCGTCCAAGATTATATAAGCGTAGAACTTGATTGTTATTTTCACAATATCAGGACAATCTTTGATATTGAGGAAACACCCAGCACTTCCGTGTAAACTACTGATCTTGCGGGCTGCGACCGAGGTCCAGCTGTTTGTGCGCTGGATTTGTAACCCGGAGATCCGGGTTCAAATTCCGGTGGCGGCAGGTCATACCCTTATATGAAAATTTGACAAAAATATCGATTTTCCTCCATACGTGGAAAAGTTGCTGGCTTTTGTGGATGGGTAAGTAAGTACTGGTTAGTATAAAGCCAAGGAAAACTGGTTTGGTGAACCGACCGCTGTATATAACTGAAACTAAAGTAATGTACAGTATAACCCCTGAAAACCGGACTCTCTGAAAACCGGAATTCTCAGAAAATCAGGAAAATTTTCCTCGTCTCACTTCTTCTCTTCGATAATCAATAGTTCTCTGAATACCAAAATTCTCAGAAAACCGAATTTTTTCGTCCAGTCCGGAAAGGGTCCGGTTTTCAGGGGTTTTACTGTAAAGATTTGAATTTATTGATTACGGTCCAACATTTGTTTATTTTTCTAATAAGAAAATAAGGCACGATATTGAACAGTACAGTAAAAAAGATAAATGCCAAATGTAGAGGAACAAAACATAACCTCTGAGAGAGGAAATTACTCAAAATTTAAGTATAATATGAAAGTAACATTTACAGTAAAACCTGTGTTCGCGGCCATCCCCGAATAAAGGCCACCTTATGAATAAAGGCCGTTCTTTGAAAAAAAATATTACTGATTATTTCGAATAAACTGACCTCCGAGTAAAGGCCATCGATCGATTTTCAAAGGTCATATTTTGTCTTTGCCAAGGATGACCTTTGTTCACAAGCTTGACTGTACATATATCTCTCTTTATTATTGAGAATGGTTTTATGAGATTGACATCTTCGTGTAAGTTTGAGTGTGGCTGCCTGCTTTGAAAAGGTACAAATGTTTGCATGCCAAATTTCTTGTAAAACCCTTTGCTTCTTTCTAACCATTAATAATTAAGATACATTTATTGGTTGACGTGTGGCTGAATGTGACATTTTAACAACTCTCCTGCGGCACTTTACAAGTTTCTACAAATACTGACACATAATTGGATTTTAATCAGGTCAAAAACATGAAAATGCGACTGAGAATATATTCAATGAACTCAGTGCAGTGCAAACACAGTGCGAACAAATAGATGACGTAGTAACGGGTTTGACTTTGTTCTGGCTGCTTAATTTATTGACGATGATAAAACGCAATGGTACTAGAGTCTCTGAATGCCAAATCGTTGCCCGAAACGCTGAAACCCACAGTCCCAATAACTAACATGTTCAAAAGGTATAATATAAATCAAGTAACCAAGTCATATACATCTCTATATTTGGCTACCAATTCTTCAGCAACATACTAGTATCTAAAAGGTTATCCAATCTACTAAAATTTACTTTGCAAGCACCAATTACAACACATAACCAAACTATCAACTAAGGTATATTTAATAGCGACCACGACCGTGATCCAGTGGTTTGCGCGCTCGACTTGTAACCCGGAGATCCGGGTTCAAATCCTGGTCGCGGCAGGTCATACCCATCTATGAAATTTGAGAAAAATGTCGATTTTACTCCATATGGATAAGTTGCCGGCTCCCTTTCGGAAGGGTAAGTTAGTACTGGTTAGTGTACAGTCCAGGAAAACTGGTTCAGTGAACCGACTGCCGTATGTTGCTGAAAAATTGTTGAAAAAAACGACGTTAAACCCGGTGACAATGTCACATAAAAACAAATATTTAATAGTAGTGTAATATATTAGTTTAAAACGTTATGTTTCAAGAATTCAGTGTGTTAGATTCATATGAGCGGACGTTTTGGACTGCGTGAAGCGTTATAATTTATAATGGTTCCAGTTTTGTTTAGTTTCTTTTCAATCAATTAGGACAATTTACATTCATAGCTTCGACACTTTATTCTTCTTGAATTAGTCTCATAATTGTTTTGTCTTCCTTTGAACTTTTACTGTGTTATATTGCTGAGTTTAATTAATTTCCAGGGATCGTTTTGCTCACTAATTCCTACAACCTAAAAACTAATTAGAATAACTTTAAAATTGATTCAGTCACGTGTGGCTAAATTGATGAATAATTGTTTTGTTTTATTTGATTAATATTGATTTTAGAACCAAAATGTAGTTTCCGTACACCGTTGATGATGAAGTGTTACAGTGCAACCTCTCCAGAGCGGCCTTCCCTTGAGAAACAACCTCCCTCCAACAACGGCATGATTTTTCCCACTGTACGATTTAACATTTAATTGAACCTTTCAACAACCTCTCAACAACAACATAATTTGCTTCTCCCAAAGGGTAATGCTGTGGAGAGGTTGCGCTGTAGTTTAATGACACTGTAATTACACAGAACAATATTAAAGCTGGAGAAAATCTCCGAATGACCCTGATTGTTGGTACGACGTCAAACTCCAGTGAAAAAAAACCCTTTATTAATGATTTACGGGGTTAACGCAGCTGGCGTTTTGCTACAAAATAATTTTGGTGTATATTTCATTTCATACATAAAATTCACAATCTATGCATATTGGATGCGCGCAAGACTTTGATCCGCTCTTCTCCTCTTCTGTAAGTACCACGTGACATGATTGATGATCCGACCATGTCAGATGTGTTACCATCGTCTGATACAACAAACACGTCACGATGTATTCCTCTGTAAACGATACAATGATTAATATGAGAAAAAAACTCTGGGTTAGAATAGTATATGTTTCTAAGAATCCACGTGGGTGTGAAGATTTTATCGAGTAAAATATCAACCCCTTCTGAAATAAGACTACAATTAGAATCATTTATCATTGTCTCTACAGCATTTACTAATTTAGTTTGTAATGTTTGTTTGTTTTTATGTGACTGCAATTTATTTCAGAAAATTTGGTTATTTCTCTCTGATAGAGAGGACAACATTATGACAAAAGAAGCAGAGTGGACAACATTGTGACAAAAGAAGCAGAGTGGACAACATTGTGACGAAAGAAGCAGAGTGGACAACATTGTGACAAAAGAAGCAGAGTGGACAACATTATGACAAAAGAAGCAGAGTGGACAACATTATGACAAAAGAAGCAGAGTGGACAACATTGTGACAAAAGAAGCCATTGCTTGTTACGAACAATGACATCTTTTGTCCCGGTGTTCTTGAAAATCGTCTGCTTCAGATGCGGGGAAATGTGGAATTATGGGACAAAAGGTTCAGAGATCAAAGATTGGCCAATAAAAAGGTTAAACGTATTTTATGTCAAAACAGTATATGCAATACTTCAATGTACTTTGCCTTCATCACAGAGGTTTGACCTGTACAAGACATCGTCCGCTAGAGCTTAAATCCTGACAATATGAACAAAACAAAATGTTTCAAAGTACAGACTCTAAATATATAAGAATCAATCTAATTCCAGCAAGCATTTTCTCAAACGGATGATTTGTTACTTTCGCAAACATAACGTGGCTGTAAAACTATAGACAGTGGAAATTAATTACTTGAACAACAGACTATTAAAATTTCAGGATTTGTCTAGTTCTGTTCTGTCGGCATTCAGTGTGAAGTAATGGAGGAATGTCAACATAATACGTGAACAACCGGTACAGTGTTCCCTCTCGTAATGTCACCTCCAAAGACCGATTCCCTCCAAGAAACGACAGTAAAAGGCACACATACACATAATAAAATAACACCTGTCGCGAATGTATCAATTCCCTCTGAACAACAACTACCTCCAAAGAACAACACTTTTTGCTACTCCGACAAGTGTTGCTGTTTGGATGGGACGCTGTATTTGTATGTATGTTTATATTGGTACACTGAGCCGAATTTCTGAGCGCCCACCTTGAATTTTACAGCACTGCAATGAAATCTTTGAACACGCTCGGTTGATTACCAGGTGGATTTTTAATTTATATTCTATCATACATTTACATTGAATACTATATTTCTTTAAGTAGATTGTGTGTAGACTGTGTAGATTTAATCCACCATTCGTCTTAATACCAGAGTTGCATCCATTGGCATCGAGTTGACGTCCTGCATTGAGATATTGCGAATATCTACACCATCAGTCGTCAAAATATTGATCGTTAGACATTTAATCAATTCCAGACAGGCAAATAAAAACACCAGGACGACACAAAATTTATGACAAGGCATATACCATAAAGACAAATAATGAAGTTAGTATGACGGAATCGTGAGGATTTATTTTTAATTCGGAGTGCCAAGTCTGGAGGACGTTCAAGAATATTTTCCTGGTCTTGTGACAACGATATATTGCGGTAGTTAAAATGCAGAAACTTACCACATATCTGGAGAAGTTGCCGGCGCCTTGTGGAAGGGTAAGTTAATACAGTGCTCCCTCCCGTAACGTCACCTTCAAAGACCGATTCCCTCCAAGAAACGACAGTAACAGGCACATATACAAATAATAAAAAAACACATGTCGCGAATATATCAATTCCCTCTGAACAACAACTCCCTCCAAAGAACAACACTTTTTTGCGACTCCCATAAATGTTGCCCTTCGGAGGGAGCACTGTACTGGTTAGCATACAGTCCAGGAAAAGCTGGTTAGGTGGACCGGCCTCCGTATTATAACTGAAAACCCAACTATAACAAGAAGCACATTTTCTAAATTTACATGGTAAGTCCATCGTTTTTATTTTCATTATGTTCGGCCACCTTATGCGTATCACCTGCATGTTACAAATTCCTATTGTTCTTTCTAACGTAATAGTAATTAGGCGGATCTTAGCTGGTCCTAGACTGATCAATACGAACGTGATACAAAACGTATCGCTAGGTGTAAAGGCATATACCTCCGGGTTTTGTACCATTTAATATGATTACTACTTCATCGGATCATTTAGTTGCAATGCTGTTGTCAGTGTCTGTTTCGGAGGATTGATCACACTCAGTTAAATCGTCTAAAAATGATGAAATCATTCTATACCAAATATAATATTACAGACTTGGCTTGATGAAATGAGAATCAAATATCCGTCGTGTTATATTTATGCAAATAATTGATATGATTTCAAAGAATCACGCACGCAATAGTTTTTGGTAATATAGTTAGCGCAATGACCACAATCAATTCATAAATAATTACTGCTAAACTCAGCTTTGTGAAGTAGCTGTCCTGTTAGTTACAGAAGGCCGATGGGTCACCAACAGCCAAGATCATTTTGCGACTTTTTTAGCTTTTAATGGAGATGGAAGACCTCAAGCGTACACTTTGGTAGAACCACTGACCTTCCGTTAGCTAGCTGGACAGCTTCCTCACATGTTAAACATTTAGTCCCAGCCGGGATTCGAGTACACAGCGGTGAGGGGTTAGTCATTGTTAGTCGGAGGCCATGACCACTGGGCAACGGGGGTCCTCAATCCCACCTTCCCCAGAATATTGCCTTCTCCCAAATCCCCTAGCCTAGACCTACCCGACACATAAGACCATACAAAATTGGAGGAAAAAAACACAGCCTTTCTGAGGGTACCGAACGGTCTGAGACAAAGCTGAAAATGAATAGAAACAGTATGACGAGACCACATGACACTATCCTCCAGAAAAACTAACAGTATTAAGTCCGAAATTCATTTGAACTTAAAGTATAATAAACTTCTTCCACAATACAAGAGTTAAATATAAAACGTTCGACACATGGCACCCTTGTTACCTATAGAGATGAATTTACTTATCTATCTAGAGGTGGGCTTTTTTTGTTTATATCGACTATAAACTTATAGTGTTTGTACATTACTTATATGACCACACTGTTCTTGTGTAGACTATCTAAATTTAAAAGTTTCCTGGGGAGGCAATTATACTCTGAGACACGTTCTGGCTGTCTGCGATAAAATTTACAGAAGGCTCGTCATTGTTTATGGCATCAATAGAGCAATATCCCTGTTTTCCTTTCCCTGCAAATCTTGTTTAATGTTTGGTGATTAAATTCTTCAGCTCCGCTAAGAGATCGTCCACTTTTATTGTATAAACGTTCATTTAAGCGGTGATATCTTTTTTTTGTATCCATAATGGATCTCAGAAATAAACAACATCTGACGCAAGTCAATTTACGGATATTCACCAGGTTTATGGTGTTGGCCGAATATCTAATTCGCAAACTGCAATTAGGCTCGGCTATCACAAGAGAAATACAATTGTTTTGATTGCTCTTAACATCAAACGTTGTAAAGAGATATCTCTGACAAATTTCTCTATACCAAACCATGAATTCCACCATTCAGACAAATTATCATTCTTCGCACAGAAATTGTCGACCATAACCATTCTCCTGATTGTGCAAGAGATTGCCGTCTTCAGGTGTCAAATTTATAGGCTGCTCGCGAAAACCACGTATCAAAGGTCATGTGATTATCATAAAATTACCATAATAAAATCACAATGAACGATGTATCTCCTGGTTTGGTCCTGTATACTGGTTTTATTATTAACGTAGACAACTTCTGTCCTTTTTTGCAGCACACACAGAAAAATACTTTGCCATATTCACGGAGAAAAATACGGAAATAGAGCATTGCTGTATTTACAGAAAAATACCTCTCGAAATAGAACATTTCCGCATCACAAATTATTACCTCACAAAATAAAACATTGCCACATTTACATTGAAATACTTCCTGAAAGAGAACATTGCCACATTCACAGATAAATACCTGCTGAAATATAACATTGTCACATTCACAGATAAGTACCTGCTGAAATAGAACATTGCCAGATTCACAGAGAAATAAAGCATTGCTGCATTCACAGAGCAAACTGCGGCCGTGGTCCAGTGGTTAGTGCGCTGGACTTGTAACCTGGAGACCCGGGTCCGAATCCCGGTCGTGGCAGGAAATAACCTTCTATGAAAATGTGACAAAAATATCGATTTTCCTCCATGTGTGGAGAAGTTGTCGGCTCCTTGTGGAAGGGTAAGTTAGTACTGGTTAGTATACAGTCCAGGGAAACTGGTTAGGTGAACCGGTCGCCGTATATGACTGAAAAATTGTTGAAAAATGGCGTCAAGCCCTAGTGACAATATGTTACATAAAACAAATCATTCACAGGGCATTATTTCATCGTCCATGTAATACAATTCAAACCCACATGTTTTTAAACAATACGAAAACTATTCAATGAAACCGTATCAGATCATAATCTGTGGTACACGTGACTACAGTGTTGATTGTCCGGATAAAGCATGTAAACTGGACACTTTAGGATGTGTAACACAAGTATGGGAAGTTGACATATAGAAAAAGCAGTATTGTGTGACTGATGAAAGCCGGAAGAAAGTTGTACAAAATATCGTGACGCGTTCCTGACTCCCTCCATTAGCAATTGATCATGAACTTCTATAGTGCTTCGCATAGAATGATAATTATAAGCAATCCTCATGTCGGAATAAGTTGTCTCACTTTTGGAAGTACCCAATAATTGGGGGGTATATACGACTGTTACATTGTAGAGTACGTATAGACATTCAAATATTATATCTACAGTTAAACCTGTGAACAAAGCTCACCCTTGAGAAAGACAAAATATGGCCTTTAAAGACAGATGACCTTTATTCGTGCGTTGGATTGTTCTAAATAATTAGTGACGGTGTTTCAAAGAATGACTTTTATTCACCGGGTGGTCTTTGTTCGGAGGTGGCCGCAAACACAGGTTTGGTCGAATATTAATATATACATGCAAGCAATTTACGTCAAATTATGGTTCAAATGTTGAGTTTGTATCGTAATTGCCATGACAAACCTCATTTGTTGTATCATTTATATGACGTCATCGTCGTTAGTTCGGTTTAATATAATTATTTTATAAATGAATCATAAACAGTAATTATCAACCACTCCACAAAGCTAAAATATCAAACCACAAAATATTACTTGTTGGCCTTATTTGTATATCGACAACTATCTTGACAGTAAACAGAGGAGTACAGCACAGCACTACACAGCACAGCACAGTACTAAACAGTACAGCACTACACAGTACAGCACAGCACTACACAGTACAGCACAGCACTACACAGTACAGCACAGTACTATACAGTACAGCACTACACAGCACAGCACTACACAGTACAGCACTACACAGCACAGCACTACACAGTACAGCACTACACAGTACAGCACTACACAGCACAGTACTACACAGTACAGCACTACACAGCACAGCACTACACAGCACAGCACTACACAGTACAGCACAGTACTACACAGTACAACACTACACAGTACAGCACAGCACTACACAGCACAGCACTACACAGTACAGCACTACACAACACTACACAGCACAGCACAGCACGGCACTACACAGTACAGCACAGTACTACACAGAACAGCACATCACTACACAGTACAGCACATCACAGCACTACACAGCACAGCACTACACAGTACAGCACTACACAGTACAGTACAACACTACACAGTACAGTACAACACTACACAGTACAGTACAACACTACACAGTACAGCACAGCACTACACAGTACAGCACAGCACTACACAGTACAGCACTACACTACACAGTACAGCACAGCACTACACAGCACTACTCAACACTACACAGTACAGCACAGCACTACACAGTACAGCACAGCACTACACAGTACAGCACAGCACTACACAGAACAGCACAGCACTGCACTGCACAGCACAGCAATGCACAGTACAGCACAACACTGCACAGTACAGCACAGCAATGCACAGTACAGCAGAGCACTACTCAGCACTACTCAACACTACACAGCACTACACAGCACAGTACAGCACAGTAAAGTTGATTCATGAATTAGGCCTCCAACTTAAAACATATTGATATTACAATAGTTATTTATCATTTATTCGGTGCAAACAAGTGTTTAAAGACCAAAATAAACTTTTTAAGTAATTTGATCAAAATGGAGCGTTATGGGAATCATTAGAAAAACGGGTTAAAATGTAATCTGGTATGTTATTTTGTAACAAGAGCATATAGCTATACCTTGGACTTTAAGAATTGACAAGGATCTTTACTATATAAAAATATAGGGCCTCCATTGTCAAGTTGTTATGGTTTTTGATCAGTAATCACTAGCCCCTAACCGCTGTGAGTTTGTATCTCATTGGGGACTTTCAGCTAGCTTACGGAATGCTCGGGGGTTCTAACCAAGTGCACGGACGGGGTCTTCCTCCATTGTTAAAAGCTGGAAAGGTCGCTAATAACCCTGGCTGTTGGCGCGACGAAAAAGAAACATTGAAAAGAATGTAAAAATATAGATACAACAGTTAACATAAGGGATGTTTTAGAATCTTGTAATATAGAAGAAGACATTTTATAATGTATACAAGAATAGAAACGTGTTTATAATACAGTGCAACCTCTCATGAGCGGACGTCTCTTGAGCAACAACCTCCCTTCAGCAACAACATAATTTTTCCCACTGTACGATTAAACTACCAATTTAACCTCTCTACAGCAACAACCTCTCAACAACAACATAATTTTACTTCTCCCAAAGGCTGTTGCTTTGGAGAGGTTGCATTGTACAATAATTACAACAATAACCAACAACTCAGATTATCTCATGGTGTCTATAAAAATATTGTAAATGATATAAGCTGGTTAACATTTTGACAGAAATGTGAGCCTTAAAACAATGAAATACATAAACAAGAAATACACGTGATTACAGTAAAAACATGGCAATACTTTATTCCAAAGATAAATATACAAAAAGACATGTTATACACACTTTGATATTGACTTAACTATTTCGAAAATGGTGCGGAAAAATAAAAAAAATTGTCTGACTCGAAATGGTGGACTTCAAATTTAATACAATTAGCAATTTCCTAATTCCGTTGGGAAAAAAATAGACGTCAATAATTTCTGTGAGATATGTTGACGGAATGGCAGAGTACGTGAAAAAGAGAAAATTTTGAAATCGGTTATTTTGCCAGTCTGAATCGTATATCAATGTTAACGCGATGATTGATGCTGATTTAGTTCCCAAAGTCCAGAAACTTGAACTTTACAAAATACAGTCAAACCTGTGAACCAAGGCCATCCTTAGGAAAGATAAAATGTGGCCTTTATTGACCAGTGGCTTTTATTCGGAGGTCAGTTTGTTATAAATAATCAGTGACGGTTTTTTCAAAGACTGAACTTCATTCACCGGGTGGTCTTTATTTGGAGGTGGCCGCAAACACAGGTTAGGCTGTATATATTTACTCTGCTCGGTTTCCATTACGGCTTTTAATCGAACTATGCTATCTCGGATTCTGGTTATTTCTGTATTGCTTAGCAGTAAAAGGATTTGATTGTATGTCGCTTACCTCATCCCATGTATTGATATAAACGTAATGTTTCTAATAAATTTACGTTCTGCGTATAAAATATCAGCTCTTAGTTCCGCGGTATCTATTAAATCCGCAAGCTCTCTATGGGTGTCTATTGTGTGTGACCAGTAGACATTTCTTACGAATCTATAAGACATTGCTGAAAATGTCAATACGAATAATAAGTATATAGTAGACGAGAACTGCAGGGTTTAAGTCATTCTGTGTTATATTAATGTTTCTTTCTAACCAGACTCAATCAGAAAATGCCAATTTCTGAGAAATTTCTGTCAAATGGTCGCCACTAATGAGCTCAATACAGACACTCCTATACCATATAGCAGTATAAGAACTGTTTGCAATTTGTAACTAAACCTCGTTAACCAGTATCTCTATTTTCCGTTAAATTAGAAAATAAATTACCCCAACTTTCTGTACAGAATTCGAGCTTGGTCCTCCCCAAATAAAAACTGCTGGTGTCTCAATGGAATTCGTCCCAAAGAATTTGAAGTTTATATTACGTTTCTAAACAGTTAGTGTCTAAATTGACAGTTAATATATTTGTATGCGACATTCAAAAATATTCCTTACCTACAAATAATGCCAGATTATACGAGAAATTCGCGTAAATAGTTTTTCAACGACTTGAAAAAAATGCATTGACATAGTGTTATAGATAAACTGCTGTGGTAATTGTTTTTGAAAAAGAACGGACAAATAAATTAAAGTGTTACAAAACTAAACTATACACTAGTGATGTCTGTAAATGCCATTAACTTATGATTCAATAAAAAATACTAATCGAAAACATAATGTATTCGCAAGAGATGCCTCTACAAAAATGTCCATCTTGCGACACAAACTACACAGTCACGAACCATCCCAGTGGACCACCAACACATACAACAATACATAGAAACATAAATAAACAAAATAAAAAAAATAACATCAAGCATAAATGGTCTACACTCACTATTCTCAAGTCAGCACACAACAAAATCCACAAATCAAGGGGTCCCGGGCACGCCAACAGTCACACATATACATGCGGCGTGTGATAATGACATGCAATGTCATAATTCATTGTAGAATCTTGTATTTATTATAAACATACTTCACAATATTCAAATGCAGCAATAAAATGCACATGTACCAGAGCTGATTGAAAAGTTGTGAACCTCATGTGTAAGGGCTTGACTTTTGGCGGGCATATTGTATTATTTTTCATCTTGATCCCCTTCTGTATCTATACACACTTGACAGCCATTTTACGAGCCCTCAATTCCATTTTTAAAGAAGTCCTTTTCATGACCGTTCTGAAATCCTCCACAGCATGTATGACGTCATCATCGGACCGGAAATGAGTACCGGACATGACCTGCTTCGCTTTTGAAAACATATGGAAGTCTGATAGAGCGAGATCAGGCGAACGAGATGTTCAATAATATGGGTTTCGTTTATGCATTTATGCAAATGAAGAAACATATAGACGAAATTGTAATATGAGACTTAGAGCATTCAAAAATCCCTGACAATCATTTACACTCGGTAAGATATCGTTATGAGGTTGTGCAGACACATATTTTCCAATGTATCACGGTATCAGAAATCTTTCTTTAAAGACTTTAAAGACAAAAAATGTTCTGATTTTTTAATGGTGCGCTGAGACGCAGTTCTCACCCATATCCACAAATATTTAACAATTTTGTTAAATAAATAACACGCAAGATATAATGGAACAGCAAATCCGGGAATGACGGAACTCTCAACAAATAACTGGCTCACAGCAATGGTATCTATACAATGCAACCTCTCCAGAGCGGCCCTCTTTTGAGCAACAACCATCTTGCAACAACAGCATGATTTTTTCCCACTGCACGATTTAACTTTTAATTTAACCTCTGGAGCAACAACATCTCAGCAACAACATAGTTTTGCTTCTCCTAATGGGTGTTGCTTTGGAGACGTTGCACTGTACTTGTTTCAGGACTTGGTGATGATTTCCCCAATTTGAAAAAAGGCAATGCATTACGCGGCATCAAAAGGCTTACCTCGTTACCCATTTTTTTTCACCGGGGTTTAGCGTCGCACAAACGACTAGGATCACTTGTCAACTTTTTGAGCTTTGACGGTGTGGAACCACTAACCTTCAGCACCCAATTGTATAAACAATGGTTAACTTTAACCACTGGGTTAAATTAGAGTTTTGGTTAAAAGTTTGGTTAAATGTTCGGTTAGCTGTTGTAGAAAATTTTGTTTAAGTTTAACAAAATGTTGTTTTTGTTAAAGCTCAAATAAATCTAACCCAAGTCTAAGATGCTGGTTAAATCTTAACATAAACGGTCACCAGTACCAAAATAGCAGCCCTTTTTAAATGTTTAAATGATTTGTTTATTGGTTAGTAAACCAAAATGGTTAAATTTAACCTTAGGTTAAATTAACTATTAGGTTAAAGTTAACCAATGTTTATACAATTGGGCGCAGTTAGTTACCTAGACAGATTCCTCAAACTGACATTTTGTTCCGGGTGTTCACAACGGCCTGGAGTTAGTGATTACCAGTCACAGACCATAACCACTCGACCATAATTACCACGTAAAAACATTTTTAATTATACAAAATACGGACTATATAGCATTGAAGACTAGTGTGAACAAACTGAAATGTTACCAGTAAGATTTGATGGTATAGTTGACATTCACAGTCTATAATATCTCTTAGACCAGAATATACAGGGCAACCTCTCTAAATCAGTACCCTTTGGAGAAGCAAATTTTGTTGTTGTAGTTGAGAGGTTGTTGCTCTAGAGAAGTTAAATTAATAGTTATATCGTACAATGGGAAAAGTCATGCTGTTGTTGAAGGGGGGTTGTTGCTTATGAGCAGGCCGCTCTGGAGAGGTTGCATTGTACAACACTCTAAAACATATGGAAGACTACGCAATGCACCAAACTGCCGACACGTCTGGGAAATCAATGAGTTTCTCAACATCCAAACAATATGCAGACGTATTTTAGACAAACCCTTTAATACACGGAGTATTGTTGCATTATGTCTACAAACATTTATAACCGGCGCGAATTTAAAAGCTAAAAGCAATCATTTTCATTTTTGTCTGAATACGATTCTTGAGAATGAAAGAATACACCACAGATCAATTCATTCCCGTCAATGCACTGGAGTTTCATGTCACACCAACAGCCTGGGTCATTTGGCAATTTTGAATCTTTATCAGTGGAGGAAGACCCCAGGCTTATACCTGGGTAGAATCGCCAACCATCTGTAAGTTCGCTGGACAGAAATATGGCTCCAGATGGGATTCAAACTCACAGCGGTTAGGGGCTAGTGATTACAAGTCGTAACGACTCGACCACAGAGGGCCCCATATTCTCGTCACTAAGTTTACAAATATAATGATTATTTTAAATCCTATTGCACGCATTTTAAAGTAACATCTACTGCAACAATAAAAAACCCACAAGATTTAAAATGTACATATAGTCCTGGTAGTAAAAAAGTCGTCATACTTTTATAAAAATATTAATAATCAAGGCAGAGAACTCCCTTTTCACTGGGTTTAACGCTGTTTTTTTCAACAATGTTTCGGTTCACCGGACCAGTTTCCCTGGGCTGTATACTAACAGGTACTAACTTACCCTACCACAAGGTGCCATGAACAAGTCCTGCGCACTAACCACTGGACCACGTTCGCGGCAGAGAACTCCTGATATTGCGAATTCTTCATGACAAAAAAAACCGGATCAATTAATGATCTTTAGAACAACGCCGTGAAACATAAAATCAGGAATAATGAGCGAATAGACCACGTGATGAGATTTACGTACTTGTGAAGGTTCGATTACAGACTACACACACGCGGTTAGAATGCATTCATTTCCATTATTTGTTCATTCAATGCATAGAAAAAAGTGGGTTTGCAGGATAAAAAGAAAACATGCCAAAAAAAAACACCAAACAAACACAAACAAACAAATAAATAACAATCTCTAACCAAAATTGTTGTTCGTTATTCCTCACATACATCTCTGTCATCATCTCAGATTTTTACAAGATTCCTGTAACACAAGAAAAAAGGTCTCAAACGGTATGTGTTTTACAACTCAGTGAAACAAATTATTTCATACAATACACTGGAGACAAAAGATGTTATAATTTAGAGGCTCACTATTTCTGGACAGAAAATGTTTGTTTGTTTTTTGTAATTTAGTAACAAAGTTCAATCGTATAAAAGCAGAAGTTGAGGCTAATCGTGAGAAAATATGTAAACACATCGCACATTAAGAAAAAAAGTAAAAGCATGCACTTGTGTATCAGATGGAAACTAAAGGAGAGTTTTTCACATGTTTTTGAACTACCTTCAGATGTTGACAGAGATGTATGTGACGGGCAACGAGCGACAACGTTGGACAGAAATTGATAATTAAAGTTAATAGTTAGTGTCACGAAAACGACACAGACACACAAATCAAACGTTTTACTTACAAATCCTTGGGGCATCACCCTGTCACGGTGCGAACAAAAAGCGTATCCGTCGATGTATAGTTTCTTAGCTACAAGTGTCTGTAGCTCCAGCCAGTTTTCCTGGATAAAGGTGACAGTTGATCTGACCAGTGTTCATAGGTAAAGGTGTAAATTGATTTAGCCAGTTTTCCTGGATAAAGGTGACAGTTGATCTGACCAGTGTTCATAGGTAAAGGTGTAAATTGATTTAGCCAGTTTTCCTGGATAAAGATGACAGTTGATCTGGCCAGTGTTCATAGGTAAAGGTGTAAATTGATTTAGCCAGTTTTCCTGGATAAAGGTGACAGTTGATCTGACCAGTGTTCATAGGTAAAGGTGTAAGTTGATTTAGCCAGTTTTCCTGGATAAAGGTGACAGTTGATCTGGCCAGTGTTCATAGGTAAAGGTGTAAGTTGATTTAGCCAGTTTTCCTGGATAAAGGTGACAGTTGATCTGGCCAGTGTTCATTGGTAAAGGTGTAAGTTGATTTAGCCAGTTTTCCTGGATAAAGATGACAGTTGATCTGGCCAGTGTTCATAGGTAAAGGTGTAAATTGATTTAGCCAGTTTTCCTGGATAGATGACTTTACAGTTCTAAAGGGGTGTCTGGGGATGCTACGGGGATTTTGACTGTCTGTGTTTTGTAACATTGCAGTCAGACACATTTAAATTTAAAAAATGATAAAGACATGCATATGCAATCGAATCTGTGTTAACAAGCATTTATCAGGTTGCCATTGCTGTTTTATGAGCATTGTGTATGTTTCGTGTGTATAACCATTAGCTTTGTTGTTCTATAAGCATTGTTTATGTTCCCTGTGTAATATGGCCATTAGCTTTGTTACACTATAAACATTGTATATGCTCCGTGTGTACGGCTGTTAGCTTTGTTACTCTATAAACATTGTATATGATCCCTGTGTAATATGACCATTAGCTTTGTTGTTCTATAAACATTGTGTAAACATTGTATATGTTCCCTGTGTATACCGTTAGCTTTGTTGTTCTATAAACACTGTGTAAACATTGTATATGTTCCCTGTGTATGACCGTTAGCTTTGTTGTTCTATAAACATTGTATAAACATTGTGTATGTTCACTGTGTATGACCATTAGCTTTGTTGTTCTATAAACATTGTATAAACATTGTGTATGTTCACTGTGTATGACCATTAGCTTTGTTCTTCTATAAACATTGTAAAAACATTGTATATGTTCCCTGTGTATGACCGTTAGCTTTGTTGTTCTATAAATAGTTCGTATGTTCCCTGTGTATGACCGTTAGCTTTGTTGTTCTATAAACATTGTATAAACATTGTGTATGTTCACTGTGTATGACCATTAGCTTTGCTGTTCTATAAATATTGAACATATTTAGTTTTTGTTCAAGGATTTACGTCATTCAATCTATTCCAAAACGATTCCCTGAGTAATGTTTGCTGATTCATAATAATTTCACAAAAATATTTCCTCATAATTTGCGAGTAGACATTCAAATTGTTCTAGATTTAATGATAATGTATCGACCAACAGCTTTATAATGTTATTGGTTTCATTTCGCTGATCGTGTATTCTCATAGTGTCATAAATGTTCAGCTATAGCGAAGCGCTACATTGTGTAGGACTCAAATTAATAAACCTCTCTCTCACTGCCAATAATGGCGTCTTGTGTCATATTAGACCGAAACGATCTTGTTGCAAGCGTCGTAATGATTATACGAACTAGTGATTTTTTTCTCTCTATCGTATCGCTTCGCTAGAAAACGAACACTCACAAGTTCACGCATCTAGACAACCAAATTTGTATTGATTGCTTAATTTTAAGACGCTCTTCACAAGGAAAAGATTTCAAAATCTGTTGCAGTAGTTCCTAGCATATTTCACGTTCGCTCGTTTCACCAAACCCTATTCTATCGATGACAGGATCAGTTTTGCTGTCGGCTAAAGGCAATTTCTATTACGTCTGACATCGCGGTCTGATTTGCTGCTTATTAATTTAACACTTTACAGCTGTCGAATATTTGGAGCTGCGCTGACTTAAAGAATTGACTGTGTCGCTCTATCTCTGTAATACAAGACGTACGTCGAGTTAAAGAGTGTGTGACTTGGTAAACGGTTGTTAGCGCTTGTTGACTGTCCTAGAATATCATTTATTATGATTGTACGATATTCGCCTTTGTGTAGTCATTTTATAGACTTGTGGAATGTAATCATTTAGTGCATGATAAACATCTAATGTAGAAAATTGGTTGTTGATTGCTTCTATGGACGACAGTAACAAATTAACGGCTTGGGAATAAGAAATGATAGTGAATTTATTTTTCCACTGCATGTAAGGATGATGTGATGTTACAGAGCGGATGATATATGGAGGAAAATATGAACAATATTAATGAATATTGTTGACAATTGTAGTGAACTCTGCTTCATACGAAATAAACTACACGGCATGAATTGATATATAATTTACGCAATAAAAATGCAGGATTTTATCGTTAAACTATGCGTATCATGTGTGTGTATATCCCTGTGTTTGACAGAACAGAATATAAATAGGATTCCACTCGGTAAGTTTGGAAAAATATTTATTTATTAGACTATTTCAGTATCTTTCTGACCTGAAACTTTTGTTTTAAAGAATATTGTTTCTAGTATATTTAACTATTGGATGATGCGACGTTACAATTGTTTCATATAAATTTGTGTGACTATAAAAGTTATTTTATTAGGCCTAGATATGTACAAATGATTTTTTCTACAGTCTAACCTGTGTTTACAGCCATCTCCGAATAAAGTCCACCCTGTGAATGAAGGCCATTCTTTGAAAAAAACATCATTGATTATGTAGAACAAGCTGACATCCGAATAAAGGCCACCTGTCAATAAAGGCCACATTTTGTCTTTTGTAAGAGTGGCCTTTGCTCACAGGTTTGACTGTAATTTCAAATTCCAAATTATTGGTTAAAATGCATGTACGCGTGGCTTGATGTACGTACAATATTGACTTGTATCTAATGTGTTCGTGTAATATAGACTTGTGTTATTGTAATCTGATCATATTATTAAATGTCGATGTTTTACATTGCTGGCCGTTCCCTGATCTGAACAATGACGGAATCATTCACAGTATATATTGCGCATCATACGATGTTCTTGACAGATTATGGCCAAGTGCTCGTGTTATAACAGACACAACTAAATATATCCTAGGGACATTGCTTCCACAATTCAATGTCACTTATTTAGATGTCTAATCATGTTTTATTTTCGTAACGGAAACGACGTGATAAAATTTACACTGCATAAATTATTCAAGCTTGCCATAGATTGTATCATCGAATTTAAATATAATTTTAGGAACAAACATTGGATGGTGTTTGTTAATTTTCCACAAAACACTTGCACAAACTTCAGTGATTCTAAACATATTACCGGACAGTGGTTCTATAAAAGTTATCATAGTACAATGGTTCTATACATGTTATCATGGTAAAGTGGTTCTATCCATGTTATCATGGTACAGTGGTTCTATACATGTTATCATGGTACAGTGATTCTATACATGTTATCATGGTAAAGTGGTTCTATCCATGTTATCATGGTAAAGTGGTTCTATACATGTTATCATGGTACAGTGGTTCTATACATGTTATCATGACACAGTGGTTCTATACATGTTATCATGGTACAGTAGTTCGATACATGTTATCTTGGTACAGTGGTTCTATACATGTTATCATGACACAGTGGTTCTATAAATGTTATCATGGTACAGTGGTTCTATACATGTTATCATGGTACAGTGGTTCTATACATGTTATCTTGGTACAGTGGTTCTATACATGTTATCATGGTACAGTGGTTCTATACAAGTTATCATGATACAGTGGTTCTGTACCTGTTATCATGGTACAGTAGTTCTATACATGTTATCATGGTACAGTGGTTCTATACAAGTTATCATGATACAGTGGTTCTGTACCTGTTATCATGGTACAGTAGTTATATGATAACATATTAACTTGGAGCACATATTCAGAACGGAATATACCTGAACATCAGATATTACTGCATCAAGATGGAAGTAAAAGTTATGTCGTAGTTACAAATTACATGCAAGTCACAAAGACATAAAGCATGTGTTCATGTAAATTTTGTATATGTTTTTATTTAACATGCTGGATTGCCAACCATTCTTAGATTATTAAATAGTATGAATGCTTGTTAACAAAAATGGAAGTGACCTCACCTTTACTGAAATGTATTTCATGCATACTGTACAAATATATGTTCAAATAAAAACATGTTTCATTTGAGTTCTTTGCCTGAAAACGCTTTCTTGAAATTATTGGACACAATACAGTGTTCTTGGTAGCCCTCTGGTTAATTCACTTCTGAGTTATGTTTGATGGTAATCACATATTTTAACAACACACGTTTTAATTGAAAATTGTAATTTAACCCTTTGCATCTTAATACAGTGCAGCCTCTCCAGAGCGGCCCTCTCTTGAGCAACAACCTCCCTTCAACAACAGCATGATCCTACTGTACGATTTAACTATAATTTAACCTCTCTACAGCAACAACCTCTCTACAGCAACATAATTTTGCTTCTCCTAAAGGGTGTTGCTTTGGAGAAGTTGCACTGTACTGCATTTCCCCGCATCTGAAAGTAAACGCCTTTTAAAAACATTGTGACAAATGAAACCATTGCTTGTAGCCATTCTGGCCACGCACTAACTACTGGACCATTCTCGAGGCTTACAGTGTTTTTATTGCTGTGAGTTCGAGTCCCACTCGGTACCAAATTTCACTTGAGGAATGGGCCCGACTAGCTTATGGAATATCGATAGTTCTACCCTGGTATATGTCTGGTGGTTTTCCTCCACCATTGAAGCTGGAAAGTCACCTAATGACGATGGCTGTTGGTACGATGTTAAACCCAAGCGGAAATAAACTAGGGTGTTTTTCTTGTTTTATATGTGTATGTATACCATTATTATTAAAGAAGATATTTTCATAAAAGCGTTTCATATAATATGGAATATTGTATTTTTGTGTCTGTTTATGCTTAAACATATTCTAACAGCTTTTTTTACTGTGTAGACTGAATTATTCGGACGATAATTATTCCGGTTCTAGTTGAAAGCGGTCGAAAGGAAATGTATTATTTGTGTTTCCATGGATACATTTCAAAACTGTTCGTTGTTCATGTATCTCACTATAAAGTATTTTAGCTCATGTAAACTTTCTTCTGACACTGTTCTCAAGGCAATTGCGCATGATGAAGCAATCTGTTGAGATGCAATTACAGGAGACCAAAATAATTGACTACGTAAAAGTTTGAAAATGTACAATTCCCTCGCGGTAAAATAGCACGTACATACTTTATGTCTTTTAAGGAAAACAAACTGAGTGAAGACGTTTGCCAAACGTTTGAAGAAAATACGTCACTAATACAGCTGAAACTACAGGTACAGTAGAACCTTTCCAATCCGAACTTGTTCGGACAGACAAAACTGTTCGGATGAGAGAGGTTTTCGGAATACAAAGGTTCCAGATTCCAAAAGTTTTTAGCATTAAATTAATTATAAAAAATCGAGACCAGCTGACGTGTTCGGTTTAGAGAGGATTACGGATCGGAAAGGTTTAGAGATTAGAGAGATTCGACTGTAAATTGAAAATCTAAATAAACAGAACAAGTAAGCTGAAACTAAGAGGAAATTCGGGATGTAATTTTATATACACCCTCGGAGAATAAAACGTAAATCAAATTTCTGAATCGATTTGAAGAACAATTTGATATAGATACACATCAGGAAGAAGAATTTGATGTAGATACACATCAGACAAAACTACAACATCCGTTAGTTTCTGCTGACAGATATTTGATAAATTAATATATAACAAATGCATCATTTATTAAATTACAGAAAAAACTAGAACTTTTTTTTGAAAAATATTCTCAGGAAAAAATAGAAGAGGAATTTCTATGAGTATTTAATTCTTTCTATGATTTCTCGCCGAAAACCGTTAAGAGCGAGATTTCTACACTGATCCATATTAGCACCTCCTTTGGATAGATCCTACGCGTGCATATATCTACCAGCACGAGCTATAGTACATTAATCTTATTATAATGACACTGGAGCCAGAATTATTTACACCGTTCGTTTTAGACCCGTATCTCAGAAACCGGCGTGATTGCAAATCAGACATGTTTTATTCATGCCAAGAAAACTTAGAAGGGACAAAGCGTGGTGGATTACACGAAATGGGGAGGACTTCATTCCTTGTTTCTCTACTCTAATATGAAGCTGTGTTCTGTAGACTTTGGTCAGACTTAGTCTCGTACTAAATATATATGAGTATAATACTGATCAAGTAAATGAATTCTGAGAAATATGCATGAGAAGGGACATGAATATATTTGCCGAATATACGAACAAAGATACTGAAATAATGAGCCGAGACTATGATGGATATTTGCAGGCAATTTCATTCAGCCTGACCAGGGCAGATATGTAATATACAAGTAATATATACAGTGCAATCTCTCCAAAGTAACACCCTTTAGGAGACGCAAAATTATGTTTTTGTTAAGAGGTTGCCGCTCTAGAGAGGTTAAATAAATTGTCAAAACGTACAGTAGAGGAAAAGCATGCCGCTGTTGAAGGGAGGTTTTAGCTTAAGAGAGGGCCGCTCTGGAGAGGTTGCACTGTATATACAGTCAAACCTGTGAACAAAGGCCACTCATGGATAAGACAACATGTGGTATTTAATGACAAGTGGTCTTTATTCAGAGATCATTTTGGTCTAAATAATTAATGATGGTTTTTCATAGAATGGTCTTTATTCAATAGGTGACCGCAAACACAGGTTATACTGTATGACAAACAATCTGAAAATCCAATGTTATTTTTGAGATTAACATAATTATGGAACATATATATTTCTGACACTTCATATATATATGCAGTGCAACCTTTCCAAAGCAACATCCTTTGGCAGGAGAAAATTGTGTTGGTGGTGGCCTTCATTCGGAGGTGACCGCAAACACAGTTTAGACTCTCTCTCTATATATATATGCGCACACATATGCAACGCCATAAGACCGACTATATATGTAATCGGTCTTATGGCGTTGCATAAGTGTTGGGCATTCCAGAATTTAATTAATAATATAGTTAAGGTTCCAATAAAAGTTATGATTGCCAATTTTGATGCAAGTTATATTTCTGTACATATTTTTACATACAAACGAACGACTTGAGTTGGTCTAGTACACGAACATTTGCTATATAGTCACGGAGCTTATCATACTTATTGATATATCAATTATTGTATTAAAGTTGCCACAAGTTGTTTTTGGAAAAATAAATAGAAATGAGAAAACAAATTGGTAATAAGTACAGTATAGATCAAGCTGCATTGTCAGCAAAAGATTGGAACAGGGGAAAATTGTGTCCGGTAAATGAAGATAAAACATCTCCACAGCGGCTCTCTCTTAAGCCACAACCTCCTTTCAACAACAGCGTGTTTTTTTCCCTACTAGGGAAATGCAACTATTAATGCAATCTCTCTAGAGCAACAGCCTCTCAATAACAACATAATTTTGCTTCTCCAAAAGGGTGTTGTTTTGGAGCTGTTACACTGTAGATACACTTTGCTGCAGAACGTTTCAGAGTTGCATAGAAACTTCTCTGTATATGTTAATATCTGCTCTGAACTGTTTAAGACAGTGTTAATACCCTCTTGTATACTAGAATATATAATGTTGCTGTAAGCCGTTTAGGAGAGTATTAATATCCTCTCTGTATATTACTATGTAAAACGCTGAACTAAACAATTTAAGACTGTGTTACACCTACCAGTATGTATAATGTTGCTCAAACGTTTTTAAGACATAATTTTACCCTCTGTATTCTAATATGTATAATGTTTCTCTAAACCGTTTTAAGACAGAATTTATACCCTCTCTGTATACTAATATGTATACCCTCTCTGGATATATATATTTTTTCTGATGTACAGTCCGTTTTTAACTTGTGGATAATTCGAGTTTATTGGGTCGTTGATTGGATGGATTGTTATGGAAAGAGCAGACTGATTGCTGTAGGCGTCTTGATGTAATCTCTTTATTAAAATTACTGAATGCACATGTATTCATCAGCAAGCATTTATCTGCCTGCGTTGAACTCTCTCACATTCTAACACTTTGTATTGCCGCACGCAACATTCATCAATGATATGCCATTCTTGACATTTCGATTGGAATTCTTAGAGGCAAGAATCAGTAATGAAGTCGTACAACGTGGAATTGTTTTACCAATCTTGTGGTTATCCATTTATGCCATAAAACCAACCGTTTCAACTTTCTATCAAACGACAACTTGACCTACATAAAGGTCATATACAAAGGTGATGGACTGACAGAATTTCTACGAAACTCGTAAAATGACCATTAGCAAGTAAATGAAACTGTGAGTGTATCATTGTCGGTTGTAACACGAACGCTGCTCATTAACAAGAAAGACAAAGATGCTTAGCTGAGATAATGTTGTTCTTCTGCGTAGGTATCTGAAGATGATTAAAGATGTTAGTGGAGGCACCTCTACTCTAGATAATTCATTACTTGTTGATGATTTGGGTCGTTATTCCGAGAAAAAGAACCAAGCTTTTTTGCTCTTGGCTTAATTAAAAGATATCTTGTTAATTATCTGCAAGATATTTTTTACAATGGTCTTTCAAACACGGGCGGCTTTGATTTTCTTTCAGAAGTTCCATTATGCCTGCATCTCACGCTATGTGTAGACAATTATCGGACTAAAGTTCTCGATTAACAAAATCTAGGACGAACTTTAACTTTGCGATGCAATTCTTGTATCGAAATTCACTTCTTCATCTTCATCACACGCTACGTTTATAGTGTTTTTTTTTTGTTGTTGTTGTGTCAAGGCTCATAGTCTATGTACAGTGCGCCCTCCCAAGAATAACACTTGTCGGAGTCGCAAAAAGGGTTGTTCTGTGGAAGGATTTGTTGTTCGAAGAGAATTTATACATTCGCGACAGGTGTTTTTTTTATTATGTGTATGTGTACCTTTTACTGTCGTTTCTTGGAGGCGATTAGAGAGTGCCGTTACGGGAGAGAGCAGAGTATTGCTTCATTCCATTACCACCCCTTTACCATGCTCCCCTCTTAAATCTAGCAAGCATAAGTAAAACAAAAACATCGGTTATGTGCTGATTGTGTCCATATTCTACATAAACATCTGGACTTTACGCCCCCTCTTCAAACCACAAATCCTTTGACTGTCCCTGAATTTATCTCATTATATACCCAAATATTGGTTGATCGTATCAGTTAAGCTTTTATTCTTAAACTAATGGAAAACTTTTGAACGAGTAAACATTAGTTCTTTTGGCACTGTTGCTCTATTTTTGCTTTAAATTTCCCCTGCCGTTCAATTCCAATTTTCGGAATTGTAATTACATTACACGGCATGCAATTTTGGACTAAATCAATTATCGTTCAACGAGTAATATTAATTTCATTAGTTCGTTTGTTGGCAGAAACTTTAATGTGTCTCGATAAATGATTAATTTTAGAAAAAGGTTGATGACAAGAAATGTTTCGCGCTGGCATCCGTGTCATTTTTTCATTAAAATTGATGACTTTCTTGATATTCAACAGAATTCTATGTTGAATTTTTCATCACAAGAATTGAATAAAATATCATACGTTTAATGAACTATGTCAGAGAAAATTAAATAATCACTGACTGTAATCAATATGTCCAGGCAGACAAAACATGTTGAATGTTGATTCATTTGTATTAAGCTAAATGATCACATTTAAGCAGTACTATTATCGTACATTAAATGTTTGACCTTGATCCGGATAAATCCACATTTTCATCATTTAATTTTTGGTATAAGACGTGGATACATGATCACAAGGGGCTCGGTGATTAAGTGGTAATGATCTCTGACCAGTAATCACTAGCCCTTTACCGCTGTGAGTTAACATGTAAGGGAGCTGTCCAGCTAGATGGTTCTAACCAGTTAAAAGCCTGGGATCTTCCATCATATTTAGAACTGGAAAAAAAGGTGCCAAATATCACTTGCTGTTGGTGGGCCGTTAAACCCCCACATAATCACGATCGTATAACGAGGGAAAATACGAAATCCTAGTCGTTCATATCTAAATTATTGCAAGATCAACTTTTTAATATCAGCCTTCTTATGTATTTTTTTATTGTCAATTCTCTCCTGCTCGTATAAGGTAGAATTTATGTTCTTGTAATTGGTGAAATCAATGTTTTATAACTGTGTAGTGAAACCAGTGAACAAATGCTACCCTTGGGAAAGACAAAATGTGGCCAAATTCACCTTAATATGTAACGTATCTAATGTTATGCTGCAATATCATTGTTACATGTGAATTATCTGTTTCTAATGTTATTCAACAAAATTACTGTAATTATAATGTAGTAATGTCACTGCAGTATTTAACTTATATGTATATGTAATGTGAAACAACGCCACGGTAATATGTGTCTAATACACCAGCCAGCAATTTTATTTCTTAGTTTGTCTCGCCGACCACAGAACGCTAAAACACGTGTCCATTTCGTAAATCAATCATTCATGTTACATTAACCCTTACACAGACAGCGTATATATTGGTGAAAACCAACTCCAATCTAAAGAAATGGTTAATATTTCATTAAATCCTTTGCTTACAGACCCCTGACATCCAGTTATTTTGTCCTGTTACATATAATTGACACCAATAGGGTAAACAAATTTAGACAGACAGAGAAAATTATAAGACATATTGGTGCATAAACAAGATAGGTGATAAACAATACATTCGTTTGAATAATTGATCTTTCTGTCTCTCGGATGCGAAATGAGCTTGTAATTCTTGTAGATTACACAAAATGGTGCTGTAGAATTGACATGAAGATTTATATTATATCGCTTAAATGATTACAGTGCAACCTACTCCAGAGCGGCCCCTCACTTAAGGAACAAACTCCCTTCAGCAACAGCATATTTTTTCCCACTGTACGATTTAACTTTAAATTTAACCTCTCTAGAGCAACAACCACATAATTTTACTTCTCCCAAATGGTGTTGCTTTGGAGAGGTTGCACTGTATTTTGTAAATACGTCTATTGCTGTTCATGGATATTACTTTCTTGTAAACAATCTATTTCAGTTCATGGATACCAATTGATATGCATATTACACAGAATAAATTATTAGAGTTTGTAGATATTCTGCTACCGTCAAGTTGAACAAACCGATTCCATTAAACTATAACATCTCTAAAAGCCTTACCATTAATGACTCAGTTTGGGTGTAAAGACTGCTGAAATATTTTATTGCCCTCCACAGTAATATTAACTAGGGAAATACAAAGAGTTGCTAGAAACTCATTCTGTTTATCAGTATCACATAAGGGATCCTCCTTGTTCGAGTTGTCATGGTTTCTGACTAGCAATATCTAGCCCCTCATCGAGGTGAGTTCGAATCCAACCCGGTACCAAATTTTCCCAAGTGCGGAAGGTCGCTGGCTCTACCTTGGTGTATGCCTGAGATTTTCTTGAGTAGTTCGATCACCAAATGACCCCGGCTGTTGGTGCGACGTTACACCCAGCCAAATAACAGTATTATATAAAACTATTATTTTAATTAAGTACGTTGTCATGCTGCAGTGGTAGTATCATGAGTATATCATATTTGTTTGCGGAGTGTGTAATAATGAATCCCCGATGTGACCTCGTATATCAGGGTTACATCCCATTGTAGCATTATGGCTGTGCACAATGACCATGAAATGCGTTACATATTTACATCAGATGTCTATCATGTTAATTGGAAAAGCACATATTGCTCCTATGAGGAAAGCTAAAAGCGTTACGTTCATTCAATGGTATGAACTCTGCTTCAGCTGCTTCGTCTATTGATTAATGGGTGATAAAATCACGACTAACACTCTCACATGGGTCTACGTATCTCTTTATAAATACGGCGGGAAATCTCATGAAAACCCGAACTGCATTACACACCGTCAAAGGAAATGATAACGTAATCCCACATGACTGTAAATTACGTTAGACTGGGTCGTTTGCTAAAACATCTTTCTGATTTTTCTAGTGTGTTTCCCATTTTTTTGCGCTTCCAGACTGTTGTTAAATCACCACATTATACAATCTAAAGTCTGGTTTCTTCGTATTGTCCAGAATGACATGACAACTGTGACCACAGACGTCAGTAAATAATTGTTTAAAATATTCGCATCTGTAGCAAATCATACTCGCTGGTGTCTAAAATATGTCTCAGCTTACTTCAAATTACAACGTTTGTTATATTGGTTCTGTACCTCTTATTTGGTACAATTGTTATGTAAATTAAATAACTACACTATGGTGCCTTATTGCGTCAATTTTTTATTACTATATACCGTAAATGGTGAATTATTTAACCAATATGACGCCAAACCAAAGGTATTAACTATGAACAATTCAAGTTATCTATTCCTAGAAGGGGAAATATTCGTATCTTGCGCTATTTCTTTGATTGTTTTTTTTATCATTGTAATGAAAGACATTGTTAATTTTTGTTTTTGCTTTTATGTGACTTATTGTCACTGGGGTTTAACGCCGTTTTTCAACAATTTTCAGTTATATAAGGCGACCGGTTCACCTAACACGTTTTCCTGGACTGCATACTAACCAGTGCTAACTTACCCTTCCACAAGAAGCCAGCAACTTTTCCACATATGGAGGAAAATCGACATTTTTGTCAAATTTTCATAGAAAGGTATGACCTGCCGCGACCGGAATTCGAACCCGGATCGCCGGGTTACAAGTCCAGCGCACTAACCACAGGACCACGGCCGCGGCCTAAAGACATTGATAAGCTGACTTGACGTAGTTTGTACGGACACTTCATGCTATTCTATGTCTTGAACTGAGAAAATACAAAAAACACGGACTTAAGATTCCTGGGGAGATTACAGTTCCACTGTAATTAATGATCAAACTGTCTGCAGCTTTCTGTTCAATGTTATTTATTGCCACTTTTCTTGTATTGCGAACCGTTCAATGAATTCTTTTTCGCCAAGGCTTGAGGGCCATTTATCAGCTAAAATCGACTTAGTTTCCTTAAGTCAGAGAAATTTTAGACAAGAATTGTACTTACTATGAATTATTAAAGTTCATTAACTGTGTGTACAAAGTTGTAACTACTTTATGACAAGGAAGGACATTTAGTCTCTGGATTAATGTGTTATTTATTTCCGCAAAAGCCAAATTTGTGGTGAAATGTCAGTTCAAAACTAGAATTATATAAATGGTTAATAGCATTTTCAAAGTTTTATTACTCAATAACTGCTTGGTGCCTTCAAATAAATAAAGCGTGTTTAACTTTCCTCAAAATGTGAACATTATTATTTCTCGGAGGTTTAATAGTTGCACCAATAGTTAGAGTCATTTGTCGACTTCACCAGTTTTAACGGTGGAGGAAGACCTCATGCATACACCTTGGTAAAACCATCGTAAGCCAGCTTGACAACTTCCTCATGTGTTATTTTTTCAGGTCCCTCGTTGGATTCGAACTCTTAGCGGTGAGAGTTTAGTGAATACTAATCAGAGACCATAATCTCTCGACCTTCCGTAAGGTAACAAGACAGCTTCCGCACATGTGAGATTTGTCCAGTCCCGTGTAGGATTGGAACTCTTAACGGTGAGGGGCTAGTGAATACCAGTCAGAGGGTGTAACCACTTGGCCTTGGAATCCCCCTATACAATACTGTTTAAATGAATGTGTTTCTGGTTAGACGTAGGCCCCTCGATTGTTATCAGTGTTTTTCTTACGCATAACGGTCAGTGACATTAGTCGTTTTCCTGAATTCACTCAGCACCGCACCACAGCATATACCAAAAGTGCCGTTAAAGCTGGAAAATTCGCCTAATGACCCTTGCTATTGGTACGACGTTAAATTCTAGTGAAATAAAAATTATAAACGACCTTGAAACGCAATAAAACAGATCATTTCATAAAAAAACTTGTCTAATTAAAACGATATTATTATACAGTCTCATTTTTACGAGGTTTTTATTGATTTAACCGGAAATTAAATGTTCAGAATGTTAGCATGTAATGAATATGGTCGTAAATTTTAATCTGCGTCTTGCTGTAATAGTACTGAAAAAGCAGTACCTTCATCAGTCATAGTAATTGATTGTGAAGTGTTTTGCATTTTAATGTATCATCGTAATATGAGATATTTTAAGTTGTGGAGATAATAGAGAGGTAATAGAAGTGCAAGTGCTGTAACTGGGTTATGTGATAATGATAGAATCTACGAAGATGGAGGTTTTTACTGTCAATACTGTAATTGTAGTAGTCATGTAGCTTTGCCAAAGACCGTTCCAAGACGGTACATTCCTAGAGACTGTGTTTTGTCCTCTATTTGTATGGTCCTACTGTGCAACCTCTCCAAGACAACACCCTTTGGGAGAAGCAAAAGTATGTTGTTTAGAGGTTGTTGTTCTAGAAAGGAGGTTAAATTAATAGTTAAAATCGTACAGTGGGAAAAATCACGCTGTTGTTGAAGGGAGGTTGTTGCTCAAGAAAGGGCCGCTCTGGAGAGGTTGCACTGTATGTGCTTTGTGGGTTTTGGAGGAATTAAGCATTTTTGGGAAGGTGGGATGTCATTTTCTTATTTATATTCAAGTATTCATAGAAGCGGAAGTATGGTTTCTTAAATCAGGTAGAGATAGGAAGAGAAGAGGACATCAAAGGTATGATGAACTAATGAAAAGTTTGATGTAAGTGGTAAACATGGAGGCGGTCTTCTTATAATGGCGAGTATGGTGATAATTGGCTAATGCTGAAGTGGTGCAATAAATTTGGAAGAGTAGAAAAATCAAGGAACGAGTCAAAGCATACATCTGAACTTCATTCTATTGATCCACTTAACTGACACAGTTACAGTGGTTAAAGCCCAAATACAGCGTTAATTCAGTTTGTAATAATCTATAGATTATTCTGAAAAATGTTTGTCTATTTTCAAAAAGAACATTAATAAGATCTGCGCGGAATTTGGCCCAAAAAGATAACGCAACTTGCTAAATGGGAACTCTCCGATACGGTCAATATCAAGATATTAATTTTATCGTAGAAGTACTTGAAACGAATGTGAAATCAATGGCCTTTCTCGGAGTGCATGTAGAATGTGCAAGCAATTGCTGTAGACGAATTACAAAAATAAAAACATATGTGAAAAAAGTAAAAATGAAGGTAGTGATGATGAATGTGATAATGATTGAATTAGGCAATGATGAATTTGGTAATGGTGAATGTGGTAATAATGAACTTGATAGTAATGAATATGATAATAGTGAATGTGGCCATCACGCTGTAACTTCAAATCCCACCTATGACAAAATTTCACGCGTGAGGAAGCTGTCCAACTAGCTTACGGAATGTCGGTGTTTCTACCCAAAGTCTTAGGTCTTTCCCCGCTGTTAAAGCTGGAATGTCACCAAAAGAACCTGACTGTTGGTGTGACGTTAAAACTCCTGCGAATAATTTAAGTCTGATACTGCTAACAACTTCGCAAATACACAATTACTGCTGACAAACTGTCGGATATACGAGAGAGAAAACAATAATCATGTTCGCCAGACTTGTCAAGCGGATCTATTTTAGTATTTCTAGAGCAAAGGAAACTTTAACTACGGCCGTAATTGCAGCTGAATTTGTAAGAAAACAAACTATTTAAAACATGCCCTACAGTTAACCCTTTACCTCATAATACCGCATTTTCACGCATCTGAAGCAGAAGACTTTTGAAAACATTGTGGCAAAAGAAACCATTGCTTGTAATGAGCAATGACTTTTTTTGACACAATGTTTGCCACTCCCTCAGAGAGAAATAATCCAATTTTCTGAAATAAATTGATGTTTTGTATATTTGCTTTGAATTTAGAAGAATCCAAAGTATGCTTATGGGGCAAAGGGTTAAAGTATAACGAACAGTTTGTACAGAGAACCTTGAAAATGCAGCCATATTCTCCGTAGTTCGTATTAAGCTATAACAAACTAGAACACCAATATATTCCCAATAAGGGAATTGATAATTGCTATGCATACTGAATGTTTGAACCTTGCTTGAATGTAAAAATCATTATACTGACTTAGGGGTCAATTCAGGAAGAATAATTCAGTAATTCGTCTCCAATGTTTCCTCCCTTTGTGGTATATTTGGAATTACATGTATAACTTAAATGAACTCAATATGAACTGAAAGGAAATGCATGCACCACATCAACAATGGATACACCACTAAGAAATGTTCAATATAAAATGTTCAATGTTAAATTCTTACTAAAACAATCGCAATAGCAAAAAACAATAATTTAAGTGCAAGATGGTAAATTCAAATTTCTGCAAGTTTTGTAACAGCAACATTGAATCGATAGAACATTCTACGAAAGTCATTAAGAACAAAACTAAATACGTACTTGTAAATTAAACAAATACATTTGACAATATGAGGAGCAGACGCATTAATTGGTAACATGTCAGTGATAAGACACGCAAAACAAATACATTTATGTTGTAAACCAGCCAAAACATTTATACTTAAAATAAAATACAGTGTTCCCTCCAAAGAGGAACACTTGTTGCAGTAGCAAAAAGTGTTGTTCTTTGGAGGGGGTTGTTGTTAGGAGGGAATTAATACATATGCGACAGGTGTTTTTATTATGTGTGCCTTTTACTGTCGTTTCTTACAGGGAATCGGTCTTTGGAGGTGACGTTACGGGAGCGAGCACTATATGCAACTGTTTTCAAAATTTGGTTATATTTAAAATTTTAACTGTATTTTTAAATTCCTGCTTTGGAAAAACCGTGGTTGAGTGGTTATGGTCACTGATTAGTAATCACTAGAAATTCACCGCTGTGAGTTCGAATCCAACCTGGGACGGGACAAATTTCACAGAGGCTGTCTTGTTAGCTTACGGAAGGTCGGTAGTTTTACCCAAGTGTACGCCTGTGGTCTTTCACCACTGTTGAAGCTGGAAAGTCGCCCAATGGTCCTGTCCGTTGGTACGACATTAAACCCCAGAAAAAAATATTAAAGTTTTTTTGACGAAAGTTAAACACGCATTATTTGTTTGAAGGCATCAACCCGTTATGTAGTAATAAAACTTTGAAAATGCTATTAACCATTTATATAATTCTAGTTTTGAACTGACATTTCACCACAAATTTGGCTTTTGCGGAAAAAAATAACACATTAATCCAGAGACTAAATAGCCTTCTATGCCGTTAAGTAGTTACAACCTTGCACATACAGATAATGGGATTTATACCCACCCCGTTCTTCTCTGTTTTTAGTCTTGTAAGAGTATGTGAAGTGTAAATGCTTTTAGTTTATCGTATTATGACTGACGTGTTTGAAAAATGATTGGTGACCGAGAGTGAGTCTCCAAATATTATCTGTAACATTTTTTTGTAGAACAGATGTGTATATAAAGTATAACCTTTCCAATCCGAACTTGCTCGAATCGGACAGATAAAATGTTCGGATTAGAGAGGTTTTCGGAATACAAAGGTTACGGATTCTAAAAGTTTTTAGCATTAAATACATAATGAAGAAATCGGGACAAGCTGACGTGTTCGGTTTAGAGATTATTTCGGACTGGAATGGTTCGGATTAGAGAGGTTCGATTGTACATTGGTGGATATAGAAAAAGAATCATTGCCTGTATGTACATATACTAAATCTTGATTATAAACGGTTAATGTTTTGAACGAACGATTTTAAGCGCCTTTCAACATCTCTTTGTTGAGAGACATTAGACAAGATTAGTTGAGTCAAAAAAAAATTAAATCTGGTACAAACTAGTTTAATTTGAGTATTTGATTAGTCAGAAAATGAATAGTTTTATGTGTTATACAAACTTTGTTTTGTTTCCGTCAATATTCAAGTGATACACATTCCTGTATGTGTGAACTTAATGTCTGTACACAACAATTTTGATGAAACGATGTGTGTTCGGAATCGATTGCGTTGACAAATATGTCAACAAAACAGAATATTAATTCGTCAACTAATGCAGCATATTGTTATATATAAGTAGAAACAATCTATGTACAGACTATTGTAATATGCATGTCTTATCCACTGATTATTGTTGTATTCATGATCTATGTACAGAATATTGTAATATACATCTATGTACAGAATATTGTAATATACATCTATGTACAGAATATTGCAATACATATGTTCTATGCTCAGAATATTGTAGTATACATGTCCGATGTACAGAATATTATGATATTCATAGGATCTTTGTACAGAATATTGTAATATACATGTTCTAGGTATTGAATATTATAATATACATGTTCCGCACATGTTTTTTACGGTAAGGCATGCTGAATATTGTCATATAGACTTGCTATTCATTCAGACGACCCAATACAATACATACTAAAGTGGTTGTTATAAATCAAAGGGAGACTATTTGGTACAAACTAAAAATATTGTTCTTGCAAGCACACAAGTAATTCACGTTTGCAGTACATTGATTGCAATATTTAGCTTTGCTTTCATACTGAGGTTTAGTTAAATTGGGGGGTAAAGTGTGCACTATCTTTGTTTCAATATCAAAGACGACATTGTGCTGCCAATAAATGCAACTGAAAAAGCACAAACTGACGGTAGAATTTAAACCATGGTGAGAGAGATGGAGAGAGTTGGGGCAATGACACGGTCAGAGGGAGAGGGTGAAGTTAGGGAGAGAACATTTAATGATACAGTCAGACCTGTAAACAAAGGCCACCCTTGGGAAATACAAAATGTGGCTGGCTTTTATTGACAGGTGGTCTTTATTCCGAGGTCAGCGTGATCTAAATAATCAGTGACAGTTTTTCAAAGAATGACCTTAGAAAGAATTTACACGGTGGAATGGCGGCAAATACAGTTTGACTGTATAATGAATTAAATGATTGAAAAATATCATTTTAATATTAAATACGATGCGCTTGTATTTATCAAGATTGTATTTGTTGTATTAAGTCCTAAAGTAAATAATGTCTTTTTAGTTAACAAATAATGGACAATCAGTAATTTTCACAGAATCCATTAAAAAGTGATCACGTGATCAATTTCCGTCAAAACAACAACAAAAAATCTACGGAAAACGAATTCTCTTGTTTTATTGTTACATTTTCTCGAATGTTTTCAAACACACCATGAAGTCTATTTCATTGTTGTAAATTTTCATTGATTTGTTTGAAAATCTACGTCTTTAAAAGTTAATTGGATTTCGAAACATTCTTAATTTTACTACGCAACGTGATTTATTGCATGGCAATAGTTTGATTTTGTTCACTGAGTGTTTGAGCTGCTATTGATCCCTGGGAGAAACATTATTGTGGATTTTATTTTCATATTTTAATGAGACGGTGCATTCTGATATATAGTGCTATTACATATAAAATTATTTACTACGGTAAAAGTTGAATCTTGTGTCTACTTTTCTTGGTTTTTGAGAATATTTCTGGCTGTATCCAAGTCGCTAAAATACTGTTTAGTCATTAGATATTCTGTCGGCGATGCTAATTCAATGAACGCTTTTGTTTCAAATACGGTGAAACCTTACTTTCTCACAACCTCAAGATTAAGACCATCGCGTTATTACGACCACCTATCTCTAGACTGGTTTTCCTCTATATTTCAACTTAATAATTAGACCACCGCATCATTAAGACCGATTTTCTTGGTCCGAAAGGTGGTCTTAATATCGCGGTTTTACCGTAGTCTTTGTTTTTCTCCTTTCTCTGATACATCTATCTGGATTGATTGTCGCGTCTTTATATATATCTTATTTAAACGAGATTATCCCTGATTCATTTGGCACTGAGGCCCATGAGGACAACATATTATCATCATACATACGCGTACAGACAAGTTCATAGAAATACACAGACGTAACAAATTGACATTTTTTTCATAGGAGTTTAACGTCGCATCAACAGCCAGGGTCATTTGGCGACTTTCCAGCTTTAACGGCGGAGGAAGACCCCATGGTAGAACCACCGACCTTCCGTAAGCTAGCTGGACAGTTTTCTCACATGAGAAATTTGGTCCGGGTGGGATTCGAACTTAAAGCGGTGAGAGGCAAGTGATTACAAATCAGAGACCGTAACCACTCGGCCACGGAGGCCCCTGAATTGACAACTATACTAAATGTTTTTATTGTTTGCGACCACCTCCGAATAAAGACCACCCTGTGAATAAAAGTCATTGTTCGAAGCATATTTAGGCAACCTGTTAATAAAGCCACATTTTGTCTTTCCCAAGAGTGGCCTTTGTTCACAGGTTTGACTGTACTTATAACTGAATGTTATCTTCGTGCTGTTGTTGTTACTTTTTTGTTACGGCATTAACACCTTTTGCAGTTTTATTTTATAATTACAATTGTCATTTCATTTTAGTTCTGTCTCGTCAGTCGCACGTAGACTATCGGTTCAGTGGGATAGACCAATATCTCAACGTGGGTTTTAATTGTGTTTATCGTTTTTTGCAAAATGCCTCATTGTCCGTGAGGTGTGAAATTTTTTAAATAATTCATAGCATTTTGTTTTAGTCATTTAACAATTTCTCAGTCTCTTTATGACGTAATATTAACTAGGACGAAGATTTGTTTTCATGAAAAGATCTCCAAAATATATGTAAGTCATTTCTTTTTTAAAACGCAATTGAATTTACCACAAAATTATGAGAGGTGGCGTCGAGCAGTCTCAGTTTATGTAAAAACATGGCATATCTATTTATGGTATTATATCCACAATATAGTACTTTTTGACGTGTCTGCTCCATGCTTCTTAAAAACGTTAATATTCTTAAAATGATACTGCCCAATGTCGTTATTTTTATAGCTACCCTAGATATTTCAATTTATTTTACAACACATTTTGAACATTTCTTAAGAGTTGTTGCCCTTGTTGAAAAAAAACAGAAAAATAGAAAAATGTTTCGGTTTCTGAAGATTTTATGCGGTGACCTTCATTTTATTTATTAAAGTAGATTGAACACAGTATTTTTGCATCTTTTTACCGTGAGTTTTCATTAAAATGGACCTTCTTTTTTCTTTCACTGAAATAATAAATTGGTACTCCCATAGACTTCAAAGCAAATTTTAAAGGGACAATAACTCAAAGAATTGTCATTTTTTTACAAAAATCTCTATCATGGAAACCTATCAGAACCATAAACGTTCCCAAAATCCGTCCCCTCATTTAGTGATAATAATTTTGGGGCACTATGGGTGTAAATACTTTAATGAAGACTTTTTTTAAAGTTGTTATAATCGATTGAGAGAAATCAGATGACTTCTCAGGAACCTATCATACAGTCATTAAGTTACCGCCACATGGCGTGTGCATGAATATTTAATGTAACTTGCGAAACTATTTATTCATGCTAAACTCTAATAACTTTTAGTAGAAACTATAACCGAGACATTATTTCACATGCAAGGTTTCTCTTTTTTATTCTGGGTTCATTTAATTTCATTGAAGACATTTCTAGTATTGGATAATCTTTAGTCTATTAATGCATGTTATTTTCATCAGAAATACACCATCGACTGTCTCCGCTAAATGGGATGAAGACCCTTCATTACTAAAATGGAAATTGTATATTTCCGTATGTCCATAAAATCACTCCTTAATGTTATAAGTCACGCATATGTCGGGAATCGAATTCTAGTCCTTTGTAGATTTTATTATATCTTGTCTTTCTTTAACTGTACAAAATAATAACGTAGAGTTGAGGTTCACCCCGGGAAGTATTAGATTGTTCCGTTATTTGCTTTTCTATTTGTCTTTGGAGGAACTCTTCTTCGTCATGAGGAAAATATTCCAGTTTTATTAATGTTTGGAATCTGAGTGCAATTTATATACGAGCCGCGTCTATTACCATTACTTTTTTATGTGACTGAGACAGTATCTGCCACGATGGTCTTAGTGGTAAATGGTACATCTTATTAATCTATGAGCATTCAAGGGCCGGAAGTATATATATATTAACGTGACCGGATTATTGTTGCATTGTGTCGTAATGTCACACGGGATACATTTTATTTTATTTATACTTGTTCACGTCTGGGTTTTTGGACGAAATCGAGATGATCCGCATATTTTGAAATTTGGTAAGTAGTTATTTCTGCTAAATTATAAACCTTTAGTTTTAGTTTTATATATAAAATTAAGACAGTGGTACGAAACTTCAATAATTCAAAGTCGAGAAGTCGGTATTTATTTTAAAAGCAAAGACGTTAATTATCGGCTTGATGCCTTGAATAGCTGGATAATATCAGTTTTAACTGTAATATCTTTATCCATGATTCACTGATTTAGTTTTTGTGTGATAAAATGCATTCATAGCCATTCACGTATGAAGGTATTTTCGTAAAGTTCCTATTAAATTAATATGCATTTGTGTGTTTACAACGAACCACTTTTATATCATTTAAAGCCTCCTTACAGCCTCAAATTTACCATGTTTCTTTTGATTTATTGTTGGCCGAGTACCATCAATTATGTCAGAAATCTTTTGAACATCTCAATAACAAGCGAACAATATTCAACCAAAGCGAGAACATTTTAACATTTTGCTGACTATAACGTAAAAGGTACAAAATTCAATATACTAGAAGCTTGTTAAATTAATGGTGACCAACTCGTAAAATGTCTGACTGTTTGTCATTTCCCTTAATTTCACTCACGACAGAACAAAACAGACATAAGACAAAACGACAGTCTTTGTCCAGATTTCTGGCTCTGTATGTGTATTTAGTCGTTATTCTGTGATAATTAACCAAATCCGATTGTGTACTCAACGTTTCAGCAGACAAATCATATGCTAATGGTGCCGAGTACATCCGTATAATTCAATATATCAAGATGCAAAGGGCAAATGTGCAACATTCATTCTTTCCCTGAGCAGTCATTCTTTAGACAGTTATTAGCAGTATAATTCCCCCCACAGTATGACCTTACATAATTCTACGACGTACAGTAAGTGTTCAAAATCATTGCAAGTTTTCCAGACTATTCCAGCATTTGTCTAAACCTGCGCTGCTTGGTCGCTTATCTGAAATGCAAATGGTAATCGTTAAAGCGAAACATTTAACTATGCAAGCGTATGAATCACGACATTTATAGGCAATATTACCGACCGTAAACGAATAAGAGAAAATATTTGCAAAAACTCTCTCCCATTTGCCAAGAAGATATTGCGAAATAACATGTGCCATTTATTCTCATGAACTTGTATGATTCTTAACGACAATACAATTTTCTTGGCATTTCTCTCGAGGGAACTATGAGAATACTTCTTAAAGATGTTTCAGCGAATAAATCTGTGACATGATCTGACAACATTTGTATCAATGGTGAACTTTTCATTGTGAATATTGTAACACTTGATATGTATTCTGCCATTATTAATACAAGAAGATTAATTACCATAAATATCGAATTCATTTAGTCTGCGAGCGGTAACTTCGGGGTGTGTCCTTTATAATGCCGCTTTGAGCATAGATAGGAGTCACTTTAGGGTTTTATATTTGATGGCATTGTTATTTTTTTGTTGACAAATTATGAAATCGCTTAAATAATTAAGGCAAACATGACGTCATCATTATTCCAAGCGCGCTAAAATACACGGGCAAAGAAGTCACGTGAATGGCATTAGGATTTTAATATCTCATCTTTTTTTTACACCAGTCTCCTAAAAATTTCATTGACTGTTTTATATATCACTTCAGCTGTACGCTGTCACTGCTAGGAATTTAAAACAATCTATATATTCGAAATGTCTTTTTATATAAACGTGTTTAACTTAGGGCAGACATTCTAATTTGACATTTACAAAAAAATTGTGAACCTCCATAGTGGTTATTATTTAGCTTAAGATATTTTGAAGAAATAAATTTGTTAGTTATGATAAATTGCATAAAGGTCAAAGCAACAGACAGTTTTATGGGGTCGACTTTTGTAAGTTATAAAATTATATAAATGTTACTGTCTTTTACAATAACTACATAAATCACTGTCATATAATGGAAGATACACTGGAACTGGAAATGGTTTATCGATTAGATGTAAGCAAGAACTAGATGTTTGTATTATACATGAAGATTATAGACACGGTTATAAGATGGTAAAACTGTATACAAATTTCATAAATGGTGATAACTCTAATACAAAATAATTGCCGACTTGTTGTTAACCATGAGAAATGGTTCGCTTCCGTGAAAGGGTAAAACATATAGCATTAACACTTCTGATGTGTCTTTACACGGATATTATCAGAAAGAAGACGAAACTACTGATCGCTTTTGTACCGAGGGAATTAAAAAAGCTGAGTTGAAGCAAAATCGAATGAGTTCATTTAAAATTCAATATTAAGTGGCAATTATTTCAATTTTTTAAAATAATGTTTTGGGTGTTTTAATGTTAGAAGAATATTGGAATTGTCCAACACTGTTTAAATCTTTGTATTATGGCTTAAAACCTTTGAATAGGACCTTTCTCTTTGTTTTTAATCTTTTTTTTTCACTGGGGTTTTACATCGCACCAACAGCCAGGGCCATTCGGAAAGTTTTCCTGTGGAAGATGGCCCCAAGTGTACACTTAGGTAGAACCACTGATCTTCCGTGAGCTAGCTGGATAGCTTAACCGCACAAGAAAAATTTCAGGTCTCGGGTTGGATTCGATTGTATAACAGTGAGGGACTTGCTATTACTAGTTAGAGACCATTCCACCTCGGAGGTCCCCGTGCTTCAAATCTTCGACCATTTAGTACCAAAAAACCGTCTACAGGTAATATGTAGGGTGACCAGACCGAGCAAAAATTGGACGCATAAACAACCACCAATGGTTTTGTATCATATTTTGAAAAATGTTATAATGTTGTGTCAGTATTTATTTTAGGTAACAATGGTTCTGTGGCCAAGGGTAGACCGATGTAATGTAATTGTTTCACTCCTTTTGGGGGCCATGTATACATAAATGTCTGTAGGCGGTTTCGCACCAATGACTTGTTTGAATAGAAATACCATATATCGATATAACAAGACTCAAGTTTCATCATATGATAGGTTGACAAATAATTGCTATTGTTTTAACAATAAATTATAAAACTACCCGTTTTTCTTAGAAAATTTATTATTTCTGATGAGGTCCTATATGTACATTCATGATGGAACAGCAAGTAGATTTTAAATTGATTAATAGAGCGTTACAAGTGAGAATTAACATTTCAAATTAATTATAACACGAGCCGCACCAGGATTATATATTGGTGAAATGTACATCATAACGGAGACGATGTTATTCATCTGCTTGTGAAGTACTTGTAATTTGATTGGTGCTATACTTCTATATGTAGGTTCCTATTGATATATGTATAAGTCCCTAATGCTATGTAATTATTGATATCTATTGGTATATGCTGGTACCTGATGCTACGTTTCTGGTACCTAATGCCAAATGTAGGTACCTAATGCTATAAATGTAGGTAACTTAATGATATAAGTAGACATCTAATATATATTAGGTACCTAATTTAATATATAGGTACACTGACTCTATTGTCAAATGCAGGTAGCTAATACTATAAGCAGGTATCTAATGCTATATATACATAGGTATGTAATGCTACATGAAGACATATAGTGCTATTGGTGCCTAATGCTGAATTCTAAATTGAATATTTAGTACCGAACATACATTTTGGGATTGTGTTGATTCATATTGACGTTTGATAAATATTTCGTCAGAATTAAATACTATTTTGAATCACATCCCTAGATCATGCTATCCTTATAAGGATCACGGAAGTGGGCGACCAGTCTTTCGACCCTTTTTAATTTACTCGGAGAGGCAAGAGCACGCTATTGTTTTGAGAAAAAAAAACATTAATAACTGCTTTTATAAAAAAGATTTCTTTTGTATGAAATCTGGAAATAATATGAAAACAAATGATAGAGCTTATTTACTTCTTACTTAACCTAACCAACAATTATGATACTATAGGGAGACCTTTGGCGTCCATAGCACGATATATTAATGGATACTTTGTCTGATTATGAGTCTTTATTGATGCTTTTAAGGCAAAGTTAACATATACCCTAATTACCATCACTGATGTCTGCAAGATTTGAATGGTATCTTTTTATACCATCTTAGAAAGATAAATCCATGAGTATATGTTTAATCGTAGCACAGTTTCAGTAATTCGATGGTAATCCGGTTACTGAAGAACAGAGAAAGCCGCCACCGAAGGCATGTGTCATTTAACATAAGAAAATGGCTTATAAGATATTGACTTAAGGTATTATAGCCCTAATGTCCGAAAGTATTATCTCAAAGTGGAGAGGATAGATTTTGGAAACTTCTATAATTTTTGTAAGTTTCCATGATAGAAAATGATTTTCTGTAAGATGTAAGATAGCAATCCTTTGAGTTATTGTCCATTTAAATTTGCATTGAAATCTATGGGAGTAGCGCATTTTCAAAGATCAAATAAAAAGATTCATTTCAATGAAATCCCACGGTAAAAAGGTACAAAAACACTATCAATTTAATTTGATAAGGAAAAATATAGATTACTCTGCGATATACGCAGATTTTTCAAAAGTGGCAAAATTACAATTTTTTTAAATGAATTGTAAAATGAATTGAAGCATTAAGGGTCACTATCTAAGAAATAACGATGTTTGGATTATACTATGTTTGTAATATTAACATTTTGCGTAGTATTGGGCAGATACGTCAGAAAATTACAGTATTAGGGATATACTACCGAAATGGTAAGTTGAATATTTCTTACATACCATGGCATACCATTAGCTGACAAGAGATTTCGGAAACACGAAGTAAGTAACTAACTAATTTTTGTCCGGTAATGTGACCTGTTTGTAAATAACGTGTAGCCTTTTTACTATTTTCAGCTGTCAGAAATTACTACATTAAGTAACGAATTAAAGGCCAACTATTATGGTGAATCGATATTGTTAACAGAATGAAGGAGAGAAATAGATGATAAATTCAACGTTAAATCTCAACCTTTAGTTGGAAAGCCATCAGAGTTGAACTGAAATTGCTCTTCACTAACAAATTATCTCCGAAAGTGGCCGCGAGCGTGGTCCAGTGGTTAGTGCGTTAAACTTGTAACTCAGCCATCCCGGTCGCGGCTGGTCAACCCTTCTATGAAAATTTTATCAAAATGTTGATTTTCTTCCATATGTGGAGACGTTGCCATATCTTTGTGGAAGGGTAAGTTAGTACTGGTTAGCATACAGCTCAGGAAAACTGGTTAGGTGAACCGACCGCCATATATAACTGAACAAATGAAAAAACGGCGATAAACCCAATGAAAAAAAGATATCTGGGAAAGTGATTTAGAAAAGCTTGCAGTCACATTAGCTAGCGAAACAAAAAATGCTGAAAATATAATAAGATTGAATGAGTTATAGTTGATTAATGATAAATGTAAAATGTTGAGTAAATCGTTATATATGAGGAAACAAAACAAAAAACAAAATGTGCCGCAGTAAATTGTATTGTCCCAAAGGTTTTGTTATTTTCTGTTACGCAGCTCGTGGCTAACTAGGAAGTTGTAACTAGATTTGATTACCGCCTCTTTTCTATGAAATAGTCATTTTGGAATTGATCCAATTTTAATTCGAGACAATACCCCGAAGCTACCTATTAAACCATCAAAATACGTGTCCTAGCAACCTTATATTATATGGAATGTAATTGCATACTCGTGTTAGGGCCTAAAAAACGCAAAGTCTGAGTGAAAAAGGCACGCAATATATTTCTGATAGAATTCCTATAAATAGCTGCTGGAGTGATAAATTGTCTTAAGAAAACAATCACCGGACACAGAGAGATGTTGTTACTAGACTGATTTAAGACTTTTTGGATTTCTTAGATCAAGCTGTGATTGATAACTACCCGTGTTTTTCCGTATTATCAGAGATTTCCTCGATGCAATTTATGTATTTTTAATGGCAACGGTAACAATTTTCAGATTAGATACATTCACGTTATAACGTCAAATAGGCTATTGAATCGAGATATAATTACTACTAGGGGACTGGCGAAAAGACGTATTGTAATTTGATGCCTCTATATTTGTCTTATGTTGACTTGAATTACTCTACCTTAGAAAACAAAGGAAAATATAATAGAATTAGCTCGAGAGGGCATGCGCCATTTTTCATTCGCGAAGGAGAATGTTTTAAGGCATTTTAATACTATGAAAAATGTTTTCAAAGCGTGTTTCTAAATCGTCTGTTTTTATTCTTATTGTTCATGTATTATTGTTACTGTGTCTTTTGGATATTGTAAACTGCGCGAAAAGAAAGCTGAAGTTTGGTAAGTTTGTTTTAACTTAATTATATTATCATTTTTATAATGCATTTTATCAATTATTCCAATGAACTGAAAATGTTTGTTTTACATATGAATTTTCGATTTATCAGTTTTAAAATTTTTGTCCTTTTTTTATTTGACTGTGTGGTGTTTAATGTTATGGTTTTGATATTTCCATAGACACAACCAAATTCTGCCGGAATATTGTATAATAATTCATATGTATATAATTACATAACATTATGTCACCATAGTTTTTACAATCCCATCTTTTTAAAATCCTGTTTTAATTTTTTTAAGTGATACATTTGCATTTATGTTAAGATGAAGGAATTTTAAGTTAACGAAACATTACGATAGGCGCATATTTCTTTGTTGTGTCGAAAATATTACTTACAGGATTTTCGTAAAAGAAGAGTTCAAACATGTCTATTTGACGTCAAAATAGTTTATTTTATATTTAAAAATGAATCAAACAATTATGTTTGCAAAGCATATAAAATGTACTGAAAGATACAGCATTACAAGTAGAGTGTTTTATCCACAGACTATCTTGTTTTGCCCGCGTTTGAAAATAATTACAGTGAAACTTCGTTATTACGAGCATCAATATCACGAACACCCGACTTATCTCGAAGAGTTTTAAAGTCCCGTCAATATTTTTTCTTAGTTGCGTAACTTTCTACTAACAAACAGACATCTCGTTATTACAAGCCCCACGTTTATCTCGAGCATTCAGTCTGTTCCGATGACAGCTCGAGAAAAACGGGGTTAAGAAATTAGTGTATGGCATTGCGCACCAAATCCACGAGATTCTCATGTTGATTTACGTAATAACAAAAGCTTTCTCTTCAATTGTGTATAAATATTCATCCGATTTAAGTGGCGGCATTGTATGGGAAATAAATAATGCGATTTGAAGCAATTCTTTATGTTCAGTCGAAGAAACCCTTAAATGTACTGATTGATATTTGCTTGTAATGTCTAAGGTAGGCAGCGATTTTTAAAGTCACTTATTTTTATACACCATTTTACTAACTTGACTGACCATACATATGTTAGTTAAAAATATCTGTGATGTGAAATTTTGTAGAATATAATAAAATACGTTATTTTTGCATTCACTCTCTGATAAACGTAAATTTAGCCAGGAATTCAATTCCTCTCATTACTCTATCTTTGTTAAATGAATTATGCTTATATATAGTATGCAGTCTAACCTGTGTTTGGAGTCACCTCCAAGTAAAGACCACATTGTGAATAAAGGCCATTCTTTAAAAATTGCCATTGATAATTTGGAACAAACTGACCTCTGAATAAAGGTCATATGTCAATAAGGGCCAAATGTCTTTCCCAAGTGCAGCCTTTGTTCACAGGTTAGACTGTATTTGAAAATATTCACTGATGCCATTCAGGCGAACGCTATTTAAGATTTTCATGATTTTGGCACGCAGCATAAGTCAATGAAAAAAAAACTCAGACTAAATTGTCTGCTCGCATCAACGTATGCCAGTCCAATCATAACCAGCTATCCATCTCTGAAATTGACTTTATACATCCTTAACTCGATTAGACGTAATTCAGCCAATGTGGTAATGTAAATTCAGCGTAGATAAATCGTTGGATAATCATAGGATGATATCCCTTGATAATACCGTGCACTATGACTTTCTCACGGATATTTCCAAATTTGAAAAAAAAAATGTTTGAACTGATGTTACTAAGTATCTCATGATTTTTTTTCTGTACCAGTGGTCTGTGTAGGCATACAGTACCTTATTAATAGAAGAATGCCATACTCCTAAAGAGAAACTTTTAAACTGATTTTGGACATCTACAACACTTTAATGTAGTGTAATAGATGAATAGGTTAGGGTTTATTCAGATAATTTTACGGAATTGAGTAACCTGAGCGAGCTGACCGTAACGCCCACTGATCATTAACACGTCAATCACACTTAATTATGAAGAAAATTCCTCATGAATAAGTAACTGTCTTAATGAATTAGAAGCGAGAACAAATTGTAAATTGGAGCTGCATGTTTGGCTTACAATGTAGGGTAAACACGAAACACCAAATCCCTTCAAAACTGCGCTCTGTAGTTGTTTATAAACTTGATTTTATGCCTCCTAAAGTTTCCATTGATTTAGGGATTAATGCATTTATATAACCGAAATGTTATTGAATTAGCTCCAATCAAAAGTAATGTAAGAATGTACGTGGCATGTGTAATACCGATTTTCAAACGTTTTGTGGCTTACAATTTGCTTCAATTCAGTTTCAAACTATTTCAAATGAACCAAATCCCAAAACGCAGAAGTCTCGATTCATTTAGCCGTGCAGTTAGTGACGTCATTTGTTGGAGGGTATCCGGAATGTTTCGAGTGTTATCGCAGGAAAAACTGCAAACAACTGTTATTCCCTCATGTCGTGTATAAATTATATGAAATATGTTGTACGGATAGGTTTGTGTTTTAGAATTATGTCGGGTTCAGTGATAGGTCTGTTTGTCTGCTCGTTTTTGTCGATTATGTGACAACATATTTGATTGGTCAATGTGGCTTATAGATGATAGATATATGACAGCGTATATGATTGGTCAGTTTAGTTGATAAATAGTAATTATGTGACAACTAATATGATTGGTCAATGTGGTTTATAAATGATAATTGTAGGACAACGTACATGATCTGTCAATGTGGCTGATAAAAAGTAATCATGTGACAACGTCCACAATTGGTCAGTTTGGTTGATAAATAATAATTATGTGACAACGTACATGATTGGTCAATGTGGCTGATAAATAATAATGTCGTACAATGTATGATAGCATTAAAAGACAAAAATAACTCAATGGTGATATTTAGTCAATAATATTAAAAAAGGCAATAAAGATTCAATTCATGAATAAAAGATAAATTTGTGGTATCTACACATTTTGATCTGTACAAATTGATAGACACAGCTTATAAAATGTATTACAGATCTGGCAACTCGGTTCTATAATAAATCTCGGTACCCCCCATTTTGTCATGTCCTCTATGTCAAACAAAATAAATTGCCTGTCAGTAAAATTGTCGAAGCGTTATCTATGAAGTTGTCGGACAAAACCGAACAGATTCTGAACAAACAACGGTCCAAGGCAAAGAGGTACAAGTTAATGAAAAAAAAAATTGGTTCATATAAATGAGTGGAAGAGGTTGGACTGTAAAATATCAAGAGAATACATTATCATAATACAGTGCAACCTCTCTTAAGCAGCACCCTTTGGGAGAAGCAAAATTATGTTGTTGTTGTTGTTGTTGTTGTTGAGAGGTTGTTGCTCTAGAGAGGTTAAAGTAATAGTTAAATCGTACTGTGGGAAAAAATCATGCTGTTGTTGAAGGGAGGTTGTTGCTCAAGGGAGGGCCGCCCTGGAGACGTTGCACTGTATATCATAAATATTACTATAAATAACAAAGCCATTGTAAAAAACAATCGCTATGAATTGCACAAATAATAAAATGGTTTTCGTGTTGGGGGCTCTGGGAAGGAATAGTCGTTTTGGAAGGTGGTATGTTTTGTATGCGCTCTTTTTTCGAGGAAATCCTTATCTGCCCTATAGACATGTATTTAATAAGTCCTTTGTAGGACTTTTGTGAAGTATAGAATTTACAGTATATAATAAACAACAAAACATGTATATAACACTAAACAACATCATTCAACTGTACGCAACAGTATATAACAGTAAACAACTGTATATGACACTAAACAACAGTATATAACAACAATACATGTATATAACGCTACACAACAGTATATGACAACAATACATGTATATGACACTAAACAACAGTATATGACACTTAACAACAGTATATGTCAGTAAACAACAATATGTAACAACAAACAACAGTATATAATAAACAACAATACATGTATATGACACTAAACAAAACTATATATTATAAACAACAATTCATGTATAAAACAGTAAACAACAGTATGTAACTATTTCTGTACCTTACAGTATACAAAAGTACATAACATACACACAACAGCCTGCAATAATAATATAAAATATAAAATAATATATACATATAACAATTTAAAACAATATAGAACGCTTTATAACAATATACAGCTGTAACAATAATTGTGAGGAGGAAATATGGAATAAGAACGTCACGATCACTGGAAAGATAATTCAATGCATAGATGATGAGACGATAACGTGAATTTCTAGTTAACTAAGCGTCACATTTGTCTAGAACAAAACACAAAATGCTCAAGAAATCAATACAATTACGTCTCATGAAAATAACACAAAGAAAAGGTTTTATTTTATTCAAACTAAGCATTTCAGTACAAGCTGGGCATTTCAATGACGTTTCGGTCATTTGGTAGTTTGCGCATGTTGTATTCTTGTACCTTGAATAAAAGGAAACAGTTGCTTGTGTTTTTTTTACTAGTAATACTTTTCTGATCGATATTTGTATAAAGAAAGCACAGTGCTTTGTTAAAGAAACCTTGGTAGATTTAACCAAAGTACATTTTCTATAAAGAAACCTTGGTAGATTTAACCACACTACATTTTCTGTAAAGAAACTTTGATACAATTAAACACAGTATATTTTCTATAACGAAATCTTGGCAGAATTAAACACAGTACATTTTCTATAAAGAAACTAACTACAGTATATCTTCTGTAAAGAAACCATAATAGAATTAACCATAGTATATTTTCTGTAAAGAAACCATGGTAGAATTAAACCTCTTATATTTTCCATAATGATGAATGACAATTGTTTGACTGAACCTTCGTCCATTTTGTATAATTAATAAATTGTTCGTTTGAAATTGTCATAAAATCTACAGAATCTTTTATTGCCATTTCAAAAAAAACTATATAAAAAACAAGGTACCATTGAGTTTCTTAATTGTTCATGGAATTAATATATTCTTACCAAACCCAAAACACTTTTTATCATAATCATGTTCGAAGGGGTCTTCCATGATCGAGAGATTATGGTCTCTAGTAATAACCAGCCCCTCACTGTTGAGTTCGAATCCCACCCAGGACCAAATTTTGCGTATGAGGAAGCTGCAGAGCTAACTTACGTTAGATCAATGGTTCAACCCAGATGCCGGGGTCAATATCCACTGTTAAAGCTAGAAAAGTTGCCAAATGACCCTGGCTGTTAGTGCGACGTTAAATCCTAGAGAAAAAGAACAAAATGTGATATATATTTGGGAAATACTGAATTCATTTCAAAAATGGAAGCGCTGTTGATAGTTTAAAACCATAGCAAATATCTAAAGCAGGGAACGAGAATGAATTCCGGTTGATGTGGGACCAATAAAAAAAGATCTGTACGTTTTAAACTGAATGACATTTACAGATACAGTGCAACCTCTTTGGGGCCGTCCTCTCTGGAGCAACAATCTCCTTTCAACAACAGCATGAATTTACCCCACTGTACGATTTTGCAATTACTTTAACCTGTCTAGAGCAACAACATCTTACCAACAACATAATTTTGCTTCTCCCAAACTATGTTGCTTTAGAGAGGTTGCGAAGTATTAAATTTGTATCAGGGGAAAAACACGAATGTTCACAATCATGCTTCCTGAAAGTCAAATTCAATTTAAACCCTATTAACAATCCTAGATTATTGGAAGAACTTAATACGTCCAATAGTTTATTATATTGCATAGATGTGAACTGTATTCTAATTACGCAGTGCAATATTCTACGCCTGATAATTATTCTAGCACTCCTGTTCACATTAGTAAATTTACCACGTACATACGCTATTTAAAGTGTATAGTTGTTTGTTTTTGTGATAAAGAAGGCGTTGGGTGTATGAAAACATTTCGGGTTCACGTATAAAAAATAAATCTGAACATTACAATACTAGTGAATTAATTCAAGCAATATTGAAGATCACGGCGATGATGTTTTGATTAGAATTCAACCGTTATTTTATTGTCACTAAAAAATTCAGTGATAATAATGTGGAGCAAGTATTTTCAAGATGAAAATGTCTTTATACAAGTATTTACTGAAGAAGTTACTGTATGTATAAGTTTATAAAATTAAGCCCTCAACTTTTATGTGTAAGATACTTGCAAATTTATATAATTAAAACTTTATGTATGCATTAATGCATATCAAATCTTTTTATATTCAACATTATTTAAAGTACAGTGCAACCTCTACAAGCAACACCCTTTGGAAGAAGCAAAATTATGTTGTTGTTGTTGTTGTTGAGAGGTTGTTGCTCTAGAGAGGTTAAATTAATAGTTAAATCGTAAAGTGGGAAAACATCATGCTGTAATTGCCGGGAAGTTGTTGCTCAAGGGAGGGTCGCTCTGGAGAGGTTGGACTGTACAAGTACGTATTTCACTGTCTGATCTATATCAAGTTCGACGTTTAGCGTAATATGCCAGGATGGCTGTAATGATATTGTAATTTTAGTAGACCTGCAACTGTAATCTTAGAGGGCAGACTGTTGAAATTTCAAAACCAACCTCATTTTACAACCACCTCAATATAACGACTACCTTATTATAGCGACCACTCAGTTTTGGACCAGACCAGATTTCGATATGTCTGTTTTATTTAAATTTGAAAATGAGATCACCTCAATGGTAAGGCTGTTCTTTTTTGGGTCCAAATGGTGGTCTTAATATTGAGGTTTTACTGTATGCATAACTGAGATTTTTATACGTCTTATCAACGTGTATGGTACAAATTTCTAATCAATTTATTTTATATAAATTAAAGCAAATTCACACGAATTTATCACGGTTATAAATTGTTTTCACTAACAAAACATCTCCATGTTTTTGATAATAAATTAGTTTGCTGTGGGCTCATAATTAGCTCCGTATTTTAGTGAAGTATAATTTAATTACATTTAACCTTTTCAGTGCAGTGTAATTTGATTACGTCTAACCTACGCATGAACGTCGAAATGATAAAACTATAAAAATATGTTAGGTGTAAGAGTGAAGAGAAAGTGTGTAATTTTTTACATAAGCTACAATGTATAATACAGATATACAGTAAATTCTCACAGAGCAACCACCTCAATATTACGACCACCTTGTTATAACGACCACTTATTTTCAGACCGACTTTCAATAATTGCCCTAAAAGTTAACTCAATAATGCGACCTACTTAATATTATGACTGATTTATCGGGTCCTGGCAGTGGTCTCATTATCGTGGGTGTACAGTTACTGTCAAATCTGTGTTTGCGACCACCTCTGAATAAAGACCACATTTAGAACAAAACGACTTCCAAATAAGGCGCCTGTCAATACCCGCCACATTTTGCCTTTCCCAAGGGCTGCCTTTGTTCACAGGTTTGACTGTAAATAACCACGCGGTCACCAACGTTTTACCTTCGAACAAATCATTGACGGGTACAGTAAATGCTGATATCTCACACAGTATTACTTATTTAAAGTTTTTTATAACCATAATGTCCAAAATTATCATTTCAAAATGGTGTGACTCATTTAAGAACCCTTTAGGAACTTTTCTACTTTTATTGGTTTCTCCAATAGAAAATGATCTACCGTGGGATTTAAAAAAATTCATAGATGAAAGAAAAGAGAAAATCCGTTTCAATGAAAACTCACAGTACAAAGATACAAAAAGACTGTATCAGTCTAATTTAATGAAGAAAACATGTAGGTCACCGTGCAAAATGTGTTGTAAACTAATTGAAGTATCTAGAGTAAGAAATAACAATATTTGGGCAATACTATTTTTATAATATTACCATTTTTGTGTAGCACTGCAACAACTAAAAAAAGTACAGTATCATGGATGGAATACATGTATTATACTACGGTCCACACGTACATAGTCACACATAGGTCAGAAATGAACTAAAAGTGCTGTGGGATGCACCGAGGGCATCAACTTGTTGTTGTTGTTGCAGCTGTTGTTGTTGTTACTGTTGTTGCTACTGTTGTTGTTGTTGTTGTTGTTACTGTTGTTGCTACTGTTGTTGCTACTGTTGTTGTTGTTACTGTTGCTGTTACTGTTGTTGTTGTTGTTGTTGTTTCTGCTGCCGTTGCTGTTGTTGTTGTTATACGTGAATTTATACCGAGCCCGTGATAAGTGGAATTGGCCTATAGGTTTTGATTTCTTTGATAGCTAGCACATCGTGTTGATGCAATACCTCCGGGAAGCTAGTATTAGATGTGATTTTGTGCTGTCTGTGTTGTCTGTGTTTGTTACAATATTTATGAGCCTTGTTTGTTCGTTTGTGGATTGGGTTCTTATCGTAGAAATTTTTAAATTACACGATATTTCACGGGAATCAATTTTTTTCTTCATTGGGACGTTTTCTGTAGAATGTTGTTTTAAATGTTTAACGCGAAAATTATAGGATGTTTTTACCCAAAATTAATAAAAATTCACCCCGCACACCGGCCACAATATTTCCAAATGTAAACATGAGATATAACATATATATATACTGCATAAAACAGTGCATTTGTGTATTGAATAAAACAGGGTATCTGTGTATTGTATATATATCAGTGTACCTGTATATTGCATAGGACCGAGTATCTTTATTTTGTACACTTACGCTTTCCTTGATAGAATTAAAATTGCATGACTGATGGTCCACGAAGATAACTCTGATTCTACCTTTATTTCATAGACACGACACTTGTGCGTACAACACCGTATAAAATGAACATTGATGTAAATATTGACGTTTGGACACATACACATTATATAGTTATCTCATTGCGTGACGTGTCTTGTGATTGGATAACGCCTCTGTTGATAGAACGGCAAATTGCGTGCTGGCACATTATCGGTTCTCAAACAAGGTTCGGAAATTAGAAGCAAGTCACCTTGTGATCGTCCTGAGAAAGTAGAAATGTATTACTGTTATTTATTGCAGAGACAAACAAGAGACATTTTAGATAATTTAGCATAAATAACATTTCGTGTTGATTTACATAGATAACATAATTGTTTGATTTACATAAATAACCATATTTTTATCTACTCAGATAACATTATTGCCTTGATTTAATTAAATAACGTTATTGCTTTGATTTGCAAAAATAACATTATTGTTTGATTTGCAAAAATAACATTATTGTTTGATTTGCAAAAATAACATTATTGTTTGATTTGCAAAAATAACATTATTGTTTGATTTGCAAAAATAACATCATTGTTTGGCTTCCATAACTAACTTAACACGTAACAATATTGCATTGATTTGCATAAATATCATTTGTTTGTTTGTTTGTTTTTATGTGACTAATTGTCACTGGGTTTAACGTGTTTTTTCAACAATTTTTCATTATATACGGTGACCGATTCACCTAACCAGTTTTCCTGGGCTGTATACAAACCAGTACTAACTTTCCCTTCACAACGAGTCGGCAACTTCTCCACATATGGAGGAAAATCGACATTTTTGTCAACTTTTCATAGAAGGGTATGACCTGCCGCGACCGGGATTCGAACCCGGATCTCTGGGTTACAAGTCGAGCGCACTAACCACTGGACCACGTCCGCTGCCCTCATTTCATTTTGACCCATGAACCCATGAATATTTTCATCACATAACAATGTATCAATCGATATCAAAACTTTCAACTTTTGAATTACAAATTAAACATTGATTTTATATCACAATCTACAACACGGAAAGCTTATTATTGATGACTTCAATTACTTCTTGAAAACATTTGAGAATTGCATGACGTGGTACTATTTTCTTCCGTAATTATTCCGAGAAAGCATAGCGTTGGATGCTAACATAATCACTTTTCTAAGCGATTCGGCAAATTAAACATTTAAAGACACTGAAATGGTATTTTGGATTGTTAATTGGTTAGATAAATGTTCTGTATTTGAGAACGTTAAATGTTATATGTTTATAAAATAGTTTATTCACGGTATCATAGTTCAATTGCCATATAGATATATATTTATTAATTTACTTGCAGCCATTTAGTTGATGGTAAAGTGGATGTTTTGTATGTAGTCTATGGTAAGGTAGATGTTTTGTATGTAGTCTATGGTAAGATAGATGTTGGCATGTAGACAATGGTAAGGTAGATGTTTTATATGTAGTCTATGGTAAAGTAAATGTTTTATATGTAGTCTATGGTAAGATAGATGTTTTATATGTAGTTTATGGTAAGATAGATGTTTTATATGTAGTATATGGTAGGTAGATGTTTTATATGTAGTCTATGGTAAAGTAGATGTTTTATATGTAGTCTATGGTAAGATAGATGTTTGCATGTAGACAATGGTAAGGTAGATTTTTGTATGTAGTGTATGGTAAAGTAGATGTTTTTGGTAGCTTTTTCTGCTAATTTATATTACTTATTACATACATAATATATATCTATAAGTATAAACCAAATCCAATATGGAATTATGATATGACCTCCAGTGAACAGTATCTTAACTAAATATATCTTCTTGAATTGGGACAGAAACTGGACATTTGGTTCAAGAAAATATTCACATAAAGTAAATGAAAATAACGAGGATCCTGATACAGAGAGTGTTTCAATTTCAAGGCTGATTTATTCTCAAACACTGTCTAGACATTGTTCACTATTAAAATGATACCAATCCGAATATTTTTTTTACGCTTTATATTACAGTAAAGACTTAACGATGAATGGCGGTGGTCGCATTATTTGTCTGATAGATTTACGTAAATGAATAAAACAGAAATTAATATTGTGTGTTTCAATGTGAATGACCGGTGAACAACATAGTTCTATGAAAGAGACATAATTTCCAATTATAATACATATCCAATCGTTTAGTATTACGAATAAATGAAAACCAGTGTTTGAGATATCGGTTCCATTATTCGGCGCACCTCGGCAGAATTCGTCTAATCTCGGCTTTACCCGGTAAGCCGACATTGGAACTGCTGGGAATCTCCCGGATGTAAAACTGACAAGCATGGCGGCCTCCATGTAAGAAATGCCTGTCAAGTCGCGTTTTTTACCCACTGCTGTCTGTCGTATGCTGCGTACGCTAGAAAGTAAAAGATTACACCGCTTAAAGGACAATTACGCAATGAAAACGCTAGACAATCAACGACAGACGACATTTTACGAACTTATTTGTTTAGCGGTAATATTTCCTGAGCAGTAAATCGGTAGCCGCATCACAAATGTACGGCGTAGGGTTTGGTTAAAAACATACTTCGAATATATTATTTAAAGGTGATTTTGCACCAGATTACAAAATTATCGCTCTTGCTTCATGATTTGCGCCAAATGTATTTTCATGACTGTCCATTGTTAATGTTACTTCTTGGGAAATTATAATAAATTCACTTTTCAGATATACATCCAACTTATATTTATTTCCATAAAATTTATTATCTGTAAGATAATACAGTGCGACATCTGCAAAGCAACACCCTTTGGGAGAAGTAAAATTATGTTGTTGTTGTTGTTGTTGTTGTTGTTGTTGTTGTTGCTGCTGCTGCTGCTGCTGCTGCTGCTGCTGCTGCTGCTGCTGCTGCTGCTGCTGCTGCTGCTGCTGCTGAGAGGTCATTGCTCTGGAGTGGTTAAATTAGAATTAAATCGCACAGTTGGAAAAATCAAGTTGTTGAAAGATCAGTAATTCTACCTAGGCGTAAACCTGAGATTTCCTTCACTGTTAAAGCTGGAGAGTTACCAAATGACCTTGGCTGTTAATGCGACGTTAAACCCAAGTGAAAAAAAAACACTTTCCGCCCATACGACAGAATAAAGCTTTCTTAATAATAATGCTGTTCGGAGCATACGTTAATTATAAAGCCCTATAAAATATTACTTTGGTAACAAAGACAAGTTAATTATTATTATTGGATTCGGAGTTTCCACAACCAACATTCAATGATGAATAATGAACCAGAAAATAGTTTACTAGGAAAACGAATTCGGAGAACAATGCAGTGTAGTTTTATCAGGAACGCCAAATAAGGACATAGTACCTAACGTGGTAGTTATAGAATAATTATCTACGCACTATTCTTTGTTAATTCTTGAGTATCTGTTAAGATTAATGTAGACTGGTGACTGAGTTTATACTTTTGTACCAATTTGTGAAAGATGTGGTGTATTTTATCGTCGGTTTTATAGATTTTGTCTACAGAGAACATGCGAAAAAAAATAACTAGTACAGTGCAACCTCTCCAGAGCGGTCCACTCTTGAGCAACAACCTCCCTTCAACAACAGCATAATTGTTTCTCCACTGTACGATTTAACAATTAATTTAACCATGCTAGAGTAACAACCTCTCAACAACAACATTCGTTTGCTTCTCCCAGTAGGTATTGCTTTGGAGAAATTGCACTGTATATGCTTTCATTTTTGTATTAAAAATTAATGGTAATTAGCGTTAATACTGACATTATGAAATAATTTTGAAGTAATTTTTTGTCTTTAAATTTAGTCAATTGATTATAGCATAGTGTAACCCTCCAAAGATAGTTCATTTCGGAGAAGAAAAAATATGTTGCCGTTGAAAGGTAGTTGCTCTGGAGACGTTAAGTTGATAATTAAATCGTACAATGGGAAAGCTCTGTTAATGTTGTTGTTTAAGGGAGGTTGTTGCTCAAGAGAGGGCCGTTACGGAGAGGTTGCACTGTATGAAAGATTACAAAACGTTTTGTTGTAACCACTGTATAATTACAAATTATATGAATTCTGGATTAAACAGTTAGAACCATAAATCTCTGTCTTCAAAATTAGCTGTGTACTCTCCCGTGTCATGATCCCATTTTCTCTCCTAATAATTCACAGCAAAATAAACTGCGCCTGATGCTATCTTTAATCTGTTTCCATTTTACAATTTCATACTTAATGTCCTGTAGCGATATTTCAATGGTTATCGATGAAAAATATGTCTGACAAACAATACGTCCGTATTCAACTGAGTTTTTCCCTATCTTTACCTCATAAAATTTACCCTATATTCAAAAAGCTTTGATATTTTCTTTTATTGATCGAAACGAAATGTCAGAAACAAACATTTCAATTGTCAGAATAAGTTAGTTATATTGTTTTGGTTTGTTTTATATATTGCATCAAAATTACACTTGGCACTGTAATGATATTGTAGGTTACAACAATTAAATGTTTTCAATAGAATTTTTGTTGTAGAAATTCATTTAGTGATCTGAAACAAAAGCTATGAATTGAATCTTAAAAGTTTGATCAAATAAGTTATTAAAAAATGTCATTTCATGATATTTTATACAAATGACATTGTTAGATATTTCCTTTTCACTGGAGTCTGTCGTTGCACCAACAGCTAGGATCATTTGGTCACTTTCCGAGTTTTAACGACGTAGGAAGACCCTAGGCTTACACACGGGTAGAACCATCGACCTTCCGTAAGCTTGCCGGACAGCTGTCTCATATGTGCAATTTAGTCCAGTGTGGGATTCGTACTCACAGCCGTGAGGGGCCAGCGATTGCCTGTTAGATACCATAACCTCTTGACCACGGAAGCCCTGTTAAGTAGACGTTTTAAACTAGACGAATGATCTACATTTATTAGCATACGACTCATAGAACATTGAACACACGACATACACACTGACTTAGTGTTAACAGAATGTTATAGGGGCTGTATAGATAATCGTGATGTTGGTAGTGAAAATTCCGATAAGCCAATATTAAACATGGATGTATACAGCGTATGTTCTTGTATACACCGTCTCAACATGAAAATTGTAGCATGATAAAATTATGAATATAAAACAATTTTGTGAATCGTGGCCACCATTTATAGAACATTTTGTTCTTGAAATAAACTTAATAGAAATATGAGTAGATTTTTTACGTATACTGCGAAGAAAGCAATCAATGTTAATAAAATTATTATAATTATTATTTCTATAATATTATTATTTACTCTCAGGATGATTCATGTTTACTTAAGGTATTATATCTATAATATTGTACTTTTTGCGTATCTGCCCAATACTGCTCAAAAATGTTAATATTATTTTAAAAAAGAATGGCTCATTTATTACTATTTCTTTGTAATCAAGTAACTCTTAATAATCCAAGTTATTCTACAGTTTTACACGTCATATATACATGTATCATAGGACAATACGGGACAATACTTTACTAAAACACGTGTTTTTCTACATCATATATACAATAGAACAATACGTCACCTAACCACGTGTTTTATTACATTATGTATTCCATAGGACAATACTTCACCTAACCACGTGTTTTATTATACATTGTGTATTTCATTGGACAATACTTCACTTAACCACGTGTTTTATTACACATTATGTATTTCATAGGACAATACTTCACTAAACCTCGTGTTCTCCAGTATAATAATTTATATCATTGGTTGAATAAGCACACTACTCTGTCTACATGAAATGTTGATTACTCTGTCAGTTCATCGCGCTCAATTTAGTATTTCTTGTTTTCCCAGATCACGAAGGAAATTGAAATTTAGACAGGAGATGAAGACATCACTTAGTTCCATGATCATTCTGAGGCGCCCACATATCCGAGTTTTTATTATCTAGATAAGAATTTGTACTTTACTCGTACATCACATGGCGATGAGATATGACATGTCAGAATGAAATTACGTATCAAACATCTACATGATTTCAATTAGGGAGCCGAAGTATTCAAATAGAGATTCTAAGAAATAGTAAAAAAGACTGCGTTAAAAATATACTGTACAACCTCTCCAGAGCGGCCCGCTCTTGAGAAACAATCTCCCTTCAACAGCAGCATGAATTTTTTCCTAATGTACGATTTAACTATTAATTTAACATCTCTAGACCGACCAACAACCTCTCAACAACAATTTGGTTTCTCCCAGAGGGTGTTGCTTTGAAGATGTTGCAATGTTTGTGTTTCTTTGGAGAGGTTGCAATGTTTGTGTTGCTTCGGGGAGGTTGCAATGTTTGCATTTGATGCAATTTAATGCCAAGAGATGGTTATACTTTAGCCATTGTATCATTTGACATCCCCAGTAAACACGCATACACGCATGTATGTTCAGACGTATTATGTAGGGTGTACCTCCTTGAAAAAAATAACATTTCTGTATGCTTAACTCAACAAAAGTCTGCAAAAGACCACAAAAGATCGCCGACATCTATACTGATCTGATCCAAGGCCGAACTATACATTTTTAGTGAATTTAAAAGGATGCTAAGATATTCAACTCTGCAAGAGTTAATATCTACATACATAGTACATTGTAATGTCCTGTCACAATTCCTACGGAGATAAATATACTGAAAGGCTCAAAAAAGAATTAAAGTTTCTGATGAATTTACGCTCGCGAAATCTGTATATGACATCGCCATAAAGTCTTGGCTGAAAGACGCCTACATTTAAAAGAAACTACGAAAGACAATTATACTCGGAGACAATTTCTTCTCAGACTGTCTGCGGTAGAATTTATTAACACAAGATTTACACAGTGTATGGCATCATTGTCTTAACAATAGAAAATTCTTTGTACGAGATTTTTGGTTATATTGGTAAAATTCATCATCATTTTTTACTGGGGTTTAACGTCGCACCAACGGTCAGGGTCATTTGGCAACTTTTCCAAAGGGTCATTTGGCGACTTTTCCAACTTTAACGGTGAAGGAAGACCAAAGAAGGCCCAAGACTTGGGTAGAACCAACCGACCTTATGCAAGGTAGCTGAATGGCTTGCTTATATGTGAAAACCACGGAGGTTCCCATCTTTAACCTTGTTTTATACCTTTGCAGATTAATCTATATCCTATAAAATGTACCGTCAGGTATGACACAGTCGCAAATAGTAAATTGAATATAACTAATTACAAGCGTAGATACGGTTCGATTGTTATTATTTTGTAACTCTTTTACCAACACTATACATTATGCAAAACATGTGTTTATAAACTCGTAGATTCCATATACATTATATATAAGTTCTCGCGCAGTGGCAGCGTTCTCGACTGAATTACCATGGTGATAGCGATATGAAAAATAAGAAAAAAATTTGCTTCATTACTTCTTAGAAACAATTACCAAATTTGGAATTACTCTCAACCATTAAACAGTTCCTAATGGAATGCTAATTGCAGGCTTTTATAAGAAAATACGCTCTTTCAATGACACGTTAATTACCCACAATGCATCCGTCGATGAGACGACCTGCATACAGGATGTAATCTTGGCTGATGTTGTTTGCTAAATAAAGCCTCTAGAACAGTTTTATTTCTTAGAATCTACCGAGATTAGATAAAACGTAAGAATACAATAGTGTGGTAGTTATAAAGACCATATTGATCTCTAAAATGCAGCGTGTTTTTAGCTTGTTATGTATTCTTTATGAGTTTTAACAAAATTCATCTGAATGCACCGTCAAACCTGTAATTGTGACCACCTCTGTGAATAAAGGCCGTTCTTTGAAACAACGTCACTGATTATTAAGAATAAACTGACCTCTTAATAATAAGGTGGCCTCCTTATCAAGTTGAGTTATTCAGGAGTTAATGAAAGCCGGTTATATCAAGGTGGTAGTAATATTGAGGTGGTCGCTACGTGAGGTTTTACTGTACTAATTATGCTGAGCTTTGTAGAATACTGGCTTACGTCAATCTGTGGCTGACACTCAAAAATTGTTCCACATGAAGATCCTATGAATGTTCATGTATTGATTTCATTCCGTTTTCGAAATTAGCATAGTTGTATGCCTGTATATTAAAGCGGGCATGTAAATTACTGATTATACATTTACTGTATTCTATAAGACGTTGGCACAATACATATTTTTTCTGTAATTATTAACTATACTCTGAAATTTCTCTCAGAAAGCCCATTAGTTCAGGAAACCTATAATTTCGTCCAGACAAATTATTGACTGTCAAATACCCTTTATTGTTAAAGGTTCGCAGCCTTTCTTATATTGCATTAGCTTTTAGCATAAAGTTGTTAGCAATTTGGCTTAATGTTTCATATTATTCTGAATGAAATCATTTCATATGTACTTCAGCAATGTTTACATACGGAGCCGCGACCGTGGTCCAGTGGTTAGTGCGCTGGACTAGTTGCCGGGCATTCGGGTCCCAAATCCCGGTCACGACAGGTCTTACCATTCTATGAAAATAAACGGATGATGATAAGTTGAAACAGATTTCATTTATTCACCATCTTTAAATAGAAAGAAATGTTCCATGTTAACAAATATGTCGAATTTCCTCTATATATGGAAAAGTTGCCGGCTCCTTGTGAAAGTGGGAGTTAGTACTGGGTAGAATACAGTCCAGGAAAAACTGGTTAGGTAAACCGGTCGCTATATATAACTGAAAAAAATGTTGAAAAACGGCGCTAAACCTGGTGAAAAAAGTGCCTGCATTCCACCAAACGTTCTGCGCCCAATTGTATAAACATTGGTTAACTTTAACCATTTTGGTTTACTAACCATTAAAAAAATCATATAAACATTTAAAAGGGCTGCCATTTTGGTACTGGTTACCGTTTATGTTAAGATTTAACCAGCATCTTAGACTTGGGTTAGATTTATTTGAGCTTAAACAAAAATAAAATTTGTTTAAATTCAAACAAAATTTTCTACAACAGCTAACCGAACATTTAACCAAAATTTAAACCAAAACTCTGATTTAACCCAGTGGTTAAAGTTAACCAATGGTTATACAATTGGGTGCTGTTGGTTAAATCTACTTCAGATGGTACAAACTAGAATTACAAGTTACATGTTAAACATAACGTACGTTTCCTATTTAGGAATCAATCATACTCATTAAAACTCTTTAATTAACTCTTTAATATCACGTTCGTTGAATGCGTTTTGCCAATATAGTTTTATATGTTTTATCAGTGAGAATACAATCATTTGTCAAGCCAGACATAACTTGTCGCTGGGGACAGATTGGCATACATTGTACACGCATTTCTCATTCAACATCAGGAGTGCAGTGAATTTATCATTTATCATGAAATCTCAGATGTTTAAATGTTAAAATTAAAAAAAAAATCAGACAGTCTGTACTCCTCACTCGGAATTGTAAATATCGATTTTAGAATAAGTAAAAACATTTTACCGTTTATCATAGTCTATGTGTCTTGAAGGGACAATGCTGATATATTTTCTAGAGGTGAAACGATTCAAAAAATTTCGATTCGATTCGATTTCGATTTTTCATCCCACGATTCAATTTTTCGATTCGATTTTCGATTTTAAAAGGAATTAAATAGGACAAGAATAAAATAGCTATCCCACTAGTTTACGATGGAATGTATTTTCTTAAATACTGTAAACAATGGAACAAACGAAACATAAAACTTGTGAATAGGAAAAACTGAAACAGTAAAGAGCCTGACGACACGAGAAGAATGCTGATCTCGTTAGATTTCAGTCATTTTGACTCGCATACTACGGAAAATGAAAGCAGGTATTACCAAAAAAAAATCGAATCGAAATTGCCGTCATTGAATCGAATCGAATCGAATCGAGCATGAAAAATCGCGGTTCGCAATGGATCGCGATTAATCGTTTCACCTCTAATATTTTCCCAGTGGTCTGACGTCGAACCAACAGCCAAAGACATTTAGACAACTTTCCAGCTTTAATGGCGTGGAAAGAACCCAAGAAGACTACTTGGGTTGAACTTCTGACCTACCAAAGGGTAGTAGGACAGTTTCCTCAGATTCGATTTTTTTTCTGGTCCTGGGTGGGATTCAAACTCACAGCGGTGGAAAAACTGAAGCTATACATTATTTTTGTTGCTCAAATTCGAGACGGTGCGATCATGGTCCAGTGGTAAGTGCACTCGACTTGTAACCTGGCGATCCGGGTTCAAATCCTGGTCGCGACAGGTCATTACCTTCTATGAAATTTGACAAAAATGTCGATTTTCCTCCATATATAGAGAGGTTGTCGGCTCCTTGTGGAAGGGTGAGTTATTACTGGTTCAGGAAAACTGGTTAGGTGAACCGGCCGCCATATATAACTGAAAATAAATGTTGAAAAACGACGTTAAACCCAGTGAAAAAATAATTCGGGATACGAAAACTGTACTTATAGCTGATGGTTTTAAACCAAGAAAACATTGTATAACACTATATCTATCTCTCAAGAATAATGGTATAAACTTATTTGATATAGTTAAGGTGTTTCAATTTTTTGAATTATTGCCTTTTTTAATTGCCTTTGCCGAACATTGATCTAATTTTGATCACGACATTAAATTCGCACAGCTTCATTTGATAAATGTCGTTCTAAGATATTCATTCATTAATTTTTGTAAATTGTTTTACGCACAGCCATCTCTCTTAATTCCATTTCAACGTTTTCTATTTTCATTATGGCCTGGCAATTTGTTGTTTCCGAATCTCATTGTAACGGAAAGAAAATTAGAGAGAACAAATTAGAAGTTCTCCACCGAAATGCTGATTAGCAAATTGATGTTGACATGTTTACCGTGGCTATTCGAGATTACCTCGAAATCAGCAGCTCGCTTTGTTGGCTGTGTGGGTGTAATGTATAAATAAGATACGGCCGAAAAGGCAATGTTCGAAACGCAAGCACGGCATGCGTTCAATTTGACCGAACGGTACCCTTTCCAATGTCGGCGATCAACCTATTCTAAAATGTATAGCCCAGTCAGCTCGGGAAGCAAGTCGCGAGACTATTAACTGTAAGGTTATATTTGGTTGTGAAACATTCATATCTGTGCAGAAACTATTTCATCACAAGTCTATTGTTTTCCACTTTTGAGCCAAATGTTGTTTTGAAAGTTGTCGAATACTTTTGGAATGTCGGTGAGTGTATAAACGCCGGTAAGACCGTGAGTACGGATCTTGTCAAGTGACCGCCGTTATTGAAATATTTGATTTTTTTTGTCAGCGTCGCAGTGTCAGCTTCCATTATATATTGGTGTTATACTGTTTCAGAGTTTTTTTATTGGTTAATATTGATTTAGTTCCGTACACGAATTCTCAACTCAGGAGTTAATAGCCAGACAGTCTTGGAATATGGAACATGTTCTGTGTTTAATTTTAACATTCTCTATGTTGATAAACAAGGTGTGAATGACAGATCACTACACATGATTATAAGAATGCATGATTTTGCAAATATAGAAATAGCGATAATGTTTGTTGTAACAAGTTTTGCTAAAGATAGGCATTAAATTCCAGAGACAATACGGTCCAGAGACGCATATAAAACTCATTTGAAATTTTATCTTATATATATAAAAATAAAAAAAATGACTCCCAGAAACCACATATTAAAGATGGTACCCTCCTATAAACATCACCAGCCTAAAACCCCATCAACTCAAAACCCACCCAACTCTCAGAAACATACAAAACATGTGCACAAACACAATCTGCCCGATGGGTACCGTTTTGGAGCGGTCTCCAGCAAAGCTAAGGTGCATGTGCAACCTCTCCTGAGCGACCCTCTCTTAAGCAACAACCGCCCTTCAACAACAGCATGAATTTTTCCCGCTGTACGATTTTGCTATTAAATTAACCTCTCCCTCAGTCAACAACATCTCAACAACAACATAATTTTGCTTCTCCCAAAGGGTGTTGCTGCGGAGATGTTGAACTGTATTCTGTTTCATATTTACGAATAATTTTCTCGTTAATTGTCGTGAGAGAGTAAACTGTGGCAACTCACGTTTGAAAAAAAATCTCGGTTGATGCCTAGAGGTCTTTGTAAATAACATTTTAATGGAGTAAGACAAACACATTTTAAAAGCGATGAATGGAAAATCAATGTTTTAGAAATGTATGGAATATATTTCAGATTTTGTAGATAGGATATTAACTTCGTTTGATTATCGTAGACAGATAGTAATAACGACACAAAAAGGGTCCTTAACTGTGAACGATATACTTAACTACATTTTGCATCATAAAAGATTAGCCAGGTGAACATCGTCTATAAAACGATCTTATGGGTACAGTCGCGCCTCTCTAATCCGAACCTTTCCAATTCGGAATCCGCTTTAAACCGAACACGTCAGCTGGTCCCGATTTTTATATTATGTATTTAATGCTAAAAAAAACTTTTGGAATCTGGAAAGTTCGGATTAGAAAGGTTCTACTGTCTATGATTTGAGAATTACAAGGTCAACGTTATCAAGTACAAAATGATCTTATGGATTTATGATTTAAAATTTACAAGATAAACGTTGTCTAGTATAAAATGATCTTATGGGTATATGATTTAAAATTTACAAGATAAACGTTATCAAGTGCAAAATGATCTTATGGATTTATGATTTAAAATTTACAAGATAAACGTTGTCTAGTATAAAATGATCTTATGGATTTATGATTTAAAATTTACAAGATAAACGTTATCAAGTACAAAATGATCTTATGGATTTATGATTTAAAATTTACAAGATAAACGTTGTCTAGTATAAAATGATCTTATGGATTTATGATTTAAAATTTACAAGATAAACGTTGTCTAGTATAAAATGATCTTATGGATTTATGATTTAAAATTTACAAGATAAACGTTGTCTAGTATAAAATGATCTTATGGGTATATGATTTAGGATTATCCGGGTTAATATTGTCTTTTCCAACTTTAACGGTAGAGGAAGGCCCCAGGCATACACCTGGGTAGAACCACCGACCTTCTGTAACCTAGCTTGACAGCTTCCTCAAATGTGACATTTGTTCCCGGCGGGATTCGAACGAACAGAGATGAGAGGCTAGCGATTATTTGTCATAGATTATAACCACTCAACCACTGAGGCCCCAATTTATGACTTGATTCGAGTCATTTTTTCCTAATATGTATGAGCGTGTTTAAATTGCTTCTAAAACTAGAGTTTAACAAGTCACTGTAAGCTGAAATGTATTATATTTAAAAAATGCATAAATATAAATCTGGAACAACGTCATTTAAATGACTGCTTTTTAATGATACATGACGTAATAAATACTGGCATGTTTGTGGGAAATAACTTTTATTCTTTCGATCTTTTTTGGATCGTTTTCTCTCATTGGCATCGAAAGAGTTTCCTAAAAGTTTTAATTAACATTGATCATACATTGCTGGTTCCGATGACATAAAAAATTCCTGACATAAAGGAAATTGGCTTGCAACTCTACATAATTGATAATGTCGCATTTAGTTCGCGTGTTACCACGAAACGTTTATTTGGTATTGTAAACAAGGTGGAAAGAATTTTTGAGTTGCTTCGGGTCCAGATATGATCGATTTCCTGGACGGGAAACTCAATTACAATTGAAAGACTGTTAATTTCCATTTTCCTGCTGGGAAAATCGTTGTTTCTCTGCAAACAATTTAAGTTCAAATTTTGGACGAAGCAGATGAAGAGAATTGAAATAGAGGAATGATATCGTATGTGTTTTATGTGTTTCAATACATTCCCGAGTTTGTTTTTCTTCGTCAGAATAAATGTGAGGGCGTGTCTTCTCCTGTGAATGTCATTCTTCTTGATTGCTTTTATTATTTCACCTTTCGTACTTACAGTAAAGCCTCACATAACAACCCCCACAATATTACGACCACATTATTATAACGACCACTAATTTCCGAACTGGATTTCAACCTGATTCTGAGACCACCTCATTATTACGACCGATGTTTCGGGTCCTGAAGGTGGTTTCAATATCGAGGTTCTACTATAGTGCACCCTATAGTGTATTTACTTGTTGGTCTTTGCAACTGAGATAAGTTACATGAACGATAAAACAAAACAAAATAAGTCGAAATCCACTCAAGTATTTTTTTTGGTGGGGGGTGTTGTCTCAAGAAAATATTGGTTTCCTGTCTATCATCGATCGACTATTGACCTACTACAAGTGACAGAATGGTCAAAATAAATTTGTTTTCATATGTTATCGTTATCAAACACATGTTCAAGAATTCACGACGTATGTTTGGCATTTACATTTTCAATATACTGTCAAACCTGTGAGCAAAGGCCACTCTTGGGAAAGACAAGTTGTGGCCTTTATTGACAAATGGTCACTATTCGAGGGTGGCCGCAAACACAGGTTAGACTGTACTTCACTTACAGTGATATAATCATAGTTATTGTGACCTTAGTGTAATTGTACTAATTCAAAATGAACACTGACTTTTAATTTCTTTCAGCTGTTATTGTGGACTGGGAATCTAAAGCGGCTAAAACTGGCTTCCTGTTTGCCGTCAGCCATTTCAACAATAGTTCAAATAAGAAGTTTATGCTCGGACCTTCGGTTGACACGATTGACACAAGCAATGGCTACAGTTTGGCTACTTCAAGTAAGTCTACACTTCTTTATATCATTTTTGGGGCCTCCGTGATCAAGTGGTTATGGGGTTTGACTGGTAATCACTAGCCTGTCACTGCTGTGAGTTCGAATCTCTCCCGGAACCAAATTTCGCATGTGAGGAAGCTATCCAGCTAGCTTATGGAAGGTCTGTGGTTCGACCCAGGTGTAAACCTGGGTTTCCACCCGCCGTTAAAACTGGAAAGCTGCCAAATAAACCCCAGTGAAAAAGAATTGTATGAATTTCCGGATGTGAACATGTGCTCTCATATAATGTTTGAATATTTAGGGTAGGAATATAAGTTTTTAGCGTAGCATGGTGTACAATGAAAATCACACAAGATGATATTATTGTTTGAGAAATAGTGCTTATCTATACACCTAAAAACCAGTATAGCTCATTTGAAGGGACAATGATTCAGATGTGCGTATAGTTAATAAAACTTCAGCAAAATTATTGCATGAGATTGTATTTTAGTAAGCTATAGGTCTAGCTAAATGTATAATTTCAAAGTTTATGCTCAATAAATTTACTGGAGTTATTGCACTAAAACTACGTAAAGATGTAGAAATATATAATTACTGTTGTATTTTATCGTGTAATAAAAGGAAATAATTATATAATCGATACTGAGCCCAATAAAAAAACTGGATACAGTAAAACCCCTGATAACCGTACTCCCTGAAAACCGGAATTTTGTTTCCTTGTCATGTATACAGTGTAAGGTATTGATTCTATATGTTCGCATCCTAATTTTCTTTATCAATATTTTAACCGTTTGCCTCATAAGCATATTTTGGACTCTTCCAAATTCAAAGCTAATATACAAGACATCAATATATTTAAGAAAATTGGGTTATTTCTCTCCAACAAAGTGGAAATCATAATGGCAAAAGAAGCTATTACTCATTACAAGCAATGGCTTCTTTATCACAATGTTTTCAAAAGTCGTCTGCTTCAGATGCGGTAAAATGCAGTATTATGAAGCAAAGGTTTAAATACGCTTTCAAACTAAGTCATGGAATACACAATTCATTCTAAAATTATATAACCCTCCTTCATTGTAAATATTGTAGAAAAAAAAATACAAATGTCATGACAGGAAAACATCGTAGGCTGTCTGAAAATTTGATTAAAACATACACTCGTACGTCCCTCAGGTCTGTTTAACAACGTTTCTATCGGAACCCCATCACATAAATATGTATTATTATAACATGGTTTGACAAGAGAATAAGCTCTAGACAAGTAAATAATGTTACAATGAACGAAAATGTGGATCTATATTGGTCACAAATACAAAAAATATCCCATGAGATGTTTTATTGCATTGTGCTTTAGTGATTTCTGTAAGACGCTTCAACGAAAACGGAAACCGGGGGGGGGGGGTAACAGCTAGGACCTGTTTTTTTACATGATTGTGTGTAGAACATTATGAATTAATCTGTGTAAAATAAGAAAAGAAATTTGTATCATTTTTACTTCGTTTGAATATACCGATATGTCAATTTGAATTATCACATGTGATTTATAAAAGCATTCATTTATTTTTGTGATATTATTCTATCGTTCTTGTCTTCTTGTAGGATCTTATTCTAATCTCTACATTTTTATTACGTAATTGATTTCATAAGAAAATAGTCGTCTTCCATCCACATAACAAAATAATTATCATACGACAAGCTTGTGAGGCATTCCAGATCCAGTCAAACCTGTGAACAAAGGTAACCATTTGGGGAAGACAAAAATGTCGCCTTTGTTGGCAGATGGTCTATATTAAGAGGTCTGTTTGTTCTAAATAATCAATGATGGTTTTCAAAGAATTGTCTTTATTCACAGGGTGGTCTCTATTTGGAGGTGGCCGCAAGCACGGGTTTGACTGTATATATCTCAATTTTGTCGTACGATAATTAAAAATCGTGTTTTATATCACTTCAACACTTGAGGGCACTTAATCATTATTTAAAATCATTTATTTAAATTCATAAAACATGTTTATTTTCCGATAAACTTAGCAATTTTATAGTAGCGTTTACTTCTTCCTACATTTTCTGAGCGATATTTGATTTGTGTCCCCATGGGGTCATTTGAGGGAATATATACATTTTTAGATGCTCTTGAATCTTCTGGATACTCGGCTGGGCAACTTACCACTGTACAAAACAGAAATATTTGGTATGTCAACTTACCGCCGAATAAAACAGAAACATTTGGTAGGTCAACTTACCACTATTCAAAACAGAAATATTTGGTAGGTCAACTTACCACTGTACAGAACTGAAATATTTGGTTGGTCAACTTACCACTGTACAAAACAGAAATATTTGGTAGGTCAACTTACCACAGTACAAAACAGAAATATTTGGTAAGTCAACTTACCACAGTACAAAACAGTAACATTCGGTAAGTCAACTTACCACTGTACAAAACAAGAACATTTTTAGGTCAACTAACTATTGTACGCAACAAAAATATTATTGACAGGCGGTAGTTAAACAAAAATGATAACAAACAAATATAAAAAAGAGCAATTGTGCATGAATTCACAGACCTTATTTCCATACTAAAAGGACTATAAAAGTACAACTAAATCCATTTTTTTTCTGTAACTTCGTCATATTCATGCAATAACATATTCATTGCATAATGTTTTAAACAAAATCAATTGAAATGCAATTTGCGAACAGATCAAGAGTCTAAAATCAATCACTTTATTCTTAAGTGCTCGAAACAGAATTGATTATCATCTATGATGAAAAATGATCATATTTTTTTCATATTTCATGAAAGATAATTCACTAAATCTCGTAATCTGATTGTTGTTCATGGTATAAAGAGTTATTCTATATTTTATCATGCTGTTCTGATAATGGGCCCTTGTTCAGATTTATTTTGTTCAATCTTGACATCAAATATTTGTGAGAGTAACAATGGTTGAAAAATAAATAGACAGAGCTATGCAAAGCATGTTTATACGTAGCATTGTAATTGAATAATCGACTTCTCTTCAGTGGAGTTTAACGTCTCACCAATAGCCAAGGTCATTTGGAGACTTTTGCAGCATTAATGTGGATGAAGGCCCTAGGCGTAAACCTAGATAGTATCACTGACCTTCCGTAAGCTAGCTGGACAGCTTCCTCAAATGTGAATTTTGTCTGGTATTGGTGGAAATTGAATGAACAACGATTTGTGATTACTGGTCAGAGACCATAACCACTCGAGGCCCAGGGGCCCATTAATAATAGACATTACCAGATGATATGATTTCAGTGCAACCTCTCTACAGCGACCCTGTCTTCTTGAGCAACGACCTCCCTTCAACAACAACAGCGTGTTTTCCCCACTATTTGATTTAATTATTAATTTAAGTCCATGAAAGCAACAATCTCTAAGCAACAACGTAATTTTGCTTCTACCAAAGGGAGTTGCTTTGGAGAGGTTGCACCGTACATGGAAAATTATTGTATGTAATTAACCGAAATACCAGTTATCCGCAAAAACCAAACACTATCTAGTGTTTAGTCATGTTTCTAAACGTTAGTACGTAAAACCAAATATGATGTCACTTCCGGTGGAAGCTTATATGCGCTGTATGCCCTTTCGTGTTCAAGGGAATCTAAATTTAACTCCAACTCTAAATTGCTCTGTATAACTGATTGCTTGGGCTGTCAGCCATCATTACCATCTTGCTTCCATAAATCTTATAATCATTTTACTATACATAAAGTGAAGTATCATAGATGTTTATAACTTAAAGTTTTGGGTGTTAATATAATCCTGTATTGTACATGTAGGACAACAATGGAATCTAGCAACTATCCAGTGTTATCTATTTCAACTGTATCATTCATTTGTAAGCAAAGTGTATCCGACATAATCTTTTCAAGTAATGGACTGAGCAAGTTATGGAATATTGTATCGATACTTTATTAGACAAACCATTGATGTCTTTATTGTAATGTTAACAAGCTGAACTACTCCTACATCACTTAATACAATCAGCGTATTTACTTGAAAGCTGTCTTAATACAAATAGGAAGTGTGATTTGTAGGAAACGTAATTATTTAAAGCGTCTCCATATGTAATGGATGTTTTGTGGTAACATATTGATTTTATAGTAAAAAGATATGTCTGCATTTCTAACGAACAATTGAGTATAAAACATTCTCATATTTCTGTTCGGGTTCATCTTGGCATTTAACAAAAGTTGCGTCATTACGGTCTTGTCAACATATCATTGCAAACAAATATGACGTATGTATAGTGGCATATTTCTGCGTACACTTAGCGGGCGGTTCGGGCGTGCATCCCATCTAAATTCTGACAAGCATGAGTAAAACACGTCAGTTATGTGCTGATTGTGTCCATATTCTATATAAATATCTAGCTGAAAATCCTGTATCCGCCCCTTTTATGTTTGAAGCTGATGTTATGTCATGAACTTAACTACAAGTAAAGTAAAATGAAGAAAAAAAACAGCGTAGTCTCAGTGTACTCATTTTTTTAAAGCGGTCAGTTTTCTTGTGTTTTTTCACATAACTTCTTTACTCATTAATACGTTATCTTCTTTTTTTCAGTGGCGTTAATGCCGTTTTTTTTCAACACATTTTCAATTATATTCGGCGGCCGGTTCACCTAACCAGTTTTCCTGGACTGTATACTAACCAGTACTGACTTACCCTTGCGCAAGGAACAGGCAACTTCTGCACATATGGAGGAAAATCGACATTTTTGTCAAAATTTCATAGAAGGGTACGACCTGCCACAACCGGGATTCGAAACATTATCCTCCATTTGTCTACATACGTGCACTAGGACATCTGATTATGACCTACCACACGGAAGTGCATTTTTTGTTACCAAACAATCTACCATGTATGTTATGTTGATTGATTAGAAAATCAAATGTCAGAACTAATTTACAGAATAATCAATATTAGAAAGATAAACTGGTAATCAAGCACTGATTGTTGGCATGTAATTTCGCTGGCGTGAATTTTTGCGCAGACACCAGAAAGAACTTTTGCGCGGACAAAATTTTCTCTTCTTCAGTTTAAACGGGTGCATGCGTACGTACATGCGTGCATGCGTGTGTGCGTGCGTCATATAAGGCCTAAAAAGGTTTGTTTCTGTTTACCCGACTGACGGAATAGTTTACCTGCCAACAATTTAAGGCGTCCAAATTATAGTTTACGTCTGCCAATTGGCTGGATAGCTTCCTCACACGTACAATATAGTCCCGGATGGGATTCGAACTCACAGTAGTGTTGTCTAATGATTACTAGTCATATAACATGACCAATAGACCACGTAGCCCCACTAGAACCATTTTAATACATGAAGGGAGAAATAGTTAAAACATAATAAAACATGATGTTGCTTGTTAACGATATATAAGTACGTCAGTACTTAGTTTATTTAACAGACTGATTCTGTTGTTTAACCATGTACCCGTCTGATAGTGTTGTTACAATATGTAAGTACAAGATTGGTCCATGGACCAGTCTAATGTTGCTGTTTAATAATGTACCAGTCTAGTGTTGATGTTTACCAATGTACCAGTCTCATGTTCCTGTTTAACAATGTACCAGTCTCGTGTTTTTGTTTAACAATGTACCAGTCCGATGTTGTTGTTTAACAATGTCCCTGGTTAACAATGTACCAGTCTCATGTTTTTTTTTTGTTAACAATATGTAAGTACATGAAGTTTTTCGTTGAAATTGTACAAATACGTCGTTTACATGAAAAGAAAATAATTCGGGAAGTCGCTTGGAAAATAATTGGAGTTTCAAATGTAACACTATAATGTACAGTCTTACTATAGCAACAAAACGTACCACTGTATATACGTCTTACCTTTGCGTTTTCTTTTCAGTCTGCAAGTATATGGGTAACGGAGTTTTTATGTTATTTGGAGAGAGACAAATTGAAACAAGCAGCATTATTGAAGCCTATTCCAGGAAATATCACATTCCTTATATTTCACCAAGTTTTGCTGACAATATTCCGCGAAAGTCTCCAACATTCCAAATCCATATGAGACCATCGCACACAACGGCCCTTGTTGACCTCATAACACAATATGAGTGGCAAATGTTTCATTATGTCTACGATTCCGAGGAAGGTACTTATGTTCATTTTGTGTTTAATCTGATATGGTAACTTTAAATGCAATATACGATATACATACAGTGCAACCTCTCCAGAGCGGCCCTCTCTTGAGCCACAACCTCCCTTCAACAATAGCATGATTTTTTCACACTGTATGATTTTACTACTAATTTCACCTCTCGGCAGCAACAGCCAGTCAGCAACAACATAAATTTGCTACTCCCATAGGGTATTGCTTTTGAGAGGTTGCATTGTGTATATGGCATAAACATGTTAATCTCAATAATAATATTACATTTTTAGACTATTGTACAGTTTAACCTGTGTTTGCGGCCACCCCCCGAATAAAGACCTCCATCTAAATAAAGGGTATTATTTGAAAAACCATCATTAATTATCTAGTTTGAATTCTTACCAACAATATAAAAATGCGTCTATGAGTGAAGCCTTATGTGTATGCAATGGCAGGCAATTTATATGATTATTCATTTGAAATACTTCTTTATGTATAAGAGGGCATAACCTAAAAATTGGTTCGTGTAGTAAAGTTTGTTTGTGCTTACATCGGATGATTTCAGTAAATGGTTTTAGAGACGTGCAACTTGAGTTCAATTTGACATTGGTGAATTAATCCATTAGAATTTTGATAGGTGACTTCTATGTCAGCAAATAGCCTTAATGGTAGTAAACTCGCATCTGATTAAAACAAATGTTTTAAATACCCGCTCTTTGTATTAAAATACTTTACTATGGTTCAGACCATTATCAGATCGTAAAATTCCACTGTCACTTGCCAAATGTCCCAATAATACAGACATAATACAAGACAATAAATTATTCCATCAGCAATTTATTGAGAAAATTTGCTTTTAAACTGATAGCCCTAGTTGATGAAAATATTCCTCACCCAAGACAAATCACACTCTTTGAAAAGCATTAAGTAATGTTTAATATCTAAATCTACAATTCAGTGTCACTCCCATAGAATATTTTGACAATTTCATTGACACTTAGAATGGCTGTTGACGTTTGTCAAGAACTTTTAGTGAATATATATTAGAAAAGGCCTCTTAGACAAAACATCCGACATTCCCCAAATCGTCGGCTTATTTCTAACTCAATTTTTGGCAATATTGAGATTTTGCTATCATTTTTTCGTCTCGCTGACCATACCTACATGCTTGTAGATCTATCCTAAATAGAGTTAATCCCTATTCCAAAAACTCGCGTAAAGTTTTTGCACTTAAAACCTTCAAATGCGATTTTCTCAAAAATGGAAAAGATAACACACGGGTTATCTAATAATAGCCCAACGAAATTACTACCCTCCCACAAATCCCCTAACTCAAAACCTAACAATATTCAGGACCATGCAAAAATTGCGATCAATACAAAGATTTTCCGGAGGGTACCGCTCGGAATGGTTTTTAGCGAAGCTACTTGGGAGGGCGTTAAACCTCACACATACCTCTTAGAAAACAAAAACTTAATTACATATATAAATTTACAGAGTAATTCAAAAGTGGGTCTGCTCGCTTGTTTTTAAGGATATATATGTCAATTAAGTGTGATAAGTGAGATGAAAAATAAATAAAATATGAACCTGTACGTACATGTAAAATATCCGTGTTGGCCCTGAACTGATAACTATATTATCTTCTGAACCAACCTAAACAGACTGTGATCTCAAAGATCAGGCCCCGAGGTTATAAACTTGAGAACAGTCTCTGAGATCAAATGTCAATTTCATTCTCAAAGTTTTATGGTTGAAAAGATAGGGATCATTAATGTTTAAATATATATTCAGGTAAATTATGCTGTCAGAATAATGTATCAATAATATCATTATTGTCTGATCATAATTAACTGTGAACCGTATGAGACAAGATATGAGATTTGAGCTAGGAGACCAATCTCAACTTTTATAACCTCGGACCCTGATATAGGTTAGAGACATAAAATAGGTGTAATACAGTCACTTGGATATCAATGTTGAACGTCTAGACAATTACAAGGCACTTGACAATGAGTTATTTAATCTCTCAGTAGTAATATCTTTTTTTTCCAGGGCTATATCGTCTACAAGCAATTCTTCAAGCTTTTGACGACGAGTTTAAGTATCAAGTACGAATGCGAAGATTATCGGATGTCAGCGCCGCTCATGAAGATCTCAGAGCTCTAGATAAACTTAACAAACAAGAGAACAGAACTGAGACATATATTGTGTTAGATTTATCCAAAGAAAAGCATTATCCTAAAGTGATGCAACAGGTTATCTTGAAATTTATACCATAACTTTGTATCATTTTTTCACCATATCATCATTTCATTCGATATTGTCGCGTTTAAAGGGTCTTGTCATAAGTTTTCAAGAATGCGATTCAAATATTGGTTAATAGACAGATAGGATACACTCTGAAATGGCCAGTGTATGAAAAACATGTCCTGTTGTTTGATTACATGACGAAAGTACCTTGAAGTTGATTTAGCTGTTCGCCACCTCCTGTGGAGCTGGTTCCACTTTTTCCTATATTAAAACCTAGCAACAAACGTTAAACAACATCAGACACTTTTGTTGGGGATTAGCTTAGGATTCATCCTCTTAGTCTTCCGGATTCATGCTGGTCCTATATTATGTCCTATTTGGTTTTCTCGTGTCTTTTAATTTATCAGATTATTTTTTGATGGGCTTTAAAGTCACATCAACAGCCAGTGTCATTTGGCAACTTTCCAGCTTTAACGGTGGAGGAAGACTCCTGGCGTTCACCTGTATAGAACTATCATCCGGCTAGCTGCCAAGCTTCCTCACATGAGAAACTTGGTCCCGGTTGGGATCCGAACTCACCACGATGAGAGGCAGAAACCATAACCACTCGACCACTGAGACAACCATATCAGGTCCTATGGCCCTGTGATGAGAATAGAACGTCTGTATCTTCAATCTAACATTTCTTGTAATTTTCTTTTTAACTGAAAGTTTTACGATTACAAGAGTTACAAAATGTCATAAAAAGCTCGACTTGAAATCTATTAAACCTAATTATTTGACTTCACTTGTATGTCGTTTGGGAAAGTATCTTTCTGCAGTTTTGTTTTGGCGGAAGCATGGGTTTGAATCACAAACGTTCTACGTGGACTTTGAAAATATATTTTTTCGTTGTAAAGCCTGGTCACCAATTTTTTATATAAGTCAGGTTGTGCTGTGATTTTAATACTACAGTGCAACCTCTCCAAAGCAACCCCCTTTTGAAGAAGCAAAATTATGATGTTGTTGAGAGGTTGTTGCTCGCTCTAGAGAGAGATTGAATAAATAGTTAGATCGTACAGTGAGAACAATCGTTCTGTTGTTGAAGAGACGTTGTTCTAGAGAGGTTACACTGAAAGATAACAACAGTGATTATTCTGTTTCAGATTCGTGAAGTCGGCATGAATAAACAAGGTTATCATTATATTCTTGGAACATTAGTAAGTATTGTGTAGTACATGTTGCACGGTACTTATTAATTAAGTACTTTAAAGTGTCAAATGTGAATAACAAATATTGAACTTTCGTCGCATAGGCATAGTTTGGACCCTTCCAAATTCAAAGCTAATATACAAAACGCCAATTTATTCAAGGAAATTGGGTTAATTCTCTCTGACAGAGTAGAAAACATTGTGGCAAAAGAAGCCATTACTTATTACAAGCAACGCCTTCTTTTGCCACAAAGTTTTCCAAAGTCGTCAGCTTCAGATGTAGGGAGATGCGGTATTATGAGGCAAAGGGTTTAAATATGAATGCCTCATTAGTGTGTCGTTTTGACATATGTGCATATGGAAGAATAGAAGAATATGAATTTGAAATATTTTTTAAAGTAAACAACATGTACACCTCTAATGAAAGCAAAGAATTAATGTCTGATTCAATTAAAACAACATTATCATATCATCGTATGTCATGGACTTTGTCATTGGGCTTTTGAATATACAATAAAACCCCTGAAAACCGGACTCTCTGAAAACCGGAATTCTCTGAAAATCGGACGATTTTCCAAGTCTTATTTTTCCCTCTTCGATAATCAATAGTTCTCTGACAACCGGAATTCTCAGAAAACCGGACTTTTGGCCCAGTCCGGAAAGGGTCCGGTTTTCAGGGGTTTTACTGTATTTGTGCTAAGACGGACCATCATTATTCTTAAAACCGTACGAAGGGAAGTAACTCTTTCCAAGTAATCGTATTCTCAGACAAAGTCTTAACAGCCCTGCATTCATTTTTACATTTACAGGAATTCCTTAATCTAGAGATGGAAAGATATCAGCACGGTGGAGTTAATATTACTGGTTTTCAGTTAGTAAATTACTCGTCCAATTTTGTGAAAGAATTCCTGAAAATTTGGAAGAAAATAGATCCGAATATATACGCTTTTGGAGGGTATGACCACATTCCTGTAAGTACTAAAATATTGGTGAAATATTAAATTTCTTGTAAACTTCATTACTTTCACATATTTAACAAATTGATAATAATAATTGTAATAAATAATAAAAATATTTTACAGTCAAATCTGTATTTTGCAACCATCTGCGAATGAAGGTCGTCCTATGAATAAAAGCCATTCTTTGAAAACCCGTCGTGGATTATTTAGAACCTACCGACCTCTGAATAAAAGCCATCTGTCAATAAAGACCACGTTTTGTCTTTCCAAATGGTGGCCTTTGTTCACAAGTTTGACTATATTATACATTAAAATTCTTGTATACTTCATACTTTAACCCATTTAACAAACTGAATCGTCACTTTAGTTAAGAATGAATAATATAGAATACATTTTTACGAAAACAGATCAATAAAACTATTATAATATATAAGGTTGAATTTTACGGACGTTGGCATTGAAACGCATAACGTTATGTATATATTTAAAATATAGCTGGAAGCCGCTCTGGCGGTTGACGCTGTAGAAGTCATCCAGAAAACTTTGGGACAGCTCATATCAAACTATTCAAGTCTTTACAAAATCACATTCCGAAGAGGTGACGTGTACAATTACAACAAAACCAAAGGTGTCCCTTGTGTTGATCCACCTGTACCTTGGATGCACGGTGAAGCATTGATGGGTGGCATGAAGTCAGTACGTACTTAAATTTGTTTTAAACTAAACTTAGCTATTTTAAATAATGAAGTTCAAATTATTTATACGTAGATACGTAGAATCTTAATGCGTTTTCATTCTTGGTTTCACTTTGTGTCACTATTTTTTTATTTAGTTATTGAATACCATCCGCTTGTTCAAAAGCGATTTAGTCTTATAAAAATAAACGTTATAGATATTTATATGGGGACCCCCGTAGTTGAGTGGTCATGATCTCTGACTAGTAATCACTAGCCCCACACCGCTGTGAGTTCGAATCCCATCCGGGACTAGATTTCACATGTGAAGAAGCTGGCCAGCTAGCTTACGGAAGGTGTATGGTTCTACGTAGGTGGCTACTTTGGGTCTTCCTTCATTGTAAAAACTTTATTTTGTGTTTTACTAACTTCGTAAACTCTCCCACCTTCCACTCCAGCCACTGCTTGATCATAAATAATTTGTTCTACGATTTCAGCTACATTTTCCGGGAGTAACGGGAAATATCCAGTTTGACGAGTATGGCTTCCGGAAGGACTATAAACTAGATGTTTACAATGTTGGACTAAACAATGCTCCTAGTAAAGTATGTACTCATGGGGTAATTTATCATCGAATGGATCGAAATAAAAAAATCATGTCATTCAGTTTTTTACACTGGGTTTTACGCCGTTTTTCAACATTTTTTTTCAGTTATAGACGGCGACTGGTTCACCGAACCAGTTTTTCTGGACTGTATACTAACCTGTACTAACTTACCCTTCCACAAGGAGCTGACAACTTCTCCTCATATGTAGGACAATTTTAATGGAAGAATATGGCCTGCCGCGACCGGGATTTGAATCCTGATCGCCGGGTTACAAGTCCAGCGCACTAACCACTGGACCACGGTCGCGGCTATGCTTCAGCACTTAATTAACATGACAACAAGACATTAAAAAGATAGATTAGAAAAAAATTTCCAGACTGTCACCGTGTTCAGTCAATAGAAAATTTCAATCCATGATTGTTAAATCTAGCCCCTAACAAATACCGAACTCGTAAATGTACAGTGCAACCTCTACAAAGCAACACCCTTTGGGGAAGCAAACATATGTTGTAGTTGAAAAGTTGTTGCTCTAGAAAGGTTAAATTAATTGTTAAATGGTACAATGTGAAAAAATCGTGCTATTGTTGAAGGGAGGTTGTTGCTCATGAGAGGGCCGCTTTGGAGAGGTTGCAAAGTAATTAAGTCGAATATCGGCAAAATATATGAGGCTTCATAATTGTCATCTTTTATCAGATTTCCGGGCACCTTGTATATGATGCTTCATAATTGTCATCTTTTATCAGATTTCCGGGCACCCTGTACATGATGCTTCATAATTATCATCTTTTATCAGATTTTCGGGCACCCTATATATAATGCTTCATAATTGTCATCTTTTATCAGATTTCCTGACACCCTGTATATGATGCTTCATAATTGTCATCTTTTATTAGATTTCCGGACACCCTATATATAATGCTTCATAATTGTCATCTTTTATCAGATTTCCGGACACCCCGTATATGATGCTTCATAATTGTCATCTTTTATCAGATTTCCGGGCACCCTGTATATGATGCTTCATAATTGTCATCTTTTATCAGATTTCCGGACACCCCGTATATGATGCTTCATAATTGTCATCTTTTATCAGATTTCCGGGCACCTTGTATATGATGCTTCATAATTGTCATCTTTTATCAGATTTCCGGGCACCCTGTACATGATGCTTCATAATTATCATCTTTTATCAGATTTTCGGGCACCCTATATATAATGCTTCATATTTTTTTCATCTTTTATCAGATTTCCTGACACCCTGTATATGATGCTTCATAATTGTCATCTTTTATTAGATTTCCGGGCACCCTATATATAATGCTTCATAATTGTCATCTTTTATCAGATTTCCGGACACCCCGTATATGATGCTTCATAATTGTCATCTTTTATCAGATTTCCGGGCACCCTGTATATGATGCTTCATAATTGTCATCTTTTATCAGATTTCCGGACACCCCGTATATGATGCTTCATAATTGTCATCTTTTATCAGATTTCCGGGCACCCTGTATATGATGCTTCATAATTGTCATCTTTCATCAGATTTCCGGGCACCCTGTATATGATGCTTCATAATTGTCATCTTTTATCAGATTTCCGGGCACCCTGTATATGATGCTTCATAATTGTCATCTTTTATCAGATTTCCGGGCGCCCTGTATATGATGCTTCATAATTGTCATCTTTTTTATCAGATTGGAGAATGGACGAACAAACACCGCATGGTGTATAAAAATGAAAACCAAACTGAAAGTGACAACAAAACGAAGCCTGGAGACATATACAAAGTCACGTCTATAATGGTATGGTTTGTATGGAGAGTTACCACAATGTTGACTGGCTATACACTGAGCCGAATTTCTAAACGTTCCTCATGTACAGCATAACACTTGAAAACCGGACTCACTGAAAACCGGAATTCTCTGAAAATCGGACGATTTTTCAAGTCCCATATTTTGTCTTCGATAATCAATAGTTCTCTGAAAACTGGAATTCTCAGGAAACCGGACTTTTAGCTCAGTTCGGAAAGAGTCCGGTTCTCAGGAGTTTTACTGTATATTATAGCAACGCAAAAATCATTGAATAAACTCGATTGATTTCCTAGCGGACTGTCAATATATTTAACCCAACATTTACATCGAATACTCAATATCTTTATGTAGATCGATTGTAAGTATTGTAAAACATAAGAATTTTTTTTTCAAAAATTGAGTTTTAAATGGTGGACGTTTAGAAATTTGACTCCGTGTAGTGTGTAAATGCACGATTGCAGTGTTAAAATATTAGTGTTACTTGCTTAATGATATATTTATTGTGTAATCAAACTGTGTGTATACATGTATTACAACAGGCATTTTATACTTCAGATGAAATCATATCTCTTAAATAATTAAATCATACTAATAATGAAGTTTTCAAATATTTTCATACGTTATGATACTATAATAGGCAAGATGTATTACACAATCGAGACAATAATTGGCAACACAAGTAATTTATACACGTACAGCAAACATAATCAACTTGAATTCATCACATGCATTTTATCTCATAACCAACAAATATCACATAACTAACATATATTATTCTACATAACTAAGATGGATTATATCACATAGCTAACATATATTAAAACACATAACTAACATGTATTATATCACATAACCAACATGTATCATATCAAATAACCAACTTGCATCATATCATATAACCAATATGTATTATAACACATTACCAGCATGTGTAATATCACATAACCAACATGTATCATATCACACAACCAACATATATTATATCGCATAACCAACATGTATTATAAAACATAACCAACTTGTATTATATCACATAACCCACATGTATTATATCACATAACCAACTTGTATTATATTATATAACCACCTTGTATTACATCACCTTATTAACATAATAACGTTTTAAGTAATGTTTGTCCTAAGCCTCATATTCGGACCGCGTGTTGATCCCGGGCTGATTATATTAGTGGCTCATATAAGCAACATAAATACTGTAGATGTCATAAAATAGTTTGTGTACTTTGTGCGACACCAAGCTGTATTGTACAGTGAAATCTGCATATTATCTGCGTATAATGAATATAATAATAATGTACACAAACTGTTTATTATAAAAATACAGTAGATCCCCAAATAGCGACCACCTCAATATTACGACCACTGTAATCCAATGGTTAATTTTCACGGTTTCATGATTTACCGATAAACACTTATTCTCTATGCGAAGTTATATACATTGTTTTGAAGTACATACACAGTAAAACCTCGATAATGAGACCACCTTCGGGACCCAAAAATCGTTCATAATAATGAGGTGGTCTCATTATCACGTGAGATTATAGGAGAGTCATTGGAAGCCGGTCCGAAAGTAAATGGTCGTTATAATAAGGTGGTCGCTATTTGAGGTTTTACTATTGAGGTTAGTTTCAAATGGAACCATGTCCACAGTCAACCAAAAGTGCTATTAGTCGTGTGTAAACTACGATTTATACTACATGTAGTTCATACGTATTAATCACGTTACAAACCACACTGTCGTCATCTTCTTCACTTTCTCTAATGTCCATCTGTTTTGTGGATACGTTTTCACACGAAAAGTTTGGAAACAAGAAGTCTATCACGCTTTGTCAACACTTTGCTTACGAGAGTTAGTTAAACAGACTTGAATTCACGAGCACTATATCACAGGTAAAATATTTTGTTGTTTTCACATTGCACTGCTTCAGAAATAAATGTATGTAGATACGCCTCAGTCAAATTTGTACATTGTTACGTAAACATTTTTATGTCAAATACACTGTATAGTAAACTAGACAATAATTTGACGTATTTTATTGATATCGGTTTAAACAAAATCATTTCTTGAATAAGAGGTATTTAAATAATGTTAATCAAAACACCATTTTTATGAACTTGGGTCAAAGACTGTGATTAAAAGCCTATATAATGTGTAGTATATTGCAACGTACGGCATCTGTTTCGTTTAAAACTTAATTTTATTTTTTGCAGAGCAATTATAATGGCGGAAGTGGCGGCTTTGTACTATGGAAAGGTCCATTAGTACCATTTTATGAACCAGGAATAAATCTAACAAACGCATATAGAAGATATGAAGAACATTTACGTGATATTGAGGAGACAATAGATATACCAGATGATAATGCTGATTCACAGGCTAGTTACTCGGCGGATGATGACTATAGTGATATAGATGATGATTTTGATGATGGCCTGGAAAGTGGTGATGACATTAACGATGAAGATTTAAAAGATTATTTCGATAGTTATATGACAACCTTTGACCCTTATAGTGTCACTTTATCTGACTTGAATGATTCCAAAATTAACACTGGTCTACATATGGATGCCAGTGTCAGTAACACTCTATTAAATGGAGTTCACTCAAGCGGGGTTAGATTACCTTATGAATACAAATTTGACTACCGACAATTAATATTAATTTTCTTACAAGTTGTTGTCGCTAATAGTCATGTCTCTATCGTAATGGTGTGAAGACTTTCTTGAATACGTAAATGAAAATGAAAGACGTATCGTGATAATTTATTAGCATGCTGCACTGTCACATAATGCCAGATTTAAGGAATTAATCGGCTCCATTAATGTGCTCCACTACCGGATAATAGGCAACCATTTGAGCATACTCAAATTGAATTGTTTGAATACAAAACTGCTTTTATTTGTCCACTTGTTTTATGGTGTAGATCCAATCACCAGGGCTCCCTGACAGAGTGGTTACGGTTTCTTGACTGGCAAACACTAGCCCCTAACCGCAGCGAGTTTGAATGTCACGCGGGATCAAATTTCGCATGTGCGGATGTTCCGATGACCACTCCAGATAAAGAGGTTTTACTGTTCAATGTAAAATGTTGTTCAATTAAATTGAATAAATTCTCTTCATAACAAACATGGAAAACAGTATGTGTTAGATGTACTTCGTTCACGTAAATAATCATCTTGATAACACCCAGTGTTATTATATATTGTCTAACTCCCACACTTGATTTGAAATTCTCTGATTTCTGTGATTAATATTAGTATAACAGCATGTGCACACCCTCTGTCTCCTACTGTCGATGAGTATATAATCAGAACTTAGTTTTATGTTTGTTTCACTACTTTAGAAAAATATATATTCATGAATAGTGTTTTTTAACAGAAATACAGCTTTAGTATCAAATGACAGAGTTTTGTTTCGTTCCTCAATACGTTATATCCACCATTTTTCTTAATTTCGTCACCTTTGAATGAAAAGGGCCAACCTGCACTTTATTTACAGTGCAGATAGGCCCTTTTCATCCTCAAGTGGCGATCTGTTTTTTATACGCGATCTTATTGCCAAAAATTCGTAAATTGAATTGGAGAAAGGGTTTATGTAGGGAAATCAACTCTGAAGGCGTTGGAGAAGACCGCGATCAAAATGAAAACGGAGAAACAAAAAAGGTAGAGATAATAAGAGTCTGAAAAATGATAAATTAAGTCGGTTAGAAAAGATTGAAAGTGAAAAGTTAGGTAATCGATTAGACAGATGACATGACAATAATATGGATCGTAAGAGCGAAGATAGAGAAGATACGATTGAACAGACCTTATCAGCGATACACACCCGTACTTATATCATTGGTAACGTGTACATTAATGTGTAAAGATCAACACTATGATATAAATGGTTTACTTTTTATACAGCCATATGATTCCATTGCAGCTGTAAAAAAATGGAAAAATCAACGATAAATGTCTACAGGTTTGTTATAAATGTGAATACATGTATTTACTGTTATACTTTCTCTTACATAATCTCTTACAGGATGAACCATTTCTCATGTACAAAGAAAAACCAGGAATTGAAGGTAAACCAGTCGTAGGAAATGATTTGTATGAAGGTAAAGAACTTGTTAATGTTTTTTTGTATTATTTTATTAGCTGAAAGAACCATGTCTGTTTAATACAATATGGTTACATTACAACTAGAATCAAACAAAATTGTTTTGGAGGACATCATAATATCAGTTTTCCAGCATTTTAAATGTGTTAGCGCATAATATTTACATCTTTATTAGAGTTATCATTTTAAAAGAGACCCACTTGGTACATACGAAATGTTCAACAAAGTTCCAGTCAAACTAATGATAACTTGCGAAAAACTTGTTTCTAATGGTTTGAGTTCTGAATATATCCTGATGTTGTTAGACACTCTCAATTGATCAGTGTTGATAAAATATGTTTTTGCAAACATCTTAGTTCTTAATAGAGAGGAATGAAATCATCTGTCATTAATCAGGTTTTTGCGTTGATCTTGCGAAACATTTGTCAAAGCGTATAGGATTTCAATACGACATTGTGTTAGTGAAAGACAGAAAATATGGAAAGAGAGTGGATAATATATCTGGTGAATGGGATGGAATGATAGGTGAACTAATTCGAGGGGTAAGTGGATTTTTTTGTCTCTTACTAAGACTTATTTCCTGAAATTTGTTAAAATATAGTGCCGAGTTCAGCGCGTTTGTTGAAAAATAAATCAGGTGTTTGCAGAAATTATTACGCAAACAAAAAGTTTGCCTCGCTAAATGCTTCATTTTATAGCTTTGTTAGCCATATAGACGTTTTATTCGAATCCTTTTCCTCCGAACTGAATAATTCTGAATTATCATGAATACTCATTTAAGACTGAGTCAAACTTGGAAAAGAAATATTCACCATTAGAACTAGTTTCATCTGATTTGCGAAATGAAATTTCCTAGCTCCATTCACATTTTCGTTGGGCATTGAATTAGAAATTAAAAACCTTTGGAAATGTACATCCCTTGGAGCCTTAATGTCTTTTACATATTGTATACAGAGACTAAATATAGTTAAACCCTTACGTTATGAATAAGGGGTCCATGAGTTGAAGTTATTCAACAAAATCATATTTTGGTGCGGGATATCATTGTCATTTATTTTGTCTAAGTCGTTAGATTCTGCTTAAGGATATATTCAAGGGAACAAAAATTAAATTAACCACTCAAGCATTAGATACTTTAATCACAATAGTACGCATCTTTAGCTTGTCTGTTTCAACGAAAAACTCGAGCTACTATGATTGCTGCGTTGTCGTCGTTGTTGCCGTGCTAAAACTTTAATGTAACCCATTACTCAAACACTCTTAAAGATATCAACACGACACTGGGAATACTTTATTATCATGACCAGGCGCTGAGCTTTAGTTTAAATATCTAAATATCGGATGAACGACGGTTTTTTACTCTTTTGTCGTTTATGCTTTTCTTATTTTCATGTTCTTGTCTGGCTGACAAATTTTAACTATTTAAATGATTCATTTTTAGTCTTGCAAGATAATTGTACTTCAAGCAATGTCAATAACAATTTTGTTTACGATTTTCCATGCAGGAAGCAGAACTAGCTATTGCACCGCTAACAATTAACAGCGAAAGGGAAAATGTGGTTGACTTTTCAAAACCTTACATGGATATCGGAATCAGTATCATGATTAAGGTAAATGCGCTACTATTGTTAATACAGTTTTATACATTTGTTACCTCAGTTTGGTCTGTAGAACTTTGCACGCAGTAAAACCTCACACAGCGACAACCCCAATGTTACGACTGATTTTTATAGTCCCAAATTATTGAAGAAAGTTGGGTTATTTTTCTCTGACAGACTTGAAAACATGGCAAAAGAAGTCATTTCACGTTACAAGCAATGACTTCTTTTGCCACAATGTTTTCAAAAGTCGTCTGGTTCAGATGCGGGGAAATGCGGTATTATGAGATAAAGGGTTAACTTTATTTGTACTAATTTTACAGAAACCTGAGATCAAGAAGCCTGGTGTCTTCTCGTTTATGAAACCATTTACTTGGCAATTATGGATGTGTATCATATTCGGGTATTTCTCCGTTGGTATTGGTATATTTTTCGTCAGTCGATTCAGTTCTGCCGAGTGGAGACGACTGCCAATGGATCGAAAGTTGGCTTACAATAACTTCACGCTTCCAAATTCTCTCTGGTTTGCTATGGGTTCCCTTATGTTACAGGGGAGTGATGACACTTGTCCAAGGTATAAAAAATCACTTGCATTACATACCTGTTTAGTTTGTGCATGTACAATGATGAATTTGTAGTCTAAACCTCTTAGTGTTTGAACGGAAATACGAAAAGTCATGAATGCATTGTCTGATATGGAATGTATAATTTTGTCACAGCATAAACATAGCATTTAACGGGGTTCTTGTTGAATAACAATAGTTTGTTTAACGCTCATTGGAATTAGGAGTGTTTGTTTTAGAGTCAGGATAAACTAAAATCCTACTCATATCACAATTTTACTTTAACATTGATTGTAGATCGGCATCGGGAAGAATTATCGGTGGCGCTTGGTGGTTCGCGGTTCTTATAACAATATCGTCGTACACGGCTAACTTGGCAGCGTTTCTTACCATAGAGAAGCTACTTACGCCAATAGAAAGTGCCGATGATTTGGTTAAACAAAGTGAAATAGCATATGGAACTCTAGATTCCGGTTCGACTCAAGAATTCTTTAGGGTAATGAAAGTAGTATAATCTAAAAAGTCCATATTGAATTAAATCCTGTATTTATGCATTTTCCCCGTCACTCTCCTATTTCTTTGACAATCAATCTCGTAAATTTGACCCCAGTTTCTTTCCATTGTTCTCATTCGTACCTAATCATCATATGTGCTTCTTGTCTGATTATCGTTCTAATCTCTGGTGCACTTTGATATCAACCCTGGATAATTTAAATAATACTACTCCTTGTAAAGTAATTGGATTGTTTGGTTCTTCGCCCTTTAATGATATTTGGGCGATATTCACAATACATTCATACTAATTTACCCTACCGTGTTTTTGTTTGTGTGTATATTTGTCTTCTGGAGATAGCAAAGTGTTAAATACTTACATTCTAATATTTGTGTTCAATTACACAGGACTCAAAAGTGTCTACTTACAAACAGATGCATATATACATGGAGTCAGCACATCCTACTGTATACGTTGAAAATATAAAACAAGGTAGTACTTTTTCAATATTCAGTTAACATTGTGAAAAAAAACAAGGTAATAATGAACTGACAAGTTAATACGTGTACTCATTCAATGTTTTTCAAATTATGAAGAAATTACCTTTACACTGCCGTATTAATAAAGATAAGGAAAGGCGTCCAAGAAAAAAAACACATACCACCTTTCCAAAAATAATAGCTTCCCCCAACCCTCAACTCAAAACCAACCCAACGCAAAGGACCATAAAGAATGGAGGACAAAATACAGTCTCCCGGATGGTAATGCCTTTGAACGTTATGTAGGAAAGCTACGGGAATAAACTAGTTACCCGGGCCCAACATCACACTTATCTCCGGGAAAACAAAAAAATAAGGCTGACTTATTGCATGTAATACCCTAGCTGGAGCTTCAAACTTGAAGGTTATACATTGTTTGAAAACATATTGAGTTTGTTGTCATTCATGTGATGATTTACAAAACGATTTGTCAAAAATACAGCGGTTGTATGAAACCCGGACAAGCTCCACTAAAACCAAAGTCACACTTTTAGTTTGTTATGTGCCTGGTTCGTAACTTCATTTTATAAGGAGGAATTTTGTTTTATCACATACGCAATACCAAGTAGGTGCATATAAAGTCAATGTCACGCAAAAGCCAATGTCACATGCTAAGAGGACTATCTTAAAAAATATTGTTATACACACAGCTGCAAACTGATTCAAAATTCTAGTTCAAAGATTCACTTGCATTTACATGTATATAAATGAAAGCGTCCCCAACGCGATATGGTGGATGATATTTGTGACATTTTTGTTGCCATTTATTTATTATTCTTGGGCTGCAGGGGGATTAGGGTAAATGGGTAACCAGAAACAAACAATTTTTATGCCTTAATTATATCGATGGACCTACTTATTTATTCGTGTCCATTACAGGAATTCAGCGGGTAAGAGAGTCAAAAGGGAAGTACGCATTCCTTTTGGAATCTGTTTACAACGAATATGCCAACAACAGAAAGCCATGCGACACTATGAAAGTTGGACATAACCTGAATTCTAATCACTACGGTATAGCAACGAGAAAACGTTCAGAATTAACGTAGGTAGCGCTTTTCTTTAGATTCTGCTTGACCATTACAGTGCCCCCTCTTGAGCGACAACTTCTCCTCAACAACAGCATGATTTCCCACTGTACAATTTCACTATTTCACTCCACTATGTGGATAAGTTGCCGGCTGCTTGTGGAAGTTTAAGTTAGTACTGGTTAGTATACAGTCCGGGAAAACTGGTTAGGTGAACCTGCTGCAGGATATAACTGAAAAATTGTTGAAAAACGGCGTTAAACCCCAGTGACAGTATGTCACATAAAAACAAAAAACAAATCAAACGGTTTCTGGTGCGAATACCTTGACTGTAATTTCAAACAGAACAAATCCTTTTTCATTCCAGATGTTTGATAATTAAATGGAATTGAAATAAAGATCTGTGTATGAGATGAAATACTAATGACTGCACATAGCCTAAAGTTTAAAGATATTATATAGTTACAAAATGTAAGATAAACAGTACTGAACATAATTTGTTTTAGAGATCGCATAACATTGGCTGTACTGAGTCTAACGGAAGATGGGACATTGGAAGAAATGAAAAAGGAATGGTGGGTGGAGAAAGGGGAATGTATGTTTGAAACCGGGCATCGGGTAAGAAGGAGAAATCTTGACGCAAATGTCCATGACAGTTTTATGCGTCAATGATACAATTATATTATATTGTTATTGATATCAAATGGACCGAGCCATTAGGCAAGTTCTTGCTGGCCTTTGGTGACTTAAATTCTGTAAAAATGTTGGAACGGTACTGAGCGTAAAATCCATCTGTATTAAATGTTTGGGAAGGTCAATTGTAGGACAGTCAACATGTGTTTGCAGTCACCTCTGAATAAAGGCTACTTTCTGTATAAAGGCCGTTTTTTGAAAACCTGTCATTAGAACAAACTGACCTCCGAATAAAGGTCATTTGTCTGTGCAGGCCATTTTGTCTTTCCCAGGGGTAGCCTTTGTTCACAGGTTTTCCTGTATTATTTTATTGCGTTTGAAATAATTAAGCTCAATACTAGTACTTTATTCCTTCAGAAGTCATTACATGTCTTAACATAGTAAGTAAATAAGTAGGTAAGCAAGTAGGCGGTCTGGCTGGCATGTAGGAAAGCAAGCAAAGAAGCAAGTAAGTAAGAAAGTTCCGATTATTCATTTGTTCACATGGTCCACAAACTGTTTTAGTTACTTGAAAATTTGCTGCTATAACAATCATGATAGAGATCGTTTGTCTTATCTTGTCAATGTGATCTTTTTCATTCAAATTAACATGGTTGTATCTGCAGGAATCCAAGAAGAAGAGTTTGTCTCTTAGTAATGTCGCGGGAATATACTTTATTCTGATTGCTGGGCTTGTTCTGTCAATTATTATTGGTGTGTGTGAATTCATCTACATCAAGTCAAAACCAGAGCGTGTGCCTTCCGCTGTAAGATTAGATTTTGTAAATTCTTCAACACTCTCAATGTCAATAATGTGGTTATGGTGTCTGGTTTGTAATCATTAGCCCCTCGCTGTGAGTTTAAAAGTCACCTGGGACCAAATTTCACATGTGAAGAAGCTGTCTAGCTACATTACGGAAGGTCGGTGGTTCTACCCAGGTTTAACTCTAGGGTTCTCGTCCGCCGTTTAAGCTGGAAAAGTCGCCAAATGACCCAGTCTGTTGGTTCGACGTTAAAGTCTAGTGAAAATAACCGGTCAGATGGGCTGTATTAAGAAAACAGTGGTCTAACAACCTCGGATTAGTGCATTTCAGCTTCAGGCGATTCACATATTCTCTGTGATTATTTGGTTGAAAACATTATTTTAAAGACATCTCCTAAACCTTGACCTTGATCAATGCACACAATGCATAATTCTTGTAATATTAAACAACTGATTTTTCGGGGACTTGTTGCTGAATGTACGTCATGAAGTGCTTCGGTTGCTTTCTTCAGATGTTCCTTAATTTACTCTTGATGTATCTCCTTCAATTTAACCGGACGAGATTAAACTTGGGTGTTCTAAATAGATATGAAGTACGAATTGATTCGTTTTTAAAGATTTTGATTATTCAAAATTGCCATTTTTATTAATTGTATATACTGGTACATGTATTACGATGACTTGCGAGTGCATTGCTATTTATAGATGGTGTACATGATGCCTGGTGTTGACTCTGAGGGTATGGATGATGACGTACCTGATGACGTCAATCTTAACAATCACAGATCAACAAACGGACCTTCTTCACCTGTTAATGGAAACGCAGGGAAGAATAATTATGTACGTTTTCACATCACAGTCAAACTTGTGTGCAAACCTTATGGACAACCTCCTTTGTAGACAGGTGTCCTTTGTTCGCTGGCGTGATGATGTATAGCATAAATCTAAATACCTAGTGGCCTCCGATGAAATTCGTTGTTTTCATAATAACAATGTCGATAGGAAACTGGCCCTCCAAAAGCCCGATTTTGTTTCCCATAGAACACCCTTTTGGATACTTTTGATTGACTTGTACGGCGACGCCCAAACCCCAAACCCCAAACCCCATCTCCGTGTTAACGTAAATGGGCTGTGATGTGCATTACTTGGATTGTTAGTACGGTTCCCCACAGTTTGATGTCACTCAATCCAACGTCGCTGCTAAGCCAACAACGAAGCATGCGACTGGTATACTTGCTACCGATATTAAAATTTCAAATCAGATACTTATCTGTGGTGAAGACAAATAAAACCATAAAAATAGTATCTTCCTTTAATTTACATTTTTTAAATGAATCGATAAGAATTGAGTTTACAATAACAAACGTATTTTAAATAAAACGATCATTTTAAAAGTAACGAATTACTTAACTATGTACTATCAAGTTTAGGGAATGTTTCTTTTTTTGGTCCAGTTGTTGACCTAAGCCGCTGAGTTGATATTGTTGATGTATTTCACTACTGGTTAGTGGATTAGGATTTTAAGGACATGCATGATTTATCATTATAGTTCGGATATGAGACCCAGTACAACCCACCAAGAATAACAGTGGACATTGACTCAAACACAGCCGTATGATGTTTGATGGCAATTATTTGATCCAGACATCAATTCTCAATGAATATAGAAGTGTTTAGCTTCGAGACTGATGGACAAGTCTAAGACTGTTCGTCGAATTTCAGAAGTCTTAGAATATTGACGTCGTTATTGGTGCTTTTGTGTACATTTTAAGAACAATCTTACTGGAACAGCACTACATGTGTGAGCCCTAATATTAGACACTGTCCCTGTTTGATCGGGTTGATAATATTTTTGCTGAAGATTACATTATATATGGTTTTAATACATTGAGGTATTGAACCAGAACCAGTCTAGGTGATGACATGACGTATGAACGGAGGGACACTATCATATATTTTGTGTATATAATCAATAACAATAAAATATTAGGTGTTTGTCGTTTGTGTATAACAATTACTTTGATTGTGGTAGGTGGCAATTTGTTGTGTCAAATACATGTATATCTGTATAGTGCGTGATTTTCCCATGTAGTCGAGAATTTTGGTGCAGGATCCCTAATAATCCCTTAAAAAGGTGTTATATCATATGAACCATTGATCATTTTTAATACAAAGCATGTTTTAAAAACTGAATTTCTGATGCTGTGATGAGACAGAGTATGAAACTGTGTTTGTCTTTAATATCGCTTACTAGACACTTCCATTAGGATATTCAGTTTTAAGTTTTTATTGAGTAAAATATCTTGTTTTGTGATCTGTGATTGAGACTATTGAATGTTGGAAATGTTGTACATAAATACATTCATGTTTGTTAGTCACAAACTGTTTACGAAATCATCATTAATTACTTAGTACATACTTATATGATCCCAGTATTTACATAATTCAACTGAAATTACAACTAGATCTTCATAATTTCTATTCTTTCGTATGTGTTTTGTTTGTGCTAGTTGAAGCTTAACTGAATTCAATCAGTTTTAACTTGGAATTCACATTTAAACCACATCAATAGCACGTAAAACCCAGCGAACAGGAATGCATTTTATAAGTTTTCGACAATACCTTCGAGCGTTTTACTTTATTTTTCATACAAAAGATCTATTAGTCAGAATGAGTGATTCAGTAAGATAGGATATACAAAAATCTGTATCTCGGTACGATATGAAATAATTAAAAATATTCTAGTATCTCGGTAAGGTATGAAATACATTTTAAAAATCTGTATCTCGGTACGATATGAAATAATAAGATAATCAAGTATCTCGATAAGATATGAAATATTTTTAAAAATATTTATCTCGGTACGAAATGAAATAATTAAAAATAATCTGTATCTCGGTAAGATAGAATTTGAAAAAAAAGTGTAACTATCTACATAAACTGGGTAAGTCAGGAAGTAATTGGGTCAGTTGGAAAATAAATAAACAAATGGCTTTAAATGGTTATTTAAATAGTTATATTCATTATTAAAGCTAAGTTGATTTTATCTATCCAGGAAGTTTTTTTCAACCTCTGTAAAAAAACATTGGCATTAGTCTTTTTTTCTTGAAATAGTATTAAAATTGCTTATCCACATCAAGTCTTAAAATATCTGATGATCAATTATGTGTGTGGTGATTTTAAAAAAATCAAATTGATGCACACGAAATCCATCTGCTACATTTAGCTGATGTACATTTTGATATCAGTCATTCAGTGCAAAACATACATCGAGTACCACTGCCAAGATTTATCGCTTCATTAAGATATACATCGAGTACAAAGATTTATTCCTTTACAACACATGTCTAGCAAAGTATTTCATTATGCGATTTTTCTCATGGTGTTTTAAGACATTACATGTAATGAAAATACAGTCATGTGTAGCTTGTGTAATATTTTCAGAGTGTTGTTTGTCATAAATATTAATATGTGAATTAAATATTTTGTGTACGTATAAATTTTGTTATCATTAAAATGTGCACAACTGCGCATGATGTATTAATATTTCAAAATGAAGTAGTCTATAGTCTAAAACCAGGTATGTGAATTAACAACGTTTATTCAGCTGAATTTCCAGATCAATTGTAAATATTTTAACTGATAAGAATTAATTCGCTTCTATGAATTCTTCCAAGAATCGAGTTTTACAAGGCGGTCGTTCAGAAATTCGGTTCAGAGCATGTAATGTAATGAATTAACAATGGAGTTCAAGTATAATGATGAAATTAAACCTTCGAAATATTAAGTTGTTCTTTTTTATGCTGTAAGCTATGAACCGACCAATTACAAACCTTTGTATCTTGAAAATAACATAGAATGCGAATAACACTTTTTTCCTAGTTTCAAATTGTGATGTTTTCAATAAAACAAAAGTTTTAATTAGACGAAGGAACTGGAGTAACTAATGGTTCGTTGTTCAGACCTGCTAGTATGTTTCTTGCCGTTAGATCAGCCATAGCATTTCTTGCTGCTACAGACGCGCTGCCTAAATGGGGAACAATCGTACAATTCGGCAAAGTCAGCAGTGGATGGTTTGTAGGCAAAGGTTCAGGAGTTGTGACATCAAGACCAGCGGCATGAATTTCCTTATTTACCAATGCAGAATATAGAGCTTCTTGATCAACTAGAATACCACGTGATATATTAACGAATATTGCAGACGATTTCATCTTCTTGAAAGCCGTGGCATTGAACAGCAACTGATTGCTGGGATTCAAAGAACAGCATGCAATCACAAAATCAGATTCCTGTAATAATTGATCAAACGATACATATTCACCACCCACTTCTTTGGCGGTGTCTTTTTCTGATCTCCCGCAATAAAGTAGACGTGCTACATCAAAGGCTCTCAGTCTCTTAGCAACACCAAAGCCGATTCGTCCAAGACCAACAATGCCAACCGTAGATCCACGAAGGTCTTTGCCACACAAGTATAAAGAATTAGCCCACGTTGATCCCCATTCACCTTGTACAACAGACTGCATACCTGAACAATAACAATAAAACAGTCAACCGATTGCACACCTTCAGTATCACTCATAATGCAATGTGTAATGCTTAGACATACGCTATTTACATCTGTTGTACAATATTTGAATATATGTTAATGTATAAATTGTATTACAAAGCACCTTTACCTTCTTTGTAGCGACGTGCTGTGGCAAGAGTTAGAGCAATAGCTGCTTCAGCGACTGCATCAGTCAATACATTCGGTGTATATCCTACCTTGACCTTACGTCGAGCACACTCTTCGAGATCAAGATGTTCCAAACCCACAGACTGAGTACCTATAACCTTCAGCTGTGGACCTAAAATGTAAGACAAACCATTTTACATTTTTTTAATATATAACGCAGACTAATGCAAATGGAAACGACGCACAAACTTTTCAAGCATTAACGGTAGAGGAAGACCCCAGGCGTACACCAAGGAATAGCTTCCTCACATGTCTAGTCCCGGTTGAAATTCAAACTAACATCAGTTAGGGGCTAGATCTAGTAATGAAGCTGTGTCAATTAGTATCGTAGAACACAATTATAGATCTAATATAGAAACATTGAAACGAAATACCGCAGCTAAACATACTACTGTACAATTATTTAATAATGTGACTCGTATTAACAACATTGCACTGCAGATCTAGTATTTAGGTTATGTCAGTTATTAGTGAGGCAAAGTGTATTCCCGCACATAAAGACGTCGGAATTTTCATGTCATGCATGGTATATAAAATCATGTTTGGAATAAGCATTCGATCAAACTGCAAAACCCAGATATTTCCTCACTATGTTTTATGCAATTTGACTTACACGCGTGACAAAAGTAATTATCAAACATGAATAAGAATTTTGAACGAGCTTTGAATATGACATGTTTAATTCTTTATCTGAATATAATGTGATACGAAACTGAAATATTAATCGACATGAACATACATAAATATAAAAGTAAGTTATTTACCAGCTGCATCGAGTGCCTCTGCGTCTATTTTCACTGGAAACGGTAAATAAATAGCGTCCACTCCTTTTATGGAAGACAAAAATTCCTCCCTGGAAATCGTCATTGTCCCACCTCTCTTTTCATCGTACATTGTGATGTCACATTTTTCCTGTAACATGCTCAACGCATGCTCGGGAATGCCCTGAGTTATGTACACTTTTGGTCGAGAACTCATCATGAGCATTAATTTCTTAGTGACTCTAAGCGTGGTTCCAAAATATATTTATAAATATGACTCTCGGCACGCGTTATCCAAGTATCTTAATAACACTGTACATATGACATACACAGAGATATGGCCTTCATGGTGTGTATACACAACTGTTAACTGTTTACTTAACAATACATTCATCAGTAACTATGTAAATGAAGACAAGTCGCGTCACTGATAACGGTTTTGAAGTGAACTACACTAAGCTAGATTTTCGATAATTGTCAATATATAAACAAATATTGTAAAATAATATTTTATATGTATTACTTTTATACCACTAATGATGTCCATGCAAATAAATGTTACTTTTATGTATTGCTATACGGCATTGTTAACACCACTTTGACCAGGGTAATTGGCCAAATACAGTCATATTCAACACTAAGACCATCTATGTAACGAGTAAACCTGTTCCAAATACAAAAAAAAGTCTAAACCAGAATCCTCGCTAAACCGGAATTTTTGTTCTGTACGGAACCTGTCCGGTTTAGTGAGATTCCACTGTGTATAACAAACAATAGCCTATAATTTGCCCAAGGGTCCCGAGAGACTGTCTGGCGTGATGCTTGAGATTCTTTTTTCCAGTCAGGACCCATAGACATCCCCAGGACCAATAGTTAATAGTATATGTATACATGTATATCGGTATATGTGTACACACGAGCTATAGAATGAGATACTAACCATCTTTACACAAGGTCATTTACGGTCTCAGAAGCCGTAAGAACCAATAGGATTATACTAAGAAAACATCAAACTAATGAATTGTCATTGATATTTTCATGGATCCCTACCCCATGCGCTGCTCGTGTGTATGAATAACACACGATTATATTCATACATACATGAAAGTTCCATATAAAAATATTACCAATATCAGACATTTAAGTTTTTGTTTAGATTTAATAAAAATAATTTCAATGTCTCGCGTATCTCACATCTTGCCACCTCTGACCCCTTTTACCCTTGTCCTACCCAGTCCCTCCTGAGATCGATAGTTGTACATTATAGATAATATTTCAGTTTTTTTAATGTTGAGCTGTTAGGTTACATGAGAGCGACAAGTTTAACTAATTATAAGTATGATAAAAACCTAATATCTAATGTCTCGTTCTATTCATTTTTGTCAAAAAGCTAACAGTAGTGCTAAGAGCTGAAAATTAAAAATGATAAGCAATTATACGTACAGTAAGATCGCCAATCATATAAAAAGGTTCAAAACTGCGCATAGCTTATGTCTAAGATGTGTTCGGCGAGAAATATGCGACAACATGGAAATGGAAAATCTTAAAAAGAATTCATACTGGCGAAATATTTCAGGGCAGCAAAATAAGAACAAGAATATGTGATAAATTAAAACATTCACGTACTGTAACAAACAAACATCTAAGATTATTCTGAACATCGCCAAGCTTTACGAACCAAAACGTAAAATCAAGACTTAAAATATGAACAGGGTACCACAATTCACAATGTATAGAACGAGAGAGTACTCTTACGTAAATGGGAAAAATCCGAATGCACTTGGCACCGACGCGACTGATATTTTTTCAATAATACCACTGGATCGACATAAGGATTGCAGTGTCTAAATTCCATTATCATGATGCCTGATTCGGGTTAATTTGTATGAAACAAAAAGTGACAGCAAATAATATTGTAATATGTATTCTGAATTGCCTAACTTTTCGAAACAACACTCAGTATTAGTCTTTTCAAAACCTACCAAAAAATCATGAGTAAATAATTAATCATTAAAATAATTTAGAAACATGTTTATGCGGATTTAATTCTTACCTTTTTAACAAATAATATTTAACGTCTAGTCTTAACCGTACAATCTTAACGTATAACTATATCGTATATAATAGCGTTTAAGATCGGTTCACTTCAAATTTGTTGAGAAAGAGTTAATTTTGGAACAGACACGTGAAGAACAGACAACATTAGGCCATGTGTTCCAGAATTCTCTTTTGCACAATATTGTTCGACTTCTTTAAAGACATGTGAATACTGTCCAAACACGTGTTTCATAGGAAACAACGAATGCATCAGTGTTATCAAATGGTCACCGTGTCAAGGGAAATGTCACAAATTGAACACTGAATGAAAATTCATGTAAGCGTGTATTTTGATAGAGCTGTTGATTTGTGCGTACTTAAGTTTAATATCATATTATTTTGTATGCCACGTATAGTAATGCCCAATTCATATTAAGCTTGGCATGAGTCTATGGGGCCCTATCCTATCCTTATCTCTCTTTTCGTGAGGCGGATGTGAGATTTTCGTACGGCCGAAGACAGTGGACATGTCAGTGATGGCTAACATACAGCACGGTGGTTGCACGGTCATCGCATAATCTTTGCATCCCATTGGCTCCGAACGATGTCCGTGCTGATGCTGCGATGACTGCGCGGCAACTGCACAGAAACAGCACAATTTCCGTAAATCTTCCACCCAGCCTCTTCATGGAATTTTCTTGGCCTGTTCTTGTGGGTGTGCATGAATATATACGCGGTAGCCCGTAGACAACTACGATACCCCCAAATCCGCGCGGAAAATCGTTAAAAAATATTTATACACATATTCATTTGATGTACCATTGTATTAAATGTTTTCTATTAAAGAAAGCTACCAGCTAAGTACGGAATGATCATGCATACATATGTTATCTATATTAGACCCAGAACAAAAACAAATAAATTTCTACAACATTTTAAAAATTGTATTACTTATCGCTAATTTAAGTAATAAATGGACACCAATGTCTTATCAGTCCACATAAATCGTTGTGCAACTTTTTGATACTTATGACCTCATGATAGGTTCGGCTTGAGGTTAATGAATATACCGGAATGCACCTAACCAGCAATGAAAACTTTTCTATTTACTCATGATCCACATCTATATATTGACACATGACAAAGAATCACGTTCTTTGTTCTCGAAACACGTGATTAAATAGTATAAAAACACGCGAAAGTTGTTGAAAATCATATTCACTTCATTTCTATAGAGTGAAAAGTCTTCGAAAAGCCAACTTTGACAAGATGAAGGTTTTCGCATTATTTTTCGTTTTCGCATTTGCGAAGGCCCAGCAGAAGACGACGGTAGAAATCTTAGCTGGTGACTCTCGGTTTTCTGAACTTGTCAGCTTGGTTACGAAAGCGGGTTTGGTCGGAACATTGAACAGTGGAAACTACACAATATTTGCACCAACTAACGCTGCCTTCGCTGCACTTCCAAGTGCAACTCTTACAGCTCTCCAGAACGACCCTGCATTGCTTTCAGACGCTCTTCTCTACCACGTAGTTGCCGGTTTGGTACCAAGTTCTGCCGTTAGCAACGAACTTAAAGTAACCATGGCAAACGGAAAAGATGCCAGAGTCAACGTATATTCTCATAACAACAAAGTCACCATTGACGGTTGCGTTATCTCTCAGGTTGATTTGATGGGCAGTAATGGAATTATTCATGTCCTTGACAGCGTCATGTTAGCTCCAACAACTGACATTGTAGGTTACGTTGCCGGAAATAGTGAGTTGTCTACACTTCTGAGCCTTGTAAAACAAGCCGGTTTGGCTTCCGCGCTCCAAAGCGATGGTCTAACACTCTTTGCTCCAACAGACGCCGCTTTCAGCAAATTATCACAACAACAGGTAACTGATATTACCAGTGATCCATCGAAGCTCGCTGCCGTTCTCACATACCACGTGGTTAATGGTACTCAATATTCAGTCGGATTATACCAACGAGAACATCTTGCTTCACTTAATTCAAACGATGATCTTGTCATTCATATGGTACATCATCAATCTGACGTCAAAGTCGACAATGCTTTAGTGACGTCAGCAGACATCGAAGTAACCAATGGTGTCATCCATCTGATTGATCACGTGCTTGTTCCACATCAGGATCCTATCGTTGGCTGAATCTATCACCAGGATTCTGTTTTGATAGATCGAACCTTTAGAGTACTTGAATTATTTGTGTATTGAAATTGTTGCTTATTTATCATTTTTCGTATGTATTTATTTCATAGAACACCAAATAAATCATTCAAATATACACGTGAAACATGTCGTTTTTATTTTACGTTTATTCAACGCTTCATATCTTTTGAATGTTTTCGATGATAGGATACGAAATCTCGGTAACATAAGAAATAATTGAAAGTAGTCTGTATCTAGGGAAGATAGGAAATATTTTTTTAAATCTCGGTAAAATAGGGTATGAATAAAAATAATCAATATCTCAGTAAAATAGGATATAGTAAAAAAAATACATAAATAAGAATAGCCCGTAACTCCATATAAATGGGTATAAGTTAGGACAATAACTGGGCCAGTGAGAAAAGAAACAAAAGATGGATTTAAATAGTTTTTTAAATAGTTATTTTCACTATTAAAGTAAACTAAGACGGTTTTATCTATCTTGAAGGTATAAGTTTGAAGCAACGTCTATACAACGTGTATAAAGCAAAACCTCGGAATCACTCATCTTTTCATGCTGTAAAATCAAAATTGCTTACTTACATATCAGTCTGGAAATATCTGATAATCGATTACGAGTGGTGTTTTGGAAAATTCAAATTGAAACACACGTGATCTATCTGCTCCATTTAGCTGTTTATGAACATTTTGAGATAAGTCATTCATCATTGCAAATCATACATCGAATACCACTGGTTTATCGCTTCATAACATATACATTGAGTACACAGATTTATTTTGATATCATTAAAATGTGCAAAATTGCACATGACGTATTGATATTTCAAAATGGAGCTGCCTACAAACTAAAACTAGGTATGTAAGCTATCACGCATGTATGTATATATATGTAAATGTATAGTTCACTCAGCCGAATTTCTAAATCGTCCATCACGTATTTTATAGCACTGCAAGAAAATCATGAAACACACATTACCAGGTGGAGTTTTAATATATTCAATCACACATTTTACTTTGAATGCTTCATTTCTAGGCGTAGATGGATTACAAATATCGTAATTCATAGGAATTGATTCGCTTCTATGGGTTCTTAAGAATCAAGTTTTACAACTAGGACAATTTGAAATTCGATTCAGTATACGTAATTAATAAACTATGGCGTTGAGTTATGATGATAAAATTAGACAACCAAACTTTTAAGTTGTTCTTTGTTATGGTGTAAGCAAGAAACCGATTAAGTTCAAACCTTTGTATCTTAAAAATAACATAGAATGCGAATAACACTTTTACCTTGTTTCAAATAATGATGTTTTCAATTAAAAAACAAAAGTTTTAATTAGACGATGGAACTGGAGTAACTAATGGTTCGTTGTTCAGACCTGCTAGTATGTTCCTTGCCGTCAGTTCAGCCATAGCATTTTTTGTTACTACAGACGCGGCGCCTAAATGGGGAACAATCGTACAATTCGGCAAAGTCAGCAGCGGATGGTTTGTAGGCAAAGGTTCAGGAGTTGTGACATCAAGACCAGCAGCATAAATTTCCTTATTTACCAATGCAGAATATAGAGCCTCTTGATCAATTAGAATACCACGTGATACATTAATGAATATTGCAGACGATTTCATCTTCTTGAAAGCCGTGGCATTGAACAGCAAAATCAGATTCCTGTAATAATTTATCAAACGATACATATTCACCACCCACTTTCTTAGCGGTGTCTTTTTCTGATCTTCCACAATAAAGTAGACGTGCTATAACAAAGGCTCTCAGTCTCTTAGCAACACCAAAGCCGATTCGGCCAAGACCCACAATGCCAACAGACTGCATACCTGCATAATAGCATTAAACACATTAAAATGCTCACACAAGCGCTATTTACAACCGTAGTACAATATTACAATACATGTTAATGTATCAATTGTATTACAATGCACATTTACCTTCTTTGTAGCGACGTGCTGTGGCCAGAGTGAGAGCAATAGTTGCTTCAGCGACTGTATCGGTCAATACATTCGGTGTATATCCTACCTTGACCTTACGTCGTGCATACTCTTCGAGATCAAAAAGTTCCAAACCCACAGACTGAGTACCTATGACCATCAGCTGTGGACCTAAAATATAAGGCCAACAATTTTACAAATTTTTTAAAATATGTAACTCAGACCTATGCAAATGGAAACAACGCAGCAACGGCCAAGGTCATTTGGAGACTTTTACCAATCAAACGGTGGAGGAAGACCCCAGGCGTACACCTGGGAAGAACCACCGACCTTCTGTAAGCTAGCTGAATAGCTTCCTCATATGTGGAATTTGTCTGGTCATGTTTGAGATCCGAACTTAGAGAGGTTAGGGGTTAAATACAATAATGAAGCAAAGTGAATAGCTAGTCTTCGAATAAGTATACTATCTTATATTGAAACCGTGACACGAAATATCGCAAAAACTATTACTGTACTAATATTTAATAATGTGACTCAATTAATCAAAAAACAAAATGCCAAGATTTCGTCAGCATGTTTATGCAATTTGATTTACACGACTGACAAAAGTAATTATCAGACATGAATAAGAATTTAAACGTACTTTGTGTACGACATGTATAATTCTTGATCTGAACATAGAGTGATACGAAATAAAAATTTAATACGACATGAACCAACATAAATATAAAAGTAAGTTATGTACCAGCTGCATCGAGTGCCTCCGCGTCTATTTTCACTGGAAACGGTAAATATATAGCGTCCACTCCTTGTATGGAAGACAAAAATTCCTCCCTGGAAATCGTCATTGTCCCACCTCTCTTTTCATCGTACATTGTGATGTCACATTTTTCTTGCAACATGCTTAACGCATGTTCAGGAATACCCTGAGTTATGTACACCTTTGGTCGAGAACTCATCATGGACATTAATTCTTGGTGACTCTATACGTAGTGACAAAACTGTTTATAGATGCAAATTCTCAACACGCTTACCCAAGACTCTTTGTAACACTGTACAGGTGATATGTACGGAGATACGCCGGTCTTGCTCATCAAAACATTCGTCAGTAGATATGTAGATGAAGACAAGTCGCGTCACTGATAACGGTTTTGAAATGGTTATTTTGTGCACATATTCTAGACTAGGTTATCCTTTGAAAAAGCCTGCACGTGATCAATTTCACAGAAGCCGTTTGAATTTATAACTCAGTACTAAGAAAGATGTCAAACTAATGCATTGTCATTTATATTTTCAAGATCCCGCTGCACGGGTGAATGAATACCATATGATTATATTCAGTTATACACGCAAGTCCTAGACATAAAATATTACAAATATCAGACAGGTATGTTTTTTGTTTATTAAAAATAAAAATAATTCCAATGTCTCGCGTATCTCACATTTGCCCTTCTCTGACCCCCCCCCTGATTCCTTCCCACCTTTTGTTCCCATTTGCCCTTGTCCTACACAGTCCCCTGTATATTAGATACTATTGCAGATTCTAAATGTGGAGATATTAGGCTGCATTAAAGAGACAAATTTTAGTAGAAGTGAAATAAAATAAACTTGATCTCATGTCTCATTCTATTTGAGATTTATTTGGTCATCCAAATACCCAACAGTTGAACAAAGAGCTAAAAATTAAAAATGATAAACAATTGTATATACAGTAAGGTTGGTAATTATATAGAATGGCACGAAGCTAAGAATGGTTTATATCTACATATTGTACATATGTGACCGCATGGGTCTAGGACCTTGTGGTTTTGATCCAAATAGAACTTATTAAAAACTTGTTCATATATTTGAGGACATGACCTTTGAGTGAACTGAATTCAGTTAAAATTGTTCTGCATATACACGTCATTGTCTTTTCTAGCTTGCAAAAAATGGAAAAAAATCAAACGGAAGTTTTAAAGTATTTTTTTGCAAATCATAGAAAATATAATCAATTGAACATGTAGAATGAATTTACTGAAAGCGTAATGCATAAAGCCCATCAAAGATATATAGACATCAGCCATATGTTTAGCTTTGTTCGGCGACGGTCACGTGAGAAATGGAATAGGAACACCACGTGATTTTGCTTTTGTGGTAAAAACCTTAAACTAACCAGGCGAAATATTTATTTCAGGAAAATAAAAACGTGAACATTGAGTATTCTTTGGCAGAAATTAATTGAAACTTTACGTTCCTACAAAACAAATGTCTATGTGTACTTTGGACGTCGCCTTTAACCTATGCGAACCACAAGGTAACACGCGAGATTGAGAAACTTAGCAGTGTACCACAATTCACAATAAATAGAATACGTTAACTGCTAATTTCCGATTGAACATTGTCGGCGACGAGACAGATATTCTTTTAAATAATACCATTGGATCGACATAACGATCGCAGTGTCTAGATTCCATTATCTAGATCTGATTCGAGTTGACTTGTAATAATATCAGAAAGGAATCGCAATTTGATAATAAACTTATACGTAATGAATGATCTAAGTTTACGAAACAAAACTCCCCATTAGTTTCTCCAAAAATCTACAACAATAAACGAAATAAAAAGACATAAACATATAATCAATCGTTTAGATCAATTTGTTTTAAATCATATGAATTGCGGATTTAATTCTAATTTTTTAAACCAGTGATATGCAATGTCCAATTTTAAAGGTTTATCTACTACGTGTAAGATTGGTTCAGTTCAACGCAAATTTGTCCAGTGTGAGCTCATGTTGGAAAAGTCACGTGACACACTGGTCATATCTGGTCATGTGTTCCAGATTTCTCTCTTATACAACAAAACACATGTGATTCCATGTGAAACAACGAATGATTCAGTATTTTCTGATAGTCACCTTGTCCAGGGAAATGTCATTAATTGATTACTGTCTCTTAGATAAATGAAATCTTAGGTAAACGTGTCTGTAGAATAGAGCTGTCGATTTGTGAGCACTTCCGTACATTAATATCGCATAATGTTTCGTACACTACTTATCGTAATGTCCAATTTTCATTTGCTTGCGACGGGCCAATGGAATCCTGTCCGTATCTGTCTTTTCGTTCGGCCTCCTTGCGGATGAAGAGAGCGGCTGCGAGTTATAAGTACGATCGTGGCCCATTTACATGTCGTGAACGACTTATAAACAGAGCATGGCGATTGCACAGTCACCACACCATCTCCGTAAATTCTCTGCACGGAGCGCTAGTTCCAACTGATTTCCGAACCGAATCTTCAGAGACAGCACGGCAACTCCACCAGTTCCGAACAACCTCCGTCAAGCTCCGAACAAATGTGATTCAGGCATAAACAATAATAAATTTTGGTTTTGAACATGGTCATCCAAAATCGAAATATATTGAAGGTTGGTCACACACGCATATATCTATTAGACGTACCATAGCATAAAATGTTTCCATTTAAGTGAAAGATCATGTATAAACATGTTATCTTTTTTTAAACACGGAATATAACAAAGAAATTCTGACGTGATTTTAAAGAGTCACAGTACTTCTGTAAACAATTGTCACTTTTTTGCAAAGTGATGATCGTTTCTGTCTCAAAGAACGGTATGTCTGAAGAATCATACCTCCAAACTGAATATCATGACATCATGTTTTTTTTTTTGAGTTTGATAGCAAAATATCGACAAATTGTTTGACGTGTTTTAAATTTAGCAGACTTTTAAATCAGGATTCTAAAACAATCCTTTATGTCATTAACTTATCGTTGGATGAGCAAGTCTATAAAAAATGACCAAGTAATACAAGAACATATTTTGTCATAAACTTTACCTAATGTAATGCCTGCCGTAGACGTATTAAATACCTGGCTTATTTTAAAAGTTTCATAACCTAACCGCTATGCGGGGTTCATAGAAACGAGCGGAAAGGAATAGGCGAGAACAGTACCGATCATTGAAATAATGAATGGACACTTGATGTCTTATCAGTCCACATAAATTACTGCGTGACTTTTTAAAACATATGATCCCATGGTAGGTTTAGTCCGAGGTTAATAAATATATCGGAATGCAACTGAGTGTCAATTAAAACTTTTCTAGTTATACCAGATCCATATATTGACACGTGACAAAGGGTCACGCGCTAATTTCTCAAAACACGTGACTAAACGGTATATAAAACAGACGGCAGTCGTTAAAAATCATATTCACTTTGGTGCTTAAGAGTGAACAGTCTTGAAAAGCCAACTTTGACAAGATGAAGGTTTTCGCATTATTTTTCGTTTTCGCATTTGCGAAGGCCCAGCAGAAGACGACGGTAGAAATCTTAGCTGGTGACTCTCGGTTTTCTGAACTTGTCAGCTTGGTTACGAAAGCGGGTTTGGTCGGAACATTGAACAGTGGAAACTACACAATATTTGCACCAACTAACGCTGCCTTCGCTGCACTTCCAAGTGCAACTCTTACAGCTCTCCAGAACGACCCTGCATTGCTTTCCGACGCTCTTCTCTACCACGTAGTTGCCGGTTTGGTACCAAGTTCTGCCGTTAGCAACGACCTTAAAGTGACCATGGCAAACGGAAAAAATGCCAGAGTCAACGTATATTCTCATAACAACAAAGTCACCATTGACGGTTGCGTTATCTCTCAGGTTGATTTGATGGGCAGTAATGGAATTATTCATGTCCTTGATAGCGTCATGTTAGCTCCAACAACTGACATTGTAGGTTACGTTGCCGGAAATAGTGAGTTGTCTACTCTACTAAGCCTTGTAAAACAAGCCGGCTTGGTTTCCGCACTCCAAACCGATGGTCTAACACTCTTTGCTCCAACAGACGCCGCTTTCAGCAAATTATCACAACAACAGGTAACTGATATTACCAGTGATCCATCGAAGCTCGCTGCCGTTCTCACATACCACGTGGTTAATGGTACTCAATATTCAGTCGGATTATACCAACGAGAACATCTTGCTTCACTTAATTCAAACGATGACCTTGTCATTCATATGGTACATCATCAATCTGACGTCAAAGTCGACAATGCTTTAGTGACGTCAGCAGACATCGAAGTAACCAATGGTGTCATCCATCTGATTGATCACGTGCTTGTTCCACATCAGGATCCTATCGTTGGCTGAATCTATCACCAGGATTCTGTTTTGATAGATCGAACCTTTAGAGTACTTGAATTATTTGTGTATTGAAATTGTTGCGTATTTATCATTTTTCGTATGTATTTATTTCATAGAACACCAAATAAATCATTCAAATATACACGTGAAACATGTCGTTTTTATTTTACGTTTATTCAACGCTTCATATCTTTTGAATGTTTTCGATGATAGGATACGAAATCTCGGTAACATAGTAAATAATTGAAAGTAGTCTGTATCTAGGGAAGATAGGAAATATTTTTTTTAATCTCGGTAAAATAGGGTATGAATAAAAATAATCAATATCTCAGTAAAATAGGATATAGTAAAAACAAATACATAAATAAGAATAGCCCGTAACTCCATATAAATGGGTATAAGTTGGGACAATATCTGGGCCAGTTTGAAAAGAAATCAAAAATGGCTTTAAATAGTTATTTAAATAGTTATTTTCACTATTAAAGTAAACTAAGACGGTTTTATCTATCTTGAAAGTATAAGTTTGAAGCAACGTCTATACAACCTGTATAAAGCAAAACCTCGGAATCACTCATCTTTTCATGCTGTAAAATCAAAATTGCTTACTTACATATCAGTCTGGAAATATCTGATAATCGATTACGTGTGGTGTTTTGGAAAATTCAAATTGAAACACACGTGATCTATCTGCTCCATTTAGCTGTTTATGAACATTTTGAGATAAGTCATTCATCATTGCAAATCATACATCGAATACCACTGGTTTATCGCTTCATAACATATACATTGAGTACACAGATTTATTTTGATATCATTAAAATGTGCAAAATTGCACATGACGTATTGATATTTCAAAATGGAGCTGCCTACAAACTAAAACTAGGTATGTAAGCTATCCAGCATGTATGTATATATATGTAAATGTATAGTTCACTCAGCCGAATTTCTAAATCGTCCATCACGTATTTTATAGCACTGCAAGAAAATCATTAAACACACATTACCAGGTGGAGTTTTAATATATTCAATCTCACATTTTACTTTGAATGCTTCATTTCTAGGCGTAGATGGATTACAAATATCGTAATTCATAGGAATTGATTCGCTTCTATGGGCTCTTAAGAATCAAGTTTTACAACTAGGACAATTTGAAATTCGATTCAGTATACGTAATTAATAAACTATGGCGTTAAGTTATGATGATGAAATTAGACAACCATTCTTTTAAGTTGTTCTTTGTTATGGTGTAAGCAAGAAACCGATTAAGTTCAAACCATTGTATCTTAAAAATAACATAGAATACGGATAACCATTTTACCTTGTTTCAAATAATGATGTTCTCAATAAAAAAAACAAAAGTTTTAATAAGACGATGGAACTGGAGTAACTAATGGTTCGTTGTTCAGACCTGCTAGTATGTTCCTTGCCGTCAGTTCAGCCATAGCATTTTTTGTTACTACAGACGCGGCGCCTAAATGGGGAACAATCGTACAATTCGGCAAAGTCAGCAGCGGGTGGTTTGTAGGCAAAGGTTCAGGAGTTGTGACATCAAGACCAGCAGCATAAATTCCCTTATTTACCAATGCAGAACATAGAGCCTCTTGATCAACTAGAATACCGCGAGATATGTTAATGAATATTGCAGACGATTTCATCTTCTTGAAAGCCGTGGCATTGATTCAAAGAACAACATGCAATCACAAAATCAGATTCCTGCAATAATTTTTCAAACGATACATATTCACCACCCACTTCCTTAGCGGTGTCTTTTTCTGATCTTCCACAATAAAGTAGACGTGCTATAACAAAGGCTCTCAGTCTCTTAGCAACACCAAAGCCGATTCGTCCAAGACCCACTATGCCAACCGTAGATCCACGAAGGTCTTTACCGCACAAGTATAAGGAGTTAGCCCACGTCGATCCCCATTCACCATTTTCAACAGACTGCATACCTGCATAATAGCATTAAACACATTAAAATGCTCACACACGCGCTATTTACAACCGTCGAACAATATTACAATACATGTTGATGTATCAATTGTATTACAATGCACATTTACCTTCTTTGTAGCGGCGTGCTGTGGCCAGAGTGAGAGCAATAGTTGCTTCAGCGACTGAATCGGTCAATACATTCGGTGTATATCCTACCTTGACCTTACGTCGGGCACACTCTTCGAGATCAAAAAGTTCCAAACCCACAGACTGAGTACCTATGACCATCAGCTGTGGACCTAAAATATAAGACCAACAATTTTACAAAATTTTTAAAATATGTAACTCAGACCTATGCAAATGGAAACAACGCAGCAACGGCCTAGGTCATTTGGAGACTTTTACAAATCAAACGGTGAAGGAAGACCCCAGGCGTACACCTGGGAAGAACCACCGACCTTCTGTAAATTAGCTGAATAGCTTCCTCATATGTGGAATTTGTCTGGTCATGTTTGAGATTCGAACTTAGAGCGGTTAGGGGTTAAATATAATAATGAAGTAAAGTGAATAGCTAGTCTTCGAATAAGTATACTATCTTATATTGAAACCGTGACACGAAATATCGCAAAAACTTATTACTGTACTAATATTTAATAATGTGACTCAATTAATCAAACAACAAATTGCCAAGATTTCGTTAGCATGTTTACGCAATTTGATTTACACGAATGACAAAAGTAATTATCAGACATGAATAAGAATTTAAACGTACTTTGAGTACGACATGTATAATTCTTGATCTGAACATAGAGAGATACGAAATAAAAAATTAATACGACATGAACCAACATAAATATAAAAGTAAGTTATGTACCAGCTGCATCGAGTGCCTCCGCGTCTATTTTCACTGGAAACGGTAAATATATAGCGTCCACTCTTTGTATGGAAGACAAAAATTCCTCCCTGGAAATCGTCATTGTCCCTGCTCTCTTTTCATCGTACATTGTGATTTCACATTTTTCTTGCAACATTCTTAACGCATGTTCAGGAATACCCTGAGTTATGTACACCTTTGGTCGAGAACTCATCATGGACATTAATTCTTGGTGACTCTATACGTAGTGACAAAACTGTTTATAGATGCAAATTCTCAACACGCGCTACCCAAGAATCTTTGTAACACTGTACAGGTGATATGTACGGAGATACGTCGGTCTTGCTCATCAAAATATTCGTCAGTTGATATGTAGATGAAGAAAAGTCGCGTCACTGATAACGGTTTTAAAATGGTTGTTCTGTGCACGTATTCTAAACTAAGGTATCCTTTGAAAAAGCCTGTACGTGATCAATTTGACGCCGTTTGAATTTATAACTCAATACTTAGAAAGGTATCAAACTAATGCATTGTCATTCATATTTTCAAGATCCCGCTGCACGGGTGAATGAATACTATATGATTATATTCAGTTATACATGCAAGTCCTAGACATAAAATATTACAAATATCAGACAGGTATGTTTTTGTTTATTAAAAATAAAAATAATTCCAATGTCTCGCGTATCTCACATTTGCCCTTCTCTGACCCCCCCCCCCCCCTGATTCCTTCCCACCTTTTGTTCCCATTTGCCCTTGTCCTACACAGTCCCCTGTATATTAGATACTATTGCAGATTCTAAATGTGGAGATATTAGGCTGCATTAAAGAGACAAATTTTAGTAGAAGTGTGATAAAATAAACTTGATATCTCATGTCTCATTCTATTTGAGATTTATTTGGTCATTCAAATACCCAACAGTTGAACAAAGAGCTAAAAATTAAAAATGATAAACAATTATATACAGTAAGGTTGGCAATTATATAGAATGGCACAAAGCTAAGAATGGTTTATATCTACATATTGTACATATGTGACCGCATGGGTCTAGGACCTTGTGGTTTTGATCCAAATAGAACTTATTAAAAACTTGTTCATATATTTGAGGACATGACCTTTGAGTGAACTGAATTCAGTTAAAATTGTTCTGCATATACACGTCATTGTCTTTTCTAGCTTGCAAAAAATGGAAAAAAATCAAACGGAAGTTTTAAAGTATTTTTTTGCAAATCATAGAAAATATAATCAATTGAACATGTAGAATGAATTTACTGAAAGCGTAATGCATAAAGCCCATCAAAGATATATAGACATCAGCCATATGTTTAGCTTTATTCGGCGACGGTCACGTGAGAAATGGAATAGGAACACCACGTGATTTTGCTTTTGTGGTAACAACCTTAAACTAGCCAGGCGAAATATTTATTTCAGGAAAATAAAAACGTGAACATTGAGTATGCTTTGGCAGAAATTAATTGAAACTTTCATGTATTATTACGTTCCTACTAAACTAATGTCTACGTGTACTTTGGACGTCGCCTTTAACCTATGCGAACCACAAGGTAACACGCGAGATTAAGAAACTGAGCAGGGTACCCACAATTCACAATAAATAGAATAAGTAAACTGCTAATTTCCGATTGAACATTGCCGGCGACGAGACAGATATTCTTTTAAATCATACCATTGGATAGACATAACGATCGCAGTGTCTAGATTCCATTATCTAGATCTGACTCGAGTTGACTTGTAAGATAAAATTTAAGAAAGGAATTGAAATTTGATAATACACTAATACGTAAGCTGAATTGCCTAAGTTTACGAAACCCAATTAGTCTCTCCAAAATGCTACAGCAACAAACGATATAAAAAGACATAGCATATAATCAATAATTAAGAAAAATTTGTTTTAAATTATATTAATTGCGGATTGTAATCTTTTATACCAATAACATGTTATGTCCAATAAAGGTTTATCTTCTTGGTATAAGATTAGTTCAACGCAAATTTGTCCAGTGTGAGCTGACGTTGGAAAAGTTACGTGACAAAGAGGTTATATCTTGTCATGTGTTCCAGATTGCACTCTTATACAATCTATTTTGAATTCTTCAAAGACATGTGACGTCTATAGCATCAAAACACATGTGATTCCATGTGAAACTATGCGTCTGTGTTATCAAATGGCCACCGGTCAAGGGAGATGTCATTAACTGAATACTGACTCTTAGATAAATTAACACTTGTGTAAACGTGTCTTCAGAATAGAGCTGTCGTTTTGTGCGCACTTACCTACACTAATATCTCATAATTTTTGTTCACAGCTTATCGTAATGCCCAATTCACATTTGGCCTGCGACGGGTCTATGGAGCCCGTATCCTGTCCGTATCTGCCTTTCCGTTCGGCCTCTTTGTGGATTCAGGAGGCGGCTGTGAGTTTTTCATACGATCGCAGTCCATGGACAAATTGTTGTCGGCTTGAAAACAGCCGCCGCTGTAGAGACTGCGCGGCTACTCCACAACAATTGCACCATTTCCGTACAACCTCCATCAAGCGACGGACAAATGTGAACATGGTCATCCAAAATCGAAATATATTGGAGGCTGGTCTCACACATATTTATAAGACGTACCATAGCATAAAATGTTTACTTTTAAAAATCAAGGCTGTTAGAGCGACGTTAAATTCTTTGTCAAAAGCAACAAATTATATATTACTTGTATTAAACACCTGGCTTAACTTAAAAGGTCATGTCTTTATATTGACGCGTGACAAGGGGTCACGTGCTAATTTCTCAAAACACGTGACTAAACAGTATATAAAACACACGAAAGTTGTTGAAAATCATATTCACTTTGGTGCTTTAGAGTGAACAGTCTTCGAAAAGCCAAATTTGACAAGATGAAGGTTTTCGCATTAATTTTCGTTTTCGCCTTTGCGAAGGCCCAGCAGAAGACGACGGTAGAAATCTTAGCTGGTGACTCTCGGTTTTCTGAACTTGTCAGCTTGGTTACGAAGGCGGGTTTGGTCGGAACATTGAACAGTGGAAACTACACAATATTTGCACCAACTAACGCTGCCTTCGCTGCACTTCCGAATGCAACTCTTACAGCTCTCCAGAACGACCCTGCATTGCTTTCCGACGCTCTTCTCTACCACGTAGTTGCCGGTTTGGTACCAAGTTCTGCCGTTAGCAACGAACTTAAAGTAACCATGGCAAACGGAAAAGATGCCAGAGTCAACGTATATTCTCATAACAACAAAGTCACCATTGACGGTTGCGTTATCTCTCAGGTTGATTTGATGGGCAGTAATGGAATTATTCATGTCCTTGACAGCGTCATGTTAGCTCCAACAACTGACATTGTAGGTTACGTTGCCGGAAATGGTGAGTTGTCTACTCTACTAAGCCTTGTAAAACAAGCCGGCTTGGTTTCCGCACTCCAAACCGATGGTCTAACACTCTTTGCCCCAACCAACGCCGCAATCAGCAATTTACCACAACAACAAGTTACTGATATTACCAATGATCCATCGAAGCTCGCTGCCTTTCTCACATACCACGTGGTTAATGGTACTCAGTATTCAGCCGGACTATACCAACGAGAACATCTTGCTTCACTTAATTCAAACGATGACCTTGTCATTCATATGTTGCATCATCATTCTGACGTCAAAGTCGACAATGCTTTAGTTACGTCCGCCAACATCGGAGTAACCAATGGTGTTATCCATGTGATTGATCACGTGCTTGTCCCACACCAGGATCCTATTATTGGCTGAATCTATCACCAGGATTCTACTTTGATAGAGAGAACCATTAGTTGAACGAGTTCCGCGTGTATATTTGAATTGTTGCTTATTTATCATTTTTGTATGTATTTATTTCATCAAACACTTAATACATTTTTTTGTAATACACACTTGTTGTTTTCATTTTACGTTATCCAAAGCTTTTATCTTTTGAATGTTAACCCTCCGCCGGTGAAACAATAAGCCAGGAATTACGGAATGTCGATGAGTGCAATAAAAGTTGTCTAGCTCCTCTCGATTAATTATTTTTTCCGGACGAAAAGTATGGACATTTGTCTAAATATATAGGGCAGATAATACCGTACTATACAATTACATGGTCAGTTCAAACTTATACTCTAAATTTGAACCTCTTACAATTTATCATTCACGACACTTCATTTTCTCACATGGCCAGTACGTACCATCGCTGTACTTCTGGAAGTCAGATAAGCTCCAGAGAATTCCCTTCAGGACAGACCAGACAGTGCATGGTGTCATAAAGTGTTTCTTTTGACGTCACTTTCTTTGATTCCGATTCTACGAGGTAACTGACCTTGTGAATGAAATACCAAGTGGTCATGAATATCGCGGCGACTTTGAAGTTGAAATGTAGAATGTTGTACTAAGTTCACCAATATGACAACGAGAACCAAACAACACTGAAAGAAATAAATCAAGTCTTTTGCCAGTAAATGGGTTGCTGTATTACAAGATATAAAGATTTATGTTTTGTGAGTTCGGGGGTATACCATAAAGAAAGAAAGAGTGAAAGCACCAAGTACTGTTTGACGACATTGCGTATTCATACTTTAGTGACCTTTGTGCTCGCTTATCTTTCTTATCGTAGAATAGTTAGCGTTTAAATTCGCTTCGTGTACATCAGGGTGTATGCTAAGTTATAGTCTATGTGAAGTTTTATTTCAGGCAGAATTACGATGAATTAATACCGATTGTTGTTATAAGTCAATCCACCTGCAACAACATAAATATATTATAGTAGGATGTGCAACATCAGGCTTAAAATACCATTGAAGATATATTACATGTGCTAATTGCTAACAAGAACTCGAACGTGTTAGAACTCTGTAAGTACGTATTGTGATTGCATTTATTTCCATTGGTGCCGACTTTCGTGGGTTTCGTGAATAGATGTCTCTCACATGAAAAGCTATGATACCATGTTATATTAATACATTATTGCATTTATTGATGACTAATCTTGCATGCGCTATTTGCAACAGACAACATAGGTAATAAGAGGAAAAAACATACAAAGTATCCTACTTTCTTCAAACTCCTACCCTCCCTCCCTTAAATCCCCAACCTAAGACCCGCCCAGCACACAGGAACACGCCAAAATGTATATAAACTACTTATTCTCCCATCAGTAGTAAAACTATAAGGTGGCGTGTCTTTGACATATCTTAGTTCGGTCATTATGAAGCTACACTCAAGTCTTATCAGTCAGGTAAACTTTATTCAAACTTTAGGTGGTGTTATCAATGAAACATCAACTTGTAAATACCTTGCTGGCCATAGACATTTCCAAAATTATAAAAATCATTCATTGTTTATTGATGATGGCAGGAATGTTACAATAGTGTTCTGTGGTCGTGCCAATGGAAACCGGCGATTTTTACTGCACCTGGTAGGAATTTTTCATCTATTGCTTCTATTATAATCCATACCAATCAGGGCCAATAAACCAGAAAACCCGATTAACATCAATAATGTCATATCACGCATCTCTCAATCAACGAATTCGACAAAAAATTTAAACAATACTACATTTGCAAACAGAGAGGAAGCTGACAACACCGAGAAAGTATCTAGACTATGATATTTGTATTTATAAGCGGAATTTATATCATTAGATGACATCTACGTATTTCAATTTACTTTGATGAGATAACATTTAACGCTGTTCGGTCAATACTACTATAGAAAGAGGGAAATATACACTAAATCTTTGCACGTTTTATTCTGCTTGAAATATATATTTTATATGATCAATTCAATTCACAAGGGCTCGATTTATAAACACGTATGTTGTTGCTCTACATTTACTTGTTTCATTCATCTGAATAACTACTAGTATACGGGCGATGTAATCATTTTTTTTACTTTTTATTCTATCCAATTATGCATTCTAATTTTGACTTCTGTAAATCTTAATTTTTGGAGATTTCCGTATATTTCTATCTTAATTTTAATACATACTGTATATTTGTTTATTGTAATGCTTTGTTTCCAATTCAAGTAAATTACCGGGTAGATTCCTGTCCACATTAGAAAATTCTTTTATTTTTCCATGCTTTTTAGCGCCATTTCCACCAGTTCCTTTTTAGTCCGCTATATTTTTTAAAAATTCTGTTTGTTGTATGTTAGTGATTTCATTAATTTAGCTTTTACGTTCTAAGGCGGTACCCCCCCGGGATACTGTGTTTTGGGTTGTGGGATTTCGGGGATTTCGGGAGGGTAGTATTTTGGGAAAAGTGGGACGTTTTGTATGTTTTTCCAGGAATTTTTTCTTACCAATGATGAAATTTGTGAGCGGCCGCACATCTGAAATTTCAGTTTATCTAGAGTCTGTCCATGCTAGTGTTTTAGCTGGGCACGTTTTCATTAACGCATTTTTTGCGAGAGTTATGTTTTGTGAAATTGAATTTTTGAGTAATTTTTTTCACGTTTAGTTTCATTTTACATATGGCCACTTCTAATAGATTATATGAAATATCATCAGTTTTGGCCTGATTTTAGTTTAAGATTATTAAGATGTTGCTGAAATGTGTTGTAATTCATTAAATTTTAATTCCCTTAGTGTCTATATTTGTCACGTGATCCCGTATGTGTGCCTCGTGAAAGGAGTATGGACAAATACATTCAGCAGAGTTTCAGCGTTACATACATTTACAAACAGACAAAAAAGAATGGTACTTTTCGTAATTTAATAATTCAAGATATAAATGTATAAAAGCCGATCAATGTTTCAAAAATATGTCTTTCAGTGACAATAAAAGCAATAATGTTAACCAGGAATATCAAAGTTTAATGGTTTCGTATCTGAATAAAAGGAAAAGCAAAACGAATTAATGATATAAATGGATAAAAACATTGATAAGAGTGAAGGATAACGGATGTAAATTGGTAAAAATTGATTTGTAGTAATGAATATCAAACATATAAAAACAAAGCGTAAGTATGGTTGTAATATTTGTTGTAATGAAGCACGATCTATCAGTGTTTCGTTTTCATACTCGGATTTTGTATCAACAAATTAGACTTCAATTACTACACTTACAACGTGACTTATTGTAAGTTTCTGTTACAATGCTTGATGAAAGTAACTTATAGTAAATTTTTGTACCACTGCTTGAAGAACGTGACCTATTGTACGTTTCTGTTACAATGCTTGGTGAACGTGACCTATTGTACGTTTCTGTTACAATGCTTGGTGAACGTGACCTATTGTAAGTTTTTGTTACAATGCTTGATGAACGTGACCTATTGTAAGTTTTTGTTACAATGCTTGGTGAACGTGACCTATTGTAAGTTTTTGTTACAATGCTTGGTGAACGTGACCTATTGTAAGTTTTTGTTACAATGCTTGGTGAAAGTAACTTATTGTAAGTTTTTTTTGTTACAATGCTTGAAAAACGTGACCTATTGTAAGTTTTTGTTACAATGCTTGGTGAAAGTAACTTATTGTAAGTTTTTTGTTACAATGCTTGAAAAACGTGACCTATTGTAAGTTTTTGTTACAATGCTTGATGATTTTCTGGTGTTAAGTTTGTTCATGTCAAAGATGTTGGAGAAAAAATATCAGGGACTGTCACGTACAGTGGAAACCCACCAATCCGGTTTTTCTATAAACTGGTTTCCCCTCTAAATCGGCCAAATGTTCCGGTCCCGACTTCATTACCACATAATTCAAAAAAAAACTCTAAACCGGCCAAATGACATGGACCAGCGCTCGACCAGTTTAGAGGGGTTCCACTGTATATAGAAGCAATTACCGCAGAGATTGTGAATTGTCAGAGATCTCAAGATCAAACGTTAAGTTAAAATTTTACATCACTATTCACTTTCAGATTGAACTCATCGGCTTTATCGTCAATTAATGCCTTATTCATTTTATTCTGTCTCCAGATTTGATAACCCTCTTGCAAAGGTGGTATGATAACAACAAAAACTGTAGCCCCTAAACACCAATGTTGACACACAGAGATCCAAGTGGACAACTGAGTCTCCGATAACACTTCCTGGGTCAGAGATATAATTGGTATCACGAACAAGAATACAATAAAACTAATAGCGACACTAACAATGGAAATAAATCTAGTTTTCTTGAATATTGTTTCCATATGGTGAACTGTTAAAATTCTTCCTGCATTTATTGCAGCGAGCTCTTTCTTGTAAATTTCTCTGTATGGTTTTAATGGATTATCAATGCTCATCGTTTTCAACCACTCTACTTCAATATCACCACACAAAGCCTTCAAATCATTGTCAGGTTTAAAAGAATATGGTCCGGAATGATTAGCTATAGATGATTCTTCCACATTTTGTTCTTCACTATCCATAACCTTTACATCAGGCTTCTTCATACAAAGTGACACAGTCACTGAAACAATCGTACTAACTACAAGACCAGACACTAAGCCTGTCAGAAGACTGAAATCTTGTGCTGTGTTTGTGTAGAAGTCGCGAAGTCCACCTTCGTAAGTTGATCCATAGGCCAACATGCCAGTTATTGAACAAACCAGCCCTGATATACTTCCTGCAAAGTGGAAAATAGATATATTTCTCGACGGTCATATTGCAAACCATTATAGCGTTATAGATTTTACTTTATGTTCGCATATATTTTATGTACTGAATAGACAGTTTATCATGCTTGTAAGCTCAGCACTAAACAAGCAAAAGAGATATAAACTGCATCAGCCAAACAAGAGACGATTAACAGAGTTGGTATGGCGTAAAACTGTCAAACAAGAGATCAACTGCCGCTGAAAACCCGCTAAAGACATTTCTCCTTGATTTATTGTCAAGAACAGAACTGTATGTCAAAGTAGGTGTATCTAAATAAAAACACGAAATCTATTCAGAATATGTTCGTGTTTATGAAATAATAACCTTTAAACCAATTAAGTAACACACCTGCAATTAAAGCATTAGATGTTGCCCGAGCCCAACCGATTGTTAAGTACAATGGCACAATAAATGGTGCTATAAACACTTGTGAAGCCATAAACGTCCAGTTGAGGTTCATACCCGACTCAATGATCAGAAGACCAAAAGGTATGATACATATAATTATCCAAATCATGCACCAGGACTTGTACTGTAGGAGCTGATCTTCATAATGACGGTACTGAAATAAATTATAGCATTTGGTGATGTACAATCATACCTGTAAACAAAGGCCACCCTTTGGAAAGACAAAATGTGGCCTTTATTGACAGATGGCCTTTATTCATAGGTCAGTTTGTTCTAAATTATCAAAGATGTTTTTCTCAAAGAATGGCCTTTATTCAAAGGGTGGCCTTTATTCGGAGGTGGCCGCAAACACAGGTTTGACTGTACTCTAAAATTGAAAACTGAAGTCCTTTACCACACTTGACTTCAAATTGCATAAAGACTTGGTAAAATGGATTCATTTGAAATTATATAGACCAACATTTAACCCTGCAAAAGCTACATACAACACATGCGATCTGAGAAACGCGCCGCACGATATCAAAAACGCTACAGAAGAAGACAGAGAGCACCAAACACTCGTCTGTGACACTGGTAACTGGAGTAAATGGACTGACTGTATCACAGCTTAGCACACAGTCTTACCAACCCGTTAAACGACTAGTCACTTGGAAAGGTAGTATTTTGGGAAAGTTGGACTCTGTGTTTTGTATGAATCGTTTTCTTGTCTCTCCATATATATATACCGGCTGACAAGCATTCGCAATAACTATTGTAAAGATAATTTTGTGGTTCTTTTTTTCATGAGAAACTTAAATGATGTGCTTCGACACATTGGTCCACAATTTGTTTCTTAACATATAAGCGTAACTAGTTTGTACCAGTTAACAAAGTTACCTTCCCATGTGTTGGACATGTGTATTGAAACCCTGGCTCATTGTCTCCTTCAAGCCGTCTTTTTACATCAGATTCGCAAACACGACAATTAGTTGCTGGTGGACAAACACATAGACTAGTTGTCTCTCCATTTACAGAAATTGGGATTAAAGATTTTCCGCACAAAACACATTCATGAGGCTTGGCACCGCGTCTGGAGAGATATTTGTGTTTGTTAATATCATTCCAATTCATACAACAAAAGCATTAGTGATAATGACGACAATAATGAAGATAAAGCTGCTGATGTGTTTAGTAAATGAAAATGTAGTAGTGTCTCTTTTGTAACAATACAAAAAATACATCTTAATGAATTACACGAGCAAAACAGTAGTCATGGAGATCAAGTAGTTCACCTGAATGGTCGAATGTGTGTCTTGAATATATCGTATACGAGTACTGAAGATATGGACATAACTTCGCCGGAACCAGTTGACATCAGTGTCATTGTAAGTAACGTCAGAAACACAAAACAGCCTTCTTTACCGAGTAACGTTTGTACCACAAATGGTGTAATATATCCTGAAATATTACATAAGTATTGTCAAAAATTTACGTAAACAGAATATGAGGAAAGGACAGGTTCGTACGAATATGTTACTAAAACCATTGTCTAGGTTGTCCCGACTGGGACGGAAATATTGTTTGACTTTGATAAATGGAGTTGAATTCTATCCAAGCAAACAAAACGGAAGTTACATCAAGTACTCTTACCGGAATCAATGTCAGCTTCGGTTAACAAATTTGTTCCATTCCTAAAGGACATCGCTTTATACGTCATCGAAGATACGAATGATATTGGCGTCGGTATAGCAAACCATAGGAAAGCCCCAATCAGAAATCCTAGCATACCCTCGCGCGGTTTGGCCGCAATGCGGCTTTGCCAGTTGGCCTGGTCACAAAATACAATACCAATGGTCATAAACAGGGTGACTAGGCCATAAATTATGCCTGTTGTGCTTCTGAATGTCAGAAAAGACTGCTGATAATTCCCCTCAGGACCAACCAGGCAGTGCATGGTGTTGTATAGTGTTTCTATGGACGTGACTTTCTTTGTTTCCTCGTCAGCAAGGTAGGTAACCTTCAGGATAAAATACGAAGCCGTGATGAAAATTAAAGCCGTGTTGAAGTATGAAATGTAGAACGTAGTGCCAAGTCCACCGATAAGACAATAGGAGCCGAACAACACCGCAAGGATCAGTAAAATAAATTCACTGTTTGAATCTTTTGTCAGTACATCAGCCGCAGTTTTCCCTGAAACACAGAAGTTTGAAAAATAGTGTTACAACAACGGTCGTTACCGAAGGCCTTGTCTTACAAGTGAATCTACGGAGTGTGTCCAAAGAGTTTGTAGACAAGTCTGTTTAAGGAAATATTGACGTCACTGTACTTGAATAAGCTATATGAATGTTTCCAACAACACACTATCTGACGGAGAAAAGATAAAATAAAATTTGAAATAAAAATATGCCGTACTCTGACACTTGATTAACTGGATTCTGCCGCATGTGATATTTGAAAACTATGGTGGTTTTTTTTTTTTGTTAATTTACATGTACACCATCGTTCTTAAGGAATACATGTAAGAAGGGAGCATAATTAAAAGTATGAGCCGTCCAAATTGGCTTAGAGTCAATAACTAGTTCTGTTTTTGTTACATTATTGTCAAAGTAACGCCATGATGATACTGGTAGCTGTTGGTGTCTCATTACTTGCTCTTGGTCAATTGACACGAGAATACTAACGAGTTCTGTCAATTAGGAAAGTTCAGCTTTCGTAACTATATATGACACTTACGCAATTTAATTACAAAAATGTTTAAATGTTCTGGATTTGGTCGTTTGGAGGGGGTGGTTAAATATTTGAATATTACTCAATTGGGTGCCTACTATCTTCCTTTCTTTTACCTCACTAACTGTCATGTTCTTATGCATTTACTAAATATTTCTTATTAATTTCCAAATCATTTATATTTTTATCATAAATATAACGTTTTGGAAACCTATTCATACAGTGCAGTCTCCCCAGAGCGGCCTCTCTTGGGCGGTAACCACCCTTCAACAACAGCATGATTTTTTCCGACTGTACGATTTAACTTTCAATGTAACCTCTCTAGAGCAACAACGTTTCAACAACAAGATAATTTTGCTTCTCCCAAACGATGTTGTTTTTGGAAAGGTTGCAATGTAGCCTATAGGTAAAACACTATTTTTATGTGCTCAGTTAAAGTCAAAGAATATACTAGTCCGACATTCATTTCAAATTATCTAGCCCAATATCGTTTCTTGATGACATGAATTACAAATATATATTTATGCACATATATTTAGAACTCTCGAATTTGTTCATACGTAAATAATTAAACAATTTAATGAATTGCTAATGAAAGGCTAATGTGATTTGTATGTTATAAATAACGATGTAAGCCTTTAATATTCATATCATTAAAGCGTTTGTCATTATGTAATTTTGCTTTACCACGATGTTAGTCAATTACAGCACATTTTAAAGCATTTATATTGCGGTATATTTCTGCATAAGATAATCAAAATATTTCCGCGAAAATCTACACGATTTTTATGCAAAACAAAAAGAAAAAAACCCATAACTTTTCGTGCTGAGATTTCTTCACCAGGTAGTAAACGTACTTATTAAGTGGGCGATATGATATTTTCATGAAAATAAAACATTTTTTTTCACGAAAACTTTGAAAGCTTTCGCAAAAATTAACTCGCTAAGTGTATGCAGAAATGTGTCCCCCATATATTTAATTGTATAGATGAAAATGAGCATTTACCTGCAAGTATTAGATTAGCTGTTATCACCATGTTTGTAAACAAAGCTACTAAACAAAACAGTATATGTGCTGGTTTACCGAATCTAGCGTACGCTATCTGTAATAAACAAATACAAATGTATGAGCAACATTAAGGCTTTGGTTGTCCAAATGGAATTACTGCTCATTCATTGAATAAAATTATATGCGAGAAATTAAAACGCTTCGTCCCAAGTCTTTTTTATGAGACTTATTATCACTGGGGTTTAACGCCATTTTTCAACAATTTTTATACGGCGACCGGTTCGCCTAACCAGTGGTCAGTGAACTGGACTTGTAGCCAGGAGATCCGGATTCGAGGTAGGTCATACCCTTCCATGAAAATTTTGACAAAAATGTCGATTTTCCTCCATATGTGGAGAAGTTGCTGGCTCCTTGAAGGGTAAGTTAGTATTGGTTTGTATACAGTCCAGGAAAATGGTTAGGTGAACAGGCCGCCGTAAATAAGTGAAAAAAATGTTGAAAAACGGCGCTAAACCCCAATGACAATAAGTCACATAAATACAAACAAACAAATAGGCGTCGTTGTGCATCAACTGTTTCTTATTTATTTACGAAACACCTATGCTCACGTGGCATAATCAAATCGCAAAATGGGAAATATCTGAATTCCTTCCCTATGACTGGATCCCATTTGTAACTTCTTAAAGAGCATGTTCTTAGTACGCACAAACCTGAGGGAAGGTCTTCGCTCCTGGCGCTCTTGTTTTCAGTTGAATACAAAGAACAGCAAACACTAACATTGACAGGATAATGGCCAGAGTGTAGTACAAGGAACCGGAAATACCAACCTGAAATCATAACAAACAAAATATGTTGTCGCAGAATATGAATTTTCTATATGCCATAGATGTACTTGAAGTTTTCTCACAGCAAAATCCAAAACATTGCAACCAATCGTGGTGTTACGAAAATATTTGGGGACGAATCTTGCCTCAAAAGTACGAAAATATGCTTAGAAAAGAAATGAAAGAGAAAGGCTTTGCGACCTATCAACCATATACATGAATATATGAATACCTTACTCGCCATGGTCGGACTTTGCAGAAAGTCTGCGGGCCATAAAAGTTGTGACGTCACAGTAACAGCTGTCAGACTTAGACTTACGCGTCCACCAGCATCAAACACCACATCTAAACTGTGAAAGTCTCGGAATATGTAATGTCTGAAAAGATTCACGTTACTACTTATGACGGCAGCAAGAATTTTCCACGCCAACTGATGAAAATATACAGTGCTACCTCACCAAAGCAACAACTTTGGGAGAAGCAAAATTATGTTGTTGTTGAGTTGCTCTACAGAGATTAAACTAATAGTTAAATTGTGCAGTGAAGAAAAATCATGCTGTTTTTAAGGGAAGTTGTTGCTCAAGAGAGGGCCGATCTGGCGAGGTTGCACTGTATTAATTTAATGTTCTAATTGGACCAAGAAACCTAACAGCCAAACGGTAGTTAATGTACACTACTCTACAAATGTACAAGAACATCAAAATGATTTTGATTGGCACGTGACACGTGTCGTTGTAAAATACTGACTAAGATGGAGAGATTGTTGTATAAAAATAATTCTTTTTTAATACGATGTGTTTTCATTAATGCCAACATTGAGCATCCCAGCAGGCTGTCTTGTGGTATCTATTGTTGCTTGAACTCATGGTGTTAAAAGTCCAAATACATATACAACTTCTGTAATGTTGCAATACATGTACTCAGTTCACAAAAAAAGTCATCTTTTATAATAAATAAATGCACCAATGACAAATACTTCGAAGTCGAATTGATTGTTCATGTATACGTCTTTCAGGAAATTAGACACGTCATTTTCAACAATATGTCTTCCTGCCTGATTCTATTGTATCCCATTTTCAACAATTTGTCTTTCTACCTGATTCTAATGTATCCCATTTTCAACAATTTGTCTTCTTACCTGATTCTGTTGTATCCCATTTTCAAAAATTTGTCTTCTTACTTCAACAATTTGTCTTCTTACCTGATTCTGTTGTATCCCATTTTCAACAATTTGTCTTCTTACCTGATTCTGTTGTATCCCGTTTTCAACATTTTGTCTTCTTACCTGATTCTGTTGTATCCCATTCCAACCATGGCTGAGAAGCCAGCAAACCCCAGCAACATCAGTAATGCCATCTCATGCTTCTCAATCAACGGATTCAAACTAGAAAATACAGAAAAAATGCACATTATTTTCTTACGTATTTTAAATGCTTTGTTAAAAAATAGTCAGCAATAATTGTCCCGTCAAGAACTTGTTCGTCTCCATTGGCGGATCCAGGGGGGGCGGACGCCCAAGCAAAGGTTTTTTCTATCATGAAATATGATATTTACATGAAAATATAAATAAATGTCAAAAATGTTTCGCACGCTACGAGTGCAGTAAGTTACGAGTACAGTAACACAGTGACATAACGTACAATTCGCCCTGGACCTGGACCCCCAACCTACTTGTTCAGTTTCCGCCCCCGCCCCCCTAACTAGTAATCCTGAATCCGCCTATGGTCTCTATAATTATACTAAAGCTGATAATCATTTCTTCCTGGGAAACCAATTTTATTCTGTCCGGAAAATAAGTCTAGATTACGACTCCAGACTGGTGTAAGATCTTCATATCACAAGCTAGATATCTAAATTTAGGACATGCTTGTGACTGACAATTAAATTAACCGTTTCAAACCGAGTATCGGTTCATCTGCCGAAACAATCACTCACAGTAGGCGAGAACATATCATACATCATGAGTTTGTCTTCTTTATTTAATTTCGACAATTAACATAAGTAAATATTAAACTCGAATCTTATGCGTAAAATAATTAGGAGGAGACAACCTGATATGCGAAATTAAACACTATTATGTGTAAATCACAAGATTTCTTCCATTACATGTACAGTGCAACCTCTCCAGAGCGGCCCTCTCTTGAGCAACAACCTCGCTTAAAAAAACAGCATGATTTTTCCCCACTGTACGAGTTGGCTATTTATTTAACCTGTCTAGAGCGGCAATCTCTCAACAACAACATAATTTTGCGTCTCCCAAAGGGTGTTGCTTTGGAGAGGTTGCACTGTATTTGGATTATACGATTTCAATGCATGGTATGTCAGAGAGCCAGACAAACATCGATCAACAATCAATCTTATTCTTACTTTAATCTTACGGTACGGTGTTCGTATTATTTTAAGCAAACTGAAGCCATATATGTCTGTGAATGATGTTACAGTAAAACCTCGATAATGAGACCACCTTCGGACACGAAAAAATCGGTTGTAATAAAGAGGTGGTCTCATTATGAAGTTGAATTATAGGGCAGTTATTGAAAGCCAGTCCGAAAATAAGTGGTCGTTATAACAAGCTGGTCGTAATATTGAAGCGGTCGCTATGTGAGGTTTTACTGTACATACATAAAGAATCGGATCGGGAATAGCCTTTGTGTTAATGTGATCCGGCATGTGCCATTGTAAACTAATGTTTTTTTCTATAAAATCTGCACTCGAGGTGTGATAATGTTATTACTTTTTCAGTGCAAAGAGGGCTACGTAATAATGTGTAGTTAATTAATAATATCGGTTAATAACTTTCACGCGTCCAACAACGAGGAACAATTTATCACAATTTTAATTAATTAACATTAAATTATTAAACTGTGATGATAAATACAGCAAAAGTGTTGAAATAATCTGAAATATAAAAAAGCATTGATGATTACAGCGGTATAACTTTGCCATTTCTTATTTCATATCAGTAAATACCACATTTTGAAAACAAGTTACTCCACAGAACTTTTTTATCATTTTTATTTAATCATCAACAGTCACTTTATTACAAGGAGAAATTGGATGAAAATCATTTGTGCATCCATCTATAATAAGGCCATCCCTGATAAAAATGTTAGTTTGCCGTTTCGCGACCTACTCATTCAAATACCCGCTCCCCGACCCAAAAAATGTTTTAGCGATTTTGGGAAAATATTTTTTTGTTCTTTATTCCAACTTTTTGCTTTTAGTATAGCATAGAATGATATCACAATAGCCTACCAACCAACCTAGTGTTCAAAGTTTGTGGCGAAACTGCAAACTGACATTTGATTATCTGCCACTATCAGAAGATATGTAGTTGTTAATAGGTTCGTAATTTATTCTAAACGTTCACAAAATTCTGATTTCAGATCTCCGAAGTGTGTAATATTGCGCATTGGATGGATGACTCAAATTTCATCTGATTAAATATTCGGTGTATAAGTAAAAATTGCTATATACATACTGCGCCGAATTTCAGAACGTTTACTTTGTTTCATGACGTTGTCAGAAAATCATTGACCAGTTTTCCTGGACTGTATACTAACAAGTACTAACTTACCCTCCCACAAGGAGCCGGCAACTTCTCTACATTTGGAATAAAAGCGATATTTTTGTCAAATTTTCGTAGAAAGGTATGACCTGTCGCGACCGCGATGCGAACCCGTTCTAAATAATCAATGACAATTTTCAAATAATGGCCTTTATGCACAGGATGGTCTTTATTTGGTTTGACTGTTATTTTCCTTCTTATGTAAATAAAACATTATTGCTGATCTTCGCCTCAGTACCAGAACGAGTTTAATCTGCTTTGAGCAACGTCAACAAACCACAAACAAATTTAACATTTGTACTAACCGCCTGAGCGATTCACTACAAAATTTAAGAAGAAGTAATGTAAAATTTGCAGCTTAAAACTGTCGAGGGGGATTTTTTGTTTGCTCAATAAATTCGTTAAACATCCGTGAGAAGTATCGTGTTTTAATAGAAACATGTACAGTCAAACCTGTGAACAAAGGCCACCTTTGGGAAAGACGAAATATGGCCATTGTTGACAGGTGATCTATATTCGGAGGTCAGTTTGTCCTAAATATTCAGTGACAGGTTTTCAAAGAATGGCCTTTATTCATAGGGTGGTCGTTATTCGGAGGTGACCGCAAACACCGGTTTGATTGTACGTTGTGAATAAATAGAATCGGACAAAATGCAAATACACTTCAGAATTATGATCAAATAATGACACTCAACTTGATATTAAAAAATTTAATCATTATGACAAAACGATCACGTGACTTTGTTAATTAAGTTCATATTCTATTAATATTATTTAATGACATACACTATGATTAAAATGTCAATACAGCATGTTTCTATTGCTCATATGAAAAGCTAAACAAACATTCTAATGAATAAATTTAATCTGGAAATCTTCCAGACTTCTTGCGAATACTTTTATTTGTAAGTTCTATATAAAACATGTATATCATTAAGAGCTTCTACTGTATTTTGGTGAGACTATAATAAATGAATAAATTAATACAAAAATGGGGACAAAATGCAATAATTTGTGACGCTCAGCAACACTAATGTAATTGAATTAATGATATGATTTACTTCAGCGCAGCCTCATTAAAGCAATACCTTTTGTATGAAACAAAATTATGTTGTTGTTGAGAAGTTGATGCTCTAGAGAGGTTAAATTAATAGTTAAATCGTACAGTAGGAAAACTTAATGAGCACAATAAGATATAAAAACATCATAGAATCAAACATTATCTGACTTATATATTAAAATGGTGCATCTTTGTATTGTTGTTTTCTTTAATTAGTGTTTTTAATATTGTTATTCATGAATGTTGGTTTTGTTCATATTTTACGAATATGAAAATAAATTGACTACTTTTACGTATAATTATAATATTTTTCTACCACGTGACTAACACTGTTGATATTTACAAGGTCTCAGAATAATTTCCTGATTTCTTAAATATATCGTAAGTATGTAGACCCTTTAAGGAATCTTTAAGTATCTAATAAATATTATATTCAACAATTATCCTCTACAACCCTCGTATAACAATGACACTAATTTATTTCATGACTCGGTTGTGTTTTGGTAAAATTTAACAGACGCCAGTGAAACGAATTTATAAGTCACATTAACGATATCCAAAGACAGATATAACGCTATCAAAATGCTAACACATCAATATTGAGTGGGTTTAAATAAACGCAGTTCATCATCACGGAAACGCAAGTTCTGTTCAGTAAATTAAACATATTGTAATAGATCCACTTACTTTGTTGATGTCTCAGCGGACGGCAAATCGTAACCACATTCTGGTGTACCACGTGATGTTGTATCCATGACGGTTTCAACTAATTTAAAGCCTTAGTACAAAGATCTAAGTTTTATTAAATGATTTTACAGCTAACAATCTTATGATTATTAGCGTAGAAAGGCAGTACATAAAGTAGCTAAAATACAAACTATGACTTAAAAGCAAACGGAGCGTGGATTTGTACACCAGATATTAATACACTATGACCTATCACATTGGTCAAAATGAATTTTGTCTAATGTTAATTTTATACGATGGCGCCCTGCGGGCGACGTTTCACGGTGAAATCGTGTTGAAAGTTCACAGTTATCAAAATAACTCTAGTCTTATATTGTCATCAGTTTATCGTTAGTAAGTAAGTAAGAAAGCAAGTAAGTAAGCGAGCGAGTGAGAGAGAGAGAGAGAGAAAAGGAGGAAGGAAGGTCGGAAAGAAGCGAACGAACGAACGAGCGAGCGAGCGAGTCAACAAGCAAGTAAACAAACAAACGAACAAGAAAGTAATTTTATTCAATTCTTTATGCTATATAGTCCATGAGCATTACATATACAATCATAACCATGACTGACAGTATATTACAAAAACAAAAGTACGTAGAATACACATGAAGACCCCGAGCGTACACCTGGGTAGAGCCACCAACTTTCAGGTTTTGCTGTATTTTAATTCAAGCCACAGCCATATTCTTACATCGAAATTACAGGCATCTTTGTAGAATGTATTGATACTTAGTTGAATGGAGATGTCTTTACGATAGCGTACGATAGTGCCTTAATTGTCAAAATAAAATTTCTTTAAGTTACGTATACAGTGCAACCTCTCCAGAGTGGTACTTTCTTAAGCGACAACCTCTCTTCAACAACAGCATGCTTTTTCCCCACTGTACGTTTTGACTATTTATTTAACCTCTCTTGAGCGGCAACCTCTCAACAACGGCATAATTTTGCGTCTCCCAAAGGGTGTTGCTTTGGAGAGGTTGCACTGTAGATGAATTAGGATGATTGTTATTGTAAACAATAATTAACGCATACCTCCTTGTGGGAGGGTAAGTTAGTACTTGTTAGTATACAGTCCAAGAAAACTGGTTAGGTGAACCTTATATAACTGAAAAAATGTTGAAAAACGGCGTTAAACCCCAGTGACAATAAGTCACATAAAAACAAACAAAACAAACATAAAACTTCATTACAGTTTCAAGGCTTTAAAAATATTCTCGTTTACAGTTACTTGACAAAAAAATAGAGTAGGCAGGTTGCAAAAGTAGGGTTGGCGCCATACAAGAGGATCGGGCGGGTAGCCGTAAACGCAATTATCTTTCAATAGTGCGTCCAGTTTGTGATTAAAACTTTTATCAATATATATCAGTTTTATCAATTTAAGCGCACGTAGTTGCATAATATATTATTTCGATATATACAAGACGTCAGGCCGCGGCCGTGGTCTAGTGGTTAGTGCACTGGACTTGTAACCACGAGATCCGGGTTCGAATCCCGGTCTCGGCAGGTTATACCCTTCTATGAGAATTAGACAAAAATGTCGATTTTTACTCCATATGTGGAGAAGTTGCCGACCCTTATCTTGTAAAATTGTGCTAATATGGGTTATCTGCGGTCAAAAACTAGGTCACTAAGTCAACGCACCAGAAAACCTTGTTAATGCCCTGGAGGTTGCAATTTTGATTTAATCTTCATCAAACTTTGTCAAAATGATTGTTTTAATAATATCTTGGATAAGCTTGAACATAGGTTACCAGGTCAAATCATAGAAAAACCTTGTTAACGCTCTAGGGCTCACAGTTTTGATTGGATCTTCACCAAACCTTGTCAAAATGCTTGCCTTAATGATACATTGGACAAGTTCGAACATGTGTCATCTAGGGTCAAAAACTAGGTCACCAGGTCAAATCATAGAAAAAACCTTGTTAGCACTCTAGAAATATCTTGGTTGAGTTCGAACATGGGTTATCTGGGATCAAAACTAGGTCACCAGGTCAAATCATAGAAAAAACCTTATTGACGCTCGTGAGGATCTTTTCCCTGTCCCCCTTCCTCCCCGGGGGAAACTCTCCCAATGTTCCTTTCCCCCAGGGTACTCTCCTCAGAGTACCTTACTGCGCTCCCCAGGCAGATTACTCCCTTACCGTCACATTTCCCTATTTGGGCCTTCTAATTTAATTAATACTAATGAAAATGTGAAATCTTAGGTGCTGTTTTACCTCTCCGTAGTCAATACGTGTACTCCCGGGGCATAATATATACACTCCGTACAAATCCGGGTCCGTTATTAATGCATTTCACACCTTGCAGCATTCGTAATGGTCATCGTTTAATCAAACTATAAACAACGTAGCATATTTAACGTTGTATTTAAAGTAAAAACCTGCATTTTCTTCTTCCATTTCTATCATACTCTCGAAAATAAATAAATCTGAAACAAGTTTCATATCTAAATCAAAAAAACATCCATTGGACTTTCCAAAAATATATTTTGTATTGTCGCGCCAACAATCGACTTACCTAGAAGTCAAATAAAACAAAAAGAAAAAACATACACAAGACGTAAGGAGAGCTTCTTTGTGCGTAACACAGATTTCGTGTGTAATTTGAGCATGTGTGTTGTTATAACTGAATTTGTCAAAATTAATGACGTAAAAACCGACCAAAATAAACAAAAACAGTGACTCATTAGTATTCATCAAACGCGGTGAATTGCCTGCTTAGATTAAAACAAAGGTTTAATTTATATTTACATTCAAACTTCGATATTAAAACCATCTTTGGGACCATGAAAATTTGATCTTAGTACTAGGATAGTTAGGACACTATCAGTACCGTAGTCTTTGCACAAAGTAGTACTTTTTTCACGGGAGTACTTTTCAAGTCATATCAACAGTTAGGGTCATTTGGCGACTTTTCCAGCTTTAACGGTAGAGGAAGACCCCAGGCGTACACCTGACCTTCCGTAAACCAGTTGGGCAGCTTCCTCGTACGTAAAATTTTGTCCGGAGTGGGATTCAAACTCACAGATGTGAGGCTCCATATGATAGAACTGGTCTAAGCTCAAATAAACCGCAGCTTTACTATTTCTAACCAATTTTTAAACTCCTAGTTACATTGTGATTATACGACCACTCAACCTCTGTATACTAACTAGTACTAACTTTCCCATCCACAAGAAGCCGGCAACTTTTCTACATATGGGGAAAATCGGCATTTTTTCGAATTTTCGTTGAAGGGTATGACCCGCCGTGACCGAGTTCGAACCGGACCTTTGGGTTACACGTCCAGCGCGCTAACCACTGGATCACGGTGGTGGCTTTTAAATAGACTTAAACTCTTAATAATATTACTGTATCATCAAGCAACATACAGTTTTTGTGATATATTTCAACATAACGCACCCAAGCGAAGCATGATACAACACCAAAGGGTTAATTATTTACGGTGCTAACTTGCGTTGTAATTCTATAAACTAGGAAATGTGCGATATATCGCAAATACCGATTATCGCGGTATCTTTAAAAAAATTATTTGATATCGCGATACTATTTAGAAGGTACTGGTATTTGGAAATATTTAGTTATATTTGTTCAACTAAATCGTGTACAAGTAATTGAAAAAATTGTAAACGAGACATATTTTTCAAAAATTTCCTGCCCGGCATATGTATACTTTTTGCACATGTTCGTATCTATCTGTAGCCTGAGCCACAAGTTTTGGTTTAAAATCACAAATTTTAACGATAATATAACATATACATGAATAAACCATTTAGTGGAAGAGTGAATTTGAATGATGTGGAAATTATTGCTATTTTCATATTTTTTTTTCATATTTCAAATTGAATAATAATTAAACATATGTGGTAATATAATAATATACAGTCAAACCTGTGTATAGAGGCCACCCCTGGGAAAGAAAAAATGTAGCCTTTATTCGGAGGTAAGTTTGTTCTAGATAATCAGTCACGGTTTTTAAAAGGATGGCCTTTATTCACAGGGTGGTCTTTATTCAGAGGTAGTCGTAAACACAGGTTTGACTGTATACATAATATTTGTAAAAAAATAATGAATATACTATATACAGTTAAGAAAAGAATCCCCAAAAAAGCACAACAAGGCCAATCTTCCCAAAACCCACGAACCCAAAACGCACCCAACACAGAAACATGCAAAAATGAAGGACAAATTACAGTCTCGCGGAGGCGTACCGCCTTGAAAAGGTCTGTAGCAAAGCTACAAGAAGGTAAACTAATTACAATCGTTGTAAATATCGCGATATATCGCGATATCATTTTTTCCTGGCATTATCCATCCTTACAGTAAACAATATAAGGGGCCGGTGACCTCAAAACAAAATTAAAAAGAATATATCAGATGAGCTGTTGATATTAGTTTATATTAATAATAAAATGATATTTCAAATACTTGAATGTTACTAGCGCTCAACAATCTTCTACTCAAAAATGAAACTCAGCCAAGTTTTGTAATAGATATGCTTTACACTTTTACAGTGCAACCTCTCCAAAGCAACACCCTGTGGAAGAAGCAAAATTGTGTTGTTGAGAGGTTGTTGCTCTAAAGAGGGTAAATTAGTAGTTAAATTGTATAGAGGGAAAAAATCATGTTGTTGTTGGAGGGAAGTTGATGTTTAAGAGAGGGCCGCTCTGGATTTTAATATACGTGAATAAGTCATAACTCTAGTCTAGTCCGATTAAATAAAAATTAGCGGTTTAATATACTTGTACATCGAAAAAATACGGCATTCATGTTCTTTCGCATTAAATGATGCTGTCCTGTTGAAATTGAACAGGTGCTTTTGGATTCATTTCTTAGATCAAGTCAGAAAATTGTATAAAATACCACGCACTGACCTTTGAGTGACGCTAGAAGAATGAAGCTCGTACCGACAATCAGATGCTGTCTCCGTTGTGGAATCCATTGTGTCTTGAACAATTTTAAACCGAAAAAAGATCAATGCCTTGTTGTGTTTTGATGATGTAGTGTTATAGACTTCCCGCTGAGCAACCAGTTTAGCCTTAATAGCAATGTGTGTCATATGACGATAATATAAGACCGCAAACTTAAAGCGAGGACCGTGTGTGTTTACGAATTATTCATAGATGCATATTAACAAAAGCTACCCTTGTCTGTTTTAACCCTTTGCCTCGTAATACATGTACCGCATTTCCACACATCTGAAGCTGACGACTTACGAAAGCATTGTGGCAAAAGGAGCCATTGCTTGTAATGACCAATGGCTTCTTTTGTCACAATGTTTTCCACTCTGTCAGACAGAAATACATGTAACCCAATTTTCTTTAATAAATTGATGTGTATTAGCTTTGAATTTGGAAGAGTCCAAAATATGCTTACGAGGCAAAGGGTTGTAAAAGTAACATCCGACAAAGCGCATTATCATAAAGATTCGACCATAAAGGGCTATCTATCAGATGTAATTTTGTTTCATCGTATCGTAATATCGCGGTGCGTTCGTGTGGGATATACGTATTACATCGCCCGAGTCTTATCGCCGTTAGTGATACAGTCAAATTTGCAGTGTTGGGATAAGTTTTCCGTCAAAATGTAGATGATAAAAAAAAATTATCCAATAATAATCGGCACAAAACCAGCACACTGGTGTATAGTTTCATGTGGGAAATAATGAATATCTCATTAGCCATGTTTGGTTAATATTTAAGGGTTGTTTAATTTTTTGGGGGGATGTTTTTAAACAATTGATTAATGATAATGCGCTGATTAAGCGCTGCATCGCATACGACAATATTCATAAGGGATGTCTTTCTTGTAACCGTGCACATATATCGCGATATGTATCACATATCGGCCAACTCATATCGGGGTACGTATCATATCGAAAGTGTCGTGCGGTACATTGTCCCATTAGTAAATGGGTACATCAGTAAGATACTTTTCATGCATGAGACGACAGATTTAAAACATGTAGTGATATTTAACATAATATTAAAATGACATTGATGATATGGCACGTGACTTTTTTGTCCTTAAAGTCTTAAGTCCGCTTAATGAAAATTCACTTGACTTACACCGGGTAGATGAAATCAGACACGTCTCAAGTACCCAACCATCAGGTTTCTCACTATATGCAAATAAAAACTTCGACAAATATTGTTAAAATATTGATATCAAAGTACTGGAAGTACCGTTCACTACGAACAAGATTTTCCTACAGCGCAGCGAAAATACATCAAAACATCATGTAGCGGTCACTTATTTGCGTACTGATTTTGCTACATTTTCCATAAGTTCAACTTGATAATTGGACTACTTTAATATTGAGACTGTCTAATTTAATATTTTTATTAGGTCTATATAATATATATATATATATATATATAAATAATCTGACTGACAGACGAGCAATTGCCGCAAGAGTATAAGTGGCTATAGCCATTGACTGGTAATCACTGGTCTTTCCGCCACCCTGAGTTTGAATCCCTCATGAAATAAAATTTCACATGAAAGGAAGCTGTCCAGCTGACTTACGTATGGTCGATGGTTCTTACCCGAGTGTAAGCTTGGGGTCTTCCCCACCATTAAAGCTGGAAAAGTTGCCAAAATGACCTTGGCTGTTGGTGCGACGTTAAACTCTTGTGAAAAACGGTATAGCACAGAGCGAACAAAACAGTTCTTGTCTACTGATTACCTTGAGCAAATTAATTATTCCTTCATTAATATTTCAACCATCCAAGTAAGCATTGAAATTCATGCTGTCACTTTGTACCTTTAGCAAAGGTGAATTAAAGTAAGTGAACATGACCATGATTAAATTGGACACATGGAAATTAAGTCACAACACGAATTGTTATTTTTAATAATTCCTAACTGAAAGAATGCGGCCAAGGAACTAGCTTTATTATGTATACAAATTTAATTTATGTATTGAGCGTTTTCTTCTTAATATATTGTCTCAAATAAGTCCATCCAACATTGATCATAGGGTAAATTTTGGCTACCTTGGTTTGCGGTTAGGCGACTCAACCTTTCAACACTGGGTAGGTAGGTAGGTAGGTTATGAGGCCTACTCAAGAGGTTGTCTGACCTATGGTGGCAAATTTCTGCAAACACTTAACAAGTTAATTTTCGTGAAAGCTGTCTAACTTTTCGTGAAAAAAGTCTTATTTTCATGAAAATATTTCATCGTCTACATAATAAGTACGTTTACTATCTGGTGAAGAAATTTTATTATGAAAAGTTATTCAATTGTCGCGAAAAATTTCTGGATTTTTCATGAAAATCTTGTAGGTTTTCGCGAAAATATTCCGAAAATCTCATGCAGCGATATGCCACCATACATACATGTACCTGTTATGAAGTGTTATCTTTTTTACCCCCTAACTCACTCGGTCGAAATTCCCCCCATTTTGATACCCTTCGGCCATTATTTTTGCGCCAAATGATGCATTGTGGGACACGCTGTCAATGCTTCTATAACTACGATTTGTTTCCGCCAAGCTTGTGTTGAAACGAACTTCGAGCGGAAGTTTCTCAATTTGTTCAAAATGTATTTAACCCGTTTTTCATTCGATGGAGTAAAATATGAATGCCCATGTACTTGGGTAAAGTTTTTATCTTTGCTTTCTTCGCCCGTTTATGCGCATATCTCTCACTCGGAGACAATTCTTATCAATTGCAATCAGTCTGAAATACATTTGGCAGATTATAACTCATCATCCACGAAGGTTGTTGTGATAAAATTTCAGCAAAACCTGTTTTCCATGTTTTCGATGCATGCTAAGAACGGTAAATACCGTATAAAAAACGCAGGAATTCGGCACTTGCCCTAAATAGTTTTAATCAGCTTTAGCACTGACTTTTTTGTCTTCCGTTATAATTTCTACACATTTTGACCAATTGCGTGAAATTTTGTACATGTATTTTGATTGTTTTGACCATACAGCGTTTGTGTACATACCTACATATGACTTCGTGACAGAACATATTGTACTACAAACAGTACAATGGTCCGAACCCCTGTGGCTTAAAGTCATGCAAAGAGGAGGAATGGAAAAATATGCATGAGGGAACATCGTGATGCAAGCATGTGTCACTATCATTGCGAGTACAAACACGCAAGGACAATACAGTGCAATGCTTCTGCGCGTGACCTGATTAAAAACTGGTTTACTGAAATGTCAAGTGATTGCACAACATAACTATTGTGATATATCTATACACTACTACGCTGAATTTTACTGTTTTCAAGCATGAATAAGTAAAGAATTCATAAAAATAAATTAGTATATTTAGCGTCGTTTGGTTTCTCCTTATAGTAAAATTGACGTTGTCGAGAAATAGGTAAGTTTCCAGCATTGAGTACGTTAATACTGCCAGCTGCACTTGTAAAGATTCTTTTGCGGGAGTTTAACGTCTCAAGAAAAGCTAGGGTCCTGTGGCCATTTTTCTTATGTTGAGGAATATCTTACAAGTACATCTGAATAGAACCATCGACTTTCTTTAAGCTAGCTGGACAGCTTCCTCATATGTGAAATGTCTGGTGTCGGGTTGGATTCGAACTCACAGCAGTACAGGGCTTTTGATTACTGGTCAGGGACCATAACGAATCAACCACGGAGGCCACTCGAGAAGATATCTAACAACTATTTATAAATTCATACATGTTGTAATATTGCTTTAAGACAGTTGTTCGTGCCATTGTTTTTCCCTTTCTGTCACAGACTCGGAGACCCGGGTTCGAGTTCCAGTCGCGACAGGTCATACCCTTCTATAAAAATTTGACAAGAATGTCGATTTTCTTCCACATGTGGAGACGTTGCCGGCTGCTTGTGGAAGGGTAAGTTAGTACTGGTTAGCATACAGTCCAGGAAAACTGGTTAGGTGAACCGGTTGCCGAATATAACTGAAAATTGTTGAAAAACGGCGTTAAACTCCTGTGACAATAAGTCACATAAAAACAAAACAAAAATTTATCACAGACTAATTACTGTCCGAATTTATGCTAAAACAAGTTCGTAACTTGCTTTGAAAACCAACTTCAGAATAAGAAGAAGTATATTATAACAAGGTAGTTGTAACACTGAGGTGGTCGCTATTTGAGGTTTCACTGTGTATATGTAGTTTCAATGGGTGCATGCTGTGTGCATAACATGTTATCTGGGGCTGGGAAAAAGTGTTTGCTGTTGCTTGACAAAAAAAACATAGTAGGTAGGTTGCAAAACATCTTTTTCTACTTTTTGCCAAACAGATATTTTCCAAATAATTATGTAGTTCCATTTTCGTAATAAGAAAATACACAACAGTTATTTAAATATATATTTTATTATTTATTAATAACATTATGACACTCTAATAACAATTAATAACAAACAACATCTGTTTAATATAATAAAACATACGAAAACTAAAGCACAAAAGCGTGAAAATTACAAGCTTTGTACATGCAGATAAACCTCGAAATTAAAACCACCTCTGGGACCACAAAAATCAGTCTAATAACTGAGGTGGTCACATTATCAACAAGACTTAGGTAAAAATATAGAAAACCAGTCTGAAAATGAAATGTTATCATGAGACTATTATCGTGTTTCTTCAGTTACTTCTACTTTAAGATTATTTCACCAGAGTTACTTCCCTTGATCTACTTTAAGATTTTATTAAAGTTAATTTCCTTGAATGAGATCTATATTAAGATTTCACTAGAGTTACTTCCCTTGAGTGTCCATCTCCTTCAAGATTTCACCAGAGTTACTTCCCTTGATTGGGTATATATACTTTAAGATTAAACAGGTCCCCATTGATTTCCTGCACACTGATTGGTCAATTGCGGTCGAAATCCGGGCAGAATTCTACCCGCAGGATCTTGCAAGACTTTTCGCATTCGGAACACCTCGCATTATTTCCCTCGATTCATATTTCGCACGTAATTTAAAAATAGATCAAAATATCAGGGTCTCTACATTGTGTTACATAGGGTCACTAAATCTAACATTCACCGTATTATTTTTATCAAAAGGTGCAATATGTATCTCAAATATTCAGGCATCGGTAGCATCTTAGATCATACTTAACTGATATACAGAAATCCCTGATGCTTCACGAATGGACAGGGAAAGCCATTTGGATGGCTCAAATGCACTGACAAATCAGGGCACCAGATAATTTCGTTCATACCTGTTCCTTTGGTGCGCTGCGACATGAAATGGGGACCAGTTTACTTTAAGATTTCATTAGAGTTAATTACTCATAATTGGCAATGGCTTCTTTTGCTGTAATGTTTTCAAAATTTTCATAAGTGGCATTGTGAGGCAAAGGATAAAGATTTCACGAGAGTTAATTCCCTTGAATAACCATCTTCGTTAAGTTTTCATCAGAGTTACTTCCCCTGATGCTGGATCGAATGAAGTTTAAATTTGAATAGGAACAACTTACATTTTACTGCCACAATAAATATTCCGGTTGACTTTATCAAGTACCGGTATATCCCAAATTCGGGAGGGGGGGGGGCTCTTTTATTTGGGGGTATTTGGAATACATGTACAAACAGTCACAACAAAAATAATTAAAATACCTACTGAATACATACAACCATACATCTGGCTTTTTTCATAAAACTATTATGCAATGCAAAAAATTTTATACTTAAGCATGAAATTTTAACCAAAAAAAATATATTCTTCTATGAAATTACTCTATTCTACAGCAACCAATTGTATAAACATTGGTTAACTTTAACCACTGGGTTAAATCAGAGTTTTGGTTAAAATTTTGGTTAAATTGTCGGTTAGCTGTAGTAGAAAATTTTGTTTAAGTTTAACCAAATTTTATTTTTGTTAAAGCTCAAATAAATCTAGCCCAAGTCTAAGATGCTGGTTAAATCTTAACATAAACGGTAACCAGGACAAAAATAGCAGCCTTTTTTAATTGTTTAAATGATTTTTTTAATGATTAGTAAACCAAAATGGTTAAATTTAACATAAACGGTTACCAGGAACAAAATGTCAGCCCTTTATAATTGGTTTAATGATTTTTTAATGGTTAGTAAACCAAAATGGTTAAATTTAACCTTGGGGTTAAATTAACCATTTGGTTAAAGTTAACCACTGTTTATACAATTGGGCACAGATAAACAAAATTACATAAAATCCAACTTTGGAAGGGTCTATAAAATCACTTACAGTGACATACATACATACAAGTACATTCATGAAGCATAAAGCAAAACATTTTTACATGTACACACTTAATGACATAAAACAGTATAAAATAATTGAAGCAGAATATTAATGAACATTAACAACATGTGTAGTAATTCGAAACAACCCAATATCTACATTAAATAAAAAAATACAGATTACATGAGTTTTTTTAAATGAGGTAATTAACAATCAATTAATATCTTATTAAAATCAGAATTATTTCAGTCTAATAGAAAGGACTCCCAATTTCCTTTTTTGTTGGCTGGTTCTGACAGACTTTATTTATCACATGCAAATATTGATACCCTTAAAGCAACCTTAAAATACAGGAAGTGTCATCATTTACGGTGCTACAGTAAAACTGCAATACCAAGACCACCTTTAGTGTCTGATAAATGAGGTTTTTCTGTACACATTTTTTTTAAAAATCTAATAAATTATAAATAATATTAAATCTAATATGTATAAATAATCTTAATAATTCATGGATACCCATTACCTCAGATTAAAAGAAATGTATATACATATATGTGTGTGTGTTTGTCTGAGTCTTAACCCAAAAACATAGCATTGCATATTAAACATGAACTGACCAAGCGCTACTGTAACAATTAAAAAATAAATATTTTAGATTTCTACACAAAGTCTACAGGTCTATGCATGATTCAGAATGTTACAACAATCCAGTGGTCAGTTTGTGACATAAAACTACAATAAAATACAAACATTTGAACTATACACAGTAAAACCTCGTTATCTTGATGAGTCATTGGGACAGACTAAATACTCAAGATAAACTTGGTGCTCATAATAATGAGGTGTCTGTTTGTTTGTTGAAAATTATACACAACTAAGGACAAATACTGACAGCATTTTAAAAACTCCTTGTGATAAGTCAGATGCTCATGGTATTGATGCTCGTAATAATGAAGTTTTACTGTAATTGGGCTTGTTAGTATGTAACAATAGCATTAAAAAAATAATTTAGGCACACCAGTGAACCATGACAACAAAAAGGAGAGAAAAATTTTGCCTTATTTCACATTTGATCTTCACTTGAACCTCTTCACTTGAAGGTTCATTTGGTCCATACTATCAATAAACATGAGCTAAATAATGACCTTTGTACACATGTTGGTCTTTAATCCCAGGTCACCGTCAACTCATGTTTAACTGTGCTGTATTTGTTCACAAGGCTCAAGTCTCGCACATTACATGAAAATGTACCACGTTATAATGTATTGGTCAATGGACGCTAACACTTGGCACTTTCTGGTGTTGGCACAAAGAAATACATACACAGTAATATTATATAGATGGACAGCAGGGCTGATCCTGAAAATATAAGCCAATAAGATAGATGAATAAAACAGAAAAATACCAGAATTATTTAAATTAACTCTAAACTTGATGCTGTTTATACGCAAAATCAACTATCAAAGTGCAAATTTGAGCGGACATGAAATTAGGTCAACTTGGTCTGCGATCTATTTGCGTGGGAGAAAGTTGCCCAGCACGTTTACGGAAGGAGGGAGGTTCTTCCCAGGTGAACACCTGGGTCTCTTCCTACACTGTAAAAGCTGGAACTGTTGCCAAATGACCCAGGCCACTGGTGCGACATTAAACCCCAGCAAAAGAAAAAGAACTAAGCTTACTGACATACAGATTCTGTCAAAACAAATACAGTATAACCCTGAAAACTGGACCCCTTTCAGACTGGACCAAATTTTGGTTTTCTGAGAATTCTAGTTTTCAGAGAACTATTATTAATTGTAGAAGAGAAAAAAAGGACTTAAAAAATCATCTGATTTTCAGAGAATTCTGGTTTTCAGGGAGTCCGGGTTTCCGAGGTTTTACTGTACTTATCATTATCCACAATCCGATCAACCATGAATGTACAAAATTTGACAGAAAAATGAAAAAATCAACAAACCTTGAAAGTAATCAGTTTTACCGTCTTGGAAGATATAGTTAATTACAATCACAGAAAACACAACGGCCCAAAAATGTACATCGTTGAAAATCAGGATGAAGTTTAAAGGCTGGAAATATGTAATAAACTTATTTCAAAAACAAATATGTTACCATGGAAACATAACTGGTGAAAATAATAATGATTTATGAATAAAGAGGAAAAAAAAAGTTATTATTAATGAGACCACCTTCAGGATTAGAAAATTTGGTCATATTAATGAGTTGGTTTCATTATCAAGTTGAATTATAGGGGGGTTATTGAAGGCTAGTTTGAAAATAAGGGGTTGGAATAATAAGGTGGTCATGATCTAGAGGTGGTCGTTACTTTTACTGTAGATTAATTTAAAATGTCCCTAGGGACTCACAAATCGAAACACAACAAAAACGAGCTAAAATAAGCTTACGGTTGTTATATAAGATGTCACATCAGCGAATAAAAAACGTGAGTGTTAGATTACGAAAACACTAGTTTTTTGAAATACAGTCAAACCTGTCTTTGCAGCCAAACTTCGAATAAAGACCTATCTGTGAACAAAGGCCATTTCTTGAAAAACCGTCCCTGATTGTTCAGAACAAACTAACCTCTGATTAAAGGCCACATGGCGATAAAGGCCAGGTTTTGTCTTTCCCAAGGGTGGCCTATGTCCACAGGTTTGACAGCAATAAGTACTTTCATATACAAACTATCAGACTAGAGTAGGTGACATTTATTTTGACACTGGTGCATCATGGCACGACATAGCTAACTGATTTTAGTACAATTATTAATATCTAACATAAAAGCAATAAATCAAATTACTTAGTAAACACGATCAGTAGTTTCAAACCTAGAGGTAGATCTTTCTAAGATAAAATCAGACATACCAGGATATTTTTTTTATACTTCATACTATTTAAATGACATTTTTACAACTTATATAATTTTGATTTTTTTAAGATAAAATTATATAAGTAATAATGTACCATTAAGCCAAAATACAGCAAGAAAAGTTTATCAACAAGTCACTCAATTCTAAACCTGACCAAATAAATGAAACGTTTTTTTTCATAGATAAATAGCTCTGTGGCCTTTATTGACAGATGGCCTTTATTCAGAGGTCATTTGTCCTAAATAATCAGTGGCGTTTTTCAATGAATGGCCTTTATTTACAGGGTGGTCTTTATTTGAAGGTGGCCTCAAACAAATGTTTTACTGTATACTGTTACCTGACTGACCCTGTATTTTGGCAACTACCCTAAAGTTTTTGACATGAAAATCCAAGGTTCTGACATATTCAGGGATGAATTATACCTTTTATTCTCTGAAAAGGTGTTCAGAAAAAATAGTTTTCCACCTTACCTTACCCTACCATTTTTGGTAAAGTTACAATAAACAGGACTATTTTTGCTAGCCTAATTATCGTACTTACATATATAAGATTCACGAGTATTAAAGCAGGAACTTGTATCAAACAGACTTGTATAGCTGTATTTGTACCAATCTCAATACTAGAATATATAAAATATATACAATCAGTTTTAATTCTACTATAAGTACAGTCAAACTTCGTTATTACGAGCATTGATATCACGGGCACCCGACATAGCTCGAGGAGTTTTAAAGTCATTTTTTGTCATTAGTTATGCATAATTTTCAAGCAACAAACAAATACCTCGTTATTACGAGCACCGCGTTTATCTCAAGCATTTAGTGTGTTCCAATGACTCCTCGATATAACGAGGTTTTAACGTATGTGATAAACATTGATAAACTTCAGTTATATAATGCAATGTACGCAGTAAAAATAAGTTCACATGTTGACAGAATGGTCAAAAATATACTGATAACATATACATCTGCAGCCAAACCTGAGTAAACAGCCACCTGTGAAAAACAGCTACATTTTAGCAGCACAAAAAAAATTAATACAAAAATCACAATGAAAGTCTTATATACAAAATCTAGTAACATTGGTCTTTATTCAAGTTTTTGACGGCAATCTAAGGAAATATTTAGGTCTAAAATGTATATGTACATAAATGACTAAATGTCTATTTGATCCTTGCAGCCATTTTAGACCTACATTATATGCCATCCAAACAATGTAGTAGTCCCCCCCCCTTATCTTACCTCCGATATAGAGAGTACTCACCCAAGGTTTACATTGTTTTGCAAAGCAAACTGTACGCCATTTATAATTTCTGGTAATTCTGGAATCATGGCAATCATCGTCACACCAATAAAGTACTGAAAACAAATAAATAATCATCAATGTGGAATCAACGTTCAGACGCATTCGATTTTTTATATTTTTTTTCATACATCTGCTTGATTTTAGTTTGAATGAGTTTTGAATGCTTTGGATGTAATGTAACATAATAATGGAGAGATAATTGTTTTTAATCTCCTATAACAATTGAAGGGAGATGATTGGAAGAGAATATTTATTTTCACATTTGGCCATACTTGAAGTATTGTTTGTTTGCAATTATGCGACCAGATGTTCAAAAATCACCAGACTCAAAAGTTTTTGTTAACAATTTTAACAAAACATTATTTTGTTCTTCAGTCCAATCACAGTATAAGATTACAAAACAAATCATACGAACAAAGCCGCTGTTAAAGTTTGGATCATGGAACCACAAAACAACATTTTTTTGACCGTGTAATCAATTATTATCCAATGAAGAAAAAAATGTTTGATTAGTTACCTCAGAAATACCTGACTGTTCTAGGAGATCTTGAATATTTTCCGCAACGACATCAGCACATAACGCGATCAGTAACGCACAGACGAGTAAGATAAGTACGCTTCTCATTCTGGACCATGATGGTGCCCCGTGATCTACAAGTCAAATACACGAACATAAAAATTCCGTAAAATAAATTAATCACAAACATGAAGGGGGTTTGGATCTGTAATAGCATTTCAACAACGTAAGGTGAAAAATATTACATATATAGCCAATATTAAAAATACTAATTTATTTCACAATGCAATGGCTAAATGCCTAAATGTGCTTGAAAGTTACCAGGAGGAATGAAGTCAAGTAAATGATAAATAAATTTACAGCTAATCAAATGCAAAATTACTTAATACAAAATCTAAAATCAAATGGAACTAACAGAAGCTATTTAGTAATATAACTACAGTGACTTAACTCCATTGGTTGACAATCAAAGGGATTTAACTCTGAAAGGTGACAAATTTTTAAACAAAGGGAAACAACTGTGTTAACCTACGTGTAGGGTTGGCATCATCCTCAGCAAGACGTTCATAGAATTCGTCATAAACATACGATGTATGCGTTCTCAGTGTGAACAATATACCGATGATATATGATATAGGTAATAACAGACATATAGCGTAAACCAGGGGTAGGATGTGTTTATCATACAACGATGTATCACCGTCTAATCCAAGCTGAAATACACAAGTAAACAACATTATGTCAGTAAAAAAAATTGTCACGTTTAAATTGCCCATGTGGCCCTATTCTTTGGCCCCGAACCTAAAGTGTCTAAAAGCAAAATACAAAATACGTAAATATTTGGGGATGAATCTTACCAAAGTACAAAAGGTATGCTCAGGAAAAATATAGTATATGTTATTTTGGCATTAAGCAATCATAAACGTGGCTATTTTCAAGACTTATAGCAAATATCAATTTGTGTCAACAATAGACAATAAATTGCTGTTACCAGATACATTCCAACTTTGTGTATAAGGCCTAAAAAAATGGTTTGTTTCCAGTTACATGCCAAAAAAATATGGGTCGGTATGCAGGGATTTTTTTATTTTATCATTTTTTTATACATATATCGGCAACACTGTATGGAAATATGTGGGCTGTTATATTAATGAGTAGTCAGTATTACAATTTAGCACTAAGATTTGGATGCCATATAACCTTATGAGTCAGCGGGTAAAATATTGGGTTGGTCGGGTAACCAGAAATAAACCTTTTTCATTTTTAGGGCTAAAGTTATCACAGTCATATGTGTTCATCTTTTGATGGCTCTGAATGAATTTATCAAAAACATTTCGGTAATATCGTGTAATCAGTTAACCAAACCCTTGGAACACCTTTGATTGGTTGTCAAATATCAATACGTTCAGATATAGACTCAATTTCTTACCACAGACTGTGTACAACCGGTACATTGTAGACCTGATGTAATGTTGGTTAGGGCGGTCACCGTACTGTTGATCTCACATCGTTCACACTGTAAGTCTCCAAATATCTTAGAAAACAAAGTGGGAGCAAACACACCTGTAAAATAACCAACATTCTACAGTAAAACCTCACTTTGCAACCATCTCAATATTTTTATCCCTTTGCCTCATAATATTACATTTCCCCCCCCATCTGCAGCAGACGACTTTTGAAAACATCATGGCAAAAGAAGGCATTGCTTGTAATGAGTAGGTAATGGCTTCTTTTGCCACAATAATAATTTTGCTTATATTAATCATTTTTGAGTCCATTCCCTGGACACTACACCAGTACTGCTTCTGAAAAATGGGATTGTGAAGTTCATGAACCGGGATTCAAACTCAGAGGTCTGATGCTCTACCTTTGGACCACAATTCCTCCCATGAATAATCATTAAATAATTATCAAATTTACGCTTTATAGACTGTGCGGTTAAAGTGGTACATTTTGCACCTGACAATTCTTTGGAGTTTGTTCTTTTACTCTCTGTTGGTCAAACTATATTGGTAACTCATCATAACACTTACCACCAACAGCAACAAACAGTAACAGCGCTGTCACTGAAGCAGATTTAGGGTTAAATCTCTGAGACTTATACTTGATACCACCCAGTATGATACACAATCCCTGTGAAAATAAGGTAACAAATCATCAGTGATTAATAATCTATAGACATCCAGAGACACTAACAACTATTGGTCAAATGACTTTTAACCCTTTACCTCATAAAACCACTTTTCTCCGCATCTGAAGCAGACGACTTTTGAAAATATTGTGGCAAAAGAAGCCATTGCTGGTAATGAGTAATGGCTTCTTTTGCCACAAAGTTTTCCACTCTGTCAGAGAGAAATAAGCCAATTTTCTTAAATAAATTGATGTTTTGTATATTTGCTTTGAATTTGAAAGAGTCCAAAATATGCTTATGTGGCAAAGGATTAAAGTAAGTTACGGAATATTCCTTTATTTTAAGCACCCTTTCTTCACAAAAACATAAAAAACATCCCTGTCCTAATAAACCTCCCCCTTCAAATGCCCCATCCCCACCCCCGTAATAAGTGCAATCAAACTTTTTTCAAGAAAAAAAAATTATGATTAACTATAAATACTTAAGTACTCCTCTATATCAAGTTCACTGCAAACATGGTTTGAATAAAAACTAAACCATGTAATGCTCAACAGCAAATATTGGATAGAAGATACAAATAATTTCCAAATTTCCAAAATTTCTTTTTTGTTCATCATAAAAAATTTATGTTACCATAGTTACAGAAATCATTGTAATAAATCCATGACATATAAAATACAAACATATCAAAGGTTACATCTGAAATTATTCATAACTAAATCAAAATTTATAATTTTTGTGTAAGAACAAGATAAATATAAAATTTCAATACTTTCATAATCTATGCACAATATTCTCTTACCGGTATTAACAGGACACACCCGATCAAAGTTCCTGCAAAATTAAAACAGCATTTTTACTAAAACCAAAGTCATATTCACTCAAAGATCAATGTAAAAAGAAAATTCACAACATTGAAAAACCAGAGCTCTGCAGAGTGGCGCCAACGCTCGTATGTTTTGCATCATTCTATTTAATAAGCAATTTTGACCAAACTTAAGTTAAAAAGGGACATAAGTCCAAAAGTACATCTTTCAGAATAATGACCCTTGTCTTGCAACTGTGCATTGTCATATTAATCAAGAATTCCAAGCATCATGTTGATATCTTTAAAAGTGTTTGAGTAATGGGCTACATAAAAGTTTTTACACGATAACAACAATGATGACTGCAGTGTTCATAATAGCTCAACTTTTTCTTTGAAACAGACAAGCAAAAATATGAAAAAATCAAAATAAAACTAGTATTTCCAATAAATTTGAATTTTACAGGACTGATATTTACCAGCTAATGACGATCGTACCAGTTCTGCATAACACAAAGTATTGGATTCCCTCCCTTTAACAAGTGATACAATGTACAATATCAACTCAACGACAGAACCAAAGGTAGCATTCAATACAGCTCCAATAGCAAAACTACTCTGTGCAGATATACTGAAAAAATATAAACAAAAACTCTTCAGTTTGAAGATAGACAACATCACATACAACATTAATGCTCACTGCTGATAAGATAAAAAGTATTAACAAAAACTCTCCAATATGAAGATAGATATAGTTTCATATACCATACTTACTCTCTGCTGATGTACTGAAAAATATCAGCAAGAACTTTTCATTTACAGATAGTTATATTCAAAAACCAACAGAAGTTAAAATATTCAGAATCCTGCAAAGAAATCTTTTAATCAGGAAAATCATTTTAAAACAATTATATTAGTTTTACATTTTAATTATATCTTACCTGATAATTGCCATCCCAATGTAGTAAGTCAACGGAATAATAGCCAACACAGCCATTATACATTTCTATAACAAAAATAAAAATAGAAAACATTTTCAGTAGATACACTGAAATTTAAGAACAAGAACTCTTCAATGTGAAGACAGATATAGTCTCATGTAGAGCAAAACTGCTCTCTGCTGACATACTGAAAAACATGAACAAGAACTCTTCAACATGAAGATAGATGTATACTCATATAGCAAAACTACTCTGTGCTGATATACTGAAAAAATATGAACAAGAACTCTTCAGTTTGAAGATAGACATAGTCTCATATAGCAAAACTGCTCACTGTCAATTTCTTGGCAACATATTTATATTTGCTTTTGTGTTTTCATTCATTCAAAATAGAGAGTAAAAGCAGACAGGAAGTACTAGAAATGACTGGAAATACTTATTCAGGCCAGGAAAAAATAGCCATGTTTACAGTTACCTGGCTGACCCTAATGTTTGGCGCAGACATTTAAATTTTCTTACAGAAAAGTCCACAGAGTGAAAATATTTTGGATGAATTATACATCCATTGTATAAAAGATATGCTCAGAAAAACAGAAAAGTTTCGCAGCCTACCTACCTTACCTTTTTCTCGGTATAGTAACCATAAATGTGACTATTTTCTCTAGCCTTGTGTCATATCAAGTTTAGATAAATACTTACAGTAACACCACTGGTCGTCTCATTCTCTGGATCACTATATCCTAACACCAGAGCTATGATAACAAAAACCAGTAGATCTGTAGTACTGTTAAGGTCAATATCTTGGACAAAATATTTTGTTTGAAGTTCGTATATTAAGGACAAAGTTTTGTATAAACTTGCAACTAGGAAGTTGCATTTCTCAAAATTAGCTAGAGATTTACAGTATTTCCAAAGTTTTACTGTGAACCAGAAACATCCAGGATTTTGATCACATTTAAAAATGATTTCAACGGAGACAATTCCAATCACTAGGTGTAGGATTATGGTTCTTGCACTACCTTTAATAAACACCTGAATTAACTGATTTTTTCGCTACAGGCTTATAAAAAATCACAAACACCCCACTTATTTACATACCAGACATATTTCCTCTACAACTCAATTTAATGCTCGGACCACTCCACTATTGTGTCCATTCTTTTGGTCCCAAAAGTGGTCTAGAGTTCAAAGTTTTACAATAATTCGAGATATTCAATGGGGTAGACTATAACATACAATTAGTTCATTTTTCCACTGGAATTTTGCATCACACTAACAGCCAGGGTCATATGGCGACTTTCCTGTCTTAACAATGGGGAAGACACCAGGTGTACATCTGGGTAGCTAGAGAGTTTCCTCACGTGAAAGTTGGTCACGGGTGGGAGTCGAACTCACAGCCATGAGGGGTTAGTGACTCTACTTTAAATCCTGTCCTATGTTTCTTTCAGTTTACAATGAAAGGATACTGACCAATATAATATTCATACCATCTACAGTATATTTGTAGTAATAAAAGTTCATTGATTGATGAGTATACATAATGATCTCACTCCGAATCTTCGATGGATCCAATGAGATCACACCAGAATCTCCAACGCTCACTTTCTCTGGTGGTAACCACAAAACATATGATATGGTCTTTGAATTCACCTGAGATAGACAACAAACAATTATTGCACAAATTCTAAAGATTTTTGTTTTAAATGTTGCCAGGGTTATTTGTTGACTTTTCCCACTTTGACAGTGGAGGAAGACTCCAAGCAAACACCTGACCCAAAAGTTATAAAACTTAAGGACAGTAATTGTAACAATTAATTTATATATACAATGCAAATTATTGCAACATTTTCATAATACCAGCATCATACATCAGGAATGAATACGGAAGTTTATTCACAACAAGAAAAGAGAGGTTCAATTTATCATTTGATTCCATATCATTTTTGGATCATTTTGCTAAACTAGTTGAGATTCGTTACCTTAGCGATAGGAATAGTAACAACACAGAACCAGGACAAGAATGCAACAACACCATGTACGATCAACAGCAATGGAGCTCCAAGTAGTAACCATGGATACGACCTCAAACTTGTCTACAAATATATGTCAAGGTCACAGTTAAACAACACAACATAAAAATTGCTAGTATTAACATTATGCATGCAGTAATTTCAATAACATTCCAATATTTCTGCAGACTATCAAGAATATAGAAGAATATAAGTGCCAGGATTTTTATCGAAAAATATACAATTTTCCAGAATTCCAATATTTTTACCCACAATTCCATGACATTTACCAAATTATTAATGTATTTACCCAAAATTCCATTCTACAGACTGGTGTATGATCTGTCATATGTGTAATATTTTCAGATTTCAGTAGACTGGTTTCTTCATTCATAAATTCAGTGGTCACATCTTCTTGTTTTTTCCTATAGTGAGATTCCATGTTGGTTGCATTTGGCGATGCATGAAACTGAGGTAGATAAAAGACAACTGCATTTTTATCATATATGTATCAATTACAGGTATCTATTCAAATGATAAATTAATGCATGAGTTAACAGGGTTTTTACCTTCTAGCAGGAGCCATTTATCGGCGTCTTCCCCTCAGGAAAAATCTTTAAAATCATGTAGTTTTCCCCTAAAATTCAGTTTACGTCAAGTTTTTTCTTCCCCATTTTGCAAAAGTATCATGTTATTTTTCCCAAATTTAAGAAAAAGCCCCATTCCCCTACCTATGAAAAAAGCCCGGGTTAACAAGCTACAAGAACATCTCATGTTTATCATTTACCATAATTTGTAAATAAAAATATTTATACATAAAAATGTTCATACTAAATCACCTTAGGGACTAAAAATTTGTCTTAATATTGTGAAGGTCTGATTGGCGAGAAAATACATATTGAAAAGCAGTTCCACCTATAGCACCTATAGTCATTATAAAGAAGTGGTCACAAAGTGAGGTTTTACTTTATTTTGTAAGAAAGTTTTTCTATGGAATATTCCAATTATTTTTTCACCTAATTAATTGTTAAAGAAACATTGTTTTCTTTAGCCAATATGGTACAAAAAAAGTACTCACCAGGAAAACAAATTTTCCAAATGGCCACAAAAAGTATTTTGCCATCCTCATACAAAACTTGGCTGCAACAAAAAATAAACAGATCAAGTAAGGCCATCATTTAAAAAAATGCTGGTTTGCAGTTATGCAACCCAAACTCTTAATCGCAGGTCGGTAGATACAATTTTATAATATTATAATATATACAGTGCAACCTCTACAGAGCAGCCCTCTCTTGAGCAACAACCTCCATTTAACAGCAGCATGTTTTTTCCCACTGTACAATTTAATTATTAATTCTAACCTCAGCAGAGCAACGACCTCGCAACAACAACATAATTTTGCTTCTCCCAAAGACTGTTGTTTTCATGAGGTTGCACTGTATACAAACACGATTCACCAAAGTCTTTAATTCTAAAACAAAGAAGGTTTATTTTTCTGTACCAGACGGAAAATACCTTAGAAATAACAAAGGGCTTGTACTTACAGTAGGGCCATCCGATCACTGTGAGCGCCATTAAGAAGGCTACAAGGACGTAAATCGCTGCGAGCCACCACCCAACCAATAGGAAGTATAACAGATTGGTAGGTCGGATTGTAGACACTGTAAAAACACACTCAAAGATTACTTTCATAAAATACAAAAAATAAAGGAGTTGACTTTGCACAGCAATAAAAAAGCCAATTAGGGGTCATGCTTATAAATAATATTGCGACCAATACTATTATCACAGAATAATACATAACGATATTAATATTGATAGAATATTTTAAGTCAATACTTAGATACAAAATTTTAAAATAGTGAAGACCGTATGACCTCTGACCTTTAACAGGCTTCACTTCTGATATATCAGCATAAAGGTCCTTCACAATGTCTGACCTCTCGGACAAAGGTCGTGAAGTCACATGACTTTTCCATTTCTTGAATCCAAACTGAATAAAATGTAAGAATTAGGTCAGACGATGCATCATATTGTCCTGGTAACAATTTAGAAATGTACCAATGGATTTATGTAAAATATTTTGTAATTGCATCACTGACTGAGGTACAAAATTTTTGGACAAATTGATACATAAACCCTTCCTTCCATGTCTATTGTGTCAATGCAATTCAGCACAGTTATATAATAATCATATACTTGTAATTATCTGATCATCATTATATTGAATCATTCTAAACAAGAGTTTTGAGAATTTAGAACCAAACAGTAGAAGCTCAGTCTAAACAGTAGTTAAAATAGTTCTGCATCAAACTGACTAAACAGTAGTTAAAATTGTTCAGCAACAAACTGACTAAACAGTAGTTAAAATAGTTCTGAATCAAACATTAAACAATTTTAATGTTAATTCAACAATTCCCTGTGGATACATTTTGTTTCATTTTCTATATATATGTGTGTACACACACACGCATGCACGCACGCACACACATCTTCTATGGTTTGCGATGTTTTATGTGTGCATATTATGTATGCATGCCATGCATGTACATGTTTGTGAATATGTAGTTTGTCCTCATGGGCCAGTTAGCCTAATGAATTGGAAATAAAAATACTTGATTCAGTATCACCATAATTACCTTGTAGTTGTTCACCATCCTGTGAGCTTCGATTACGTTCTCCGGTGTTACGTGGACACAATTTGCCTCAAATCCATCCTTATCTTCTAGATGCTCGTCATTTGTTCCATAAGCTCCAGATCTCTCAACTGTAATATAAAAGTACCCAAATACATCTCTAAAATCTTAGTAATGGATTGTCTCATCTTGTACTTGGAATATTCCACTCAAAGGTTAAAGGGGAGACAGTACCGTTACTAAAAATTTCCCACCTAAATTTCCCACCTATATTTCAAACTTTGGAACAGAGGAAATGCCAGAAATCATCTTAACCTTGATAAGTTCATCAGTCCTGGATCTGTTGTTTGAAATAATCTGTTAAAAATTGTGTATACATTTATCTAAAAAAAAACAACATCAATTATTCAGACACATTTGAGAGGTCCCACAGTATAAAAGATAGTACATGATCAAGCAATAGTGATACTACGATAGAACACCAGAACCCTAATCAAGGGACTGCGGGTTCTAACCAAATTAACAGCAAGACTTCATCATATTTCACAAAAAAGAACAGAATTAGCCACAAAAAAAGTTAAAATCTAATTTTTACCATCCACGCAAAGCTAACAAAGTCAGACAAAAAGCTGACCTGGCAAGTGTACTTCAAACTAGTACACATACCAAGAAATCCTCCATCATGCATTCACACATAATTCCGAGTAACCTTGATGTAAGACACAATCACTCAAGTTTTTCACATTCAGTTCAATAATTAAGCTGACTATGCATGTATTAATGTAATTTTCACAAACTACCTTCGGAAATACTACATACCATTTATTCCATAAAAAGTGTAATAAAGTCATACGATGCAGAGACATTGTCACAAGGCTGCTAGTAAATAAAAATTGGAACGATCACACTCATAATTAAGAAAACATCATGACAACATATTTCCATTTCTTTATCAAAGAATTCCTTTTTTCTCCTCCTTCACTAATCAAATGGTAGGGGCCTCTGTGGGCGAGTTATAATGCTCTCTGACTCATAATCACTAACTCTCACAGCTGTGAGTTCAAATCCAAACCCTGGACCAAGTTTAACATGTGAGGAAGCTGTCCAGCTAGCATATGGAAGGTTGATGGTTCTACCCAGATGTACACCTGGAGTTATCCTCCATCATTAAAGCTGGAAAAGCCACCAAATGACAGGCTGTCGGTGCTATTGTTAAACACCAATGAAAAAAAAACAATGGAAATTTACTGGATAGACAGACTTTTTTTTCAAAATCTCATTCATAAGACAAAAATTAGCTTTACTGGAATGAATTTTACTGGCAAAACAATAAAACAAAAAAATATAAATAACATTTTAAATATATCAGAAATAGTTTTAAAATAAATTCATATTTTACATTGTTACAGTAAGTAACGAAAAACACACAAGATAAATCAGTCTGGTCTCATTTTTCGTATTCATTAACCGTATTAGTATTACAAATCATGAATTACACATTTATAATATAGTCATAGACACATATGAAATGCAACGATTTAACATACAGTACAGGACAGAATACTATGTAGAACACTATCTGGTACACAAAGATTCTATACGCATACAAAAATCATCCCAGTTCTTAACTGACGTATCCTCATATCAAAATCTTAGACACCTTTTTGCCATGCCAATAAGGCCAGAAAAAAAAGTCATGTTTCCAGTAACCGGCCGACCCTTTTTTGTCACTGAACAATAACATCAATATTCTATAGAACAATAACATCAGTATTCTATAGAGCAGTAACATCATTCCTCTACAGAGCAATAACATCATTATTCCATAGAGCAATAACATCATTATTCCAAAGAGCAGTAACATCATTCCTCTATAGAGCAATAACATCAATATTCTATAGAGCAATAACATCATTATTCTATAGAGCAGTAACATCATTCCTCTACAGAGCAATAACATCAATATTCTATAGAACAATAACATCAGTATTCTATAGAGCAGTAACATCATTCCTCTATAGAGCAATAACATCAATATTCTATAGAGCAATAACATCATTATTCTATAGAGCAGTAACATCATTCCTCTACAGAGCAATAACATCAATATTCTATAGAACAATAACATCAGTATTCTATAGAGCAGTAACATCATTCCTCTATAGAGCAATAACATCAATATTCTATAGAGCAATAACATCATTATTCTATAGAGCAGTAACATCATTCCACTATAAAGCAATAACATCATTATTCTATGGAGCAATAACATCATTATTCTATGGAGCAATAACATCATTCCTCTATAGAGCAATAACAATATTTTCCACCAGAGCAAGTAAATTAAATTCTGAGCAGAGTGTGCAAAATGCATCAAACTTTTGACCAATCAGAAAACAGGCTGAAAAAATTGAAATGTCAGCACAAATGCAAGTGGTTTACCATTGACCTTACACTACAAAACATTAGTCATACGAATAAACAATACACTAAGTCTTGCTGTCTCAACATCCTATGATACAGATCTATCACATGATTTCTGGTGAGTGTACATTTCTAATAATTATATGTGTGCTTAAATGACATTGTTTCAGTACAAAATATTAAATAATCTAGCACTTCACCACAAATGGACTAACATCAGGGTTTTCAATAAGATATTAAGTAACTGGATTTTTTTTCAAAAGCAACAGATAAATCCAGCAAACATTGTTCACATTTTGGTGAAAATTTTACAAATCTTGGAAAAACAACCGATACAAACACGTTTTTAACCAATGGTTTCGACTGTTTTTTTAATTTTTTTAATGAAAACCCTCAACATTACATTAAGGGACAAGACTTTTTTTACAAATCTAAAAAATGTATAATAATTTTAACTCTGTGAGTATAAATGTGCTTTAATTCAATAATAATAATTTTAAAGATTGTGTTCCTGTATCTTTGTCAATAATGCTGTGACAGATGGCAAATAAAATAAGAGGCTGTATGTCATACTCATCAATACTAGAATGGAAAAAAAAGGAATATCCATCTCATGATTAATTGTGCTTATAAACACAAAACATACTGTATTAATAATAGTAAAGTAATACAGTAAACATTTACTATAATTTAATTCTACTAAAGTTGTATATATAGTTTATTTCAAGATAATAGGCCTTCGGCCCATGAATCAACATATATAATAACCTGACATACAATTTATAGTTATATACATGTTTATGCAAAATACACGGTAAACTGTATGTATACTGTGTATGGTGTATTTATAAATTTTTAAAAGTATGTATGATATTTAAATGTTCATGCAAGGAGTTGTACTTCTTTTTCATATTCATAACACATTAACAAAAAAAACAGCATTACAAAACGGGCAAAAAAGAGGCTTCCATAGTTATAAATTTTTTACATCTAAAATAATCCTGAGGCCTATTCCACAGATTTAATTCAGTTGATTTTCAGTTAAAGTTAAAAACCTTTTTATCCCTTGTTTGTAAACAATAAGGCCATACCAAATCATGTCTATGTTTAGGGTAACATCGAGGTTCAAAAACCTATCTAGCTATCTGGAAAAACAAACAAGTCCTTCAGGAAAAAACACAAATTTCCTACTTAATTGCCCCAAAATATTAGCTTCTATTAAAAGTTAAAACAGTCACTCAGAGAGAAATAAAAATAAAAGCATAATATTGATTGATTCTGACGACTGGAAGGCACATTGATACAAAGCAAATTGTTCCAGTATGTAATGACCTAATAAAGATATTTCAAATGATCGAATATTCAATATTACAATATGTTTTTTTTATTCTCAGGTGACCAAAACCTTTCTGTACGCGGATGCTAAACATAGATATGATTTGGTATGGCCTAAGCGTTTCATCTTATTGACTGTTTCGGGGATTTTTTATATCAGCTATTAAAGGTAAAGGTCTGAAATGCATTTCGATAGCAAATAAGAATGCTTTGAGTTTTAAAAACTCAAGTTAAATAGCTGTGTTAAGGGTTACCTAGCAACACTATTTTTCAAAACCGAGCCTTAACTTTTTACAGCAAAATTATGACAAAATTTGGGGATACTTCATACCTTCAAATTATGAGAAGTTTGTTTCCAAAGAAAAATAATAATTTTAATAAATAAAAGTTTGGCCAAGTATGTACCCTATTTCTATGGGATCAAGTAACTATGAACATGACTGTTATTTTTCTAGTCTGGTGTGACTGGTCCTTGGATGCAAAGCACAAAAAGTAAAGTTCACCTAGAACCAGTCTACATCACTGATTAGACATCAAATAAGAAACAAATGGACCCCCAACAAAATACTTGATACATACGTGAATATTCACTGATGTGTCTTCTTCGAACTTTTCCAGTCTGAGAAATAACATCAGGACCTGTTATTGTAACAGCTGTCTCATTTTGATTCCTTGGAGCCTGAGAAGTGCCGGGACTCGTTCCCATAGCACCAGAACCCGCAGTTGTGCTGGAATAATCACTGTTTGTTCCTGCATTATCATCCATAGTTGTATTATGTAAATGGTGATGTTCAAAAACTGTCAATGTTCATAGCATCTGTATAAAGAAATCAAATAAATGAAATTAGGCCTAAAAAAGGTTTGTTTACAGTTACCCATCCAACCCATCTTTTACCTTCCCGCATCGAAATCTTTGTGCTATATTGTTATTTTCAAAACAGTGTTGCAGATGTAAAAAATCCCTACCTACCGACCCATGTTTTTGCAGGCATGTAACCGGAAACAAACCCTTTTTTGTTTAGGCCATATTAATATTATTCTGATAAATCAATAACAATTGTAGGAAATATTACATGCCACTGTTTTGGCACACAAGTACAGAAAACCAGTTAGATGCCGTTGGATTCATAAAAATAATCTATATTTCATGACATATTTCCTATGAATTTAATTATCATTATTTAAGTATATATCAGATTTTCGAATAGTGGGAGTGCTTTCAGTACTTTGATTCCATTCATTGTACTACTTTTTAGCTTCTATTATTTTGTTCATAGAATTTGCTTTTAAAAAAGACCAGATTGCAATCTATTTGTACTGATTTCTAATGAAAGCAACAATTTAAGGAACAAAATAAAACAAAATAACTAAACTAGTTTTATTCCTGGTTCATCGTACAGTGTACAAAATATATACATACCTGGCAGTGTCATAAATTAGATCTATCTTTATAATTCAAATGAACTTTCTGAGATAACACAAAATTATATTTACGTTAGTTAATATAACACATTGCAACTCCAAACTATGACTGTCATAAAGCAATTCACGTTTTCGTGTACTTTATGCCAAATAATAGGTCTCGTGACTTATCGCGAAAACGAATGACAAAACTACATTCACGTCGGGTATCGAAATCACGATAGATAGTCGTTACTAATGTCAGTCCCTGCTAATGTTTACTAAACGTTAGATCTTACTTAATGAGTAGGATTTACTATTTCAACGTCTAAAATAAAAAAGTAGGGTCTATATATGTCAATTAGTTATGACATTTACAAAATAGGTAGTACGAATTTGTTGCTGTTGTTGTTGTTGAAATAAAGAAACATTATTGTTCGGTAAATACAATAAAATACGCTAAAATAAAATACCCTTACAAAAAATATCGTGTTAGAAATGGCGCACTACAAAAAGTTTTTTATCCAGAGCCATAGGTGAATCCGGGGGGGGCAAGCAGAGGTTATTTTTCTATTATGAAATATGATATTTACATGAAAATGTCAAACGAGTACAGTAACACAAAGTCACAATGACAAATCCTTCTCATTTTTTGGACCCCCAACCTACTTGTTCAGTCCCCCCCCAAAAAAAAAAACCCTAGAAATCCTGGATCCTATAGCATACATTGACAATTATATTCCTTATTGATTTTAATACGTGCATGCGCATTTGAAAATGCGCATTTGCTGTTGAAAAATAGTACCGCCGTGTTAATGTTTTTGAAGTATTGAGTCCGTTCATGCACCAGCATCAACTAGTGCTTGCGATTAATGTAAAGCAAGCGCACAGATGATACCAGTAAATATAGGACAATATAATTCACACCATTCGCTTCTAGTCACTTTCCCAGGGATTCCAGACGTCGTAACTTGACTTTAGTCGCGTCAACGTTTTCCACCGCGCGTTTATTCTATCACTATCTTGTTATATAATATGCAGTTTATATCCCAGCATACATTAGTGCTTGTATAGTCACAGAAACATGCACATAAAGTATACCGGGGTACAAATAGCACAATTCTATCTGATATCACGTCTCGTACTGTACCTGTACTGCATAAGGTTCCTTTTCTTATAGCGCAACACCTATAAATAGTGAATAGTCACTTTGCAACATAAAATAAACGAATGTATATAACATACTTATACAAGGTATTTTGAGTAAACAAGAATTTTTATAAATTTGCCATAAAACAAAGCATGGTTTTGCTTTTTTATGAAAACATAAAAAAAGTTCAATACTTACGTGCGGCCCTTTATTTTCCAGCTAACATATTGAACGTTGTTTCGTTACACACCGTATTTCGGGTGGCCATTAATCATGTCGTGCCTACCAGCTATTCTCATTGACAGCGTTTGTCATTTAATTTATCATTGTGACATTTATGTATGTACATTTCAGACACGAAGTTTTTAGCTACGGGTATATATTTTGCAGAAGTAAATCTTCGAAATATTGAACTAAATTATTAATGAAAATGTTCCTCGTGCTCTATAATCCTTATACTTAACAAAACAGTAAAAATGTCGGTAAAATGTGATTGTCTTCAGAAATAATAAAATTATAACTCTTAATAGTAACATTATACATCAATCCCCGAGTGATTCGGTAACATCATTTATCCAATCAATTGTCAACACGGTGTTAAAATAATTTGATATTAATATATAATAATAATAATAATAATAATATGACCTTACCTCAAGATCGGCTGCTTGTTCCAATGTCTTCAATGTTGTGCACTAAACTTTAATGACCTTTATGATATATCCGCATGTTTATATACAAAACACCAGCATGTTGATTATGACACCTTTGCCTTACTTAAATCGCTTCAAGCTGTCACAGGAAATGGCGTCAATTATCTTTTGAAATATTAAAGTAATTCTTGATTGTTTCTTTGAAATTGACCAGAAAGGTGGTAAATGGTTTACATACCAAATCTGTTGTCACCAACTTCCATCTCTTGGGAACAATAGGCGCTGTCACTGTGGACACTAATTATAGCGAGACCTGTCAGTCATATTGTCGTCTGCTTTTCTTACAAGTTTATTATCCAATCACAAAAATGTCACAATCTGATTTTTAATAATGAATTTCTAGACTTGAAACAAACAATACCCGACTTATCTAAGATTTAATCTACGTGATAAACATCAACCATTTTTACAACAGTCCTTATGTCTCAAATTATATTAAATAAATATTATAATGGATTACTAAATTTATATTGTTGCAAAAGTATACATTATAATAGAATTAAGCATTAATTATGGTGTCCTTTTTGGATAGAGAATAGAAACTTTTTTGTGAAGCTTCATGAAATAAGATGCTGTATTTTTTTGTGAATTCTGTCAAACGCATTCGCGCCATAAAATTCGAAAAATAAATAAATAATATTTTTTTTTCATGAGTTGATTGGTGTTTTTCGTTGTTACTGATGTATTTTTAATGTCGTAAGCATTATTTACCGATGTTTGAAGCGGGCTTAATATTTCCTTTGATGTTACTTTTTATACATCAGTAATGCAACACTTTGATACTATGAAAATATTATTACTTAAACAACGTCAATATTGGGCGTGTTTTGGGGTCCGGTTGTATTATGAGGAAGGTAGAATTTTTTGTATGTGGTAATTTTTCGAGATCCCTTTCTTAAGTATATTCCAAAAGGCACAAAATAATGCATTTTTAAAATCATTGTATCTGCAAATTTATAAATCATTAGAAACGAATAAGACAGTAAAGTTTGGTTGTTGAAATTACGTGTTTTAGCAACAATTCAAAATTGGTCAGCAGTAATTCATATTATGAGTCTGTACGGGGTATACATTAAAACATTCCAGCGAATTTAATACATATGTATTTTCAAGACCAATTGGGGCCGTTATTCAACATTGGTCCCAGGTGTCTGAGGTTCACAAAGACATTACGTATAACTGTTCTTTAATGGTGATAATATATACAGTGCAACTTCTCCAAAGTAACATCCTTTGGGAGAAGTAGAATTATGGTGTTGCTGAGAGGTTGTTGCTTCAGAGAGGTTAAATTAATAGTTTAAACGTACGGTGGGAAAAAATCATGCTGTTGTTGAAGGAAGGTTGTTGCTCAAGAGAGGTCTCAGTGTATATATTAATGTTTTATAAACAGTAACAAGATGACACCTCCAATGCTATTAGCTAATTAGCACCCAATATTAAAGATTGGGAGATCATATGATGTCTTATGTGTGTGATGGCAAGTTGCTCTGATGGCATCTTGACACATTTTGCATCCCAGAATAAAATAGCAGCTTTCAGTTGTTTTTCATCTGCAATCAGTAAAAAATGGGGTTTTTTTATCAATCAAATCCAAGCATACAAGAATTATTATAATAACAGTTGATAATTATTCAATTTTTCATGTCATTTAGTACTGAATAAAGGGACAGTGAAATAAAATTCACGCATGTATATATGCTGTTTTATATCAAAACCTTTGAGATGGGTTGTGTCTTCGTTTGAAAACTGTAGCAGTTTTCTGTACAAAAATTGCTGTCAGGAGTTTAATGCAGGAGCGGTTTGTCCTACATTTGTACCGAAGAGTGACCAAAAAGTGTTCTTAGTAATGGGAAGATGGTCTTTAACTCAGTTTTGCCTGCATACAAGGAGAAAAAGATTGTACTGACATATTCTCTTGTATGCATTATACAGTGGAAACTCTCTAAACCAGTTTGTCTATAAACTGGTTTTCCCTCTAAATCAGCCAAAATCTTCGGGTCCCAACATTAATATATAATTCCAAAATTCCCTCTAAACCAGCCAAATGACCTGGTACTGGACTCGACCAGTTTAGAGGGGGCTCCACTGTACTTTAATCCAACAATTTTGGTAAGGAACATTTTTGAAATGCTAAAAAAGCCTCTTGGACTGAAAGTGTGATCTGTCAACAGGTAAATGATTTTTATACAAGTATTTCCTGTGTAAAATTTCAAAATTGTCCAAATTTGAAGCCTGAACAGTGATCATCCACATACCAATTTATCACAACATGGCAAGTATTAGGCAACAGCTGGTGTTATCTGAACAGCAAAATAAAAACAAAGCACTATAGCATTTTCTGCAATGTTTATTGTTCAATATTTGTGTTATTCAATAACTAGCAATAAACGATTATCAACCACTGACCTATTATTGTGTCCCTACATTCAAACTAAAGAATATTGAGTTGTTTGCTTTAACTGGATTGCATTGAATTAAAGTTTACTATACTGCCCCTGACCCGTCCACAAAAAAACCCTGTTAGTTCTAAGATATGACTGGCATAGATAAGGAACAATTTTGTTAAATATGGCACCAATATTTATGTATCCTGTATTTTAGAAATTCCGAAAAACATTTTTTTCTTTCCATTATTTCTTTTTAGAATACAGTCCAGCATATTGCAGATAAAGGACATTTTTGGCTAATTCCAGACAATATATAACAAAGCAAGTCCCTGTATCAGAGTAAAATAATTGATTTTATCAATATTTCATATAATTCATACAAAATCTACGTTGAAATGAGGCAATTCAATGGATCAGTGTGTAAACACTCAACGAAATACCAAGGGAAATAACAAGCATTCTAATTCATTTGTACGTTAGTCATATTTTACGTTCCAATAATTACAGTCGGTCAAAAGGTATACATAGCTTATGTTTTGTATGTTAAATTTGTGTATACCGACAATAAAGAAATATTTGACATGACTTGATCATTTATAAATTTTCATAATTACATTTCTAGGTCAGACAAAAATTTCTGTAAATAGCTTTATAAGCCTTGATAGTATGTGATTGTACTATTTGTTTCTAATTTCATATTAAATGAAAGAATTTCTTTAGGTCATTTCCCTGAAATCCCTTTTTGCGTAACAGTCCCCTTAACAAGTTAAGACTGAAACGATCTGAAATGGCCAGGATAATTAAGGATCCAGTCATTTTGCACCCAAATCACTATATAGCCTCTCAAGTTGGAAAACTTCATATAAATTGGTAGTCATCCCCTATGCTAGAAAAAAAAACAGTCTACAAAATGCAACAAATTGAATGTTATCATTCCCCCATGAAAAACAAAACAAAACAAGGAATTGCAACTTCCCCATGTTAATGATATTAATATTAAACAAAAATATAATATAGGTTATGAAATAAAACAATAAAGAAAGCAATAACACTTTTGTTACACACACAAACAAACATGATATCTATGTAACATAATGTATAAGACCACTGTTTTTCATTTTTTGTTCCTCAGAAGTTTGTAACAAAAAAAATGGGAGATTGGAAAAAAATAAACAAAACCATGTGATGTCAATGGAGGCCACCATTTTGGTGGTGTCTGTGAAAACAACTGCATGTGAGAATCACTAAATAAGTAAAGTACATTAACTACAAAACAATGAAATAGTGAAGTGCTTAGGAAATAACCATTCATTTTTGGTTGAAACTAGTGAAATACTCAAAATAATTCAAGTTTACAGCAAAAAATGAAAATTTTTTACAAGATCAGAAAAAAACTTTTGTTTCAAATTTTCATTTTTTGGGGGGGGGGGTCAAAAAATAAAGTCAGAGAGTCTGAGAAACACAAAATCAAGGAACAGTGGCCAAATGTTAGTTAAATGTAATAAATTTTAAGCCATAAGATAGACATTCATCACCCATCAAGAAAATTTGTTAAAATTTCATCACCACAGGCAAAACAAACCACTCTTAAACATCTGGTTAAGTCTCAATAATGTTTTAAAAGTAAGAAAACGAAAAATAAGTAAATTAAACTGAGTGACAAGTGACAGGAAATTCAGCAGGTAGGAAAATTAATGGGATATTAGCATTATAAAAAAATCCCACGCTTTTTAGCACTGACAAAACCATGCTATGACCCTGGATAATTTGTTTGGTTGAAAACCAAAAATAAAATATTAACATCATGAAGTAAATATGTCACTGAATCTATTGAGTGTCGAAATTCTGGTAGTCAATTTAGTAGACGAAGGATTTCATAGTAGGTAAAATTTGTAGCACTTATCAGAGATAAAATAATTATACTACTGAATTTTCACTTTAAAGCACTAAAGTTAATAAAATAAAGTTAATATATATAGTGCAACCTCTCCAAAGTGGCCCCCTTTTTTAACAACAACCTAAATTCAACAACAGCATGATTTTTCCCAACTGTACAATGTAACTATTAAAATAACCTCTTTAGAGCAATAACCTCCTAACAACAACATAATTTTGCTTCTCCCAAAGGGTGTTGCTGCGGAGAGGTTGCACTGTAATTACATCAGCATTGGTGGTTATTACAGACTTATAACGAAATCCAACAGAACAAACAGACAGACATAAAACAAAAATTTTTACACTTCACAGGTAGACTAGAAACTATAACATGTGTCGAGTTAGCACTATTTAATAAATATTGTTTATAACAGATAAAAAATTAATTAACTAGACATAATTCAGCCATTCCTGAAAAACGACTTGTTAGCTAGAGCTATCACCAAACCAAAAGTTGTGACAATCTGATTTATGATTAATGCATAATGACTTTTAGAACAAAATTGTTAATACACAAAGAATAACAAAACAAAACATTTATAAAACTAATATTTTTTATGTTTAATGCCTGTTTACAATATTATTTCAGTTACATCAGTTGAGTGAAATTTGAAAATTTTCAAAAGACCCAGAAATCTTAACCTCAGTGCCACGGAAACAATAAAAACCAGTAGGATCCGGAACTGGGAAAAACTGGAGGTTCCGGAAAATTCTGGAAAACTTTTAACCATGCAGTTATATACCAGTGGTCAGTCAACATAACCAGTTTTCCTAGATTCTGTAGTAGTACTAACCTTATCCTACGCCAGTGACTGCCAACTTCTCCACATAAATTATCAGAAGTGGAGGTTGATTGATCACAGACACAATGCCTTCAACTGTATCATCACAAATAGCAAGTGCCACACTTAGGATTTGAACTCATGAACCAGAGATGCGAAGACATGACACTCT